>OX438932.1:11464984-12076449 GCA_949316025.1 Lapara coniferarum
AGCGTTGCTGAGCACACGAGCACGTCTAAAACACAGCAGACGGCATCGAAAATAAAGAAATACATCAACAAGCACGCAAACATAGAAACCCCACACTGTTAACTGTAATGTCACATCAACAAGTATGAGGAACAGTCTCTACACCACAGTTAACGTCATACGATGGTCGTCGAGATACGGTTTACAAAGAATCGATCCCATCACCATGGCTGCGAGCCGATCGTGTGGTTATAGTGGCCCAGCACTCAGGGTCTACACGCGCCTCGGTCTCTCCTGGCGCCAGGTACCCGGTTAGTTCACCGAGCACGAAAGCACCACATTACGTCATAATAGCTGACCTCTATAAAATAAAATCCTACTAATATTATAAAGGCGAAAGTTTGTAAGAATGTATGGATGTATGGATGTTTGTTCCTCTTTCACGCAAAAACTATTGAACGGATTTCGATGAAATTTGGCACACGAGTAGATCATGTCCTGGATTAACACATAGGCTACCTAACATTTTTATCCCGGGAAAATATAAACTGGGACTTTTATCCCGGAAAACGTTTTAACGCGGGCGGAGCCGCGGGCAAAAGCTAGTAAAATTTAAATTAAGTTTGACTGCACAGATTTGCAAAATAAACTTTAAAGAAAGAAAGAAAGAAACATTTATTCGTTACATAGTTCCAAGGACAGTGCATCGAAGGGAGGTACGCTCAGGCCAGCTGTTTGCTGTAGGGTTCTCCCGCACAAACGCTGGTCTCCGCGTGCCGTTTTATAGATTGTGCAACATTTATAATAATCCATTTTTAGATGTCGATATTTTTCTTCACAATGAGTACCATTTTAAAAGCTCGATTAAGAGAATATTGAAAAACTCACCACTTTAGACTCATATAGTCAACACAGTGTAATTTAATTTTACTACCGATACATCATATTAGTTAAATAATATTATACTTAGTACCATTCGCAATCGTTTTTAAAAAGTTATCAATCGACAATTTGTCTTAAAACTAATTTGAGGATAACGTTGTGGGTTACACATTTAGTATTTGTAGCATTAACATGTATTTTATAAGATGTAATACCTATTGTGTAACTGTTTGTTGTCCCATTAATATAAATAAATAAATAAATAAAATATCACTTTACCCGACCCAGGACTCGAAGAAACCGACATCTCAGAGCGGAAGTCTTATCGCGCAAGTAATACAACTACGCCGATGTCATGTAGTAGGCATTCCTCCCCATCATTAGCTAAAACTCGCCATAGATCAAGGCCTACAAGTACACTACAGCGCGTTAAACATTGCTCTAGTACCGACGGTGGCGCTGATCAGTTCAAATTGAAATGACTTACGTGCCGGCCAGTGACACCCTGTAATAAAGAAACAAATACCTCTGAGAATACCTGTTTTTATCACGGAGGATATAATCTATACTATATATAATATATCTATACTTATCTATACTAATATTATAAAGCTGAAGAGTTTGATTGTTTGTTTGTTTGAACGCGCTAATCTCAGGAACTACTGGTTCGAATTGAAAAATTCTTTTTGTGTTGAATAGACCATTTATCGAGGAAGGCTTTAGGCTATATAACATCACGATGCAACTATTAGGAGCGAAGAAACAATGGGAAATGTAAAAAAAACGGGGAAAATTATTCATCCTAGAGGGCTTCCATTGCGTGCGCTGCGAAACCGGTTCAAGATACCAAAAATATATGTATGAAAGAATTATTCCTCTTGACATGATCTAAAAAAATGTCCCGCACAGTATATGTCTATCTTTTAAGGCTAACTCACTAGAACCGTTTTTATGGTAATCAAATTTGGTCGAAATTAATGCATTATTTGTTAAGAGTTGTATCAACGTCATAATATTAATCTTTATCCAAATAAATGTGTTGGATAGAGCGATTCAACGGGAAGGTTTTTATGTACTTTTAGCCCGGAAAAACTTATTAACGCGGGCGAAGCCGTGGGCAAAAGCTAGTTTATCATAAATGAAAAGATCCTGACCATTATCAACTTGCCTGACGATAACAAGTGAGCACAACGCGTTGTATAATATCTGGAGTTTAGCGAGCGGTGACCTCCGCCGCGTCTCATTGCCGCCGCGCCGTGTCGAGTGCCACAGGCCGACCTCATCGGTGATATTGTCACTCGTGAGCGTGACGTCACTACATATTAAATGTACCAACACGCGCTATGGCATGTGTCAACACGATGCAACGCTTAGATGGAAACATTCTTCTTACTTTCTATTACGTATAGTATAGGTAATCTTCGATTGATAACCGCATCCCATACAATCCCATTAAAAAAATTTGAAGGGCTGCGGCGTTCGGCCGCAGATAGTGTGTGTGTAGAGAGAGAAGTAAAAACTCAGGGTTTAAGTTCGTGGTACGAGCTTTATTTTTGCACCTTCGCGTTACACTCGGTACGGTTAGCTGGTGTTATGCTAACAAGTCACTGGCCTACGGGGACTCCGATTCAGGCGAACGGAACGACGCTGATGCACGTGGCTGGCTCCGGCGACAGCTCGCCGGGCAGATGGTGTGGGCACGTGGTCAGCGCAGCGGTGGTGAGGTGGTCGGGGCTAGCACACCCGACTGCGATGGTGGTGGTGAGCACGTGGCGGGGCAGCACCCGCGACGATGTAAGTGCGCACGGAGTCAGCACTCCGTGCAGAGTAGGCAAACGGTGGTCAACGCCGTACCGTAGAAAACCCCAGCGGGAACAACGGTATGCGTGGCAGCACGCAGTTAGATATGTAGTGTGTCTACGGCGAAGACGATTGTAAAAAAAAGGGGCGCATGACAGTACACGCTTATTTATACAGGCGCCATTCCGACGTACGTCAAACGAATGACAACCTATTAGCCAATGCGAAACAATAGGTGTTTCGATTGGTAGTTAAAACTCAGCGTAAACCACAGACAGTTCACGGAGAGTGTTAACGTTCCATGCAACGTTACAGGGCATATACAACATTGTGATCCATTTTTTCTATGTTTGTGTACAATTGTATGTGTGGCCTTAGCCTAGTTTGGTGAATCAAATAAAAAAATCATTACTAGTTTTTGTAGTGTATGTTTTGTATTGTCTTATACCACAAGGAACATTTCAAGCCAATTCAGTTTCCATTCCAATGGCCAGTGTAAGGCATATTGTATATTATTATGGTTTTAGGGACTCGGCCCAGTGTCGTGGTCGATGGCATCTTTCCCGGGCGCCCCAACGCAGGGTAGTAATTCGCCGGCGGGTCTAATGTAGTTCCCTCCACCAGTCACCGAGACCTAGAGTCCGGACTGTAACGATAACTTAATTATTCCCTCCAAAAAATATAAAAAATCACAGAGTAGAGTATCGCACTATCACATAATATGTTATGTATACATATAACAGAACAGAGTCCGTGATACATATCTTAGTCCCGCGCGGTAACCGAACTGACAACTTGCAGGTGCGCCAAAAACTGAATTAGGCGTCGATTACAATCGATATTTTGTCTATTAATTAACTATTAATTAGTACTATTATAAAATGTTTCTATGGAAATCTATTAAGAAAACATTAGTTTTGTTGTTATGGTGTGGAGTAAAATAATACTTAGCTATGTGTAATTATAATTTTAAAAGTGGAGGCGGCTGTGCTCTATTGTGGACTTTCAAAGGCTGAAGATGATGATATTTAAATAAATGATATTAAAGTAATCAGTAGACAGTTAGACACATGACACCAGTCAGGCGTATGTCAAGTACCAGGAAACTTGAGTCGTGTGCCGCACTGTGTAGAGTCCACGGCGTGTAACGTGATTGCGCTGCAGCTCCATACATAGGGTATGACCAACGCGTGCTGCGGACAGCCGGAGCAGAACGCGGCGCGGAATCAAAGCCGCACCGCACGTAGACTACTCACAGACGAAACGCGTCACCCTGCGCTGGACAACGGGTCCATTGAGCCGGGAACAGTCACCAATCGCCGATGCGTCACACATCTCCGAAGCGACGCGACGGCCACACATGTACGCCACGTGTGCGCGCCTCCCCCCCTCCTCTCGCTCTCCCGCGACCCCTGCACCGCCCGGCGGTCTCCCGCCACGTGCGCTACCCTGGTGTGCGGGGTAGCACATCGTGCCTGCAACTCGCCGCGTTCCGCCAGTTCCGCCACTGCACGAACGATGAATAAAGGCTACTCTAACATACTGTGTGACACCCGCAGTATCTAAGTGAAATGCTATGCATATGCATATTAGAATATGTCATGGACACAAATATTTGGAACATTTGTGTCCATGACATATTTTGATGCAAGCACGAATTAAATTAATGGAAAGGGTTTGTGCGCTCCAACTCGGATGGCTCACAATAATCTACGGAACACGGCGCGACGCTTGTGGCCCACTTGCCATATGTATCCATCTATCCCCCAATTACCCTATATGTTATATAAAATAAAGCTTTATATTTTTCTTTTCTTACATTTTAAATCCTCTGATCGGTTTTATCGTGATACGCCAACGAAAAAAAAATAGACAAAAGTTTGAAAAGTCTACGTTCTGCTACGAGTCTCTCGCTGCTTCCAGGTATTTTAACACGCTTTTATTAGCTTCAGACGTATGTATGTATGTTTGTATGTATGTATGAATCTATGTAATTGACACTTTGAACATGATTTTGACCCCTTTCAAAACGTTGGATTAAATCGAAATTTGGCATATTTATCAAGGACCGATGACATTCAATATTTTAAACTAGAAACACACTTTTATAGAAAATCCCACTAAAAATGAATAAATACTATTTAATTTATTTTTAGTGATAACTGTTAGACCATAATGGAATTATAAGTAAACTGGCTACTCGTATGTGTAAAATAATACTTGTTTTTTAGTGACATCTGTTGGACAATAGTAGAACAGAACTAAAAAATGAAAAATAGATAACAGTAAAAAAACTAAAAAACACGCTTTATAAAAAATCCAACTAATAATAGAAAATAAATTTGAATTAAGAACAGTGTAAATAAGAAAAAAAAATATTTTATTGTAAAAAAAAGCATGGGGTGCATGGTGTCAATAGTTATAAATATTTTATTGGCAGATAATACGAGTAGAAAGAAGGATTATCATTTTGATAATACTATCTTAAAAAGCACTTCGCGCTTTTTTTTATTTTTTATTTACACTATTCTGTATTAAGATTTATTCAATTCTTTTTTCTATTGTTAGTTGGCTTATCTAGCGTGTTTTTTAGTTTTATTTTTTACTATTATTTTCCTTAAACTATCTGATGTAGACACGGAAAATCTTCGATTTTATCATGATATAATATCCCTACATGTATATGTCGGAGACAGTGACGGCCGATATCGATACACGTAGGTTCACACAATAAAAGTCACAAATGAATTCTCTTTAACTCGCTATTTATTGTTCGTTGGTCAATTATTGGGTAATAAACTGTTCACAGAGTACAATACCACGTCAGGATTCATTATTAACTTTGGTTATTATAACACATTGCATATTGAGGCAATTACTTAAACAAACTTCGCAACTCTAAACGACTCACCTAGTAACAACCCGAATTAACATAGTAACCGCTTTACTAAGCACTGACCGATATGAAAACCACCATAGTTACCACTTATTAGTGATCTGCACCGTACTAGTTGCTTCAAATGATTCGGCACTCTTTTTATACACCCAACTGTAACTCCCACTACGAGTTCGACATACCGACTGGTTTGTCGCACGATTATTATTTTATCTTACCCGACTTAATATATTCAGACACCCTCAATGAGATTAATAAAAATGATAATTCCTTTTTATACTTCCTTCCTGTCCCGACATATATATATTTTTGCAATTGATTGTGAACAATGAATTTACGTCTTGTATATTATGTATATAGATATTAGGTAAGTACATGAGCCAAAGTGGGTTATTCTTCTATCCCTTCAAGCCAGCGTGTTGAGCCTCATGATCAACCGCAAGCCTGTGTGTGTGTGTATATAATTCATTTGATTTGATTTCCAAACCTCTATGCGGAAGCCACTTCACATAACGTCATCGTAATATGCAATCATTGACATATAAATAAATGCAATGGAATATTTTGTTTCAAAAAAGAGGACCGTAGAATGTGAACTATGTCTGGTATGGTTTGCTTAGTTCTGTTTATTTCTAATTAGTTTTTTACATTTATTTGTTTAGACTACGGCTAGCATTTTTATCTCATCTAAAGTCGGTAAACTATTTAAAAGAAATTACTTAACAAACTTCAACGATTACGTGAAACACACGCATACACACATACATACTTTTATCACTGAAGGTGTAAACAGCGGCGCAAGCAATGTGCACCCACTTTTCGCCATGAGTATTCCGTCCCATAATGTTATAGGGGCGAGTCTATAGTCATATCGGTCACAAGCTCCAGACTCTGGACAGTAAAATTACTTATTAAATATTTATATATAGCGTATAGCCCTTTGACTTCGTGATAGAGCGTATGGATATGCATTTGGTTAATAGTCGGTTGTAATATTATATCCGATGCAAGTCGTGAGTCGTGACGGCATGTATTGTAGTATCGAACTCGCCAAGCCGATTTCGGCCACGGCGGCCAATACCATCAGAGATCAGCCAGGTGCGCAAGAGATATTATAGTGCACTAGTGTGTGCGCAATACACAAGTGTGCTCGCTATTCCTTCACTCTCATAGACCAGTAAGACGGCAATCCGGCATGACCGTAGAAAGATCAGGCACAAGACCAACGGCTTTACGTGCTTTTCGAGGTACGGGGTATCACACCGCCAACTTCCTGACTCCGAGCTGTGACTGCGTAATTTAATATTTTTGTCTTGACCTGGGATTCGAATCCAGAACCTTAGCACACAATTCGCACTCGTAACGCGTACGCATTACAACTACGCCACCGAAGCAGTCACATAACCACGTGACGTCATCAGAAATAAATATTACGTGCAAAGGTAGGAGATGAAGCGATGGTTATCGCTTTTGAATTACAAAGTTCTGTGTGGCACTCCACTACGCTCGTTACGCCGACACATAACATTCCAAGTCTCATAATGCAAAGCCCTGGCTCCAATGTCCTTCAAACTGCAACACTTCAATGTTTGCACTACTGTTTGGTGGTAGAAATAAACATTGCCGTGGTACTTAAGCAGACGGCCCCTCACATACTAGATACCTACAACCAATATAGGTTTAGTTCATGAGCACATGTTACTAGCTAGTAGCTGGTATTAAAGAGTCGAAGTCCACACCAGCTTACCAGACATTAAGGTGATAAGGCCGGTCACGGTAATAAAAAACCGTGCAGCGCAAAAAATCACATTGATCTTATTTGGTTAAATTAGCGTCTTTAAAACATAATGATGGCCGGCATGGTCTGGGACATTGTTATACCTATATATTTACTGGTGGTAGGACTCTCATATGTAAGAGTCCATCTGGGTAGGTACCACCGCAATGTCTATTTGTACCGCCAAGCAGTAGTGTGCGTGCACTGTTGTGTTAGCCAGTGTAACTACAGGATATAATGAGACTAAACATCTTATGTCTGAGGATGACGAGCGCAGTGGAACGCCACACATCTTCTGTGACCCCCGTGATGGACATGTCCGAGGCAGCGTGTCTCACGCTGCCTCGGACACCAAAAGGCGGACACGGTACGGTGTTTCGGGGGCTTCTGAGCCCCCGCAACAGGAAAAGGACCGCAACAGCGGTACGCGCAGGGGCGGTTGCGGACGACAACTTAGACGTGAGTCGGAGGAAGCCCGCAGCCGTCCCTAATGCGCCGAAGATGGCATTTTTAAAAAAAAAAAAAGCGCCATACATAGTACTTTGTAACTCAAGGTGCTGGATGGTGTTTCTACTGTTTATGGGTGGTCGTATCGCTTACCACCAGGCGAACGGCATGCTCGTCTCGTCATTCGATGCAATCATGAAAAAATAATATGCATATTGCATATGTGCCGTGTTCCCATGGCATCAGCGCCGGCGTCACGTCGCTGGCGAGCTCCGGAAAGTCGACACCGACTGTCTGTGAACCCTTCAGGAGACAACAATACAATGTTGGTTTAATGTGGTCACTCTATACTGTATGTTTACTGGAAATGGCCACGGCAAATAGAGCATAGATCAGACCTGTCTGTGTATGGTACATAAAGGAAAACAAAAACAAAGGGGATACTTAAAACAGTAGGCTGACATCTCAATGCATTGCGCCTAACACCTTAAAAGAGCACTAATGTATAGTAACGAGTGTATAATGTACAGGGTTGCAGAAACAGCTGATAGCAACAACTGTTCACATAAAGAGTCAATTACACTGCTTAAACAGGTATAACAGAAAATCGATACTGACTTGTACAAGGGTGTAGGCGACCGCCCAGACCACCGCCGGCCGAGCCTCGGCTGCGGCGCGCCAACGACAACGAGTGGCGCAGTGCTGGAGCGTGGTGCGGGTTCTATGTGACCGCGTTCCTCTCCCAGCGGGATTATGTGAGAACGCGGCGGGTGCTCGTGGCGGCGCGGAGCGGACTCGGCGGCGGCAGTGCGGCGGTGCGCTGGAGCGGCTTGTGTGCACAGTTCAGCCGATCGTGGCTCTAACTGTGGCGTGCGTGCGTCTCTAGTCGCGCGCGCTCTCACACTGCCGTCCGCACGGCCCACACCGACGGCGGCGGGTGCAGGCTTAGTGACGGAAGCAGCGGGCGTCACACGCCGCGTTTCAGCGGGCCACCATCCACCACGCGAGCGTCACCAACACGCTGGACGTCCGGAGTCCACTACAGTACGTGGCTCGAAGGACGGGCAACGCGCCGCGACCCCTGCCCTTGAATACGTGGGATAAGTAATGCACACCGAAAATAAAAACCGACGCTCCCAAAATAATACATCTCACCATAAGTGTGAGCGACAATTTTTTTATAGACATTACATGCGGCGCGGTTGTGCGGTGCAAGTGTGTGGCGGCACGAAGCGGGCGGCCTCCGCGCCGCTCGAGGTCCCGCAGCAGGAAGTCTCAAGCGGCCGAGCGCTGCGTAAGCCGCACTTGCAGCTAGTTGACTTGTGCTAGTTCCGCGCTTAGATGCGTCTACGTGCGGTCTCCCCACCGACGCAACCGGGCCCGCAGGCGCGAGCTGACTCGACGTCCAAAGAGCACCATCAGTATAGTCTATAAAATCGAATACGCATCTAATAGAGGGTCAGAATATACCAGTTTCACATTTTGTTAACCACGCAACAATGATACAATGTAATGTGTATATTCGGGAGTGTCTATGAATAAATGAAGTATGTTCTACGACTTTGCCATCGTATTAGTCCTACTTGTAGCAGAAATCTAGCGCTAAAACACCAGGCCTGTCTACAGCGTAATATCGTTGTATCTCATGAGCTACCCAGAGACCAGACAAGTAGTCTTTCTTAATGCTATGCGGGTGTTCGGAAATTCTAAATCTGATGATGAAGGAAAATTCCTCCACGCTTATGAGTATTTAATAAAAATATTCACGTTCGTTGTTAGTTACATCTTCCAGCATAAATACAATGATATTTTAAGTCGCAAGGCTCTTTCAAGTGTGGTGGAACTTTGGAGTCATGAAATATTGTAGAGTTGATTGGACAGTGGGCGCGGCGCGTGCCTCAAGTACCCATGCGTAAATTTAGTGTTGCGATTGGTCGCAACTCGCACGCAGCAATTATTCAATTCCTCGGAGCTCGGAGCGGATGAGACGCTACATTATCCTAGTGCGGTAGAAGGCAGAGCCGCGACGCACTACGCAGTGGCCACTGGCCAGTGAGTGCTGTCTACTCGTACATGTGAACTGAGCAGGCAAGGTCACGATGAGCGGCTTTACTCTCCCACCAAAAGTTATTCGTTCAAAAATTAATAATAAAATTATTGGTTTAGTCGTTCTTAGATATCATGTTATTAAATCAATGATTTATTGGATCGATCCCAGGAGAGGCAACGAAAAATTAGTTTACTTTGAAAATACGTTTTTATTTCTTTATACATAATTCATCTGAAGTTGGAATTTGTACCCAATATTACTGATGTAGCTTCTTGTTATGAGCCGGAGATAATGCTTTGCGAACCAGCCGAATTAATTTATATGCACACACACACACATATAAACGCCTTTATCTCACGTCACGTCAAGCCTTTATCACGGATGGGTAGAGGCACAACTTGGGGCGAGCCTATCGCCATATCGGACGCAAATAAAATGAGTGGAACCCAAAATCAGTTCACCCGTGCCGGGATCAAACTCAGGACCTCGGAGTCGAGCGGTGTCGTACAGCGCACCCAATACAACTACGCCATCGAGTCATATAATGTATGAGTAGGAGAACCCAAGAGGGGATTTCAGGATTTACTAGAGCGCGGCAGATTAACATAAGAGGGATACGTTGGACCATGTTGAGTACCTCCACCAAGTGTAAGCCTTCTGTATATGGCCGCGTGTCAAGGGAAGCCGATCAGACTACTAAAAAAATGATCAGAAATACTCGAGCGCGTCAAATTAAGGTAAGGTGGGTTAATTACATGTTGAAAAGTGTCCATTTCACTAATCTGACGATTTGAGCTTGACGTGAGGCAGTGGGAGGGTCACAAACTTGCAAAAAAAACGCCACCTTAAGAGCCTATGTGAAAAACATATGGAATCGTGATGGGCGTGACTTAGCGTATTTCAAATGCGAGGCGCCGCACGGCCCCGCTGAGATAGATCGCGCGCCTCGGCCCTCGTCGCATCGCGTCGTTGCGACAGGTCGTTGCACTCAAGCCCGCGAAAAGATCGTCATTGCAAATGCATGTCTGTGTTGTAAATATTATAGTTATTATAATTTCTAATAAATTTATAACTTATAAAACATAGAATTTATTTTAATTCGTTTATAGAACCATTATTATGTCACTATTATCTACCTAATTACTTGAACATTATGTAAAATGACATTTTAAGTTATCTAAACTCATCGAAAGTATTATTCACTTATAGTTGACTTTTGTTGACAAGATAAAATTTGGTGTGGTGGTAGGTTCGAGTCTTACCCCTACTTAGGTCTGTATATAGATAAAAAGCAAAGCAGTATGAAACTTCTATAATATTTTTTTTTTTTTTTTTTTTTAAAAAGGCCATCTTCGGCGCATTAGGGACGGTTGCGGGCTTCCTCCGACTCACGTCTAAGTTGTCGTCCGCAACCGCCCCTGCACGTACCGCTGTTGCGGTCCTTTTCCTGTTGCGGGGGCTCAGAAGCCCCCGAAACACCGTACCGTGTCCGCCTTTTGGTGTCCGAGGCAGCGTGACACACGCTGCCTCGGACATGTCCATCACGGGGGTCACAGAAGTTGGCTAGACTAATGGGTGGGCGGCACGTCCCGCCCACCCGTGACCCCCGGAGGCCCCTATTAGTCGCCTTTTACGACAGGCAGGGGATACCGTGGTGGAATTCTCCAAACGCCCCCAATCCACAGGGCGGGAAACTTCTATAATATGTTTTAAATTATATTTTGCTTTGTTTTGATTTATTCTTGTGGACTTTCCTAACTTTGGTGGACATAAAATAAATAATAATACAATAAATGGCGTCACTATTTTTCGGCCCGGCTCGGGATTCGAACCCGGGACCTCAGCACAATAGGCGTATCGTGTGTGCAACTACGCCTTGGAGGCAGTCAAACATAGCATCACACCTTTTCTCCTCACATTTCGTTAGCTATTTTAGGTCTTATCAAATAGGAGACGAGCTTATTGCCACATACCGGGCCCAATTCAACAGACCGAGTCGATACTGGACAGAAAAAATTGTATTTGCCCGACGCGGGATTCGAACCCGAGACCTGAGCGTGGAGGCCGTACCGGGCACGTAATACAACTACGAGTTGCGACATCAAGGTAGTTTCGACAAGTCATTCACGATGAAATTTCTTCCCTGGAATGTCAGGTCTATTTTACGTAAATGATGCTTCACTCTAGTGCCACCATGCAATTTAAAAATCGAATTTTGTATGTAAAGGATGTTCGAAATTTATGCAATGCAATAAAATTACATAGCTTGATATGAAGATTGATTACATTATTATGGTTGAATAGTCACTATATAGGATATAAATGTTACAAATGTTGAAGGCGGCCGCTACCTATCTAGATAATTTTTATAATTTTTAATTTGAACTGTATGTAATGTGGGGTAAGAAAAATATAGCAAGGTCATTCTTACTACGCGGGTACTTATGCTTATAGAAAATTTGAAATGTTAATTACTTACAATTTTTTAAATATTTTTGATATTTTGTACAGAAGAATAGACTGATGTTTACTGCAACAGCTACTTCTTCAATTCTAAGGCATTTGTTTTTGTTTTGCAATATAACAAAGCTCCGATATCCTTATTGAACTGAATGAAAAATAATGATGGCCATATTTTAAAAGGAGACGGGAAAAACTTCATAGAACTTTGGGCTTAGTGTTACAGAGATAATTTATGCATTATTTTAGTTATATTAGAACTATTTCCAAATGAGAAAGAAAAATCTGTCTGTCCAATGGGAGTAAAGAAAGAACGGCTGTAGAGTAGAGCTTCTAAATCATTTTTGGGTGAATAACTTTTTTTTACCTGATGACATAAGATGTTCTTAGTACCTAACCATTGCCCATTGGATTGCCCTATTGAATAGTGAACAGAGCTAGCTTAGACAATAACCAGAATTGAACATATCACATGGAATCGACGAGGACTGATATAAATATATAGTGGCTCATTTACACTCTCGCGCGAGTGGTACGCCGAACACAATACGAGCCACGACGCGAGGTGTGAAGCTAGAGTGTTAGTGAGTCAATAATGTATTTCAATTTGACATTACGTCGGGAGCGCTGAACAAAGTTGCCAGTAAAATTAAATAATATCGACCAAAATTAAATATCCCAAAAAGTGAAAATGTCTTTTTAGTTTAATTTCTAAAATACCTATAGTTTTTAATTCTTATTCTTTTTCAGCCTTTAAAAGGCTACTATTGCACATAGGTCTCCCCCAAAGAATTATTAATACTATTATGTCAATATTATTCTTGTTATACATGCTTGGTATTCTTTGAGTATGTAACCAACGCTCTAAGTTGGTGCCAGCGCCGTGTGTAATATTACACGAACCACTTGGTGCCACTTTTCACCTTTCTATAACTCAAAACCTATTTAAAGTAAACACATAAAACTGTGTGAGTTTAATTATATCTATAAGGACATCTAGAAGCCCAAATTTCATGAAGCTAGCTCAAACGGTTATAAAGATATGAAGGTCAAAATCTTAAATTTTTGTACTGACTGACAGACTTATAGTATCTAAACCTAACCTACTTCCAGATGACCTAGAAGGATGAAATTTGGAATCCAGCTCGGTAATTATGTGTAAGCGTAAGAAAAAATCTAAAAATAAAAAAAGTTAAAAATACAGGGGTCCACATAAAAAAAAATATTTTTAATGGTAGCGTTGGAACCGTTACAAGCAAATATTTGAAACAATCCCAATATATGTTTTATTATATTTGCTTTATAACAGAAATATAAAGATAAAGTTAAGCCAAAACATTTGTGGTGTCCCCATAAAAAAACACTTGTAATACGCGCTAAACAGCCGGCCAACGGTGTGTCGTCGGCGGCGCGCGGCACCACACAACTCAATACCTACCTAGTTTTCTTTACAAAAAGTAATGATATCCCACCAAAAACATAAATGTAAAAGATATCACATTTGTAAATACCAGCAACTATTATAGGTATTCAATAAAGCAAACAAATAGAATTTAATACTTGTTCATAATGTTATTTTGTTTTGTTAAATACATATTTAGATTTTGCATAGAACTTGGCACACATTTAGATCTCCATTCTTTTTGCGGCGAAGCCCACAGCTAAGCATAATTTTGGTATTGAACTTGGCTATCCTTTTTTACATTTATGTTTTTGGTGGGATATTTTTAAATGGAAGACATAAAAATAGAAGAATATTGATACATGCTTCAAAAGTGTAAGGTCAAGCCCAATTTAGGCCGTCTCCTTTATACCTATTAGAGTTTGTGGCCAGTCATGTCCAGCGGATTTTGATTTTAAAGCCAATAGCCTTTAAAGAAAAATAAATCTAAATGGCGGCCTTTATTTAAAATTCTAACATTACATCTGCCTTTTGTGCACAAAACAATGCCCAGATATCGATTTTGAGTTCGATTGGCCTTAATA
This sequence comes from Lapara coniferarum, assembly GCA_949316025.1. NCBI lineage: Eukaryota > Metazoa > Arthropoda > Insecta > Lepidoptera > Sphingidae > Lapara > Lapara coniferarum. The sequence goes on from OX438932.1 coordinate 11,479,262, forward strand.
CAAAAAACTTCAAAATGGTGGCTACTTTTTTCAATTCTGACATTGGATCACTCTTTTGTTAATAATGTTACACCCAGATATCGATTGTGCAGTCGATTAGCCTTAAAACAAAGAAATTCAAAATGGCGGCCACTTTTTTCAGTTCTGACGGTGGATCTGCCTTTAGTAACTAAAGTGGTACTCAGATACCGATTTTGAGCTCAATTGGCCTTAAAATAAAGAAATTCAAAATGGCGGCCAATTTTTTCAGATCTGACATTGGATCCGTCTTTTGTACCTACAGGCCTGCCCAGATGTCGATTTTGAGATCGAATGGCCTTAAAACAAAGGAATTCAAAATGGCGGTCATTTTTTTCAATTCTAACATTGGATCCGTCTTTTGTACCTACAGGCTTGCCCAGATATAGATTTTGAGGTCGATAAGCCTTAAAACAAGGAAATTCAAAATGGCGGCCACTTTTTTCAAGTCGTAACATTAGATCCGTCTTTTATACCTAAAGGCCTGCCCAGATATCGATTTTGAGGTCGATTGGTCTTAAAACAAAGAAATTCAAAATGGCGGTCACTTTTTTCAATTCTAACATTGGATCCGTCTTTTGTACCTACAGGCTTGCCCAGATATAGATTTTGAGGTCGATTAGCCTTAAAACAACGAAATTCAAAATGGCGGCCACTTTTTTCAAGTCTAACATTGGATCCGTCTTTTATACCTAAAGGCCTGCCCAGATATCGATTTTGAGGTCGAATGGCCTTAAAACAAAGGAATTCAAAATGGCGGTCACTTTTTTTAATTCTAACATTGGATCCGTCTTTTTTACCTACAGGCTTGCCAAGATATCGATTTTGAGTTCGATTGGCCTTAAAACAAAGAAATTCAAAATGGCGGCCACTTTTTTCAAGTCTAACATTGGATCCGTCTTTTATACCTAAAGGCCTGCCCAGATATCGATTTTGAGGTCGATTGGCCTTAAAACAAAGAAATTCAAAATGGCCGCCGTGTATACCAATTCTAACATTGGCTCTTAACATTTTAGTTATTATTGATTCATAATGTATAAATAAATGAGTACTACAAAAAATCATACTAAAATAATTTTATGGTGTAAAAATTTGAACAGCCTTTACATGCAAAATACGAATTTTTTAAATGTATGAGCGGCACGCAAGCGTCATTTACGCAAAATTGGGCCGGCATTCCAGGGCGTCCCTAGCTATGAATTACCCAATATAAATAATACATACATATACTCTCACGTCTTTTATCCCCGAAGGGGTAGGCAGAGGCGCAACTAGTGCACTCACTTTCCGTCGTGCGTATTCCGTCCTATGATGTGATAGGGGGCGAGCCTATCACCATTTCGGGCTCAAAATCCAGACTTCGGGCTGAAAAGAAAAAAATCCAATATCATTCTGCCCGACTCGGGGATCGAACCCGAGACCTCAGCATTGCAGTCATAACGTAATACAACTACACCACTGAGGCAGAATAAATAACAAAAAAAAAGCAGTGACTATTGTTTTTCAATCAGGGATTCGAACCCGGCACCTCAGCGTACCGATCACTAAATATAACTAAAGCAGGTCTCCGACTAGAAACAATTTACAAAGGTGAAAGGATGTAATAATTACGCTTGCTGCCTATCTTATAGACCTAATAGAGCCTATAATTTTATATTGATACACGGACGTGAGCTGGATACACTATAAAACAGAATTTCCAGGGCACCTTCAAATTTGCCGCGCGGTAGCGCGGACCAATCCCTACACTAGACGGCCAATTCGAACTTTGAAGGCGTCCGAAAATTTCGAGCGCACGTCCGTCGTCAGTAAAGATTCCGGACGACTGAAGCCGGCACGGGCCACTCCCATAACAGCGATGGCGTATTTGGACGTCGCGGATGAGAGAAAGTGACGGGAGGCGCACGCGTATGCCGAAATGAAATGGCGTAAGCGCCAAAACAATTTTCTTTTAATTGTGATTATACTATTTAATTCGTTTTAATTGTGTATTGATAAAACTTTGAAAAAAAATGTTGTATTGTATTTAAATAAAGTTACGAATGTACATATTCCACCATTTAGAGATAAAGCGTGTTTAAAGAAAATATCAGAGGTAACTTTGAATTTTTTTTCGATCGAGAAAATTTATAGCAATTGTGTTTTGGCTTTGACATATTATTGAGTTATACGTTCAATTTACACATATCCAAAAATCTAACTTCTGATCTTAGTAGTTTACGAGAAATTTGAATTTGAAAGTCCTTAAAGTTCCTGACATAGGCTCTTAACATTCTTTGGCGCAGTCGATTTTTTTTTAAAGGAAATAATTCAAGGATATCGGGAATAATCACTACATAGTATAAAACAAAGTCGCTTCCCGCTGTCTGTCCCTATGTCCTCATGTCCCTATGTATGCTTAAATCTTGAAAACTGCGAAACGGATTTTGATGAGTTTTTTTTTAATAGATAGAGTGATTCGAGAGGAAGGTTTATATGTATAATACATGCATAATATAGAAGAGGAACATTGATAATTTTAGAGGTTTCTAATGTGATGTCGTAAATACATATACATATACACTCACGCCTATTATCCCCGAAGGGGTAGGCAGAGGCGCAACTAGTGCACCCACTTTTCGCCGTTATTCCGTCCCATGATGTGATAGGGGGCGAGCCTATCGCCATATCGGGCACAAATTCCAGACTCCGAGCTGATACTGAATAGAAAAACTCAATATCACTTGCCCGACCCGGGGATCGAACCCGAGACCTCAGCTTTGCAGTCTTACTGTAATACAACTACGCCACCGAGGCAGTCAAAAATAAATAAACAGTCAGATGTCGTAAATAAACACATTTTTTTGCGCTTACATTGCAGACGCTGGCTAAACCCTACGAGATAGATCAAAATAATGTACTACACTATTGTACACCTTAAAAAGATCTTCAAAAAAGTCCGCAATGGTATGTGTCTATCGCCTAGGGATAACCCACACTAACCATTTTTTTTTTTCTTTACTTTTGACGAGAAATAATGGATTATTTACGAAGCGATTTTAAGCAATACAGCATTAATCCTTATCCAATATCCAAACTTAAATAGATTGTGCATTTAATATAAATCAATATGGCCCTTTACGACATGTAATTTAGATAAATATTTTCTAAGATATTACAAATTTAAAATGCAGGGACATAGCGGTTGCGGCGGTACCGGCCGGGGGGCCGGTGGCGCGTGTCTATAAATGAGAAAAAGTATCGAGATAGTTTGAGATCCAGAGGAGGACATAGGCTACTTTTATCCCGGAAGAACATAACCCGGGAATTTTATACCGTTTTTTGTTTATCTCGAGTGGGGCCGTCACGGCCTAACCACTGAACCGAATTTCGATGAAATTTGGTACCTGGAGATAGTTTAAGACCCTGGGAAGGACCGAAGCTAATTCTTATCTCGGAAAAACATAACCCGGGACTTTTATCCCGGTAAATATTTTCTTGCGAGTGGAACTACGAGAGACAGATAGTTTGAGATCCAGGGAAGGACAGACTATTTTCTATCTTTTTATTTTTAAGGATATGTCCTTACATCATTACATATTATAAAACAAAGTCCCCGTATCGCATCTGATTGTCTGAACACGATAAACTCAAAAGCTACCCAACGCATTTTCATATGTCTTTCACCAATGGATGGAGTGATTCAAGAGGAAGGTTTATGTGTATATTACATAAATATTTAGTATGACAAAAAACAAATTTCAGCTTGTAATATTATGCTTTGCTACCTGTGCGAAGCCAGGGCGGGTCGGTAGTATAATATATATGCCTGTATATGCCGATTTTCACAAGCCCAAGTAACACAAATCGTCAATAAATTTTAGTGCTGGCAGCTGCAATACAGCATGAATTCAAATGCATATTTACCATATATTTTTGTACCCATGTATTTCCAAACTTAAAAATAAAACATTTTTAATACATATATGTACCGGTAATTTATTAAGGTGATTTATTTAGGAAGATACATATGGAAAAATATTACGAAAGTTTTCTTTCAAACCATCAGATTTAGAAAATCCTTCCAAATAATCGTCAGATTATGGATCAGCATGACCTAGGACATCAAGAAACAAAAGAAACTTTATTGTACCAAAAGACATGATTCCAAAGAATACACAAGAAAATATTTAAATCCAGGCCTTTTATACTCTATGTATTTTGAAATTTTGTAATAAGCTTATTTACATATCTTTCGCTCAATAGTTGCTTGGTATTTACCAATGTTAAAACACTTAATTTTAGTGGGAACTTTATTATAAAAGTGTATGCAGTAACCCGTAAAAGATTTTTTGGAGCCTGGTTTTATGATTAACTAGATTATTCTTGTTACTAGTTGTAGCAACAAGTGCCATGCCTGTTTCAATTGAAGAATGGTCTATACTGCAGCTATTGAACAGTTTTGTGAGAAGATTTCGCCTGGTGATCGATGGTACCGTTTAAATAAGAATTGTTTGCATTGTATACAGTTTTAGTTACTATTTGACAGCTGTACCCTTGAGAGTTTGTTACCGTCACTTCTTCTCTCTTGCTAGGAGGTACTAGGAGGTGATGGCGGAAGGGCGCTTTGGGGGTGCTGTCTATTTGTAAAGAAACGCGTGATCGAGGACGATCACATTGTCAGGACGGCCGTGTCGGAGCGTTGGGTAGTTTTGAAATAATAATCGTGCAAAACAGGTCGCGATGTCAAAGTATTAGTGGGGGTGACAGGGTATAAATAAGGCGCTCGACATTTGAGGAGGACAGTATTAGTTTGGTCGTCGTTCAGTGTTCAACTAGTTGTCAATAGTCGCTATGGTAACTTAGTGGTTACTATGCTAGTCCTGACAAAGTGATAACCGAGTCATGAGTTCCAGAAATAAAGGTCGATTATGACCAATGCAAAGTATTCGCCACGTTTTATTGGTCCCTGTGAAATCCTCGCCGACAAATATTTAAATTATAACATTTTTGTTATTTCCGTCAATAGATTACTGTCAAACTCGAAAGATATTTTCGTATATCGTTTGCTATCACTTTGGAAATTCTAAGTCGGAAATTACAATTTAATATCGATTATTATTGGAAAATAATAATATAAAGAACAAATATAAAATAAAAATAACAGAACAGCGCGCTTGTGTGATTGTGCAATAGTCGGCATATTAGGCTTTGACAGTGTGCTCCAAAATCGATTCAGTAAACGTATATATATACTAAGCGAATACAAATTTTTATTATTTTTTGATTTGTGGTGGTTTTGAAGTCGGTTTATTTTTTGTTAAAAAGTTTTATAAAGTATTGTCACATGTCATAGCCAAAAATATTCGCATAATTTATTGCGAATGCGAATATTAAAAAGATGCGAATATTCGCAAATGCGATTGCGAATATTCGTTACACCACTAGTATAGATCGACGGTCCCATAGAACAAAGTCATATAATTATGCAAAATGTTAGTTTTTCAGTAGAGCGCTTTGAAAGTCGTAAGTTTGTATTCATGTGCGAATTAGTGTTTTTTTTCACACATTGAGTTCAAAGTTGTTACTGATACCTTTAGATAATGTTTCCTTCATGTATAACTTGTGATTTTCACAATTAAATTAGACTTTCAAAGCGCTCTACTGAAAAACTAACATTTTGCATATATGACTTTGTGGGGTGCAAAGTCAGGAAACCTCCACGTGGTGCACCCTGGGCAACGGAGCGTCGGTCGAGTTGATCGGCGCTACGGCCAATATCCTGACAACAGTGGTCTCGGCGGTCGTCGCCGCTTTTTGCGGTGGCTGCCGCATTTTTAGATGGTGGGCCCGTTTATTCGGGCGGCTCCCGGTTCATCCGGGAGTGTCGACGGGCTCGGTGTGCGCTAACACCGCCCCGAGCAGGCAGCAGGGGGGAACCTTCCTCTCCGCTGTCACCGTTGCAGATCGTAATCTAGTATGGAGGTCCGTGGACATGTCTCGCGCTCCTGCTGGACCGAGGGTCTTGGCTTAATCGCCCGGACCACGAGGGAGAAAACCTCTATAAAAAGTTCCCCGAATCCCAAGCGGCGGCGCACCGCGAGGGGATGCATGGCCGATGGGTAGTTCGGTCACTAGTGCGACCCCCGCCAGAGTACCGGCCGACCCTCTTGGCGGGTTACGCTAGGCTTACCCAGGTACAGGGGGCACTGCCTGGGTGGACTCTTATTTCCCCCATACTCGTGGGATTCAATATGAATTTAGAACCTAAAATTACATTGACGAGGGTGCCTACTCCGGTTCCGGCTGGAGAGGCGGGGATTGGTGGGCGAAAGCCCGTTGATGGCGGACGAGGAGTCGGCGCGGACAGGATGTCCGCGGGCGTCGACTCTGGGTCGAGTATGAGCGTTTCCTCCGCTCGGAGCCGTAGGCTCTGGAGGAAACGCTCAGAGTTGAATAATAGCAGGTCGTCCTTAGGGAGCGACACTGAGGAGCCGGTCCCGAAGTCGCAAGCGACAACCGGACGCGGCAGAGGAGGACCATCTTTGGTCGACGATTCCGTCGACCAAAGAAAGAAAGCCAAGGCGCGCGATCTCCTGCAGCGCAGGGAGGCCCGCCAAAGGGCAAGGAGGGAGGAGAGCGAGGAGGGCATGGTCCTTCGCTCTGCCGCCAAACCGAAGGTGCCCGCCGAGGAGGTGGCTGTCGCAGCGGCGGCGGAACCGGCACCGAGCGCTCGCCCTAAAGGCGAGGCCAAAAAGTGGCGCGATAAGTGCGCAAAGTTAGAGGAGGCGGTGAAGGAGCTGAAGCGTGAAAACGCTTCTCTCCTTCGCCGGTTGGAGGAGCTGGCAGCAGTGGAGGCCAAGTGGCAGGCGAGGATGGAGTCGGTGCTCGCAGGGCCGGCCCAGAGGCCTCCACTGGCCCACGAGCGAAGGTCCACCCCCGGGGACATACCACTCCCCGTCCAGGGTGGTTTCGTTGGAGGAGCTCCCCAGCCTTCCTCTAAGGGGAAGGGGAGGGGGAAGGGGAAAGGAGCAGTGCAGCCTGCTCCTCTCAAGGCTCCTGCCATCGTGGCCGGGCCCTCCACCTCTGCTGCCGTGGCGGTCGCTGGGCCGTCTGGGGTGCCCAAGAAGGGGAGGGGGAAAGGTGGTCCTCCTGCTCCCCCCGTCGCGAAGTCTGCTCCGAGGGAGCCCCGCCCACTGCCACCGGCCCCAGCGTCCATGGACGCTGAATGGACCGTGGTGGTGGGTAAGAAGAAGCGGGGGAAGCACACCCCCGCCGCGGCGCCTGCAGGGAACCCCCAGCAGAGGAGGCAGAGGCGTAAGGAGCCCAAGCTGCGTCAGCCACGCTCGGCAGCCATAGTGCTGTCGCTGACGCCAGCGGCGGTGGCCAAAGGGCTCACTTACGCCAAAGTGCTGACGGATGCCCAGCACCGAGTAGACCTCGCCGGCCTCGACATAGACAGGTTGAGGCCCAAGGTGGCAGCCACGGGTGCCATGTTGTACGAGGTGCCCGGGGCTGAGTCGGAGCGAAAGGCGGACTCCCTCGCCGCAAGGCTGAGGGAATGCTTTGGCGGGTCGGAGGATGTCCAAATCTCCCGGCCCACCAAGTGCACGGAGCTGCGGCTGTCGGAGTTGGATCCGGCAGCCACTTCCGAGACGGTCGCGGCGGCCCTTTGCCTTGCTGGCGAGTGTGCTGCGGACGCCGTAAAGGTGGGCCAAATCCGGCCCGATCGCTCCGGCCTGGGCTCCGTCTGGGCCAAGGTGCCGACCAGGGCGGCACAAAAAATAAAGGCGGGCCGCCTGAAGGTGGGGTGGACTGTGGCCCGGGTGACCGTGCTCGGGGCGCGCCCGATGCGCTGTTACCGTTGCTTGGAGCACGGTCACACGCAGAGTACCTGCGTTGGAGGACCGGACCGCAGCGATTTGTGCTATCGCTGCGGTAAACCGGGCCACAAAGCCCGTGAATGCGAGGCCGCGCCGAACTGCGCTGTCTGCGCGGCCGCAGGGAGGCCCGCCAAACATCCGGTGGGCGGGAAGGCGTGTCCCGCCCCCTCCCGTCGCGATAGGCGTCGCGACGGAAGACGAAGTGTTGCTGCCGCTGGGGCTTCGACCCAGCCGCAGGCAGCGAGCCCACCGCAAGGGGCCGCGATGGACGTGGTAGAGATCGCCCAATAATGGATTTAAATTTCCTCCAGGCGAACATCAACCACTGTGCCAGTGCCCAGGACCTGTTGTCCCAAAGCCTGGCGCAGTGGTCGGTGCAAGTGGCCGTGGTCGCTGAGCCGTATTTTGTCCCCCCCCCGGGATAACTGGGCGGGGGACCTTGACGGCTTGGTGGCCATCATCAGCCGGGGCGCCGCTGGCTCCCCACCCTTCGAAAAAGTAGCGAAGGACAGGGGATGCGTGGCGGTTCTGTTGGGAGACATTTGGATAGTAGGAGTGTACTTTTCTCCCAACAGACCCCTCGCCGAATTTGAGTCTTTCCTCGTTCGGCTGGGGGCCTTGGTGGAACAAGGCCAACCTCGCCCGGCGGTCGTCGCCGGCGACTTCAACGCCAAGTCCGTGGCTTGGGGTTCGCCGGCGACGAACGGTCGTGGTCGGGTCCTGGAGGAATGGGCGATCTCTGTCGGCCTGGTCGTCCTGAACAGGGGGTCGGTGGACACGTGCGTGCGGCACAACGGCGGGTCAATTATAGACCTGTCGTTTGCGAGTGCCGCCGTCGCACGCCGTGTCCGGGACTGGAGAGTCCTCGTGGGCGTGGAGACGTTGTCGGACCATCGTTACATCAGGTTCGGCGTCTCCGCGTCCCCGAGTGTCCAGTCCGGTTGTAGCGTTGCATGGAACGTTTACACTCTTTCGTAAACTATCTATGGCTACAACCACCAATCGAAGCCCTCGTGGGTGCCGATTGGTCGTTAATTAGTTGTCATTCGTTTGACGTACGTCGGAATGGCGACCGTATAAATAAGCGTGCACTGTCATGCGGCCCTTCTTTCACAATCTTCTTCGCTGTGGCACCACGCCTTATATAACTGCGTGCTACCGCGCATACCGTTGTTCCCGCTGGGGTTCACCTCTACGGTACGGCGTTGACGCACCTTCTAGCACGGGGTGCTGACTCCGTGCTCACCATCAACGTCGCGGGTGCTGGCCCCGACCACGTGCTCACCATCAACGTCGCGGGTGCTGGCCCCGACCACGTGGGCACCGGCATCGTCGCGGGAGCTGCCCGCCACAAGCGCATCTCCATCATCGCAGTCGGGCGCGCTAGCCCCGACCACCACCTGACCACCGCAGCGCCGACCACGTGGCCATACCATCTGCCCGGCGAGCTGTCGCCGGAGCCAGCCACGTGCATCAGCGTCGTGCCGTTCGCCTGAGTCGGAGACCCGGCAGGCCAGTGACTCGTTTGCATACCACCAGCAAACGTATCGAGTGTACGCGGAGGTGTAAAAATAAAGCTCGTACCACGAACCTAAACCCTGAGTTCTTTCTTTCTTTCTTCTTTCTCTTTACTACCTATCTGCGGCCACACGCCGCAGTGGCGCCTAACTTAACTAAATACGTGGGTTTTTGCATCTCCAAGTACTACTCGATACTCCTCGCAGTCCGGTGCACAGTCTACACTGTGTAAGCGAGCGGTACATAAATTGCGAACAGGTGAGTCAAATTATTTTTTCTAAGTGCAGTGATTAAAAGTGAATAGTGTAAAATCATAACGGTGAATATTTTAGTGCATTGTTCGCAATTTTTGTCAGACTACCCCATATTATTTTTACCTAAACTTTGTTAGTTCTTATCGTACTAATCCATTACAACCTCCATAATGGGCACTCACCCTATTACTTTCTTTTTATTGAATAAAAACGAACTTAGCTATGAGGTTATTATCCGTGGTGAAGATCCGGGTAATACCGTATTACATTTACGGAAGCAGATACATAAATTGTCGACATTATATCCCTCTGAAGATATCGATGAGTCTGGTCTCGATATTGATATTGATCTAAATAATTTAAAATTATCCTTAACAGAATTACAATCTAAAATTTTAAACTTAGAAACCAAATTTGAACCTAGTATTTTTAAGCGTACTACTGCTCTAAGTAATCATATTTATCATAGAATTCGTAGAATCAAACCTCTCACTTCCGATGTCAAAAATTCATTACATACCATCCGAAGTGATTATAATATTTTAACTAGTAAACTTAATAATTTTAACTCGAGTGTCGACTCAAATCTACCCACATCTGCCGATAATGTTCAAGCTGCACCTTATTTATGCGAGCGCATTCGTATGTCTGATTTTAGACAACTGAAATTCGATGGATCCACTTGTGTTAGGATATTTTTGCAAAAAGTTGATGATTTCATAACTTCTAGAAATATATCGTCCTCTGATATCTTAAAATTCGCTACCGAATTTTTTTATGGTAATGCATTGCATTGGTTCCGTAGCATAAAAAATAAAATTAATAGCTGGGAACAATTATCTAAATTATTAATTGAGGATTTTGGTCAATTCGATTACGACTATCGCTTAGTCTCCCAAATTCGCAATCGTACTCAGGACGAATTTGAAAATATAACTGTCTATTTATCTATAATGTCTGAACTTTTTTCCCGTCTTTCTAGACAATTTCCTGAAACTGAAAAATTAGAAATCTTACTACACAATATTCGGCCTTGTTATTCTAATGTAATTGCTTGCTCATCTAAAATTTCCACTATTGAAGAACTACGTTTAGTCTGTAAAAATTTCGAAAATATCCAATGTATGACTGCACAATATCATAGACCACCACCTATCACTAATAACACTTTAGCCCCAGATTTGGCACACACTAACTATAAACATCCTAAAAACACTAATAATCATTATAATAAATTTACACATTTTAAAAATTCTAATAAATCTAATAATTATATTCAACAAACAAACACACAAACTAACCCTATATATACATCTTTGAATCGTAGTAAACCGGTCGATCGCTTATCGCCCGGGAACTTAAGCCGCCAGTGTCCTCGCTGCCGCACTGATGACCATACGCTCGCTAACTGTAAACAAGATAGGTTTCCGATTTGTTTTAAATGTGGTACTAAGGGTGTTATTTTTCCTAACTGTACAAAGTGTCAATTTAAATCGAGTCCGAAAAAACATGTAACGCTGGATTGTTGTAACGTGTCTTCTAAAAATAATAATTTCGATAAAGAAGACTGGGAACGTTGGCTTTCCACTATTAAAATATTTTTTTCTACCTATAATATTACATCAGTCTGGGAACGTAAACCTGATAATGATTCGCGTCCGTATGTTAACGTAAACATTGGTGAAATTTCTTTTTGTGCTTTGTTGGATTCTGGTTCTTCAGTGACTATACTGGGGAACAATGCACATAAATTATTGCTATCAGCTGGTTATAAATTGTGTCCGGATAATACTGATACATACTTTGTTGCCGCGGGCGGCCAACTTTTAAACTCGATTGGTTATATAAACATTCCTATTAATTTTGAAAATAATTTTCACATCCTTAAAGCTTATGTGATACCTACAGTATCATCATATTTAATTTTGGGTGTTGATTTTTGGTCCAAGTTTAATATATGTCCTAAGTATTTACAATCGATAACCATGGGTAATTCTAAAAATAGTAGTATTTCTTTTGTAAAAGATAACAAAACTAAATTGTTATCCTATGATGATCTAACTAAATCACAGCGTCTAAACGCTGATAACACCATAGAATTATTTAGTTCCATTTCTGCTGAAAAGCGAGGTCTAGGCAGAACACATGTCATAACACATCACATCGACACAGGCAACTCACCGCCAATTCGACAACGCTATTACAGACTTTCTCCAGAAAAACAACGCGTATTGTGTAACGAGCTGGATGATATGTTAGCGCTTGGTGTTGTAGAACCTTGTGAGAGTCCCTGGTGTTCACCTGTCTTACTTACACCTAAAAAAGATGGTAAACTAAGATTTTGCTTAGACAGTCGAAAATTAAATTCAGTCACTAAAAAAGATGCATATAAATTACCGTATATGTCAGAAATTTTGGATAATTTGAATAATGCTTGTTATTTGAGTTCTATTGATCTTTCGAAAGCTTTTTGGCAAATACCTATTGCAGAGTGTGATCGTGATAAAACAGCATTTTATATTCCATCACGCGGTTCGTTCAGGTTCGTAACAACTCCGTTTGGCCTTACTAACGCGCCTGCTACTCAACAACGGTTAGTTGATATTTTATTCTATGGGCCTGAATTTGAGAATTGTGTTTTTGTTTTCTTGGATGATATTGTTGTTGTTTCACCTAATTTTGATCATCACATGGCTATGCTTTTAAGAGTCCATAATAAATTAAAATCTGCTAATTTAACTATTAATTTTTCTAAATCGCAATTTTTTCGTACTGAACTTAAGTATTTAGGTTATATTGTTAATTCGAATGGTTTACAAGTCGATCCTGGTAAAGTCGATGCCATTCTTAATTTTCCTGTACCGACCAACCCTAAGGAGGTCAAACGTTTTCTAGGCACTGCATCTTGGTATCGTAGGTTTGTTCCAAACTTTGGTTCAATTGCTGGTCCCCTCAATAAACTTACTTCTACAAGTAAGAAGGCTAAACCCTTCATTTGGTCTAAAGAGGCGGACGAGTCTTTTGCTAAACTAAAGGATTGTCTAGTTCAAGCTCCTATATTGTCGTGTCCTAATTATGATCTGCCTTTCGAAGTTCACACAGATGCTAGCGACTATGGCGTCGGTGCTTTACTCACACAAACTTTAGAGGGCGTAGAACATCCTATTGCCTACATGAGTAAGTCACTGTCCCCACAGGAGCGAAACTATAGCATCACTGAACGCGAAGCTTTAGCAGTCTTGGTTGCATTAGAACACTGGCGATGTTACTTAGAGTCGGGTAAAAAATTTACTGTCTACACAGATCACTCAGCTCTAAAGTGGTTTCTAAACCTTAATAATCCTACAGGACGGCTTGCTCGCTGGGGTGTCCGTCTCTCTTCATTTTCTTTTGACATCAAACATCGTAAAGGTGCGGATAATGTTATTCCTGATGCATTGTCTCGTTCGTGTCCTATTCAGCATAGTACTATAGATACCTCTCTAAATTCTTCAAATACAACTGATGAATGGTACCTAAATATTTTTCACGGTTGTCAAAATTCTCCAACCTCATACCCTAACTACATAATAAAAAATAATCGTCTTTATCGTTTTATGAAGTCTAAATGTGTTTTAAATTCTGAATTTGAATGGAAGGAAGTTGTACCTAAAGAACTTCGGTCCCCTATTATTTTTGAAAACCACAGTAACCCTTTAGCTGGACATCTTGGTATTTTCAAAACGTATAGAAGGCTGGCACAAAAATACTACTGGCCAGGAATGCATGCTAGTGTAGTCGATTTTGTCTCTTCTTGCGATATTTGTATTTCTCACAAACATCAAAACCACTCCACTTTGGGTGAAATGGGCAGACCTAAGTCATGTTCCAGACCATTTCAAATGTTAAGTATAGATCTTATTGGACCTCTACCTTGTACTAGAAAACAAAATTGTTATATTTTTGTAGTAACTTGCTGTTTTTCTAAATATTGTTTACTTTTTCCCTTAAAACGCGCTACCGCGGAAATTATCACTAAAATCCTAGAAGAAAATGTTTTCCTTGTACATGGCATTCCATCAACCATTCTTATGGATAATGGAAGGCAATTTATTAGCTCCACTTTAAAACACATGTTGGAAAAGTACAAAGTTCCAAACATACACTATACACCTAAATATACTCCTCATGTAAACACTGTCGAACGCTACAACAAGACTATCATGACCGCTATTTCCACCTTCATTGAAAATGATCAGCGTGTTTGGGATCTCTTAATTCCTAAAATACAGTTTGCCATTAACAACTCTGTTAATGAGGTGACTGGCTACACTCCCTCATTCCTAGTGCATGGTCGTGAATTAGTCACTTGTGGTTCACACTACGTAGACACTAACGTGGATCAGGATATTGTTTTCATACCTAGAGATCATTATGCTGAAAACTTAGGCGTACTATCTAATATATTTACCAAAGTACAGTCCTTACTTTTGCAAGCTCATAAGAGGAATAGTGCTAGCTATAACTTGCGAAAGAGACCTGCAGAATTTAATGTTGGTGATGTAGTTTGGAGAAAAACATTTTATCAAAGTGATAAAGATAAGCATTTTAATAAAAAACTTGCTCCTAAATATATTAAATGTAAAATTATTTGTAAAAAATCACCTTTAGTTTATGATTTGGCTGATATGAATGGTAATCCACTTGGTACCTGGCATAATAAAGACTTGAAACTTACTAATTACAAATATTAAACTATACATTTACACACTTTATATACAATCTAAATTATTAAACTCTTATTTACAAACCTAATTTTAACTAATGAACTAATAATACACTTAACTAAATTATATAATATATTTCTATAACTTATACAAACATTTAACTTATCAACTTCACTACTCTACATCTGTGCAACATACATATTGTATCTCTTGCCATCTTAATAACATCTTCTACTTGGTATTATGAATATTGTAGTATGGTACAATTATTCTTTTTGTTATTTTAGGAGAGTCTTTGAATACTATAAAGTACTTTCTGTTTGATAGGGTCTCGGTCATATATTTGATGCTAGACAGTTTGATAGAAAGATGTATGTTAGAGGATGGAATGAATGGATGGAATGACAAGAATCCTAGGTAGACAGACGGATTTTACTTATATTCAGGTATAAGTAAAATCCTGGTCTTTTCGGCGGGGTACTGTAGCGTTGCATGGAACGTTTACACTCTTTCGTAAACTATCTATGGCTACAACCACCAATCGAAGCCCTCGTGGGTGCCGATTGGTCGTTAATTAGTTGTCATTCGTTTGACGTACGTCGGAATGGCGACCGTATAAATAAGCGTGCACTGTCATGCGGCCCTTCTTTCACAATCTTCTTCGCTGTGGCACCACGCCTTATATAACTGCGTGCTACCGCGCATACCGTTGTTCCCGCTGGGGTTCACCTCTACGGTACGGCGTTGACGCACCTTCTAGCACGGGGTGCTGACTCCGTGCTCACCATCAACGTCGCGGGTGCTGGCCCCGACCACGTGCTCACCATCAACGTCGCGGGTGCTGGCCCCGACCACGTGGGCACCGGCATCGTCGCGGGAGCTGCCCGCCACAAGCGCATCTCCATCATCGCAGTCGGGCGCGCTAGCCCCGACCACCACCTGACCACCGCAGCGCCGACCACGTGGCCATACCATCTGCCCGGCGAGCTGTCGCCGGAGCCAGCCACGTGCATCAGCGTCGTGCCGTTCGCCTGAGTCGGAGACCCGGCAGGCCAGTGACTCGTTTGCATACCACCAGCAAACGTATCGAGTGTACGCGGAGGTGTAAAAATAAAGCTCGTACCACGAACCTAAACCCTGAGTTCTTTCTTTCTTCTTTCTTTACTACCTATCTGCGGCCAAACGCCGCACGGTGGTGTACCGAGTGCCCCAAATCAGGACGGCCCGCGGTGGGCGCTTCGTCGCCTCGATGGGGAGGCCCTAGTGCTGGCCGCTCTGGTCATGTCGTGGCTCCCCGTGCCGGACGGGCCGGTACGGGTTGAGCAGGAGGCGGAGTGGTTCGGGGTGGCAATGTCGGATGTCTGCGACGCCGGCATGCCCCGAGCTCTCCGCCGTTCGCCGGTGCGACAGGTGTACTGGTGGTCGGCGGAGCTAGCGCAGTTGCGCGCGTCGTGCGTTGCTGCGCGCCGCCGATACGCCAGACATCGTCGTCGCCGGCTCCGAGACGAAAACCACGCAGACCAGGAGCGGCGGCTCTATGGCCTCTACAAAGAGGCAAAGAGAGCGCTGCGGGTGGCCATTCATGGGGCCAAGGTCGCGGCACGTAAGGCGTTCGTGGGGACTCTCGACAGGGACCCGTGGGGGCGCCCTTACCGTCTGGTGATGAAGAAGCTTCGCCCAGCGGCGCCCCCGCTGTCGCAGAGTCTCCGGCCAGAATTACTGGCCAACGTCGTCGCGGCCTTGTTCCCGGCCACCGAGGAGTTCACTCCTCCACCGATGGCGCCACCGGATGTGGCGTCATCGTCGAGTGAGAATCCGGCAAGGGATATCCCGGAGGTTTCGCCCGCTGAAATGCGGGCGGCAGTGCTTCGGCTGCGGAGCAAAAACACGGCCCCAGGGCTCGATGGCATCCCCGGGAAAGCCTGGGTGCTAGCCCTCGAGTACCTGGGCCCGAGGCTCCGCAGCTTATTCACCGCCTGCCTGGAGCAGGGCGTCTTCCCGGTGCGTTGGAAAACCGGGAAGCTCGTCCTGCTGAAGAAGGGAGGACGACCCGCAGAGTCGCCGTCGGCCTACCGGCCCATCGTGTTGCTCGACGAGGTGGCAAAGCTCTTCGAGCGCATCATTCATACCCGCCTCGTCGGGCACCTTGAAGGGGTCGGACCAAATCTGGCCGACGAGCAGTTTGGATTTAGGAGGGGACGTTCCACTGTCCACGCGATTCTGCGGGTGAAGGCACAGGCGGAGGATGCAGTGGCCAGAGGCAGTGTAGTGATAGCAGTATCGTTAGATATTTCTAACGCATTCAACTCGCTGCCCTGGCCCTGCATCCACGAGGCACTGCGGTACCACGTGGTGCCGCCCTATCTCCGGCGTCTGGTGCACGCGTACCTGTCTGACAGGCACGTGGTGTATCCGGGCGCCGATGGGTGGCACCGAAGAGCGATGTCGTGCGGTGTTCCACAGGGCTCGGTTTTGGGCCCTCTCCTGTGGAACATCGGGTACGACTGGGTGCTCCGTGGTTCCAATCTCCGGGGCGTCGGCGTGACTTGTTACGCCGACGATACGTTAGTCACAGCGACTGCTGGGACCTTCCGGGACGCCGCAACTCTGGCGGCGGCGGGCACCGGCCAAGTGGTTGGTAGAATCCAACGTTTAGGGTTAAAGGTGGCCCTCGAGAAAACCGAGGCCGTGTGTTTTCACGGACCTCGGAGAGGGCCACCGGCCGGTGCCGGCATCGTCGTTGGGGGGGTGCGGATCCCCATCGGCTCTAGCATGAGGTATCTAGGTTTAGTCCTAGATAGCCGATGGCGATTCCGCACCCACTTTAAGGAGTTGAGGACAAAATTGTCCCGGGCAGCGGGCGCTCTTTCCCGCCTGCTGCCCAACCTGGAAGGTCCTGGCTTCCCTTGACGGAGGCTGTATCACGGAGTCGTGCGGTCCATAGCCCTTTATGGCAGCCCCGTTTGGGCTGACTCCCTGGGCCGCCCCTGCGTCGCCCTTCTGCGCGCCCCGCAGAGAGCTTTAGCGCAGCGGGCGGTCAGGGCGTACCGCACGGTCTCTTTCGAGGCGGCTTGCCTATTGGCCGGATTTCTGCCCTGGGACCTGGACGCCAAATCCCTTGCCGATGTATTCCATTGGCGGGAGGAGGCGTTCAGTCGCGGGGAGCGTCCGGCCCTGAAGGAGGTGGAGGCCAAGAGGGCCGCCTTACGGCGAGCCGCCGTGGAGGAGTGGCGTCTCAGGCTGGAGGCCCCGTCGTGGGGGCACCGGGTCGTAGAGGCAGTGCGTCCTGTCTTTGCCGAATGGCTGGACAGGCGCCACGGAGCGGCAACATACCGCCTGACGCAGGTGCTCACCGGGCATGGCTGCTTCGGTGAGTTCCTGTTTCGGGTGGTAGGTGTAGAGGAGTCGGCCGTGTGTCACTATTGTGACAACTGCCCAATGGACACGGCCCAACATACGTTGGAGTGTTGTCCAGCCTGGGATGAGGAGCGCAGCGCTCTCAGAACAGTCGTCGGAGAAGACCTCTCACTGCCGGCCGTGGTCGCTTCCATGGTCGGCGGTCGGGAGGCCTGGCAGGCGGTGGCCCACTTCTGCGAGGCGGTCCTCTCGCGGAAGGAGAGTGCCGAGAGGGATCGCCAGCGCAGTGGTGATCCCTCCCGCCGCCAGACGAGACGTAGGAGGCGTCGGGTGGACGACTGACCGACGTCTCCCGCCCTGTGGATTGGGGGCGTTTGGAGAATTCCACCACGGTATCCCCTGCCTGTCGTAAAAGGCGACTAATAGGGGCCTCCGGGGGTCACGGGTGGGCGGGACGTGCCGCCCACCCATCAGTCTAGCCAACTTCTGTGGCCCCCGTGATGGACATGTCCGAGGCAGCGTGTCTCACGCTGCCTCGGACACCAACAGGCGGACACGATGCGGTGTTTCGGGGGCTTCTGAGCCCCCGCAACAGGAAAAAGGACCGCAAAAACGCGGTACGCGCAGGGGCGGTTGCGGACGACAACTTAGACGTGAGTCGGAGGAAGCCCGCAGCCGTCCCTAATGAGCCGAAGATGGCCATATAAAAAAAAAAAAAAAAATATATGACTTTGTTCTATGGGACCGTCGAGATATATGAGGACCCAATGAAGTTTAGAGTCCCATGTGATACCCATGATTTAGTTGTATCCACAAGGCTCAACTCGTCAGTATGTATGAAAATGTTAGAGTTAACTTGTTTAAAATAAATAAATAAAATACTTTATTCATCACGTAGGCGAACATAGTTGCACTTATGATAAGTCGAGACACATTTAATTATTTATTATTAGTCACTTATAACTACAGACATTTTTATTACGAGTAAAATAAATGATGAAAAATAAAAAATAAGAAGCTTAGTCACTTATAAAACTACAGACATTTTTATTACGAGTAAAATAAATGATGAAAAATAAAAAATAAGAAGCCAGCTCGGGCTGGCCTTTGATATTAGGTGTGCCGTGTTACGAATTTTGTACATTTAGTTCTTTCACTATTTAATAATAAATTGTTAACGCTGAACCATTGCACTATTTTTGAGAGAGCTTTGCTTACATCGTCAAGAATTGATTGATGTCGACTTATTTTAAATTATAAGGAAGTATCATCTGCAAACAATACTACTTCACAATTGTCCCTTATGAAATAATGTAAGTTATTTATATAAATTAGAAAAAGAAAAGGTCCAAGACTTGAGCCCTAAGGAACTCCCATTACAACAATAGAACCAGGAGATCGTTTTCCATTGACATCAACACTTTGTACCCTATTGCTTAAATATGATTTTAATAATTCAAGGGCTTTTCCATTAACCCCATAGTAGGTCAATTTCCCGATAAGAATATCATGGTGAACACAATCAAAAACTTTGGAAAGATCACAGAACACTCCCATAGCGAAATAAAGAAAAGAATTGCTGTTCGTTAATCTCGCTTAAATTAAAAAACGGCAAGACCGATTTAAATAATTATTTGATTGATTTATTCGAGACAGTTCAGGTTAGATTTATGAGCAAAAAAAATCAGTAAAGTCTAGAAGACCAGCAGGAAATCGAAAATTCTAAATGAAAACCTTGTATGAAAATCGCTACTTCGTATTACTTTGTAACGGATTTTATTTCGTCAAGTCATTGTATTGACAATATAAGTCAATATAATAATATTAGCCTATAATGTCCCAATGTTGGGCAAAGGCCTCCTCAAGATCCTTCCATGAATCGCGATGCTGTGCTACAGTGAACCAATTATTGTTAAATGAATCCAGTTCATACAAAAAATCCATAGACTAAAGGAGACGGAAAACAGTGGGCCCAAAATGTAATAAGATGAAATATGATCTAAAAAATCAGGCATATTTTTTTATATTAGAAAATGAAAAATCCCCTCAATCGTCAATCTGGAAGCGGAGAAATATGAGAAAGAATGTTTTTGTGAAATTATCGATTTTGAGTTATCGATTGCACAATAACAAAAATAAAACTTTTTCACTAGGTAATTTACTCAAAGTGATTAAATGTACTGTATATACGTATATGCAACATAGTGTATTTAATTACAGTCATATTAATAAATAAAATACCAATAACTTACTGAAAAACCAATATTATGATTATCGATTTCATATCGATTAATATTAATCTTTAAATATTTTTAGTCTATCACTGGTACTGCTTTTGCTAGTTTTGTCACCAGTGTTGCCAACTTAGTGGATTTCCCTCTAAAACTTGTCGTTATTTTAGTGGATTAGTTTTTTAATCAGTGGGAGAAAAGGAAAATCCACTAAAATATTCTACTCGTTTTGATATATAATATAAGTAAAATAGCAAGAAACACTATTGCAAAACTTTTTGTTTTGCAATAGTGTTTCTTACTCGCCAGAAGAAATCCTTGCACAAAAAAAGCTGACAGGAAATTCAGTTATAGTAGATTTGTGGTGGAAGATCTTACCTTTAGTGGTTTCTCGTAGTTTGAACTTTGAAGTAATTTTTAGCGGGTTCGATAAAAGAAATGTTGGCAATATTTTTTGTCACTTTTACTAATTTGTAAACAGATGGTGTCATCCTCTTAATTCCATGAAATGATCATTGCTTAACTCTTTGGCTCTCTTGTTTCGTGTTTTCCGATGTGCTGAGTGTTTTCATGATTATTCTTCGTATACAACGATCACTGCATTGTTTTTACGGATTCTGAGCCTGCCTACCTTGGCAAGGGTCGCCTTGCCTTCACTTCACTTCACCCTTGCCTTCACTCTGGACACCGAAGATTGCTCACACGTTTGACTTGGAATTGTTTTTTTGGGATTTTATCGCCGGCTTGTGTATTGGATATTGTTGAGAATGTGGATCGCTGCAGTACACTAGGCAGACGACTCTTACACGACGAAACGATTCTGTCAGTGATTCGGCAATGGCTTGCACGTCAATCTGTAAGTATAACCTCATCTAACCAGCTACCATCATTTTTAAAATATATGTATATTATATGAATAGAAAAACTCAAATATCACTTTGCCGGACCTGGCATAATATACATAATTATATTTAAGTCATATGGAGGTTGTTTATATTTAAAACAAAGAATATTTACTTATAAAATAATATATCAATGCCTTAATTCCTCATAGTTAATAAGGTTTTGTTGATGTAGCTGATGCTTAAAATGTTCAATTTTTAGGTAAGCAGTAGTGACTATATCTGTCAAGCATGCCAGGACTTGGCTCAAAGCCCACATGTTGATGAACAAAGGAGTCTACTTGGTCACTGTAAGGTTTGTCTCCGCTGTGGGTGCTCTCTTGCATAACAAACCAGTCACCTACTTTATAGCAACTCAATCCATGAATCAAGTATATATAATGTTATACAAGAGTGACTTATTGCTTGAACTGTAAGTGAAATCAATTAACACAAATATACTTATTTAAATTCATACTTAGAACTGTTCCATAACATTTTGTGTGTTTGTGTACTGCTACCCAATCAAAATGAAAGTAACTGACTCACATTAAGTCAAAATATTTTTTTCAATAGCGACTACATAATGTATCATTGTTTACATTTTTGCTTAGTTTATATCTGTCATTTATTTGTTAATACTTTTGTGGAGTGAGAATGCAGAAGGATACAAGCAGTATTTTAGCATTCTGAACCAAAATCAAAATACAAACAGCTTCCAGAATTCATAATTGATGGGTAATTTACAACAATTTAATTTTATCAATAAATTCCAATCTTGATTATGTATGTATGTTGCAGATACAAGCATCAAGTCACATATGCCATACCTGTTGGGTGGCTGCAGACAGAGCTACTATCCGTATGGTCTAAGGCCTATCATCTTCATCTGAACCAGACAACCCTCAAGAAATACAACCACAAGCACAGGATCTTCCTACAACATCTCAGGATGAAGAAATTAGAAGCAATCAACCGGACTTACTATTGTTTTGCCAGAATATGAGCGCTATTAAAACTGAAAGAAGATGCTTCATCAAAGGATGTCAGGGAACAGAAAGATACAGAGTTCCACTTGAAACCAGAAAAATGTTACTTAATATAAGTATATTAAGTAACATTTACTTATTATTGATTAAGTAATCAATATAAATATAACATCCCTGAAAATAACCATCTGGTCAACACGCAACATTTAGTTATTGAAGCTGGGGTATTTTTGACAGTTTAAGATCCAATTATATGATGCTTTAGCTGGACTAGGTATCAAAATAACATTGTTTCACCTGCACAGTTCCTAGACGACATTTTAATTATAATAGAAGATGAATAAAATATTGTAATAAAATGTTTTGTTTTTTTTTTTCATGTAGACATCCTTTCCATAACTCCATACCTGTTACCTATCTATGAAAGTCATTGATGTTCATTCATATGACTTCAGACATTCTCCACTAAATATATTAATACACATTAGTGTTTAAAGAGCATTTTTTGCACTTCAGGAATCAGCTGTTAGTTAAAGTAAGGTTATGTTACAAACATAACCTTACTTTTACTAAAACTCTAATAACTCTGTTCTCAGATTGTAAAAAACATACAGAATTTTCACTGAGGGATTGATAAGTCTGGATCTATTAATCCACACCATTTTCATCTCGTTACATCCTGGGCCCAAGACTGTATGGAATCGTTTCAGTCTCCTTTAAAATTCATTTTGCGTTGGATTTCGAATAGCTTCCAATTGGTACCTTTTTTAATTTTAAATTTTGGTTCTTGGTTTATGACTTGACGAAAAAAATCCTTTACAAAGTAATACGAAGTAGCGATTTTCATACAAGGTTTTCATTTAGAATTTTCAATTTCCTGCTGGTCTTCTAGACTTTCCTGATTTTTTTTTTGCTCATAAATCTACCCTAAACTATCTCGAAAAAAACAAACAAATAATTATTTAAATCGGTTTTGCCGTTTTTTAGTTTAAGCGAGATTAACGAACAGCAATTATTTTTTTTACATATAGATATGTCGGAGCGTCGGGTAGTTTTAAAATTGTAATTGTGCAAAACAGGTCGCAAAATCAAAGTATTAGTGGGGGTGACAGCTGTGAGTATAAATAAGGCGCTCGCCATTTGAGAAACACAGTCTTAGTTTGTTCGTCGTTCAGTGTTCAACTAGTTATCATTAGTCGCTATAGTAACTTAGTGGTTACTATTAGGCATGGGTTGTACTTGCAAAATCGTGAACCAGGGCTTACAAGTAAGTCCGCCTAAAAAAACCAGCGCCAAAAACCAGGGTTCGAAATACTTTCAAGTACTTTATTTCTGCATAGGAAATTAATCCGTGCTTCGATACAAATAAGGAACACAATTGCGTTCACAAATAAAAACTTCGAACACTTCCATTCCATAAAATACTAAGTATTTTATTTCTGTACAGGAAATTGATCCGTGTTTCAATACACATAAAGAGTACAATCGCGTTTGTAAATAAAGTACTTATAGCACTTGGTTAGTCTTAAATCGAAATACTTTCAAGTATTTTTTTACTGCATAGGATATTGACCCATGTTTCGGCACGAATAAGGAGCACAATCGCGTTAACGAATATAATACATTTAACACTTAAATACTTGCATAGGAAATTGTTCACTAGCTTGTTGAAATAAGAACCATAATTGCGCGCGGACGTAGCGCAGCGTAAAATACTTTCAAGTCTTGCAAGTGTTTTGGGGTCGGCGTACTTGCAAGCAAATACCTGGTGTAAAAACCTAGTTGCGTAAATACGCACCACCTCTAGTTACTATGCTAGTCCTGACAAAGTGATGAGTGATAAACGAATCATGAGTTGAAGAAAAATAAAGGTCAATTATGACCATTGCAAAGTATTCGCCACGTTTTATTGGCCCCTGTGAAATCCTCGTCGACAGATAGATATTGTCCTATTAAGTTTCCTCGTTCGTAACATATATTGTGAAGTGTTCCTACTGGGGAAACTACGTTAAAAAAGCGTCGAGTGTAATACCGCAGAGGTTGTGTAGAAATATGTGAATAAAATAAAGAAAATTGGAAGTACGACTTTCCTATGGTCTGAAATCGCGATACCTCGAAAACGGTGCTTTGTAAGAAAAAAGTATTAATACTTTTTGTAGACAATTTTACGATCTATAAATAAATATTCTCTGAATCATTTCCCGATAGCTCTCACCATTTCAGAGATATACGCAAAATTCCAAAAATCAGGACCTTTAATCTCGGATAAAAAACAACGCACACGCGGGATCGAGGGGGACTTTTGACATAGCATTTGTAATGACGTATTTAAGGTCTGTACAAAAATCCAGCTCGTTAGGAATTAATGCAAGCTCAGCACGTTTTTTTTTGCATAACTTGACTGGACTACTATGTATTTGAGTCAATAGTAGGCTTTATACTGGGGTGCATAGAACTTCTGACGGTGCCGTTAATAAAGACTCCAGTAACAAGGTATGCACCAGACGTCACGCGAGCAGCGCGCCGCGTCCCACCCTCGGGGCGGCCGCTCTCGAGGCAAGTGTTTGTCATTAAACAAGCCGAGTGACCTAAATACGCAACGAACACGAACCGGGACCGACCGCCACATCACCCACTCTCCACCGCCTCTCAGCTATATAGCGAATAGCGGCTATAGCTACCTCTAAATCTCTCAGACGAGGGGTATCTCGTCCATTCTCAGCCATTCTTTGCTACCGCAAGGGCGAAATTCCAGGAAAGTTATGTCTAGATTTGAATGAACACAGACCAGGCTAATAACTGATATGAATAAAGAAGTATACACGCTTTTATAGTGTAGATTGTAATATTTGTCTCGTAATAAATAACCCTAGTATAAAGGTAGTCACGGCAGCGTCATCCTGTAGTTAGCGACTACGATGACGAAGTAAAACGAAATGAGCACGGTGAGAAGCACGAGCGCGAGAGACACGCAGGCGAAGAGGAAGTGATCGGCGAGCACCGCAGCGACGGCCAGCACTGCGGCCGCCGCCACCAGCAGCACCCACAGTGCCACCATCAGCCATACGTACAGCTCGCACAGCACGTCGCTGCCGGCCACCGCACCCAGTAGCAGCAGTACGTGCGCGGCGCACAGTAGCACGCCCGCCACGCCGTGCACGTACCGCATGCCATCTGCCACGTCATGCGGCACGCCCAGATCCTCGAGCAGCTCCACACCTGTCGCCGTGAATCCGAATACGTATAGCGCCGCCCACACCACGCCCACCAGCCCGATCGCCAGCACCGCCGGCCGCAACGGCATGCTCAGGCAGCAGCGATGTAGCGTGGGGCAGCTATCTAGCACGTACCCCATGTCCGGTCCGTGACTCCGGGCAACCACACGCCACGCTAATACAATACTTTCTTACAGCAAAACTACGCTCGTGCCGCGTGCCGCGTGTCGTAATATTTTGCCATGCTTGCCAAGAAATCACAATATAAGTATATTCTATTATACAGACTGCAATGTCTGCTTGACGTTTTGCCTGACTTTCCGTAGTATATATTATACTCTTTGTGCCTGACTTTATATTTCAACTCAAGTTGACACCTAGGATGAGCCAACTATAAAGTTTGGTTTCGTGAAGGGTAAGTTTATCTCATTAAAGTAAGTTCGTTAACTTATAGTAGGTATGTATGATAGGTGTGATGTAAATCATAATATTAATAATAATAAATAATGGTTGTTAATTATAGTCTAAGATCCCACTGCAGAAACACTACACCTATCGAGTATTTGCTACAAACCAAATTTTTACACATATTTAAGATTAGGAGAATATACATCTTCTAGGTTGCCTACCAAAATTTGACCGCTAGTATTTTTAATTTATTTTTCGGAATAAAAATAACCCACTTGTTTTTTAAATAAAATGTCGTCCACCTCACAGCAATATATATAAAGACTCCATTGACTCTGAAAAATCACGAATGCCATTGTGCACTTGGCCGCAACTCTTCGCAGCCAAGAGCAAACAGTTATGATTTTGATACATTTATACCCCCATAACGTACATTTATAATTTATATATCAAATTAAAGCTAATTATTTTCTGTTTATTATGATATACGGTTGTTTAATTAAATCTGGCCGCAAATAAGGGTTGCTGGCTGATAAATATGGAAAATATTTAAAGTAGAGTGAAAGAGAGTTAGCGCGTAACATAGTATTGTATTGTCGTATCAGACAAGGATAGCGATTGCCAGCTGTACGACGACGCTTTAAAGCCATTGCGCATGCGTCGAATGCTATATCTCCGTAAAATATAAAAAAATAGTTGGTTATTTAACTTTTAACAGTTCGGTTTCTAATCAATTGGGGATGTACTACATGGCTGCTATTAGATGGTTTTTTAAAACCAACATGGTTCCTGGGAGACTCAACTCCACGCAAGTTAAGAATGTGCTATGTGATTCCATGAACAAATCTTCCGATAATGACGACGAGCCTGATATTTGTAGTGATGAAAGTGATAGGTGTGATGATAGTGTAAGTGAAAGATCCGATGATTCAGATTTTTAAATAAGAGTATAGGGAATATATGACACATTAAAAAAAAATTAGCTTAAACTTTAATTAAAATGTAACAGACGATGGAATACTTCAATAAAATGTTATGTTTTTTCAAGCAGGACTTGCACATTAAAATTTTCTTTTACAAATTAGTAATCTTGGTTTTATTTTTCATCAATTTATTGTTGTAATTTTTCAATTTGCCAATTTTGAAAAGGAAGACATTTCTTCTGGACTATTTATTAAGTCGTCCCTACCATTGTATGCTCCGGTGGTAGAGAGATTCCGGCCCACGTGCCGATGAAAGCAATAGATAAATTGGTGTATTATAGATAAAATAGTGAGGTGTGGCAGGTTATTATTGTTACGGAATTTCTGGATTCGGTCTCCACGCTCAAGGTCCGCGATAGAAGCTATACAATAGCTTAAAAAAGTGGTTGAGAACACTAGCATTCGACGCATGCGGTCCTCATCTGCCTAGTGAGGTTACGCGCTCTCTTTCACTCTACCTTAAATATTTTACATCTTTATCAGCCAGCAACCCTTATTTGCGGCCAGATTTAATTAAGCAACCGTATATCATAATAAACAGAAAATAATTAGCTTTAATTTGTATAAATGTACGTTATGAGGGTATAAATGTATCAAAATCATAACTGTTTACACCTTTTTTTTTTATGTATGGCCATCTTCGGCTCATTAGGGACGGCTGCGGGCTTCCTCCGACTCACGTCTAAGTTGTCGTCCGCAACCGCCCCTGCGCGTACCGCTGTTGCGGTCCTTTCCTGTTGCGGGGGCTCAGAAGCCCCCGAAACACCGTACCGTGTCCGCCTTTTGGTGTCCGAGGCAGCGTGAGACACGCTGCCTCGGACATGTCCATCACGGGGGTCACAGAAGTTGGCTAGACTAATGGGTGGGCGGCACGTCCCGCCCACCCGTGACCCCCGGAGGCCCCTATTAGTCGCCTTTTACGACAGGCAGGGGATACCGTGGTGGAATTCTCCAAACGCCCCCAATCCACAGGGCGGGAGACGTCGGTCAGTCGTCCACCCGACGCCTCCTACGTCTCGACTGGCGGCGGGAGGGATCACCACTGCGCTGGCGATCCCTCTCGGCACTCTCCTTCCGCGAGAGGACCGCCTCGCAGAAGTGCCGCCGACCATAGAAGCGACCACGGCCGGCAGCGAGAGGTCTTCTCCGACGACTGTTCTGAGAGCGCTACGTTCTTCATCCCAGGCTGGACAACACTCCAACGTATGTTGGGCCGTGTCCATTGGGCAGTTGTCACAATAGTGACACACGGCCGACTCCTCTATCCCTACCACCCGAAACAGGAACTCACCGAAGCAGCCATGCCCGGTGAGCACCTGCGTCAGGCGGTATGTTGCCACTCCGTGGCGCCTGTCCAGACATTCGGCAAAGACAGGACGCACTGCCTCCACGACCCGGTGCCCCCACGACGGGGCCTCCAGCCTGAGACGCCACTCCTCCACGGCGGCTCGCCGTAAGGCGGCCCTCTTGGCCTCCACCTCCTTCAGGGCCGGACGCTCCCCGCGACTGAACGCCTCCTCCCGCCAATGGAATACATAGTTGTTTACACCTGGCTGCGAAGAGGTGCGGCCAAGTGCATAATGGCACCCGTGATTTTTCAGAGTCTTTATACCGGGTGGAAGGGGAAACGCTCTCGGAAACGAATACAGGTGATAGTATTGGTGATTCCTGACGTGATGGCACTAAAAAATCGCGATCGCATTGTTACAATTTTAGTAGGATTTTCTCAAATTTCTGTACAGCTTCTCGTATGGATAGATAAATCAAACTATTATTCTGAAAAACATAGTAAAAAGGGTCAATATTTCAAAAAAATCGTAATGAAACACGTACATCAGCTGACGGGTTAACGACAGCGTGGCCGCCGCGCCGCCTTGTCGGCGTTTGCTTTGTAGTTTGTACGTTTTACATTGCGCGCGCATGAATTACGGAAATACTAAAATCGTAAGTATTATCGCTTAGCTTTGCAAATGAATATAGTTTTTCGTTAATGTTATGGTTCTTCTCTCTTACTGTTCCGGTATAGAGAGCGTTTCCCTTCCACCCGGTATATATTGGCGTGAGGTGGATGATATTTTATTTAAAAAACAAGTGGGTCATTTTTATTCCGAAAAATAAATTTAAAATAATTTATTAAAAATACTAGCGGCCAAATTTTGGTAGGCAACCTAGAAGATGTATATTCTCCTAATCTTAAATATGTGTAAAAATTTGGTTTGTAGCAAATACTCGATAGGTGTAGTGATTCTGCAGTGGGATCTTGTGCTATTAGTAAGGAGCGCTAAATCATAGTAAGTTAGTAAGGGGTGCATTGCGTACTGACCTCTGATGGCGCGGCGCATGAGGGAGGCGAGCAGGCGGCGTAAGTCGCTGTAGCGACGGCGGCGCGGCTTACTGACGCCGAGCCGGCGGCGCCTGCGCTGCTCCCGCGCCGTGCTGCGGCTCTCGGTGGGTAAGCTCTCGCACGATGCGGGCGCGTCTTCGGGCCCGATCGGCTCGCTTAGTTTAGAGCACGGCATCTCTATTGGTGGCAGTGAAAACTTTCCTGGGACCAGATACTTCCTGGGCCACAAGTCGTCGCAGTCGTCTAGGTCAGATAAGTTGTTGGGCAGCTGGAGCGGCGGCAGAATTGTGTTGTAGGGGATCACTCGGCGAGGGTAGTCGTTGCTTCTGGAGCTGGAACTCGAGTTGAACCACACGTCACTGGAGAACAGTGTGGAGGCGAACGAGTCCCGCCGTGAGCCGAAGTCCACGGTGCACTTTCGCGTGTTGGTGACGCTCACTAGGTTGACGGGGCTCTTGTGCACGGTCGCTTTACCGAGATCATACGAGGGCCGGGATGACACACTGCTGGTAGTCTTGTACGACTCTTCTGTCGACGTCGAGGTCCAGAAGTGGAACGGCGAGACGGGTTCCATGTTGATGAAGGCGCGCGCAATGTCCGGCGGCGCGGCGGCGAGCGTCGGCGGCTCCGGGGATAGCACGCCGAACGGGTGCGTGAAGTAGAACAGGCACAGCGGACGAGCCTGCGGATGTAACACAGCGGCGTCAGTGGTCGCACGGCGGAGGGACGCCGAACTGACAATGAGAATAGGAGGCGCGGCGCATCGATCAAACGGAACCGTGCGTGCACCACTAGTCGCTACACAGAACTGCGTACTGATTTGTTTTTGATGAATACTGTTGGCAGGGCGGGGCTGCAGTGCAATTGGTACTGAGATGAGACAAACCTTCACATCGTCGGTGGAGGTGGAAGCATCAGATCTGCCCTTGTTCATCTTTGACAGGCTACAAACACGCGTTCACTCCAATTTGAATTTGCTTGAACACCTCTGACACGGTTTCAGCTACCAGAATAATAAAAAGATACCGTTCATCCAGTTATATACCATAATACTGTTTGCTATGTTGTATCTAATTTTATAGTCTGTGTGCACTGCGCGTGACAATTCCAACAATATTTAAAAGCATGGAGTAGGCGACCACTGATTAATAATATAAGCAAGAGCACGGGATGAACAGGATGTTAGAAAGAATAGAGGCGCGGAGCGGCACTGGTCGCCGCGGAGTGCGCGCCGCGAGCGGAGCCGTGCGCCCGGGCCGGACTCGCGCGGGTCACGGGCCGGACTCGCGCGGGTCACGAACCCGACGGCACCACTCCCACCAGATCTTAAACTTCCGTCACAACAAACCTTTAAATCCATGTAAATTGAAATCTTCAAATTATAAGCAAGAATAGCGCTGATGGAAGAAGATAGCCACATTATTTTAAGTTTCAGCACTTCATTTACGTTGTCTCCATCTATATTATAGACATGAAGAAAAAAGTTTGCACACCTTTTTAAGCACATTGTGCGCAAAGAGGAGAGTAAGATTTAGTGAAATTAAAATTCAAATAGAGGAGAGCAGATAATTATTATTTACATTATATAATTAAGTAATATGTGTTACAAATATATTAAATTTGACGGTCAAATTGCGACTACTGGACAGTCACTTGTTCACATAATTTTATTTAACTAGATGAAAAAATAGACGTTATCATAATTGAATTACTATAACAATCGAAAAGATATTAGGCTATTTAAGTTGTATGTCAATAAAGTGCTTTCTTTTTTGTCATACATATTTTACCACTACTCCTAGGAAACAGTATTAGGTATAAGACATTACGCCGAATGCAGGCCTGGAGAGGCGGCGCGGCGCGAGGCGGTGCCGACGGTGCCAGCCGCCCGCACCCCCAGCTCACTGCACCAACCGACCCAAATTATTAGGTACATTATTTGAGAATATTCTTCCCAGTATGCGATCCCTTACTATTAAAGTACATTACATCTATACAAATATTATAAAGAGGATATGTTTGTCGCTTTGTAGGTTTGTAAGGGCTTGTCTCTTGTAATACTGGACCGATTTTGAAAACTCTTTCACTGATAAAAAATAAAATACTTTTCTGCTTTCTGCTTTCTTAGAGAATCGACATTAGATTTTGGAAATTACAAGTAAAATTACATTACTTGTAATTTCCAAAGTCACCTTTTTGAATTCCGCCAGGTCTCATTTATTACATTAATGGCTCTTACCACTGGAGCAAATTTCGCGGTTTTGGTGCGTGTTAATGGGATTTCAAATAATCTCTGCCTCACTTTGTGAATATTAATTAAGGAAATGTTATTGTTAACTATGGTGCGATAATGCGATTTTTTTTTGTACTGATAATTCGACCCACTGATCTTATATGATTTGTGCCAGTAGGCTTTTTGTTTTATGTAGCCTATTAGTTCCGAAGTACCTCGGCTCTACAATCACCAATTCCGGCTCCTGCGAGGCAGAAGTGCGAAGACGTATTGGAATGGCCAAGAGCGCTATGACTCAGCTCCATAAAACATGGACAAACAGAAAGATCTCGCTCACTACAAAGATGAAACTTGTACGTACACTGATATTCTCCATTTTTCTTTATGGTGCTGAGACGTGGACTCTAAAGGCGGCAGACAGGAATCGCATTGACGCTTTTGAGATGTGGTGTTGGAGGAGGATGATGCGCATTAGCTGGACGGCCCGACGTACTAATGCCTCTATACTCAAGCAACTCAAAATCAGTACTAGGCTTTCTACCATCTGCCTCAAATGAGTGCTTGAGTATTTTGGACATATTGCCAGGAACACGAACGACGACTTGGGGAAACTGATAGTCACCGGGAAGGTAGAGGGCAAAAGAGCACGTGGACGCAACCCAATACGCTGGACCGATCAAATCCGGACCACACTTGACACCACTGTATACGACGCCATACAGTTGGCCAACAGTCGGGATCGGTGGCGTAACATCATATGGCGGAAGCTGGTGAGAGGAGGTCACGACCCTCAGAACTGAGGAGAACGACGCAAGAAGAAGTTCCGAAGTATACCATTCTGGGTATTGATACCTAGAGTGAGCTGCTTTAGTCTTTTTCCTTGGAGTTGTATCATCTAGTGACCTATAAAATATATCATAAAAAATAGCGTATGCTTCATTGACACTGCTTGTCTCATATAGCTTACTCCAATCGGCTTGAGTCGAGTTGAGTAACACCAGGCTCAGCTGTTCCCCTTATTACCGCTTTAGGATACTTGCTCGACCTTGGCTGATCAGCCTTGACCCATACGCTCTCTTGAATAGTGGCATCAGGCTCATTGATCCGGTACTTCCTTCCATTATTGTGGACATCATGGCTCTTTGGTGCGTCATGGAGGTTCTCAAGCTGGTTGATATCAATATTCACAGGATATTGTGATACATCAATTTGCTTTGAGTTTTCATGTCCTTCTATCAGCCCAAGCCTATTTGCCAAATCTAGTATTCGGTCGCTTAATTTATTGATGATGATGAAATTGTATTTATTTAGCAATATAAATAAAACGCACAACATAAGTCGCCATATTAATTTATGTAAGTACAAAAAATAGGGATGGGGGCAGTGCAATGCACACGTGATCACGGACAACAGAAAAATAGTGAGGTGTAAATAAGTAAAATAAACATAGATAATTAGTATTCCACATAGGTTCACAATATTTGAGTACAGATTTACATAACAAATATTTCAACACTTCCCCTTACTCAAATATGACAATAATGAGTACAAACAAATATATGTATACAAAAAAAAATACAATTAGTTTTAACATACTACATTTCACTAAGTAAGACAATATTTGTACAGCTCATCGTCTGTGCGACTGCACAGATCCCCACTAAAACATACATACAAGTATGATAATAACACAAAAAGGAAATTCAATAAAATTACAATTAACTTAGGCAATGATATCCTTTTACAATAACATACATGTCGAATAATTAAATTAAAACATACATAAACCCTTCACAAAGTTGGCATGATTAATTTTTGCCAAAGGTTTGGTAAGAATGTCTGCAATCATATGCTCTGTCTGTAGAGAGATAAAATATTTTTACATCATTGTTATTAACAGAATCTTTAATGAAATGATGTCGCATATTTATGTGCTTCGTCCTACGATTACATTGATCATTTTCCACAATTCTATGAGAGCTCTGATTATCATTATAGACACTAATAGGACACAAATTATAATTAAATATATCAGCAAAAAAATTTTTTAGATGTTTGCATTCTTTGACAGATGACATTGTTCATTACTAGTGCAACTTGCTCTGCTACGAGTTTGCTAATTAAAACAGGCAGGCGTTCGTTTAAAGCTGGTTAGATTTCTTCTTGAATGCTAATATGTATTTTTTCTATCAGCGACTTATCCGGAGAAGCATAATCATCACCAGATTGCCTGTTTTGGTTTTGGCTCTGAGTGCAGTATTGCTTGCGGATTGTAACATTGCTGTTCGGGATATTTGTTGGACATATTCCACTAGCGTCCGCTGTGTAGCCACTGTCACCATTGTCACAAAAACCTGTCCCATACTCCTTGGCCTTCTTATAATGATCGGAGATATCATCAACTCCTTCCGCACAAACTTTAGCATCCGAAATGTCAATCTTTGATTGCTTACATTTACACTTTATGCAGGTAAATTTTTTTTGTGCTCGGTGGTCATCTTGGTGTTATATTCTTTGACTATTATATTAGCACAAAGTAGATCATACAATTGACGGCATAAAGAGCATTTCAAATAAGGTTTACTTCCTATTAACTGAACAATTATTAGATGTAGGCGTCATATCGTAGTAACAAGTGAAAGTAAATTCTCGTTTATAGTAACAATATTGATTCAACTTTAACAAAATGAAGAATTGAAGAGCTTTTTATTATTGGAACGAAGTTCCTTATCGCGCGTTGTGAAAGGGAGCTAGACAGAAAAAATTCTCACGAAAAGTTGAGCGACACTTTTATACTTGCCCTGTGAAACCAGCCAGTAACAATAAAGAACTGGCCGTAAAAGTGACATTCGAAATTTAAATAAAAAAGACAATTTAAATGCTTTTTAGAGTAGTTTTGGAACGAATAAAATATGCATGAAATTTAAATAAAAAAAGACAATTTAAATACTTTTTAGAGTAGTTTTTTTTTCGTTGTATGTTAACTTTAATGTCAATGCTTGCTTAGGTGATGATCGTGATTCGATGACATATCTATTGTGTAGGTAGAAGTAAATGTTTTCATTGATGTGGTAACGTTTTATTGAAATATACAATTATTATTATAACTTAAAAGAAATAAAATTTTATTACAATATCTTCACTAATTAATCGAAAAGAACTTCGTTCCATCCGGGTGTCCTTTGACACCTCTCAAGGTTTTTTTATTATTATACACCGATCGTGGTATTCAAAATAAAAACAACTGATGCAAAGTTTAAGTTTCTCTGCGCTTCACTAGATGTCAGTGGTAGTCTGTAGTTGAAAATTTCTTTTATTGAAATGTAAATTCTATGCCAGTAATATTCTCATAAAAACTTGTTATGCACACATATCCTTGCTTTGCGGCTAACAACGTTTCTGAAATCATCAAATATGAAATTCCTTATTACAAACTATAGGTTTAAGGCAAGATCGAAAACTCTCAACAGTGGTAATGTGCCAAATACCAATCAATCACTCTCCCCACGACTATGTTTTATAAGCAATGTTCCACAAGTCGCCGATACCACAACACCAGTGTGTGGTCGGCCTACTGAAATAATGAAAAAAAATCTTGTTCCCAAAACCTGTGCTCAAAACAAATCCTAATTGACTAACCTGCACGAAACAAAGAATTTGTTCCATGCTAACCTACTCAAGACCTATAGGTATAGACATCTATCGGCAAAGCTTACATATTGTGTTTATCTCAAGCATCGGAGCTGAAGAGCAAGTGGCTTCACTATGTAAAAAAAAAATTGACGTCCATAAACCCACTCCACAAGATCGCAGTTACGTCCTCGCCGTCGAGGACTTCCCGGCCCGCGAGCCGATGACAACACCATCTAATAGGATTAGGCCTAAAAACCAATCTTTCCCCAATCGTTGATGTCTCATCCTCTCTCAGTGGCCGTCCTGAGCGGAGGTTCGTAACCCGTTAGTGGGTTGCCCTCAGTATGGTCACTTAATTCAAAGGGTTGCGAGCGCCTTCTGCGTTCACCCTAAAGACCGGTGTGGCCAGAAAAGCCGACTTGCGTCAGGCTACTGGCAGTAGAAAAAAAATAAAAAATAAAACGTCCATAAAGTAGTCAATTATTTTGTTTTCAATTCCTTGTCAATAATTGTAAAATTTCATAAGCGTGCATATGTCAAAAGTTAAATAAAGGGTTGGACGGAGTATAATGAGATGTCGATCCATTCATATTTATTAATGGTTCTCAATTCGACGGTATGGTTTTTTGAGTGTTTGTTACGCGATTACTCCGCCAATTGGAGACCGAATTTCAAAATTCTTTTTTTTTTCGAAAGGAGATACTTCTGAAGTGGTCCCATAGTCACCAAGTCAGGATCTGATGATTGGATCTTGGAGAAATCGAGGGCAACCCTCATATTTTATGGGCTCACACATCGTTTTTTTTTCGCAAATATTATGAAGTATTATATTATTTATTCTTTAGTGTTTTTTCGTAAATAAAATCACGCCTTTTACGTTTTTAGGGGTAGGCAGAGCGTAACACGCCAGCGCGATAGTCGTACCGCGTGCGCAATACAACTACGCCGTCGAGGCGGTATATTTCTTACTAACACAAAAAAGCAACAAATAAAAACCTTTTTAACTAAAAATTAAACCGCCTTCAAAAACGACTAAAAAAACAAAAAACCAAAAAATAATTAAATAGTGGATAAATATACGATAGCATTACTTATATACTGGTAACCAATTTTGAAGTTGGTGCCTAATTTAAATTACTAGCTAAGCTGGACAGATACGTTAAAAAACTTTTTAAGAAAAAATAAACCGACTTAATGCCTAATTTAAATTGCCAGCTAAGCCAAGGAAATACAAGATCAAATATACGAAAACATTGTTCAATTTAAATTAGGCACCGACTCCAAATATACGTATACACTAAGCGAATATAAAGTTGAATTATTTTTTGGTTTGCAGTGGTTTTAAAGTCGGTTTATTTTTTGGCAAAAAGTTTTTATTTATTGCTTTTTGTTAGTTAATTATAGAATAGTATAAACAATACATCATAGATATACGATTGCAGCATTCGCGAGTCATCTGCTGTTAGTTGTTGAAGAGTTCCATTGTGTATCGCCGAAGATCTTCATCAGATGTTCATAAATTATATACTAAAACCTTCCCTGAAAACTATACATTTGAACATCGAAAACCACATCCGAATCGGATAAGTAGTTATTGAGAAACTCGCGACGATACAAATTTGCATACATACATACATACGAATCGAATACAGAATCTCCTTTTTGAAGTCGGTTAATAAATATGCGAAAACAATGTTTAATTTTAAATAGGCACTGACTCCAAAATTGGTTACCAGTATATAAGTAATGCTATCGTATATTTATTCACTATTAAATTATTTTTTGGTTTTTAGTTTTTTTAGTCGTTTTTGACGGCGTACTGTGGAACGTCCCTATAGAAAGGGCGTGACATGAGTATCTCTGTTACATATCTTATGATAACTCAACAACGGAACAACGTAAAGATTTGAATTTTTGTACGTGTATTATTGAATAATAGACCTATCCATTACCAATGTAGTTTATTTGAAAAATACTGATATGTCTATGAAAAAAAATACTGAAATAGGTGCTTCGCTCCGCCAACCCAAAGGTGCCCGCCGAGGAGGTGGCTGTCGCGGCGGAACCGGCGCCGAGCGCTCGCCCTAAAGGCGAGGCTAAAAAGTGGCGGGATAAATGCGCCAAACTGGAAGAGGCGGTGAAGGAGCTGAAGCGTGAAAACGCTTCTCTCCTTCGCCGTCTGAAGGAGCTGGAGGCAGAGGCCAGCAAACGCCCCACGGCGGAGATGCTGGCGACCGTGGAGGCCAAGTGGCAGGCCCGGCTAGACTCGGTGCTCCCAGGGCCGGCCCAGAGGCCTCCGCTGGCCCACGAGAGGAGGTCCACCCCCGGGGACATACCACTCCCCGTCCAGGGTGGTTTCGTTGGGGGAGCTCCCCAGCCTTCCTCTAAGGGGAAGGGGAAGGGGAGGGGGAAGGGGAAAGGAGCAGTGCAGCCTGCTCCTCTCAAGGCTCCTGCCATCGTGGCCGGGCCCTCCACCTCCACCTCAGTTGCCGTGGTGGTCGCTGGACCGTCTGGGGTGCCCAAAAAATGGAGGGGGAAGGTCGCCACCCCCGCGGCCCCGTCGTCGCGAGGACTGCTCCAAGGGTGCCTCGCCCACTACCACCAGCCCCAGCGTCCATGGACGCTGAATGGACGGTGGTGGTGGGGAAGAATAAGCGGGGGAAGTCCAACCCCGCCGCAGCGCCTGCAGTGATACCGCAGACGCAACAGAGGAGGCAGAGGCGCAAAGAGCGCAAGCTGCGTCAGCCACGCTCGGCGGCCATAGTGCTGTCGCTGACGCCGGCGGCGGTGGCCAAGGGTCTCACGTACGCCAAGGTGCTGACGGACGCTCAGCACCGCGTGGACCTCGCCGGCCTTGGCATTGACAGGCTGAGGCCCAAGGTGGCAGCCACGGGTGCCATGTTATATGAGGTGCCCGGGGCTGAGTCGGAGCGGAAGGCGGATTCCCTCGCCGCAAGGCTGAGGGAATGCTTTGGCGGGTCGGAGGATATCCAAATCTCCCGGCCCACCAAATGCACGGAGCTGCGGCTGTCGGAGCTGGATCCTGCAGCCACGACCGAGACGGTCGCAGCGGCCCTCAGCGTTGCTGGTGAGTGAAAGAAAGAAAGAAAGAAAGAAAGAAAGAAAGAAAGAAAGAAAGAAAGAAAGAAAGAAAGAAAGAAAAATCTTTATTCGGTCATTGTCCCAGGACCAGATGGGAGTAGGTGTTAGAGTGCACAGCAGATGCCGTGAAGGTCGGGCAAATCCGGCCTGATCGCTCCGGCCTGAGCTCAGTTTGGGCCAAGGTGCCGACGAAAGTGGCCCAAAAAATAAAGGCGGGCCGCCTGAAAATCGGGTGGGCTGTGGCCCGGGTGACCGTGCTCGGGGCGCGCCCGATGCGCTGTTTCCGGTGCCTTGAGCACGGTCACACGCAGAACACATGCAGTGGAGGACCAGACCAGTTTACCTGCGGTAAACCGGGCCACAAAGCCCGCGAATGTGAGGCCGCGCCGAACTGCGCAGTCTGCGCGGCCGCAGGGAGGCCCGCCAAGCACCAGGTGGGTGGGATAGCGTGTCCCCGCCCCTCCCGTCGCAATAGGCGTCGCGACGGATCACGATCTGACTGATCACGCAGCTAGGCACAATAATGAACCTTATCGTCACACTCATCAGTAAACTTCCACAATGACCTCCTTAAGAATCGCCGCCTGGAACATAAATGGCCTAACGCCTAATAAACAAGAACTTGCAATTATGTTAAAAATTAACAAAATAGACATAGCTCTTATATCAGAAACTCGCCTAAATGATACAAAAACTTTTAAGATGGAAAACTACAGCGTATACTGTACGAATCACCCGGATAGCACGTCACATGGCGGCGCTGCAATATTAGTAAGAACTAAAATCAAACATTACGCCCACAGTGGATTCCAAGAAGAATGGATGCAAGCCACTACAATAACTATTCACGAAAAATTTGGTCCTATTAATGTCAGTGCCATATACTGTCCGCCAAAACATAACCCAAAACAACACATGTTTGATCGCTACTTTACCAGTTTTGGAAACCGATTTATATGTGGAGGAGACTGGAATTGCAAGCATACCCATTGGGGGTCAAGGCTTACTACCACGAGAATTAAAAAAAAGTGTTGATAATTATAAGTTAATAGCATTGTCAACAAACGAACCCACCTACTGGCCAACGGACATTAATGAAACCCCAGACCTCGTGGATTTCTTTATTGTTAAAGGGATATCACATATGTACTTTAAAATGGAGTCATCGTACGACGCAGTATCAGATCATACACCAATACTACTGCAACACTTACGCCCGAATACTCAAACGCTACTCAACCAACCAAGTTATCTGAGGCCTACTTAATTTTAGCCGGCTTCTTATTTTAAATGGCATTCTCAAACGCACTTTAAAAGATTTGATGGAAAACTCAGCCGATGAGCAGTCATTTTGCTACAGATTATAAAAAGTTTGTTTTCGATTGCAATTTTAATAAATTTGATATTTATGTGTCGTTTCACGCAGTATAATTTTTAAGATGTTAAATATAAATAAATCGAACAACACAATGCGCAGTTTGAAAATGATTTACAATGTTATAATATGTCTATTATATTTAATTTTCGTGTGTATTTTATGTACTATGTGCAGATGCTACATAGTAAAAATGGTAAGTACTTTTAAAAACCATCCTAGGTTTTTAATATGTAGGAACGGCATATTCATTATTAGAAATAGTTTATTAATTATTATATTCTTAACATTGATGTGATGAGCATATATTGGCATTATATTGCCACTTGGCAGTATGTCAGGGTTGACATTAGCCGCTTTAGAAAAAAAATAAACAAGTCAACAACAATAATATTAATAATTCTTATTTCAGTTTTATCATCAGAAGTAGGCATATTTACAAACATTTATAAAATATGCTAACTCAACTGCCACACTACGCACAATACGATGTACTGCCGTTGGTTGTTTCCCGTGAAAAATAGCCCCGATGACCTTGGGCTATCGGTTGGATTGTTTGGTTTCTTTTTGTGTTCGGCTGGATATAATCCCGATTTTAAAGAACATAACTGAAGAACTGTTTCCTTGCTGAGTTGGAATCTTCTTTAACGATAAGATAAGATATGATATATTTATTTGTCAAACATTAACATTAAATTATCATTATTGTATTCTTCGAAAGCGTTTAATTTCTCTCGATTTCTTCCTTTGACACCATACTCCTCTTCAGACAATGATGATAATCAAGAAAAAAAACGATTTATTAAATCCAAAGAGAATATAATAAGTAGTTATTACGCAATAAAATTATTAAAGATTTGAACGTAAATATTTGAGAGTAGTCTGAAGCACTCTCAAATTGTTCTCGATTAACAGCCATATTTGGAGGCCTTACATAGCTGTCAAACTTTAAGCAGTGTTTGTGAATACCGTTTGAATCAATAAGCGGACCTTAAACTGAGTCGCCTTAAATTTAAGGTTAGGAGATAAGTGACGTTTCAGTATACCAATTTCACCAATAACGAATGCTTAAATCCGTAAGGCCATCTCAAATATTTAAGTAGCGTTTGAGTATTCGGGCGTTAGTGTCTCAATAATAAATAAACCACAGACCCTTACGTTATACAATCGAAAAACGGACTGGGAGTCATTTGGTAAATATATTGAAAAAGAAGTGGATCTGAAAGTCAATCTCAAAACACCAGAGGACATTGATAATGCTACATTTTATATTACAAATCTTATATAAGTCGCCGCATGGCGTGCCACCCCAGTTCTAAACTATGCTCTTGCGAGTTCTAACATACCATTAGAAATTCGCAAGAAACTGGCGGAAAAGCGAAAACTGCGAAGGCAGCTACATCTAAGCCAGTCCCGTACAGACAGGTCACAGTATAATCGGGCATCAAGAGAACTTAAGGAACTAATAAAAGAGAGCCAGAACGAAACGTTTCAGAATAAACTTTCAACACTTTCTACCTACAAAAAAGACACTTTTTTCTACCTACTCACTGTGGAAAATAACAAAGAATTTTAAAAGACCACAAAATCACATACCGCCTCTAAGAAAAAACCACAACGAACCTTGGACAAGAAGCGCAAAGGAGAAGGCCGAACTATTTGCTCAACACTTAAGTGACGTGTTCACTCCTAACGAATCGTCTATGATTGAATTTGAAAAAATGGTGGACATGATAATCTCCAGTGATCAACAGCTAACATCGCCCTTGCCGTGTGAGAGTAAAACTCCAACTTGTCCTTCATCTTTTATTTCTGAATGCTCCAATCTTATTTCCGGAGCTCCGCACAGTTGGAAGGCTCACAAGAGACTGCTCAATTCAAATGCGAGGCGCCCTATTTATACCAACGATTTGAAATTTCGACTGGTTTTTGCACGATTATTATTTCAAAATACCCGTCGTTCCGACATACATAATATTATTTCGTATATACTTGCTTCCTTCTTGTCAGGGCCATAAGGTGGACTTTGAACAATGAAATAGACGGGCATAACTAGAGCTACTGTTGAGAGATACGATCTTTTATAGCCCGTTTTCTAGGACTGGATTTGAAATGAATTGAATACCGCATGTGCACAATTTGTCTACAATGCGTTATCACTACAATTAAGAAGTCGATATCGGGCATTGTAAATTTAATGATAACGCACACTTGTGAAGTGCAGAGTACAGCGGTGCGACGCGGCGTTGCATTGGCGTGCTGGTGCCATGACATTTCGTTTGCCGCCTATTTTGACAGCCAGCACTCGGTAGTCAGCAGTGACGGCAGTGTGCTGTGACGTCACATGAGCAGCGTGCCTGTATGCCGCAGGGCGCAGGCAGTCGGTGGCGAGCCCGGCGCGCGCATGCACGCGACAGCGAGCGGCCAGTGCCGGTGTGCCGGTGTGTGGACTGTAGAGATCGCTGCAGCGCATGCGCCACAACGCGGGTACAAACATTATATTATATCACTCAATGATTTAGTGCGCTGTGACAGTGATAGTACATATTTATTGA
Organism: Lapara coniferarum; assembly: GCA_949316025.1. Taxonomy (NCBI): domain Eukaryota; kingdom Metazoa; phylum Arthropoda; class Insecta; order Lepidoptera; family Sphingidae; genus Lapara; species Lapara coniferarum. The sequence continues at coordinate 11,520,926 of OX438932.1, forward strand.
CGACGCTTTAGTTTCACAACTGGGACACCGGACTCGCTGCGATTAGATAAAATACAAACTCTATGTGAATCGGCTGCCTCTAGATGCATCTTAAAAAAATACACATACCAACCTCTTAACCTTGGTTGCTTACTTATTCGGGCGTATTTTAGTCCGTAGTTTTTGGTTAACCAAATAAACTATCTGCAGTTGCGCCGTGTGAAATTGTTGTAATCTAGATATCGCAAGACGCGTTATATTAAATACTAATTGGCCACTTTCGTATAGCCAAAATATGCGACATTTAACACCTCTGGACGCTTAATTTGGTTACTCTTAGTTTAAAATAGCAATATATATGCAATTTACAATTATCTAGACATGAAGCGCAACATGGATGACCTGCCTAGACGAGGTGTGTGTCGCGCAGAATGCTCGAGCTCTTGTCCATGTCTTGATACTAGTAAGCACTCCACGGCGCGATCTGCCACAATACGTAATGTAACGAGTTGATATCCGATAAGATAAAACATTTCCGCTAACATATAATTATTATTGTACCTACTTAGGTATATCTCGCTGTAAGAGCCTCGATACGTGGTTAATACATACATTAAGCCGATGTCACTGTAGGCGATGTATGTTGACACGACGGTGTCGGCGCGGTTACGCAGTGTCCACGGTCGGACCGGGACCGATCCTGTCATTGTTGTTACCGCATGCTAATGTAAAAGCGTACGCATTGTGTAGATGGGCAGGTGATAGGACGCGCTGTAGGAACAGGTGCGATGAGCGACGTCACCGCTGTTTTGACGTAAAAAGGCGACATTGGCGCGGCGCGGGCGGCGCGACGCGTGGGCCCGCGACATTGAACAGTAACTGGCGGAAGTGTCATCCTTGTCTTGATACTGCAGGTGCACTAAGCCCTTGCTGAGCAGGCCAGGGTTGCTATGGTTGTTGGTTTGTAAAAATTCCAAGGGGCATCAGCGAACACATTTCTGAATACTAGGTTGCACAAGTAGCACTTTGCTATTTAGACGGTTCATTTTTTGACACACGCTTTAATTTTGTCAACACGTAAGTCTTTTGGTATGTGTCAAATATTTATTGGAATTAATCGTTTTTATTTTATCTACTCGAGCTTCTGTATATTATTATCAGCACATTTGATTAAGTGGTTGATATCGCGTTATGTTTGTTGGTTATTCTATTACATTACTAAATTATTATAGTATATAGTCATTAGTAGGATTTGCAGAACCGGTTGGAATTTTAAGAACTGGGATTTTCGGTACTCCGAGTCTCTACAATGTTGCTAGTTATTAACACGAATTTAGGAGTATCGATTTAAAATTTCGGCATTTCTATTGTATTAATATTTATTTTATCATCAGTTATTACGTGTCATCATTAATGTATTAAAAAACCCATCAATGCGTGTCATATACCAAGCATGCATAACAAGGATAAAATTGATATATATGTCGGAGACACGAACACGAGAAGTCACAAATGAATTGTCTTTTCAACTCACTATTTATTATTCGTTGGTCAATTATTGCGTTATTAAGTGTTCACAGAGAACAATTCCACGTCAGGATTCATTATTAACTTTGGTTATCATAACACACTGCATATTGAGACAATTACTTAACCAAACTTATCAACGCTAATCGACTCACCTAATATCAACTCAAATTAACACATTTTAGCGTTAACAATTTATTATTAAATAGTGACAAAACAAAATGTATTAAATTCGTCACACCTAATGTCAAAAAAGTTAACGCTAACATTTTTATAAATAATGACGAGTTGAGCCTTGTGGATACAACCAAATTCTTGGGTATCACATTGGACTCTAAACTTCAGTGGGGTCCGCATATATCTGTACTAGCTAAAAGCTGAGCGCCGCAGTTTTTGCAGTGAGCAGAATACGCCAATTGACTGACATTGAAACAGCTAGATTGGTCTATTTTGCTTACTTTCATAGTTTGATGAGTTATGGGATTTTGCTGTGGGGTGGTGCTGCTGACATTAATACTATATTTGTTCTTCAAAAGCGAGCTATAAGATCTATCTACTCTCTAAGCTCTAGATGTTCTCTAAGAGAAAAATTCAAAGAAACAAATATAATGACAGTAGCATCACAATTTATATTCGCTAATTTAATGTACGTACATAAGAATATAGAGAACTTTCCGAAAGTTTGCGATATCCATGGCTTAAATACTAGAAGCAAAAATAACCTAGTTAATCACAAAACCAGGCTCCAAAAAATCAGCAAATCTTTCAAGGGTTACTGTATACACTTTTATAATAAAGTTCCCACTGAAATTAAGTGTTTAAACATTAGCAAATTCCAAACAGTTATTAAGCGAAAGTTATGTAATAAAGCTTATTACAAGATTTCAGAATACATAGAGGATAAAAAGGCCTGGGATTAAATATTTTTTGTGTGATTTTCTTTGGAATCGTGTCTTTCGTTTCGACAAAGTTTCTTTTGTTTTAATTTGTGAGCGGCTTCGGCATGACACTCCTTAACTGTCTGTGCCTGCGGCGGCGTCGTGTGCCGGGTCGGCCACTTCCCTGCAACATGGTTGAGGAGGCCGATGGCTGGCACATGCGTCATACTCGTGAACGGGTGCTGCTTGTGTGGACTGCTGCTGGTCTGCCCTTTTCGCTTACTACATCTAAGTATTAGGGGTATATATTGAACTTAGATCAATACGACATATTGATGAATTTCAGACCAAATTATTACATGATTCCTGAGAGGGTTATGCAATCGTATAAGATTTTAAAATTTATTACGTTTTTTGCGAGTATATAAATGAACAGCTCTAAACAAAAATAACAAATATATCTATATCATGTTATTTTTTTAATTTTTTAATTATTAATTGTATTTTGTACCTTGAACTGATTTTGAAAAGAGCAACACTAGAGTTTCTTGCCCGTTCTTCTCTAGTGAGAACTGCTTTCCGAACTGGTGGTAGAGTTAATATTGACTGAATCTAAATAATGTACAGTGTTGCCAGATTAGGCGACTTTTCGCCATTTAGGCTATCTTGGAGAGTGTCGGGGCGACCAAAAATTGCGAATGGCGACCGGTCGCCGTTTAGGCTACGCGAATGGTGATTAGTCGCCAATTTAGGCTACTTCGAAAAGTTCGTGTTTTATGCATTGTTTTTGTCGAATTTGAGGATATTTATAGCTTTGAAGGTACAAAAGGTCCTTAGATCCCCCTTACACACAATAATTGAAAACTGGGGACCTTTTTTTTTTTTTTTTTAGCTCTCCGCGTCCCCACGCAAGTGGGCGACTTTAGGCTACTTCGAATTTTCGCCGCGTTGGACCAATATAAAATAGAAATTAGGGAGGTTTTTTTTTTTTTTGCTCCTTCACCTCTCCATATACGAAGAGGCGACTTTAGGCTACTTCACAATGAATTTTCGGCGACTTCAACCGTCAAACATCTGGCAACACTGATAATGTATAACATTTTATGGGTTCGAATAAATTTATTTCATTTCATTTCATAGTAACCGCTTTACTAAGTACGCACCGCTATGAAAACCACCATAGTTTCCACTTAGTAGTGGACTGAACCGAACCAGTCGCAACACAACCGAACTCAATGACGAATGTACTAAGACTGTTCCAAAGAGCATTATAATACTACGGAAAGACTGTTCTAAGACTGTTTCTTCAAATGATTCAGCACCCCTTTTATACACCCAACTGTCGCTCCCACTAGTAGTCTGACAATTCAACTGACAATTCATGATTCTTATTTTGTCTTACCCGAAGTAATATATTCAGACACCCTCAATGAAGTTAATAAAAATGATAATTCCTTTTTACACTTCCTTCCTTTTCCTACGTATAAATTAATAATCTTAATAAATCGTTGGGGAGGCCAGTAGCGGATTTTTAAAGGCTGAAGAAGAAGAATTAATAACATTATATTTTATAAATTAAAGTCAATAATTATATGGTAAGGCTGCAGCTCAGCTTAGAGAGTGTGCCGTGTCGCGTGTCGCGTACTACACACTTCGCCGACAGACGACTGATGAAAATAAACAGAAATGTCAGATATACATAGACACCGCGTGAGCGAGTCGCGTCCCTCGCGCCGCGGTTGCCCCAAATGACTACTCGCAGCCCGTTAAGCCTGCACTACACTACTCGCGAAGTTGATCGAATTTGGCCGAATAAGATAGTATGGAAGAGCACTTCGCTTCGCTTCGTGCAACCTCGGCTCGCCTCGAGCGACTTCCAGACGTTGTCGGTTTTTGCGCCCGAGTCAAAGGACTCGAAGTGTCCCGAGGTTCGAACACGAAGCGTCTTACTACACTACTCGGCTCACTTCAGTTCGCATCGAGACGTCATGAGCGCAGGTTGTATTCAACGTTCCGTAGGTAGTTCACAGAACACGATTAACACTGTTATAATCTTTAAAACTACGCAACGAATTTTGATGCGTTTTTTTATAAATAGATAGCTAATAGAGTGATTCAACCGGAAGGTTTTTGTGTACTTTTAGCTCGAAAGAACTTATTAACGCGGGTGAAGCCGCGGGCAAAAGCTGATATATAATAATATATTGCAATTAAAACAACGATATTTATTTTATTTAGAGCTTTGCGGTATAACGTTACAAAGCCCCTTATTCACTATGGCACCATCTTTACAACGCCAGCACCATCTATCAAAAAACCTGATTTAAAATTAAAATATTTCCTACAAAAAAAAAGCAAGATCCGGGGACAAAATAGCCGATCTATAATGTGTTGATCCAGGATTAGGTTTATCCATGTGCCAAATATCATCGAAATCCGTTCAGTAGTTTTGGCATTTACTTCTAAAAAATATCAAAAATATTAGCATCATACTACTGCCTCGGTGGCGTAGTTGTGTCGTGTACGACTGCAAAGCTGAGATCTCGGGTTCGATCCCCGGGTCGGGCAAAGTGATATTGAGTTTTCTAATCAGTATCAGCCCGGAGTCTGGAATTTGTGCTCGATATGGTGATAGGCTCGCCACCTATCACATCATGGGACGGAATAACGGCGAAAAGTGGATGCACTACTTGCGCCTCTGCCTATCCCTTCGGGGATAACAGACGTGAGTACGTGTGTGTGTGTATTAGCATCATGCATCCATTTCTTTTTAATTTTCGTTGAATTATAAATATGCAGTACGCACGTAGCTATAATACGCCAGAGTACACATTGCAACGGCAGCTGCCACTTGAACGTCATCCATAATGCCTATCGCGCGGGCGCCGGGCGACTGAGCTCCTCGCGAGGTTGCACGAGTGTGTAGCCACATAGTTCGGACTTCGGTGAACTTCGACGAGTACTTCGTCGAGGTAACTTTGCGAGCAGTGTAGTGCAGGCTTTACACTACCACCACAACGGCGTGGCGCAGCGCGGCGTCAGCTCACATAGTGTCACTGGTTGCAATATATAAAAACTACATACATTCGTTTGGATTTTACTTACCTACGCCAAAAACTGTTTATGTTTTAGTATACGTTACTTCAGTTAACGAAACGGATATCAAGCGACGTAGATACTCAAGACCCCAGTAGCTATTCAACAAACTATAATTTAGGTGACACAGCTTTTACGGAAGTAGGAAACAGTACACAGCTACTTCAATGTTGAAGCTCGCAAGTATCGCAGACCCTAGGCTACTAATACTTTTGTTTACTAGGAAATATGAATCCAATATCTGGCAACCCTAAATGTGATACTAGGGTGATATAAATCATGTACGCCAGATTCTGTGATGTAAACTCTCACTCCGCTGTGCAGTAGAGACGCGGTCGAACAGCGCGCGGTGCATCAGCCGAAGCCGATGCTATGCAACTAGGGCATCATGTTTCATGGGGCCACCTGATCGGGAAATGCGTGCAGTAACATGTTACCACAAACACATGTACATCTTCCTAATGATAACTCGCGAAACATATTCAACGCGAGCGCTGCTGGCGGCTGCAGTGATGATGCAAATCAAATCATTTAGTAAGCAATTAGGCCCCTAAGGGCGCTTTTACACGTCATTTTTTACAATATTTTTTTATCAATAAAAGGATTCTATCGGTGCTTCGGAAAAGCCCACTGACCTGAGAAGAAGCACCAAGAAACTCAGCGTAGGTTTTTTGTCATCTTATTTTTTTTTAAATCCTACAAATATTATAAAGGCGAAAGTTTGTAAGAATGTAGGATGTATGGATGTTTGGATGTATGGATGTTTGTTCCTCTTTCACGCAAAAACTACTGAACATATTTCGATGAAATTTGGCACACGGGTACATCATGTCCTGGATTAACACATAGGCTACTTTATATCCCGGGAAAACATAAAGCGGGACTTTTATCCCGGAAAAACTTTGTAACGCGGGCGGAGCTGCGGGCAAAAGCTAGTAGTATATATTTTACATATCGTAAGTAACAATACAAACTTAATTTTTAATGTGGATATTAAATGCGAAATTAACAGAGAGTACCTAAGTCAAGTAACCACCTACATGTTTAATTTTAAGTAAACAATAGAGTACAGATAGAGTCAACCACCAATCAGAGCAGACCAGTCCACGCAAGCAGCACCCGTTCACGAGTATGACGCATGTGCCAGCTATCGGCCTCCTCAACCATGTTGCAGGGAAGTGACCGACCCGGCACACGACGCCGCTGCAGGCACAGACTTTAAAGCGAGCAAGAATACTCAGATTGTGGCTAACCAAGACAAAAAAGACACAACAAAGGTGTATATCAAATGAGTAACGTAGTATTTTAAAAATATACTCTTAGGACTATCCGGGACGGTAGCACATATCCATCTGTCACAAATTACTTAAGCTAAACACATTTCCAGATTATTACAATGTATAAAAAGTTGTCAGAATAAGAATAATAATATGTAAAACAATGATGTAAAAAAAAATATCATGTCAAAAAAAATATATATGTAATAAAACTGATACTGTCGCGGACATTTTTTAGACCATTTCAAGAGGAATAATTCTTTGATACATATATTTTTGGTATCTTGAACCGTTTTCGCAGCGCACGCAATGGAAGCCCTCAAGGATGAATAATTTTCCACGTTTTTTTACCATTTTCCATTATTTCTTCGCTCCTAATAGTTGCATCGTGGTCTTATATAGCTTAAAGCCTTCCTCGATAAATGGTCTACTCAACACAAAAAGAATTTTTCAATTCGAACCAGTAGTTCCTGAGATTAGCGCGTTCAAGCAAACAAATATTAATATTAGGTACTCTTCAGCTTTATAATATTAGTATAGATATCTCCTACTTTATCTCGAGTGATTTTTTAATACTATACATGGTATTTATTGCTGTAAAGTAGGTCCTAATAATATTCTCCACGTTTTTTATATTTTTATGGAAACTTGAAAAAGAAACAGTCGAAGGCGGGACTCGAACCCACGACCTCCAGCGTACCGTGCCGGTGCTCTGCCGATTGAGCTACTTCGACCCCACCCTCGCCTGTCGAGCTGACACAGTATAAGCATTTATGGATGAGGAAACTTTTTAGCTTCTTTTTGAATAACACATTACATCATCATCACTACATAGTATAAAACAAAGTCGCTTCCCGCTGGCTGTCCCTATGTATGCTTAGATCTTTAAAACTGCGCAACGGATTTTGATGCGGTTTTATTTTAATAGATAGAGTGATTCAAAAGAAAGGTACATATTTATAATTTATCCCGGGGATATATAAAGCGGGACTTTTATCCCGGAAAAACTCATTCACGCGGGCGAAGCCGAGAGCAGAAGTCTAGTTTCGTATAATTTTAATGTCCGGACTAAGTTTATTATATATAGCTGGTCCCATTCCATAAATGCTCTTCCGTAATAACGCTGTCTTACTCCTTCCTAAAGGTAAAGTATTAGAGTCCCTCATTCGTAATCTTGGATCCACTGGGGGTCTCACTTCAAATAAATGGGCGTCTTTTTTTTTTTGTTTACGCGGAGAAAGTGACTTATTTCTAGCGCTCAGCGTTCAAGGGGGACGACTGAGCGGTAATGTTGGGTTCACCGTGCCTTACGACCCGACGTTGAGCCGCCTGGAGAGATGGAAAACGTCGGGCGACCGCCGGGCCGAGTCCCTAACCTATGTACAACGCACGGCATACTAACCAAAACTCCGCGGTGGCCATCTTTGGCGTGTTAAGGACGGCTGGAGTAAAAGAATTAACATCCCATATTTATTTTCCAGGCTTAAGATATTACCAAATTTAATTACAATCGGTTCAAGTGTTTAATTTCTCCCCCCTTTACCATCTTAATTATGAGTTAATAAAATAAATAATATTTTATTTTTGTTTTCAACGTTCAAGATATCCCCATACCGAATTTCATTACAATCGCTTCAACGGTTTAGTTTCTCTCTCCTTTTACCACCCCCCCCCCCTCCCTAAATAGGAGTTAATTAAAAAATTAACGTACCAGATTTGCCTCTAACGTTCAAGGTATCCCAATAGTCAAAACCGAATATCATTACAATCGGTTTAACGGATTGGCACCTCCCGCCTTCTAACCCCATAAGTTTGGGGTTGATCGAAAAACTGAATACCCCAATTTCTTTTTAGAGCTCATACTATCCAAATCCAAAATTTCATCCAAATCGAACGAGCTGTATATATATCTATACTAATATTATAAAGCTGAAGAGTTTGTTTGTTTTGAACGCGCTAATCTCAGGAACTACTGGTTCGAATTGAAAAATTATTTTTGTGTTGAATAGACCATTTATCGAGGAAGGCTTTAGGCTATATAACATCACGATGCAACTATTAGGAGCGAAGAAGTAATGGAAAATGTTAAAAAAACGGGGAAAATTATTCATCCTTGAGGGCTTCCATTGCGGGCGCTGCGAAAACGGTTCAAGATACCAAAAATATATGTATGAAAGAATTATTTCTCTTGAAATGATCTAAAAAAATGTCCGCGACAGTATATGTCTATCTTTTAAGATTAACTCACTAGAACCGTTTTTATGGTAATCAAATTTGGTCGAAATTAATGCATTATTTGTTAAGAGTTGTATCAACGTAATAATATTAATCTTTATCCAATGAATATATATACGGTACATACACCAAATTTTTTTTATTTTTTTACAATTTTTGTCTGTCTGTTCCGACTAATCTCTGAAATGGCTGGACAGATTTTGACTGGACTTTTATTGGGAGGTAGCTGATATAATAAGGAGTAACTTAGGCTACGTTTTATTCCGGAAAAGTATAAAGCGGGACTTTTCCCCAAAAAACATTTTAACGCGGGCGGAGCCGCAGGCAACAGCTATACCTATATATAGCGCGTTTAAATAATGGAGAGATTTCTGTTGTATACTACGATTTCCGTTAAATGCTTAAGGTTGAGGGATTTGAGTAAGATGATAGGCAAATATTTCGAGTTGAATTTCATAACAATCAAATCAAAGATAAAAAACATGTTTTTTTTATTACATTGAACATGAGGAGACGAGCATGCCGTTCGCCTAATGGTAAGCGATACGCCCATCCGTAAACAGCAGCAACATCATCCAGCACCTTGACTTACTAAGTACTGTGTGCCATTCCACTGCGCTCGTCATCCTGGACATAAGATGTTAAGTCTCATTATGTTCAGTAAATACACTGGCTATAATGTCCTTCACACAGAAACACAACAGTGTATGCCCACTGCTGCTTGGCGGTAGAAATAGACATTGCGGTGGTACACAGACGGACTCCTACATATTAGAGACTTACCACCACCACAAAAAATGTACAAGTAATATTCACAGATGGTCGCTAGGTATTTGGTACTTGGTAGTCGGCAAACATTCAATAGAGTGGCTGGCTCTAACATTAGCGTTCATGAGGTGTAGCTTGTAAGTTGTAACTGAATGTGTAATGCAATGAGACGGTGTGGTCGCCCCGCGGAGGTGTGCGAGCGTGCACAATGCACACGAGCCGCGCGGCTAGCTGCAGTATTAAGATTCAAAGCCAGTCTTCAAGGTCAACCGCTTACCTAAAAATAACCGAGATAGAGAACCGGCCATCGAATAATGTAAATAAACTCATGTGAACTGCCCTCGGCGAAAGTGAGCCAAGTATGTAGATTGTAGAGTATGTTTAGCACTTAGACCGGAGCCGCGAACTCGCCACGCGCTTTTTGTGCGCTGCACAGCGCACATGTCATACTGCATACACGTCAGGTGACGCGAGTGAGTGGTGAATGGTGACTGGTGACGGTGCTGATAGGCTGCTTATTATCGCCGACGCGCTGACTGCTCTGCAGCAGCTTAGTGCTTTAAAATGTTTTATATATACATTTTAAATAGTTAATACTTTGATTAATGACATATTTATAGATGATCAAACGAACATAGGTACCTGTATGTGAAGATCGATTATTATTATATGAGTCGTTTCATTCGAAGATATAATAATTTATTTACCAAGTACTTAGTCCTTTCATTCTACTGGCAACATCGCACGCTTTTTATAGTTTTTTTTTTTATTTTCATATACCCACACTTCCGTCTTGTCGTTGTGGAATAGCTCATTTCTTTTAGAGATAGATTTTTATGAACAAAACTTAAAAAAAAACACACTTTATCAGAAATTGCCAACTAAGCTAAGGAAATACACAAACAAATGTACGCAAACATTGTTCAATTTAAATTAGGCGTCAACTCCAATTATTCGTATATACTAAGCGAACACAAATTTTAATTATTTTTTTATTTGTAGTGGCTTTGAAGTCGGTTTATTTTTTATTTATTCTAATAGTGTCCACACTTAGGCCACTGCTACGGGCGGCTGACGTAGCAGCATGTCGCGTACTATGTGCGGTGAACATCTTCACGTCCACGCCGCATTCTGACAATGCCTGCTTAATCCATCTGCTGATGGATTGAGATGTGGCAACTTTGTGTGGTTTCCTATCCTACTAATATCCTACTAATATTATAAAGGCGAAAGTTTGTAAGAATGTATAGATGTTTGGATGTATGGATGTTTGTTCCTCTTTCACGCAAAAACTACTGATCGGATTTCGATGAAATTTAGCACACAGGTAGGTCATGTTCTGGATTAACACATAGGCTACTTTTTATCCCGGTAAAATGTAAACCGGGACTATTATACCGGAAAAACTTTTTAACGCGGGCGGAGCTGGCAGAAGCTAGTACGTTAATAAAAGGTTTCCCACATACGTTGTCCTCATATTTTTTGTAACAAAAACTTAATCTTTGAGAACTGAAGCAGGGCAAATATTTAAATTATTCTTGAAAAAACGGTAAGAACAATACTGGCTGATCTCATCCGGCAGCTGGAAGTCTTAATAATATCTATTATGGCTATCTTAAGCCCACTCGAATCGATTGAAATATTTTTTTAATTTAATTAGTGAAAAGGTTTGTACTCTATGGGCTGTACAAAGTGCTAATAAGATTACCAATTTTTTGGTAATTATTTCTAAATTTAATTCCAGGTTAGGGTAGTTGGCCACATGGTTAAGTACCAATTGTGGGTCCCAAGTAAAGGAATACTTTGGTTTATTAGGTTTCAGTTTATAAGCTCCTTTTAATAATCGTTTTACAAAGTCATCAGTACCTACATTAAAGCTCAGAATCAAAGACAAAGCGAAGCGGTGACTATTGAGAGAGCCATACGAGCAGCCTTTGTTGAATTGTTCTGTTAGGAACGACAGAACTGATGTTTTTGATCCACTAAAACGTCGATACCTCTTAATGAAAAAACAGCCACCACAGTTTTATTGTAGTATTGTAGGGGAACCTGTTGAACCTCGGCACTATGTGTACCTAGGCCAATTAGCTCGTTACAAATATTCCCGCGTTATTAAATTATGTTGTCCGTGGTATTCGGTACATCTCTGCTGACTATCCAATCTGAAGTTAGTCCCTTACCACCATTAGCCGGTGTTTGGTGTTATCGAAGTGAAAAATATTTTCTCCGAAAAAAGTAAGTATTTTCAATATACTTTGAAGTCTGATAGTTGAATACGGTTTATGATAGGCGTTTAACTCTTATATTCGATCGATTCTTTGATTTAACGAGTGTTTAAACAATGACAAACTTAAGAGTAATCTATCCTCCAAATATTTGAAATCCACCATTTCTTACAACGATGGAGTAGTGTTGTACCTCGGTCCCAGTCAATCAGTTGTACCTAGGTCGATGGCCTAGGTACAACCTGGTTGTTGTGCTTTGGCTAGGAAGATATATTTTTATAAATTTTCCATTTACATAATAGATTTTCCTAATAAAATAGATTTAATATTTCAGAAATCATGCCTAGAAGTAAAGAGAAGAAGAAACGAACGCCTATTAATGTGGATAATCTATCAAATGCCATTAAAATGATAAAGCAGAAAAAAATCACAACTTTCGGTGTTTCCAAACATTTTGAATTATCAAGAACAACTTTGCGTCGTCATTTAAAACACTGTATGGAAACAGGTAATGATGTAAGCAAATTACACAAAAATCTTGCAGATAATCAAGTTTTTAATCATAAAGAAGAACGTAGTCTGGTTAACTATATTAAAGACGCAGCACACTTACAATTTTCTTGTCTATAATTTCTAATGTGGGTATCTGTTAAATGTAGATTTGCTATATATGATATGTTTAAATGTACCTACCTACTAGTCTTAGTCTGTCATTCAACAAAACAGTGATTAAAAACTCAGTTGTTATGTATAAAATTATAGTTTCTTATTTTTAACATATTAATATGAATGTTATGTTGATTTTGTTACGAGTTTGTGATTTAAATATCACACTAGACTGAATAAAACGATGATAGTAGATAAAAGTTACTAGTTTCCTTACATATCCATATTTACCACCAAATTCTCAATATGTCCTAGGTACATCATGGTACTGGCCGAGGTACATAGGGTGTGTTGTACCTTGGCCACAAATGCATTTTTTTTTAAAACGTCTTGAACACATGTAAGTTTGTAATAGACATTTCTGATATTTTGGTGGTGGATACTCAAATAACTGACCTCCCAAAATATGCAAATATGGTTTGTGTATAGTACGTTAAATTAAAATAAAAAATATATATTTAAAAAACTGTCCTAGGTACAACAGGTTCCCCTACTGTTTGATGGTGTTCTCAGCAAGCGAAGCCTTCATGAGATTTAATGAGTCGAGTGGGGTTCCACGACGTGTGAATGCCGTCCGCTAAGCCTCGTGACACCCAGGGTAAGCTTGGTGTGCAGAGGGTGATGCTCTCTGAAATGAGATTGGAGGAGGAATTTATTAGGGTTCAGGTAAAGTATATCGGAATCAAATAGGCTTTGCAATAATGGGTACCATGGCTGCGAAGGCCAAAGGGGAAAAACCTCAGAGTAAGTATATACCTATAGAGCGCGCGTATGTAAGTGGGAACAATAGGCACGGGTGGGAACATCGTCCTGCGCCGGCCGCAAGCGCTTGTAGTCACTCGAGTAGGAACGGTGTAAGCACACGCGAGTGAGATCTATGCGAATATTTGATTATTAATACTGCAAAATGGTTAAATGTTCTGTGGAATCTTGTAAAAACGACAGTCGGAAACACACTTAACAGAATTCTAATATCACGTTTCACAGGCAAGCCATATTTCAGTATACTAGCTTTTGCCCACTGCTTCGCCCGCGTTAATAAGTTTTTCCGGGCTAAAAGTACATAAAAACCTTCCAGTTGAATCACTCTAACCAACACATTTATTTGGATAAAGATTAATATTATGACGTTGATACAACTCTTAACAAATAATGCATTAATTTCGAGCCAATTTGATTACCATAAAAACGGTTCTAGTGAGTTAATCTTAAAAGATAGACATATACTGTTGCGGACATTTTTTTAGATCATTTCAAGAGGAATAATTCTTCCATACGTATATTTTTGGTATCTTGAACCGTTTTCGCAGCGCACGTAATGGAAGCCCTCAAGGATGAATAATTTTCCCCGTTTTTTTCACATTTCCCATTATTTCTTCGCTCCTAATAGTTGCATCGTGATGTTATATAGCCTAAAGCCTTCCTCGATAAATGGTCTATTCAACACAAAAAGAATTTTTCAATTCGAACCAGTAGTTCCTGAGATTAGCGCGTTCAAACAAACAAACAAACAAACTCTTCAGCTTTATAATATTAGTATAGATTTTTAGGTAAAATTGAAATCACGCGTCGCGGTATGAAAGACGCTCGGGAGGCGAACACTTGTACCCCCCGCACTGCCCCGCATCCCGCTTTTTCGATAGTGATGTTACGCGTCGATACCAGAATCGATGTAATATTTTCATATTATAGCATACGTATTTATTACTATCGAAGGCGATGCTTAATATAATGTAGCTTAGGTAACTGTTTTTGTCTGTGTGTGATTTTTAAGCCAATTAATAATTGCGTTTTTGTTTATGAAATGAAAGAAATAATTACTGTTCCTAAAAATTGACTGATTACGATAATATTTTTAAGCTATTGCATAGCTTCTATCGCGGGTCTTGACAGTATAAGTTAGCAATCATTAAGATATATTTCTTTGACATTTTTTTAACATTGGTAATAAATATTTCAAAAACTGGACGTGACTATTTTAGGCTTGGGGAGACTAGCTAAGAAATCCATGGTGCGATGCTCGGTTTATATCTATTGGTTCAATTATAATGGATATCCATTAATATTATTGGTTCTTAATGCTTGTAAAAATTGCTCTTGAGGTACCGTGTTTATAAATCATTCCACATGGCACTACACCAATTCGCAGCATAGCTTTTATCTATATTAACGCAATACGCTTAAAATTACTCACAAGGCCATATTTTGTAGAACCACAATTTTTTAACAACAATATGTACCGCGCCGCCGGACCTGTACTTATCGATAACTGTTGCGTTGGTGCTGCTCTCGTGCCCATCCCTAGCAGTCGCCAACATTTCTATATAAGTAGCTATAGTTCACCTGCCTACGCTGGGTAATGGGCGCACGATGCGATATTAGCGCTCTATAGGTGCTTATACATACTCTAAGTAAGATATGTATCACAGACTCTGTTCTGTGATATGTATACATAACATATTATGTGATAGTGCGATACTCTACTCTGTGATTTTTTATATTTGGAATACACCATGGAACTTTTCAATAACTAACAGCAGATGACTCGCGAATGCTGCAATCGTGTGTCTATGATGAATTGTTTACGCCATTCTATAATTAACTAACAAAAAAGCAATAAGTAAAAAAAATAACAAAAAATAAACCGACTTCAAAACCACTATAAATAAAAAAATTTTTTTTTTTTTATTCGCTTAGTATATACCTACGTATATTTGGAGTCGGTGCCTAATTTAAATTGAACAATGTTTTCGTATATTTGTTTGTGTATTTCCTTAGCTTAACTGGCAATTTAAATTAGGCATCGACTCCAAATATACGTATATACTAAGCGAATACAAATTTTAATAATTTTTTTATTTATAGTGGTTTTGAAGTCGGTTTATTTTTTATTAATTACATCAATGTCTGCTACCCATAGGATTCTACTCAGAATAAGGACTTAGTCTTTCTTCTTCTTCTTTTCGTTTTGTGGCTTCCACTGTTTATCAGTGATTTCACCAATGTCAAGGTTTTGGCGGGAATGTGGAAGTGTCATGAGGTGCTCTTGTTTTAATTCATTATTTTGGTGATACTTAGTGTTATATTGCATAATTATGGTGGTATATTATCCAATATAGTTCTATTAAAGTGCTCAAATGAAGTGAATTGAAATAACTGTGCCAATCAAGTGTTTTTTCGTTGCCGCCAAAACTCCTTGATAAAGTCTTGGTAAGGTAGCCACTGCTTTACTACGACAACCAGAGATATCACTTAAGACGAGGCTGTATGGGCTTGAACCCTTTGCCTTCCCTGTAAGGGAGAATTATAAAAAAAAAAAAAAAAAAAAAATTCACCAATGTCAAGTGTCAGACTTTCCAGACTTCTTTATTCTATGGGATTCTAATAAGAAATTTGAAATGGACAGCTGTCAAACTGACATTGAATATTTAGAGGTTAAATTCTGTGATTTGTGGATAACACTTTTATGTGAGTGACACTCAAAGGCAGCTGAGTGCAAGAGGTGAAGTGTTTTCGTTTTGATTTTGGTAGAACGCGAGTACGGTGACTGAGCACAGAACTAAGTGATGCGGTTCCGCTGCGTGTGGCGAGCGCGGCGAGCAAGTGCGCGTGATCGATAACAGATGGCATCGCAGTCGCCGTTGCTGCAGCGCAGGATCACGTGGGTTGTGGAGGTGGGCCACGTACCGGCCTACACCTTTGCGCCCTACGAAAAACATATGAACCACACTAAATGTAAGTACGACGCCTTCTCCTCATCTATGTTACTAGTGATTGTTCAAATTGTACTTATAATATTAAAATTTATGAATAAATTTTCTGTCAGAAAATTTTACACGGTCAATCAATTTATTTTGCAAATCTGGGTACATTATTAGGTGGCGTATTTTGTAACAAAATGTGTAATATTTGATTTCTAAATTATAATTAGTAATATTACATTGACAGGTCCATCTGGAAATCTTTGGGACAGGCCTATGTTCAGCAGTGGACGTCATGTGGCTGATGATGATGATGATGGATATTACATTACATTACAGTGTTACTATGTAGTAATTCAGCAAAGGTGCCGATAATTCAATTTTAACTATGGCGTAGCGCGGGTTTCTTTCAGACTCATTGTGTTTGCCGCCCCAAGGAATCCGGCGGGAAGCTAGGGGAATGAATTTTTTTTCGGCGTCCCATTTTTCCGGTAAACTTTTTTCTTTAGTTCCCAATTTTAAAGGCTATTTTACGCATTTGGCGCCCCCCTAAAAATGCTGGTAACAGAAGAAAATTAAAATATGTAGTTTTATTTGTTCACATTGATTGCTATATACTATGATTGCAATGTATGGAATATTGGGGAAGGCTTCTTCGCTAGGAATGAGGAATACTGTTTAAAAACCCAATGGTGCTGTTATAGTATTTATCAATATCGGCCCCGGCCGCCAAGACTGTTTTGCGTATTTT
This sequence comes from Lapara coniferarum, assembly GCA_949316025.1. Lineage (NCBI taxonomy): Eukaryota > Metazoa > Arthropoda > Insecta > Lepidoptera > Sphingidae > Lapara > Lapara coniferarum. The sequence goes on from OX438932.1 coordinate 11,538,029, forward strand.
TTGCTATACTTACCTACTTACCTCATAGTTTCCGATTTCACCCTCCACGCTAGGCAAGGCAAAAGCCTACGATTTTTGCCTTCTTAAGCCCGATTTAAAGTACGAAGGGAAAATGGATCATAATTCGTACTTAAAGGTTATTTCTACATAATGAGTGATGACATAGGAAAATCACTTGTTTGCTAGCATACGAGTACCCACATGCTAGCAGCCTTTTTTATCCGATTTAAAAAAAGGAGGTTTTGTATTCGACCCGTACATGTGTGTGTGTGCGTGTGCGTGTGTGGTTTTGAAGTCGGGTTATTTTTTGTCAAAAAATTTTTATTTATTGCTTTTTTGTTAGTTAATTATAGAATAGTGTATATATATATATGATTGCAGCATTCGCGAGTCATCTGCTGTTAGTTATTGAAGAATTCCATTGTGTATCTCCGAAGATCTTCATCAGATCTTCATATATTATATACTAAAACCTTTCCTGTAAACTATACATTGAACATCGAAAAACACATCCAAATCGGATCAGTAGTTTTTGAGAAACTCGCGCCCATACAAATTTACATACATACATATATTAATACGGATCGAATACATAACCTCCTTTTTGAAGTCGGTTAAAAAGCTAAATTTCTGGAACTCTGACTTTTATTGGTAATATCTATTTATTACTAATAAAAACAGACTCAGACTTGAACTGCCTCGGTGGCGTAGTTGTATTGCGTACGCGTTACGTACACGTTACTGTTATTGTGGTCCTGGGTTCGAATCCCGGGTCGAGCTAAAAACATTGCGACTGGGTTTTTCCATCTTAAAAATCATTCAGTTGCATGTCGGAGTCAGAAAGTTGGCGGTGTGATACCCCCGTGCCTCGGAAAGCACGTAAAGCCGTTGGTCCTGCGCCTGATCTCTCTCCTGTCATGTCGGATTTCCGTCTCATCGGACTATGAGAGTGAAGGAATAGCGAGTGCACCTGTGTATTGCGCGCACATCTGTGCACTATAATATCTCCTGCGTACCTGGCTGATTTTTATTTATTTATTCCATATACTTACTACTAATTACAGGTTACAACCAATTCAGTAGTATAGGACACATTCAAAATTATATTGAATAAAACCAATAATTTATTACATTAAATTAAGTACAACTAACTAAGATACAAGCGGCCTCTGTTAACTCTGTCAGTGAGCACGAAAATATGTCAACCCGGCTGGACACCGCATTGAGCACACGCAGCGCGCGCGTCAGCGGTGCGTGCTGCAGTAAGTTGGTACGAGCTCGAGGTACTGAGAGCAATGGCGGTCGCCGCCGTCGCCCCACACACCCATCAGGGACACACAACCCAACTACTTGTAGGAGGCTGGGATTGTGTATTTTACCGCGAATCACTTTAAATACGTATTTGGCAAAAGCTACTTCCCTACGAACTTCCAATTTATAATAACCTGTCATTCCTAAAACAAATAATGTAGGATATAATAGAGGGTAACCTGGGTAACAACCATACTGTTTTAAATATAAGAATCTAGTAAATTTACTTTGGAATTCGCTCAAACATTAACTTATATTTGTCTTCGTGTGGAGACAAGGGCGGATCCAGGGGGGGGGGTCATGGGGGTCATGACCCCCCCCTGGGCTGAGTCCAGAACCTAGGTGGACCATTAATTAAAATTATTAAACATTATGTTTTTATATATTTTTTGTCACAATATAGATTTTATTTAAGTACTTTAAATATTTAATTAATCTATTCATATAAAAGTCTTAGTCCTGACTGACTGATCAACGCACAGCCTAAGCCGCTGAACGTAGAGACCTGAAACTTGGAGGGTGTGTTCCTTGTATGACGTAGGCTTCTGATAAGAAAGGATTTTCCGATATTCTACCCCTAAGGGGATGAAAAAGGGGGCAAAGTTTGTATGGGGCAACGCGATTCCTTGGTCCAATGACCAATCTAATTCAAATTTAGCATAAACTTTTTTAATACAATTGATGGGGTTGATCCCTAATGGGGTTAAAAAGGGGTAGAGAGTTATTTTAGCATTGATTTGCTTCGAAGTATCAGTAAGATATCAATACTCCTTATATACTCTAGTAAACAAGTTGAAAAACGTGAAAAATAGAGATAAAGGCCCTAAAAATATGAGCGATGGCTCATTCGATTCGTAATCACCTCTAGAAAAATGATTTTGAAGGATTTTGGTGCAGGTTAAAAATTGCAATTCATCATCATCATCATCATCATCAGCCTTTATCAGTCCACTGCTGGACATAGGCCTCCCCTAATGAGCGCCATAGCGCCCTGTCTTCAGCTTGCCGCATCCAGCATCTGCCTGCAGTCTTTCGCAGATCGTCATCCCACCTGGCCGGAGGGCGTCCTACACTACGTTTGCCCAGTCGCGGTCTCCACTCAAGAACACGTTTACCCCAGCGGTTGTCGGTTCTTCGCGAGATATGGCCAGCCCACTGCCACTTCAGCTTGCTAATTCTTTGAGCTATGTCGATAACTTTGGTTCTCTGTCGGATGTATTCGTTGCGAATCCTATCCTTCAGAGAAACTCCAAGCATAGCTCTCTCCATAGCCCGCTGAGCGACTTTAAACTGGTGAACCAACCCTACCGTGAGTGTCCATGTCTCGGCTCCGTAGGTCATGACGGGTAGGACGCACTGATTGAAAACTTTCGTTTTCAAACATTGCGGTATGGATGACGAAAAGACTCGACGTAGTTTTCCAAACGCTGCCCAGCCCAGCTGGATCCTCCTCTTGGCCTCCTTCTCAAAATTGTTTTTACCCATCTGCAGAATCTGCCCGAGGTAAGTATACTCGGAAACAATTTCAAGAAGGTGGCCATGTACGACCACCGGTCCTGGCTCAATGTGGCCATTGATCATGACTTTGGTTTTATCCAAATTCATGCCAAGACCGATGCGTCGCGAGGCTGAAGCTAGGCCGTCCAGCATCCGGTTCAGCTTCCCCAGTGACTCCGCCATTAAGACTATGTCATCTGCGAATCGAAGATGTGAGATGTGATCGCCGTTTATGTTAATGCCCATACCTTTCCAGTCCAGCGTCTTAAACATATTTTCCAACGCGCTAGTGAACAGTTTCGGCGATATCACATCACCCTGTCTCACTCCCCTGCGCAGTTGGATGGGTTTAGACTGCTGGCCCTGTACTTGGACACTCATGGTGGCGGCGTTATAGAGGCATCTCAACACCTCGATATAACGATAGTCTACTTGGCATCGCTGTAAGGATTCCAGAACAGCCCAGGTTTCGACAGAGTCAAAGGCTTTCTCATAGTCCACAAAGGCCAGACACAGGGGCTGATTATACTCTTCGGACTTCTGTATAATCTGCCTCACTGTGTGAATGTGGTCTATGGTGCCATATCCTCCGCGGAACCCGGCCTGTTCCGGTGGCTGGAACTCGTCGAGTCTCCTGGCGAGACGGTTCGTAACTACGCGTGAGAACAGCTTATAGACGTGGCTCAGGAGTGTGATGGGTCTATAGTTTTTAAGAAGGGTTTTATCTCCCTTCTTAAAAAAGAGCACAACCAAACTCCTGCTCCACGCCTTTGGAGTTCTCCCACTATGAAGGACGGAATTGAAGAGGTTCTTTAGCTCCTGTATAACAGGAGCTCCTCCTGCCTTCAGAAGCTCTGAAGTAATTCCGTCCTCACCTGGGGCTTTTCCATTTTTAAGCTCCCTCAGAGCTAGCACGATCTCGTCTTGACTGATGTCAGGCAGTTCGTCACTGTAGTGGCGCGTCAGGGTGGCTCTGGAATCATAGTCTTCTTGTTGAGGAGGAGGGGCATGTGCAGCGTACAAACGGCCGTAGAAATCCTCTATCTCTGCAGAGATCTCCGGTTTCGACAATACGGTCCTCCCGTCGTGCGTTTTAAGCTTCGTCAGGTGGCTCCTGCCAAGCTGCTGAGTGAATACTTTGGACCCTCGGTTTCGCTCTATCGCCTCTTCAATGAGGCGAGTGTTGGAGCTCCGAAGGTCGCGCCGTACCATCTTCGCAATTTGCTTATTCAGGTTTGACCTCTCTGACGAAGTCGCTTGGGTGGTTTCCCGTCTTTTTGTCATCAGCCCGAGAGTCTCATCCGAGAGTTTAGACTTCTTACCCGTACGCTGCTTTTGGCAGAACTTGATGCCCTCGTCCCTCAACGTTTCGACCAGATTGTGTAGGGTCTCGTCAGCGTCATCAGTGGGTTCTAAGGCAACAAATCTATTCCCGAGAAGCTGCTGAAATTTCTCGGTGCCCGCCATGATTTGGATTGGGTTAGGTCGGAGCGTGGACTTCATCAGACGGTTTCTCTCAAGCTTCAAATTAATATTCAGAGAGCCCCGGAGAAGTCGGTGATCGGATCCGGTATTGAACCTGTTGATCACTGAGACATCTCTGAATATGTGCTTACTATCCGTCATGATGAAGTCGATCTCATTTTTTGTCACAGTGTCGGGGCTTTGCCATGTCCACTTCCTCTGAGGTTTTTTCTTGAAGAAAGAGTTCATCAAAAATAACTCCTCTTTCTCAAGGAAGTTGACAAGCATTTGCCCCCTGTGATTCCTGAGTCCATAACCATGCGGGCCTATTCGGGATTCGTTGCCACTCCGGGTTCCCACCTTGCCGTTAAAGTCCCCCATAACAACGTTGAAGTGAGCCTTAGTGGTGTTGTGTAAGGCTTTGGATATGTCTTCATACATATCCTCAACTTCATCATCCGAGTGTGTCGAGGTCGGTGCGTAAACCTGAATGACCTTCATGCTGTAACGCTTAGACAGCCGAAGGATCAGGTACGCTACCCTGGTCGACACACTGGAGATTTCTTCAACGTTGTTAGAGAGGGCCTTATTGACGAGGAAACCTACGCCACCCTGGGATGTTTTATCACCCTCGCGAAAGTAGAGAAGATGGCCCGAGTCTAGGGTTACGGTGTCCTCCCCCTCTCTACGGACTTCACATAACCCTAGAATATGCCATTTAATGTTCTCTAACTCCACTTCCAACTGCGCTAGATGATGGTCAAGCCTCAGAGTGCGTCCGTTAAACGTAGCCAGGGTCAGTTTGGTTAATGAATGGTAGCCTGAGGTAGCCCGGTGATTCTTAGCACCCCCTGCCCCGCCGTTACCGTAGCCGCTACCATGGCCAGGGATAGCGAGGCGGCCGGGAACTAGGGGCCATTTTTTGGCTTTAGTTATCATTTGAGGGTAATGCCCGTAATCCCCACGCTGGGCATGCGGGTTGGGGATCGCAGTTCAGTTGTGTTGTTCTGCAGGGGGCGCTGCTGCCCACCCCCCGGTTTTGTTTCCCTTAGTCGCCTTTTACGACACCCACAGGAAGAGTTGGGTTGGTGCTATTCTGTTGTAGGCCAACACCACACAGCCAAATTTGCAATTGTTATTAACAAAATAAGATGAAAAAAAATGATATTTCGTTTTTTGTTAATAACTCGAAAAATATTAACATTTAAGCAATTTTGAAAAAAGGTCGTTAAAGAGGAGGAAATTTCCAATAAAAAAATCCTAACTCCCGGAATTCTATCTCCATTATTTAGAATTTTAATTATACATATACATACATATACACTCACGCCTGTTATCCCCGAAAGGGTAGGCAGAGGCGCAACTAGTGCACCCACGTTTCGCCATTATTCCGTCCCATGATGTGATAGGGGGCGAGCCTATCGCCATATCGGGCACAAATTCCAGACTCCGGGCTGATACTGAATAGAAAAATTCAATATCACTTTGCCCGACCCGGGGATCGAACCCGAGACCTCAGCTTTGCAGTCGTACTGTAATACAACTACGCCATCGAGGCAGTCCAGGCAGGCAGGGCTCCACGAAGTTTAAAATTTATAGGCCAATTATTTATACCTTTCATCACATTGTTTATGCCAATGGAGATTGGGAAAAAATTGGTTAGTTAACAATTGAATAACTTTTTGAAAAATGGTGATTAAACTTTTTTTTCTTCAGGGCTCGATTATTTCAAGTGTTAAGAAGATACTAGAATTTTTACAAATTTTTAAATTCACATTTTATGTTATAAATAAATTATTTTTATTGTTGAATTCTCTTTAGCGGCAACGCGCGCATGCCGTAATTGCCACGCGGAGCCCTATTTTCAACGTCTAATTAAAATTCTAAATAATGGAGATAGAATTCCGGGAGTTAGGACTTTTTTATTGGAAATTTCCTCCTCTATAACGACCTTTTTTCAAAATTGCTTAAATGTTAATATTTTTCGAGTTATTAACAAAAAACGAAATATAATTTTTTTTTCATCTTATTTTGTTAATAACAATTGCAATTTTTAACCTGCACCAAAATCCTTCAAAATCATTTTTCTAGAGGTGATTACGTATCGAATGAGCCATCGCTCATATTTTTAAGGCCTTTATCTCTATTTTTCACGTTTTTCAACTTGTTTACTAGAGTAATAGGTCGGATAGTGTGTAGGGAAGAGAAAAAAAAATCGGTTGCACCAAATAACCGATTTTTGAATGCAATTGATTTTATATTCAAGGATTTTGTTATCGTATGTAAATAGAGTTAGATTATTATCAAATCTTACACATTACAATCAAGAGATTTTTTTATTATAATAGTTTTTGTTAGTCGTTCATTTTGATTTACCGATAGAATTTCACGATTATCCTTTCATAACATTTAAATTGGTTATTGAACATTACAAAGAAATAATGTGTGTACTGAAACACAAATCACAAATTTAGTGGTACAGTTTAAATTATTCACTTTGGAGATCTTCATTTTCTGTCTTCTATATCGAAATTTAAATATCTAACTTATTGTTCAAACATGTTTGTAAAACATAATTTTAAATATACAGCTGTGTTTTATTTGCATCCAAAGTTTTTTTTTTAAGTAATCGTTTACGTTTCGTTACCAAACGATTTAAAACTTTCGAGACATTACGCTCATAAACTGAAAAATACAACACTATAAAAGCGTCGCGTTGATATAAGAGTCAAGATGTTATTATTTATTTCAGTATATTTTTACAATTTTAAATCAAATATGTTAAATAAGTATGATACTATTTCTTATAATGTATAGAAAACACAATAAATATTTGTAATTATGTAGTCGACTTTTGAATTTTTGGTTAGACGTTCTTACAAAGCTATCGCGTCGCGAAAAATTTTAATTGTCATATCAGCCAGCTAAGATTACATACATATACATATACACTCACGCCTGTTATCCCCGAAGGGGTAGGCAGAGGCGCAACTAGTGCACCCACTTTTCGCCATTATTCCGTCCCATGATGTGATAGTGGGCGAGCCTATCGCCATATCGGGCACAAATTCCAGACTCCGAGCTGATTCTGAATAGAAAAACTCAATATCACTTTGCCCGACCCGGGGATCGAACCCGAGACCTCAGCTTTGCAGTCGTACTGTAATACAACTACGCCACCGAGGCAGCTAAGATTGTATAGTATACTAGCGGCCCCGACAGACGTTGTCCTGCCCTAAAAAGGAAATAAAATCCTAGAACCCGAGTCTAAACCATTCTGGAATCCACCTGAAGACACGCAAAAAAATTCATTAAAATCGGTCCAGCCGTTTTCCGCGCAATTTTCTTAATTTTTTCATTCATAAGAACCTTCTCCTGACAATAATAAACACATCAAAAAAAGAAATAACGAAATCAGTCCAGCCGTTCACGCGTGATGCCGTGACCAGGAAAATAGGGATTCATTTTTACATAATAGATAGTATATAAGTGTATTTAATAAAGCAGTAGAATCAGTGTGTCCGTACATTTAAAGAAATGTGATAAAAAAGAAAGGCAGTGACTACAGAAGAGTAATGGAACACAAATCAGTGATGCTGCGTGCGGGCGGTGCTGCGACCAAAAGCTAGTTTAATATAATACTTTGACGGCAAACGCATTATTCGGGAACGAACGCATCGAAAAGAATTTTGTCGCGCCACCGCCACGGCCGCCACCATTCATATTTGATATTACGTATGTCATATTTCGTGTGACACTTGCGCGCGCTTTTTTTCGACTAACGTCTAACTAGAACTAACCTCTAACGGAACGTTTAAAAGAACGAACGCATTAAAACAAAGAGCATTAAAATACTACGGAAACATTGAAGTAGATGTAGTGATAAGGCGTTTCGGGCGAAGACGTAAAAAAATAATTTGTTATTTAAATATAGGTAGGTATTTTTAAGTACCTACAGTAATTATATTTATTAACTAGCTTTTGCCAGCGGCTCCGCCCGCGTGAAAGAGTGTTTCCGGGATAAGAGTCCCGTTTTATATTTCACGGGGATAAAAAGTAGCCTATGTCCTTCTTCAAGTTCTAAAATATCTGTGTACCAAATTTCATTTAAATCGGTTCTGTAGTATTGGCGTGAAAGCGCGACAGACAGAGTTATTAATTTCGACCAAATTTGATTACCATAAAAACAGTTCTAGTGAGGTTATCTTAAAAGATAGACAGATACTGTCGCGGACATTTTTTTAGATCATTTCAAGAGGAATAATTCTTTCATATATATATTTTCGGTATCTTGAACCGTTTTTGCAGCGCACGCAATGGAAGCCCTCAAGGATGAATAATTTTCCCCGTTTTTTTCACATTTTCCTTTATTTCTTCGCTCCTAATAGTTGCATCGTGATGATGATGAATAGCTTAAAGCCTTCCTCGATAAATGATCTATTCAACACAAAAAGAATTTTTCAAATCGAACCAGTAGTTCCTGAGATTAGCGCGTTCAAACAAACAAACAAACAAACAGACAAACAAACAAACAAACTCTTCAGCTTTATAATATTAGTATAGATACATAGTAATATAGTATAGATAGAATACCTACTTTTTACTTTTCAAAATTAAATTATAACTTCTTGTGACTTGACCACGACTATGTGACCCCCCCCTGGCGCCAAAGCTGGATCCGCCCTTGTGTGGAGACCAAACGGCTGCATTGGATTCTAATTGGCTTCTGACGTGGACGTCATACAATGCTCTCAAAGCCCCAATATTTGTAAATTGGTTTGCCTGTCGTAAAATTAACCCTAAGTTACGGTATGCTTTTTGGATAACAGTAATGATATGTTTCCTGAAATTCAAATCTGCAGAAAAGTGCACCCCTGAGTCTTTCACCTCAGTAACGCGCTGGAGAGGTATCCCATTCATGTGGTATTGATAGTGACTTGGGGATTTCGCGCGGGTAAACGATAATACTGAACATGTATCTACATTGAAATATAACTTATTATCCAGGCTCCATTCTACTACCCTAAAAGCTGTAGAATGTTGTGATCCGACATCACCTTCACCTCAAGAACTAGCTTAAGATCATCAGCGAATACAAATGGTGTACATCGATCAACCGATTGTGGTAAATCGTTTACCATTTTGATGAAGAGTAACGGGCCCAGGTTACTCCCTTGGCTTACGCCAGATCTCGTTACGTACGGTTTGGAGAGATATCCATTACAATCGATGTACTGGCATCTTTCACGCAGATAGCTGGCAAAAAACGTTAACGTGCGTGGGGTGCAGCCTACATTAGCCAGTTTGGACAAGAGAACGTCGTTATCGACTGTATCAAAGGCTTTCCGGAAATCAAAGTAGGCAACGTCCACTTGATAGCCAGCATCTACCCCCGGTATCAGGTGCGTCATCAGATCCAGCAAGTTAGCCGCAGTCCCTCGCCCGGGACGAAAACCATGCTGTGCGTCAGTTAGTTGAGCGCTTACCTGCGCATAAAGGCAACGGTGAATAGTCGCTTCAAACACTTTGGCTGGGGTGCATAGGATCGCTATGGTCTGTAGTCACTGGGCGCCAACCCACCTCCACCGTTCGATACGGGTACAACTCTGGTCAATTTCCAACGATCAGGAAGAGAGCGCGTGGCGCGGGCCGCGGAGTGGTTTGCGCGCGAAATACATGTGACTGTGACATGTCCTAATATATTGCAAGATTTGCGTATTTTTCGATTCTGTTTAATTATTTATTTGTAAATATATTAATTTAATTTTATGCACACCAATAGTATAGGATGTATTGTTTATAGTGGTATTTTTATACATAGAAAAAAACACTGAGTTTACTTACATTCGGCATTACTTTTGGACGTATATTCTGGAAAATTTCACTATGTTAACACTTTTATTTTGTATAATTTTACGTTGAAAACATAGAAATTGTCGCCGTTATTTTTTAGGGGACTTTATACCAATAAACAGTAATTTTTGTTAGTTAGTTTAAAGCACGATTTTGATTCAAAACGGCAACAAGTTTGAGTCTCCATACAACAAAATCCTTGAAACAGACGTTGAAACTTGGTGGATATATTGAAATTAAAGAAAGTTATGAAAAATCCGGCTCGGTTACTCTATTAGCGTTGAAATAGTCTTTCCGAATTCATTCAAGAAGGAACGGCCAAATATTTTTTCAGAGGTGTCCGGGGAAAGACCCATATTTCGCCCAAATGTCCGGGATTTTTGCCGTGATTATCCGGCGACGGCAATTTAGATAATGGCAGCCCTAAATATAATACCAAAATTTTTAGCTTCATTTACTCTCACAACTCTAGTAGTTTATAAGGATACATGGATCAAACTGGGCAATATCCTGTACTTGTTTCCTAGATCCAATTAACATGTATTTAGATTTTATTGGGTTAAGGACTAAACAATTTCGGTTGGAACATCCATACCTATATATTGTTCAGATCTTCATTTACTAGGCTAACAGTGGATGATGTATCCTTTGGAAGAAAAGATGTGTAGAGTTGAGTATTATCTGCATAAAGGTGGAATCTACAGTGTTTAATCTGTCTGGTAATATCAGCACTATACATTACAAATAACAAAGGACCCAATCTTTGATTAAGTGTATTATTAATCAAAGGACCCAATATTGAATCCTGCGGCACACCCCGAACTACTGCTTTGGCATCAGATTCAAGGAATGACCTATCCTCTCTGCGTATCCGTACACACTGCATACGACCGGTCACATAATCTTTAAGCCATAGTTAACATTGCATATATTATACCTAATAACCAAATAAGTTTAATACACAGGAATAACAGTGCTAAGTGTTGTAAAGGATATGAAGATGTTCACTTTAGTTACAATGAATTTTGTAAAGAGAAATGGGCAGATAAAATACCTTTTTATATGTTTACATGTAGTTAAATACCTACCTAAGTCCTAAACCGACAGAGTATAGACCACCTCATGACACTTCCAAGTTCCCGCCAAACTCCTACAATCACTTGGGAGTTTTGGCGGGAACTTGGTAGTGTCATGAGGTGCTCTTGTTTTAATTCATTATTTTGGTGATACTTAGTGTTATGTTGCATAATTATGGTGGTATATTATCCAATATAGTTCTATTAAAGGGCTCAAATGAAGTGAATTGAAATAACTGTGCTAATCAAGTGTTTTCTTTGTTGCCGCCAAAACTCCTCGATAAAGTCTTGGTAAGGTAGCCACTGCTTTACTTCGACATAGTAGTTAGGAGCTAGGACTGAGGATAAAAATGTATGAAAGACGGGCTCAATGGACTAGTCTCCAGAGCCGTAATATCTAAATAAAAAAAAATAAAAAAATACAATCACTCTTTTTTTATTTAAATATTACCGCTCTGGATACTAGTCCATTGAGCCCGCCTTTCATAATTTTTTATCCTCAGTCCTAACTCCTAACTACTATGTCGAAGTAAGGTGGTAGCTACCTTACCAAGACTTTATCGAGGAGTTTTGCCGGCAACAAAAAAACGCATGATTAGCACAGTTATTTCAATTCACTTCATTTGAGCCCTATAAAACAATATTGGGTAATATACCACCATAATTATGCAATATAACACTCAGTATCACCAACATAATGAATTAAAACAAGAGCACCTCATGACACTTCCAATTTCCCGCCAAAACTCACAAGCACTCTTTTTTTTTTTTTTTTTATTTAATTATTACGGCTCTGGATACTAGTCCATTGAGCCTGTCTTTCATATATTTTCATCCTCAGTCCTAACTCCTAACTAATATGTCGAACTAAAGCAGTGGCTACCTTACCAAGACTTTATCAAGGAGTTTTGGCGGCAACGAAAAAACACTTGATTGGCACAGTTATTTCAATTCACTTCATTTGAGCACTTTAATAGAACTATATTGGATAATATACCACCATAATTATGCAATATAACACTAAGTATCACCAAAATAATGAATTAAAACAAGAGCACCTCATGACACTTCCACATTCCCGCCAAAACTACCACAATCACTCTCATACTTTAGAGTTGCCAGATAATTGAAATACTATCTGCATTTTATAAAAATATTTCGCACAGATATTATTTCGTGCTCAATATTGATATTGCTTAACATTTGAATCTTGAAAAGTCATATTAAGCCAATAATTAATGTACATTATTCCTTATGTTTCTTGCCATAAGATGTGTTTAAGTTATTGACACGTTGTCAGCAGCGATTACTGTTTTTAACTATTAGGAAACTGAAACCTTTACACAATTATCATTTGTTATTCTATTATGTTAGATTTTGTCTATACCTACTAGCAAATAATATTATGAAAAAGGTCTTTTGTGAAATCAGCTATAAAATTGGTTAAGAAATAGGCTATTTCACTCATATTTTTTAAGCTATTGCATAGCTTCTATCGCGGGCCTTGAGCGTGGAGACCGAATCCAGAAATTCCGTAACGAAAAATTACCTAACACCCCTCACTATTTTCAACTCTATCACAATCACGTAGAGTGTAAAATTCCATAAGTAAATTTAATATCGCAGTCTTGTAAGAATACAATATGTAAGAGGATATGAGCTGAATGTTAACGATGAAAGGTTGAAATTACCATGTATTTAAAAATTGTTCCAGTCAGTGAAACGTATCGAAATGTCAAACGCGCGCAGTTAATGAGAATGTCCCCGTGGCGGGATGACGTGATTCTAAGTTTGAATTTTTAAAAAGTTTTTATTTTATATCTGTTCAAAGAGGTTATAATTATTATAACATACTACGTTACTCATTTGATATACCCCTTTGTTGCATCTCTTTTGTCTTGGTTAGCCACAATCTGAGTAGTCACGCTCGCTTTAATGTCTGTGCTTGCGGCGGCGTCGTGTGCCGGGTCGGTCACTTCCCTGTAACATGGTTGAGGAGGCCGATGGCTGGCACATGCGTCATACTCGTGAACGGGTGCTGCTTGTGTGGACTGGTCTACTCTGTTTGATGGTTGACTTTATTTTTTTTTACTTAAAATTAAACATGTAGGTGGTTGTTTCACTTAGGTACTCTCCGTTAATTTTCGCACTTAATATCCATCTTTAAAATTGAAGTAATATTGTGATTTGTAAATTGTAAAATATATATTTAAAAAAAAAAAAGACAAAAGACCTACGCTGAGTTTCTTGGTGCTTCTTCTCAGGTCAGTGGGCTTTTCCGAAGCACTGGTAGAATCTTTAAGTAAAACAACATTGTGAATAATGACGTGTAAAAGTGCCCTTAGGGGCCTAATTACTGAATAAATGATTTGATTTGATTAGAATTGCCTGCTTAGAGTTTCGGCGTTAGGGCACGAGTGAAATTTGCACGATATAAAAAAAAATTATAAATAGTTATAATTACATAAGTTGATAAAAAATGCTATGCAATAAGCTTTACCGCGGCAGTCTCCGAGTGCCACACGTCTTTTTATTATGTATATCAAAAACTAGGTGATGCTTGCAGCGCGTGAAAAAGTTTTTCTAAAAAAAATATTTTCCCGGGAATATAATGATCAATGGCCAGCTCACTGCCACTTCAGCTTGCTAATCCTTTGAGCTATGTCTATAACTTTGGTTCTTTGACGGATGTATTCGTTGCGAATCCTATCTTTCAGAGAGATCCGAGCATAGCTCTCTCCATAGCCCGCTGAGCGACTTTAAACTGGTGGACCAACCCTACCGTGAGTGTTTATGTCTCGGCTCCGTAGGTCAGACTCGACATAGTTGCCCAAACGCTGCCCAGCCTAGCTGGATCCTCCTCTTGGCCTTCTTCTGAAAATGGTTTTTACTCAACTGCAGAATCTGCCCGTAAGTATACTATACTCGGTAAGTATACTCGGAAACAATTTTAAGAAGGTGGCCATGTACGACCACCGGTCCCGGATCAATGTGGCCATTGATCATGACTTTGGTTTTATCCAAATTCATGCCAAGACCGATGTGTCGCGAGGCTCAAGCTAGGCCGTCCAGCATCCGGTTCAGCTCAAATCAAATCAAATAATTTATTAAGTTATTAGGCCCCGAAGGGCACTTTTACACGTCATTTTTTACAATAATTTTTTATCAATAAAAAGATTCTACCGGTGCTTCGGAAAAGCCCACTGACATGAGAAGAAGCACCAAGAAACTCAGCGTAGGTCTTTTGACATCTAATTTTTTTAAATAGCATATATTTTACAAATCACTAGTAACAACACAAACTTAATTTTAAATGTGGATATTAAATGCGAAATTAACGGAGAGTACCTAAGTCAACCACCTACATGTTTAATTTTAAGTAAACAATAGAGTCAACCACCAATCAGAGCAGACCAGTCCACGCAAGCAGCACCCGTTCACGAGTATGACGCATGTGCCAGCCATCGGCCTCCTCAACCATGTTGCAGGGTAGTGATCGACCCGGCAAACGACGCCGCTGCAGGCATAGACTTTAAAGCGAGCAAGAATACTCAGATTGTGGCTAACCAAGACAAAAGAGATGCAAAAAAGGGGTAATATAATAGGTGCGAGCAATACTCCACAACAGGCCGGATTTGTGCTTTGTAAAGCAACAGTCTTTGTTTCGGCGCGAAGTACCGCTTAGCTCTATTGAGGACACCCAGTTTCCTTGAGAATAATTTAGCCTTACTTTCCACGTGACTCCCAAACTGGACACCGCTCGAGATCCTGACTCCAAGTATCTCGAGACTCTCGGATATCTGCAAGGGAACTCCTTGGAACTGTGGCGCCATGACAAACGGATCCTTCTTCGCGGTGAACGCGCACACTTGTGTCTTAGTGGGGTTGAACTTAAGCAGGTTCAGACTACCCCATTCTTAGACCCGCCCCAAGGAAGTCTCAACTTCAGACACAAGTTTAGATCGCCTTTCCTGCAGTTCACTCCGTGGGATATTCTGGCGGCCGGTATAGCGAGCTCCTCCCCTACTATCATCTGCATAGCAATGTATGTCCTCGATTGATAACATATCTATACTAATATTATAAAGCTGAAGAGTTTGTTTGTTTGTTTGTTTGAACGCGCTAATCTCAGGAACTACTGGTTCGAATTGAAAAATTATTTTTGTGTTGAATAGACCATTTATCGAGGAAGGCTTTAGGCTATATAACATCACGATGCAACTATTAGGAGCGAAGAAATAATGGAAAATGTGAAAAAAACGGGGAAAATTATTCATCTTTGAGGGCTTCCATTGCGTGCGCTGCGAAAACGGTTCAAGATACCAAAAATATAT
Organism: Lapara coniferarum; assembly: GCA_949316025.1. Lineage (NCBI taxonomy): Eukaryota > Metazoa > Arthropoda > Insecta > Lepidoptera > Sphingidae > Lapara > Lapara coniferarum. The sequence continues at coordinate 11,553,564 of OX438932.1, forward strand.
GTATGAAAGAATTATTCCTTGGCATCACTGTAAGGATTCCAGAAAAGCCCAGGGTTCGACAGAGTCAAAGGCTTTCTCATAGTCCACAAAAACCAGACACAGGGGTTGATTATACTCTTCGGACTTCTATATAATCTGCCTCACTATGTGAATGTGGTCTATGGTGCCATATCCTCCGTGGAACCCGGCCTGTTCCGGTGGCTGAGACTCGTCCAGTCTCCTGGCGAGACGGTTCGTAGCCACGCGTGAGAAAGCTTATAGACGTGGCTCAGAAGTGTGATGGGTCCGTAGTTTCTAAGAAGGGTTTTATCTCCCTTAAGGGCTCTCCGTAATGTAGTGCATTGGTTTAATTTAAACAACTTATTATTAAATGCTAAAAAAACTAAATGCATTAAATTTTCTATGCCCAACGTAAAAAAAGTAACAACCAATGTACAAATAAATGGCGAAGAGTTGGATCCTGTTGCGTCAACTACCTTTTTGGGCATCACACTAGACGCGAAACTCCAGTGGGGACCGCATATAGCAAAGTTAGCAGGTAGACTAAGTTCAGCGGCTTATGCAGTCAGAAAAATAAGGCGTCTGACAGATGTAGAAACGGCAAGAATTGTTTATTTTAGTTATTTTCATAGCATCTTGTCATATGGCATTCTTCTTTGGGGAAATGCTGCAGACATTAATACAGTATTTGTATTACAAAAGAGGGCTATTAGAGCTATTTATTGTCTTGGACCCCGTGTTTCTCTTAGAGAAAAGTTTAAAGAGATAAACATTCTTACCGTAATATCTCAATACATTTATGAAAATCTTTTGTATGTGAGGAAAAATATCGCACATTTTGATCAAATATGCGATGTTCATAATATAAATACTAGGAATAAACATAAATATGTGATACATGCTACTCGTCTCCATAAAATTAGTCATTCTTTTGTTGGTCAATGTGTACGTTTCTTTAACAAACTTCCTAAACGTATTGTAAATCTACCAATAAAAAAATTTAAAATGACTATAAAAGACCGCCTCTGTAAAAAAGGTTACTATCGTATTTGCGATTATCTGGAGGATACAAATGCTTGGGATTAAATTGCTCGGATTCACTCATGTTCTATAATTTGATTATGTTAGGTACATACCTATATTATTATTTTTTTGACATGATTTATTTTTTTATTTTTTGACATCTTTGTTTTACATATTATTATTCTTATTCTGACATTTTTTTTATTCGATTGTAATTAGCTTAAGTGATTTTTGACAGATGGATATGTGCGACTTTCCCGGGTAGTCCTAAGAGTATATTTTTGAACATACTACGTTACTCAGTTGATATACCCCTTTGTTGCATCTCTTTTGTCTTGGTTAGCCACAATCTGAGTAGTCTTGCTCGCTTTAATGTCTGTGCTTGCGGCGGCGTCGTGTGCCGGGTCGGTCACTTCCCTGAAACATGGTTGAGGAGGCCGATGGCTGGCACATGCGTCATACTCGTGAACGGGTGCTGCTTGTGTGGACTGGTCTGCTCTGTTTGATGGTTGACTTTATTTTTTTTTTACTTAAAATTAAACATATAGGTGGTTGTTTCACCTAGGTACTCTCCGTTAATTTTCGCACTTAATATCCATCTTTAAAATTTGAAGTAATATTGTGATTTACAAATTGTAAAATATATATATATAAAAAAAAAATTATAAAAGACCTACGCTGAGTTTCTTGGTGCTTCTTCTCAGGTCAGTGGGCTTTTCCGAAGCACTGGTAGAATCTTTTAGTAAAACAATATTGTGAAAAATGACGTGTAAAAGTGCCCTTAGGGGCCTATTTACTGAATAAATGATTTGAATTGAATTTGAATTTGAACTTATTAAAAAAAAGCACAACCAAACTCCTGCTCTACGCCTTTGGAGTTCTCCCACTGTGAAAGACGGTGTTGAAGAGGTTATTTAGCTCCTGTATAACAAGAGCTAAAGAACCTCCTGCCTTCAGAAGCTCTGAAGTAATTTCGTCCTCACCGAGGGCTTTTCCATTTTTAAGCTGTCTCAGAGCTAGCACGATCTCGTCTTGACTGATGTCAGGCAGTTCGTCACTGTAGTGGCGCGTCAAGGTGGCTCTGGAATCATAGTCTTCTCGTTGAGGAGGGGGGCATGTTCAGCGTACAAATGGCCGTAGAAATCCTCTATCTCTGCAGAGATCTCCGGTTTCGACAATACGGTCCTCCCATCGTGCGTTTTAAGCTTCGTCAGTCCTGCCAAGTTGCTGAGTGAATACTTTGGACCCTCGGTTTCGCTCTATCGCCTCTTCAATGAGGCGAGTGTTGAAGCTCCGAAGGTCACGCCGAACCATCTTTGCAATTTGTTTATTCAGGTTTGACCTCTCTGACGAAGTCGCTTGGGTGGTTTCCCGTCCTTTTGTCATCAGCCCGAGAGTCTCATCCGAGAGTTTACTTCTTTTGGCAGAACTTGATGCCCTCGTCCCTCAACGTTTCGACCGGATTGTGTAGGGTCTTGTCAGCGTCATCAGTGGGTTCTAAGGCAACAAATCTATTCCGGAGAAGCGGCTGAAGTTCTCGGTGCCCGCCATAATTTGGATTGGGTTAGGTCGGAGCGTGGACTTCATCTGACGGTTTCTCTCAACCTTCAAATTAATATTCAGAGAGCCCCGGAGAAGTCGGTGATCGGAATCCGGTATTGAACCTGTTGATCATTGAGACATCACTGAATATGTGCTTACTATCCGGCATGATGAAGTCGATCTCATTTTTTGTCACAGTGTTGGGGCTTTTCCATGTCCACTTACTCTGAGGTTTTTTTCTTGAAGAAAGAGTTCATCAAGAATAATTCATCTATCTCAAGAAAGTTGAAAGGCATTTGCCCCCTGTGATTCTTGACTCCATAACCATGTGGGCCTTTTCGGGATTCGTTGCCACTCCGGGTTCCCAAAACCTTGCCGTTAAAGTTCCCCATAACAACGTTGAAGTGAGCCTTTGTGGTGATGTTTAAGGCTTTGTTACGTAATGATTGATAGCCTGAGGTAGCCCGGTGATTATTAGCACACCCTGCCCCGCCGTTACCGTGGCCGCTACCATGGCCTGGGACACCGAGGCTGCCGGGAACTAGGGGTCATTTTTTGGCTTTGGTCATCATTTAGAGGGTAATACCCGTAATCCCCACGCTGGGCATGTGAGTTGGGGATCGCAGTTCAGTTGTGTTGTTGTTGTTGCAGGGGGCGCTGCTGCCCATCCGCCGGTTTTGTTTCCTTTAGTCGCCTTTTACGACACCCACTGGAAGAGTTGGGTTGGTGCTATTCTGTTGTAGGCTGACACCTCACAGCCATTTTATTATTTACTAGCGGCCCGCCCTGGCTTAGCACAGGTAGCAAAGCATAATACTGTAAACATACATTTATTTTTCTGTCGTACAAAATATTTATGAATTATTCCTCTTGAATCAGCTAGGTTGGGCGGCATTCGGGAAGCTACGTAATATTTTCAAGCCGTCGATCCCTCAATGCTTAAAAACAATTGTTATTTAATTATAGAATAGTGTCAACAATACATCATAGATATACGATTGCAGCATTCGCTAGTCATCTGCTGTTAGTTATTGAAGAGTTCCATTGTGTATCTCCGAAGATCTTCATCAGATCCAAATAAATTACATACTAAAACCTTCCCTGAAAAATATACATTTGAATAACGAACCTCAACCAAATCGGATCAGTGGTTTTGGGAAAATTGCGTACATACCTACATCCATATGGGTCAACTCCAGAACCTCCTTTTTCTAAGTTTGTTATTTGAAGAATATGTGAATTTGAATTGAATTTGTCCTGAAGATAGTCTCTAATTTGAATCAATGTAATACATTGAGTTAGAAATTAGAATATAGTTTTACAATAAATATTTTTTTTCAAATTTTATTTTAATAATATTTCGGGCAAAATCTTATATGTGGCAACCCCTACGGTTACTGTCATACTCATGTAACATGTTCCGTCTGTAGTCGGAAATCGGAATTCGGATGCTAAGTTGTCGCTCAGCGATGTTTTTCCACGCTTTTTGGCGTCGCTTCGTTTCTTCGCGAGTTTTTGGTTCTGAGTGTTGAAGATGGGTAGAATATAACGAAACAAAGTGAAGTGAATATATCACGTGAATTTGTGTCGTAAAGCGCACTTTTAGTGTTGTTTTGAAAAGTTTGGACGAAGTTCCAACTTGGGAGTGGCGGTGTATGTGTGCGTGTTGTCATGTCTCAAGAAAACTTTTTGTCGTTTCTGAAACTTTATTGAAAACGGATCGGCAGTGAAGGATAAGGCTCGGTGAAAATGGAGCCGAGTTACGTAGGTAAGTTTGCCGAAGTCGAGTCCGCCGCGCGGCGCCGCCTCCGTCACCGAGACCTTGACTGAGTTGAACATACGAATTAAGAAGGTGCAATAATCTCGCGTGATGCAACACGCCGCACACCTGCCTAGGCCGCAGTGCCGCCGCCGCGCAGTCGCGCCGAGTGCCACACATCCGTGGCTATCTTATCAGCCCGCGAGGAGAGCTCCGTATACATACTAGATAAGCCTGGAGCTCACTTTTCTCTCACAATCTCAGATTATCCACTTACGGTTGTTTGATAAACGCATTCCTTGTAACATGCTCAATAGGTCACAGAAGAAAAAAACATGAGTCCTTCTTACTTCTAAATCTTACTTTTAAATTCTGTGTAGTCGTTTATTCAGGAGCTTACAACACATGATGTTGATACTGGGCACACTGTAATATGTTTTAATTGGAGCCTCGCACATCCTTACATGAGGTGTGTATTGTACATCAGTGTGTGCTTAAGCACTTTTTAAACATAATTATATTATGCTTTGCTAAGGCTGACTGTTTTAATTTAAAGTAATAATTTGTTTATCACTCACACACTCATGCTTTTTTACCCCTGAGAAGATTTTTTAAGTTTAAGAACTTAGTGCAATGGTACATGTAGGTTAGTAACTCAATATTATTTGTTGCTATTGTTTATGAACAATCGTAGCGCCTTACACATCATACATGTACATCCTACTAATATTATAAAGGCGAAAGTTTGTAAGAATGTCTGGATGTATGGATGTAAGGATGTATGGATGTTTGTTCCTCTTTCACGCTAAAACTACTGAACGGATTTCGATGAAATTTAGCACACGGGTAGATCATGTCCTGGATTAACACATAGGCTACTTCTTATCCCGGGAAAATATAAACCGGGACTTTTATCACGGAAAATCTATTTAATGCGGGCGGAGCCGCGGGCGAAATCTAGTACATACATATACTCTCACACCTTTTATCCCTGAAGGTGTAGGCAGAGGTACAGGTAAGTGCACCCACTTTTCGCCGTGAGTATTCCATCCCGTGATGTGATGGGGTAAGCCTAAATTTGTTCATGTGTAATATTATACAATTTATAATTATTTACTCATTTTGAATAATTTGTGATCTTATTGCTCAATGCATTTTTTTATAAGAAGTGATTGCCTTCCAATTAGTAAAAAAAATTACATAAGTTTTAGTAGTGCATGTTGCAGAAATACTGAGCACTTGAAATTCACAATAATCATAATTTCGCCCAAATACTCAAACGTTACTCAACCAACCAAGTTTCTGGGGCCTACTTAATTTTAACAGGCTTCTTATTTTAAATGGTATTCTCAAACATACTTTGGAAAAAAGTATTGATGGATGAAAAGATTTGATGGAAAAATCTGTTGAGGAGCAGTTATTTTGCTATAGGTTATAAAAAGTTTGTTTTTGATTACATGATTTTAATAAATTGATATTTATGTGTTGTTTCACACAGTATAATTTTTGAAACTTTAAAAATAAATAAATCAAATAACACAATGCGTAGTTTAAAAATGATTTTTAATGTTATATGACTATAATATTTAATTTTCGTGTGTATTTTATTTACTATGTACAGATGCTTCATAGTAAAAATGGTATGTAGAATGGTTTTTAATACCTACAAGGGCTATGGCATAATCCTCATTAGAAATAGCTTATTAATTATTGTATTCTTATTTTTGAACATTGATGTGATGAGTAAATTACAACATACAGTATGGCCAGTGCTGACATTAGGCACTTTGAAAATAAATACTTACATCAGATTTTTAGTTGTGCTAACTTAACTGCCACACGATGTGCTACTGTTGATTGTTTCCTGTGAAAAATATCCCTGATGACCTTTGTCTATCAGTTGGATTTTGTGGTCTTTATGTTCCGGCTGGATATTGTCCTTAGTTAAGGAACATAAATGAAGAACTGTTTCCTTGCTGAATCAAAGACATTAAACCGTATAGTAAGTTGTAATCTTTCTTCCAAAACATTTAATTTCTCTCTAGTTCTCTGATTGACACTATATTCCTCCTCAGATCAAGACAATAGTGAAGAAATAAAATATAAAAAACAAAAAACCCATTTGCATCAATATCTGCCATCTTTATTAAATTCATTGAGGAACTCCAAAGATAGAAACAAGATTTTATATTATGATTTTTTATACATGTCAATGGCCATGTAGTGCCTGGTTAATGATTTTATATTTTTATAGAATCCTGAAAAAGAAACAGTCGAAGGCGGGAATTTGTACTAGTCCTGAAATTGGCAACCGATGGCGGGGGTCGGAGTAGCTCAATTCGAAGAGCACCGGCACGGTACGCCGGAGGTCGTGGGTTCGAGTCCCGCCTTCGACTGTTTCTTTTTCAGGATTCTATAAAAATATAAAATCATAGAAACAAGATTTTAATTTGAATATTTTATTTTGGTTTTGAATCCTCTAAAGCTGCGTCCTGAGTTACGGTGCATCGCGCATGCGGATTGCAGAGCGTAGGAATAAGCGCACGGCTGTCCTTAGTGCACGTTGGAGCACCTGCGTTCGCACACGTATAGTGCTGTGCATATCATAATATTTATATTACATATTAAAATGTCACTTTCAAAAATTCAATGCATACAGTATATTTATTGGTTGTAGGTCGCATATGTAAGAGTCCGTCTAGGTGAATACCACTGCAATATCTCTTTCCACCTCCAAGCAGTAGTGTGCATGCATTGTTGTGTTTCAGTTTGAAGGACATCGTAGCTAGTGTAACTACTGAACATAATGAGACACATCTTAAGTCTCAGGATGACGAGTGCAGTGGAATGCTACACAGTACTTTGAAGCTTAAGGTGCTGAATAGTTTTGCTACTGTTTATGGGTGTTCGTATTGCTTATCATCAGGCGAACGGCATACTGGTATCGTCATTCAATCCAATAAAAAAAAGTCCAGAAAAAGTAGTTTCTTTACTGATGACATAATGTTTAGTGTGAAAAAAAGAAAGCACGAAATTCCATCTATGAAATTTTTTTTTATCGCATTGAATGTCGAGACGAACATGCCGTTCGCATAATGGTAAGCGATACGATCACCCATAAACAGTAGAAATACCATCCAGAACCTTGATTTACAAAATATTGTGCGGCATTCCACTGCGCTCGTCATCCTGAGACATAAGATGTTAAGTCTCATTATGTCCTGTAGTTACACTGGCTACAATGCCCTTCAAAGCGAAACACAACAGTGCATGCACACTGCTACTTAGCGGTAGAAATAAACATTGAGGTGGTACCCACCCAGACGGTCTCTTACATATGAGAGTCCTACCACCAGTGAAAAGAATCACAATATCCAAATGAAACGCTTTTCCATCACTGCCGTAATAAAATCTTCCACAGGAAACTCTTCTATTGACATTATAAGTCATATGAATGCACTATATGCTAGCTAAAGGAGCATATTTATGAGCGGATCCGCCAGCATAATGCGCCGGATTGTGTGTGCTCGCAGTTCAGAACCTGTCAAAGATGTCGAGTATTTGTTTCGTGCGCGGCGGATCCACATGCGCAATACGCCGTGACTCAGGACACAGCCTTAGTGACAGTGTTCACAAACGCTGTCGGAGTCATAACATCAGTTCAGTTCTCATAATTTGGTTGGTGGTATAGGTAGAGCAACAAAATCTCGGAGTGAGCAGATGCCTCCAACTGCGTTTGTGAACACTGTCAACTAAGATTATTCAAAACCAAAATAAAATATTCACATTAAAATCTTGTTTCTGTAAGTAGTAATAGGTGTAATCTTGTACAATTAATAGTTGTTACACAATAAAGTTATTAAACATTTGAATAGAAAGATTTGAGACGAGTCTAAAGCACTTTCAAATTAATCTCTATTAACAGCCATATGAGGAGGCCTTAGATAGCTGTCAAACTTTAAGCAGTGTTTGTGAACACCGTTTGAATCAATATTATTTTGTATTTTTTACAATTTCTTTAACACAACTGGACCTCCCAGCTCTGTGTTGATGATGCCTGTAGACAGATACTAGATGTTGTGAGTGGAAACTACAACAAAATAATGATGTGTTTTGCATCACTCATTAGTATTGATTTGTGAAGTGCGATAGAATGCAGTGAAAAGTGTTGTTATTTGAGTGTGTTCTGTATGTACACAGAGAGCTCTGTGCATTAGTATTCAGATAGCTGCGAGCGGCGTGCAAACTCTGTCATGCACCAATTGTGCTGAAGAAAGCTGACAACTATGAAATCTTACACCAACCACCTTTCAGCATATCATGTTGTTCCTTATACAACTGGTCTGACTACTTGGGCCCGAGCCACTAATACCACAAATCTTGTCACACATACATTATACAGTGGAGTGTGTTAGTCCGGTGCTCCCTCAGTTACTTGGAGAGATGAAAGGAATCTGATGAAGGAAGGAAGGATGAAGACTGCCTCGGTGGCGTAGTTGTATTACAGTACGACTGCAAAGCTGAGGTCTCGATCCCCGGGTCGGGCAAACTGATATTGAGTTTTTCTATTCAGTATCAGCCCAGAGTCTGGAATTTGTGCCCGATATGGCGATAGGCTCGCCCCCTATCACATCATGGGACGGAATAATGGCGAAAAGTGGGTGCACTAGTTGCGCTTCTGCCTACCGGGCCATCTATAATTTTCGGGGTTTATTTTTCAACTAGTAGTGCTCGCGGCTCCGCCCGTGTGAAAAAGTTTTTCCGGGATAAAAATATTTTCCCGGGATAAAAAGTAGCCTATAGCACTCAGGAGTAAAGTAGCTTCCTATTAGTGAAAGAATTTTCAAAATCGGTTCAGTAGTTCCTGAGATTAGCGCGTTCAAACAAACAAACTCTTCAGCTTTATAATTTTATTCTATTTTATTTTGTTTATTTTATTTTATTTTATTTGGGTGGCTCACAGCTAACTAATACAATAAACAAAAATAGGAACTAAATACAATGAGCCAATCACGAGCCACCACAGATAGATTTTGACAGATAAATTATAATTTCTTTAGTCTAATTACCTTAACAGTACTTACTACTTAAGTAACAAAGGGCGGTATTAATAGATCAATCTCAAGATTGAGTTACATCTCAAGTAGACATAATGTATTGAACTCTTCATACATTATGTCTACTTGAGATGTAACTCAAACTTGAGATTGGTTTATTAATACTGCCCTTAATCTAAGGGCGGTATTAATAAATCAATCTCAAGCTCGAGCCACATCTCAAGTAGACATAATGTATGAATAGTTCAATACATTATGTCTACTTGAGATGTAACTCAATCTTGAGATTGATTTATTAATACCGTCCTTAGTTGGATATGACTTGTCAAGCCCCGCTACGGACGCAGCGTCCGAGTATGTAGGGTTTCCCCCATACATGTACATAAGCGGAGTTTGACAGGTTAACATTCAATAACTAAAAAGAAGATATAAATAAAAATATATATAAAACAGTTAGTCTCCATGAACTTCAATAAAACCTTTGGTTAAAGCTGTTTTCGCAAATGCGATGCTACTACAAAATAGGTCTATGCTCACATCATATGGTACATCATTAAATGCTTTTACAGATCGAACAATGAAATTATTAGCTCTGTAATTTGTTCGTGCAAACGTAATGTGAAGAAGATTTTTACGACGCGAAAAACGAGATGGAATATTTAAATTTATTTTAGTCAGAAGTGCTGGACAATCGACTAAAGACTGAGCGATCTTCATTAAAAAAGAGATATCGGCAATGTTTCTGCGCACTGACAAAGGCAATAGGTGGAACCGCACACACCGTTTTTCATACTCAACCTTAGGAATTTTTAACTTAAAGCCTAGATACCTCGTAAATTTCTTTTGAATCTTTTCAATTCTGGTGGAGTGAATGTTGTAGAGAGGATTCCAAACTTGACTTGCGTATTCAAGATGACTCCTAACATAAGCACAGTACAGGATTTTTAAAGTCTTCATCTGCTTAAAAATATATATAATATTAGTATAGATAAAAAAAATACGATTTAGATTCCGTGTCCGCCATTTGACTTCGCTAGTTTTTATCACAATAAAAAAATGTACATAATACATGTTGAATAACTTTATAAAATGACTGATTTAATGAAAACTGGCCAAGTCAAATCTAACCTACTTTAAGATCTCACATTTTTAAATAATAGCAATTGTTATAGGTATCCAATAAAGCAAAGAAATAGAGTTGAATACTTGTTCATAATGTTATTTTGTTCTGATAAATACATATTTCGCGCTCATTTAGATCTCCATTCTTTTCGAGGTGCAGCCACAGCCAAGCATAATTTTTGTATTGAACTGGGCTCTCCTTTGTAGTATTTATGTTTTTGGTGGGAAGTAATATACACATAAACATTCTTCTTGAATCACTCCATCCATTGATGAAAGACATGAAAATCCGTTCGGTAGTTTTTGAGTATAACGTGTTCAGACAATCAGACGCGATAGGGGACTTTGTTTTATAATAATATGTAATGATGTAACGACATATCCTTACAAATAAAAAGATAAAAAATAACCTGTCCTTCCCTGGATGTCAAACTATCTTCATACTTAATCTCTCGTAGGTCCACCCGCAAGAAAATATTTACCTGGATAAAAGTCCCGGGTTATGTTTTTCCGAGATAAGAAGTAGCCTAGATCCTTCCCAGGATCGTAAACTATGTTCCTTCCAAATTACATCGCAAAAAAAAGGGCTGTAGGGAGAAGCGCGACCTTCGACGCGCAATAGGCACACGCCGCCGCACGGTGGAACGTCCCTATAGAAAGGGCGTGACATGAGTATCTCTCTTACAAATCTTATGATAACTTAACAACGGAACAACGTAAAGATTTGAATTTTTTTACGTGTATTATTGAATAGTAGACCTATCCATTACCAATGTAGTTTATTTGAAAAATACTGATATGACTATGAAAAAAAATACTGAAATATGCCTATATTTCAAGGGAGTTTAAAACCAAATTAAGGATAGATACACAATAATTTGACATTATTGCAATTAAACAAGTGAAATACAATACAGTATAGGGTATATTTTAACCTAATTAATGAAAAATAGACATGTCTTAAAATCGCCTAAATTTACGATCTCAAGGACTTTGCTCAAAAGAAATTGTCAGGCGTTTCCTAACGCTTTAAAAAACTTATTTCGAGTAATATTATTATATTAGGATGGATTAAAATGACACAACAATTGAAAGCATAATGTTAAAAATTATTTACACCAACCTACTTGATTGCTTTCGTGTAATATCAACACCTGATGAAATATTCATAATTCACCAAATGTAGTCAGCTTGATGAAAAATGTAGATGCTCTGACATTTTTATCAGGCGTTTGACCTATTTTGTTAATTTTCTTCGAAAGGGGGACGAGGGGGGGTACATAATGTTCTAGCAAAATTTCCTAATTACTCTGAACTATCAAACACAAGTATCATTAGGTCGGGGTTTCGTGGCGTTTTTAGTATAGGACAGATTTTATCAAACACTTCGATTACTTTTTTAAACTTTAATTTGACCATAAAATAAAGCGACTTTTAAAAAAAAAAAACAGTTGCATTTATATAAGTGTATCCTATTAAACCGTTTTATTTATAAAATACTTCTCCAAACTATTGCGAATACCACAAATATCTTTCTTAAACAGTGAGGTCATTTTCGACAGTGTTCGATACTTCAACTTTGATGCTATATATTAGGTAAAATAAAGTGATTAGAGGGGTGAAAATTATAAAACTTGAAAGGTCATATTGTCCCCTTTCCACAATGCATTTCAGTTTCCAGTTATCAGACATTCAGTACTACCGGTACATGTCACGCCCTTTCTATGGGGACGTTCCACAGTGCGCCGGTCCCCCGGCTGGTACCGCCACAACCGCTGTGTCCCATTTTTGCATTTTAAATCTGTAATATCTTCGAAAATATTTATTTTAATTACATAATATAGTAAAGGGCCATATTGATCTTTATTAAATGCACAATGTATTTGTGGTACTTAATTGGATAAGGAATTATGCTGTATTGCTTAAAATCGCTTCGTAAATAAGCCATTATTTCTCGTCAAAAGTAAAGGATAAAAAATGGTTATTGACGGTTATCCCTAAAAGTAGTCACAGACGAGCTGATTTGGTGCGGCCGTACCACGAACCTGGAGCGCCACCGGATAATAATTGACAGCGGTTCGTGTGCCACACGATCGCATATGGTCCGGTGGCGCACCAGGTTCGTGGTGCGGCCGCACCAAATCAGGTCGTCTGTGACTACTTTAAGAGATAGAGCTATACCACCACGGACTTTTTTGTAGGCCTTTTTAAGGTGCACAATAGTGTAGTACATTATTTTGATCTATCTCGTAGGGTTTAGCCAGCGTTTGCAATGTAAGCCCAAAAATATGTTTATTTACGACATCACATTAGAAACCTCTAGAATTATCAATGTTTCTCTACTATATTATGCATATATTATACATATAAACCTTCCTCTTGAATCAATCTATCTATTAAAAAACACCGCATCAAAATCGTTTGCGTAGTTTTAAAGATCTAAGCATACATAAGGACATGAGGACATAGGGACAGACAGCGGGAAGCGACTTTGTTTTATACTATGTAGTGGTATGGAACGAACATTACAGTTTTTGGTTCAGTCGATAGTGTGATTTCCTAAATAAATTAGTTGTCATAACACTGAAAACATGATAAGGGCGATTCTACAAAAGTTGGGCGACTTGATGTCATCAGTCGATATTACATTTTCTTTTTTTAATTATGTAAATATTTCTTAATATTTAAATTAACCCAAGTCACTTTTCGCTGTCCACAAAATTTAGACGTTTTACTTCAATTTTAAGTTATTGAAACAATGTAATCAGTGTTCAAATCGTCAGTACTATGGCGTGTCACAACTCCCAAATTACACAATAGACCGTATTTTTCTCAAGAGGTTTATCATTTATTATAAGTTTTACTTCTACAACGCAAACTAAGAAACATTTTGTAATGTATTTTCCATATTTCGAAATAAACTCAATTATTAATGTTTAAAAAAAATATGTCTATACTTGGTGTTCTTTTTTACTCGTCAGTACTGTGTGCAATATTAAAATTCAAAATTCTCGCCAATTATCTAAATTCAAACATCAAGTCCTTGATCTCTCCATGTAGCATGTAGTGAAATTATCTACAGACGCCATATATGTCAAGCCGCCATCTTAAAACCAGTGTCAGCGGGCCGGCAGCAGTGAGTGAGCGTGTGGTGCCAGTCAATATTTCAGTACCGTGGTGAGTAATTATTTCCTCATTTTAACATATTTTTCTATAATTTCATTATAACTGAGTGTGTTTTTTTTAAATAATGCATCCTACTCGCGAAAATTACCAGTAAAAACATTGCTTGGCATTATAACATAAAATTTGTGTCTGATCCATCAGTACCGTGTCATCAGTCCTATGTCCGATACTCCGACAAGGGACTGAAGTGTTACCACGTTACTGATGACTTTATTTTAGGGCCTTTAAATTTGTATAGATACTGGTAGGTAAACAATACTTTTATCATTTCAGATGAAATCAACATGGCACCTACAAATAAAAAACAAAAATTGAACAGAGAAGAGGTGTTGAAAAAAAAAGGGAGGCTGAAAAGGCCCGGTTGACTAGAATAAGAAATGACCCTGTGAAATTAGCTGAGTACAAAGAAAAAGAGCGTTTAAGATATTTGAAAAAAAAAGAAAAAGTACACGGAAAGAGTATATGTTGTAAAGTGGTAACAATGTAAATAAATGTGGCTGTTATTATTCTTAAGTTTTGGCAACACTGAAGTAACTTGTGACCGATGTAAAAGTTTGCTCTATATAAAACTGTGTGTTAAAATAAAACATCTCGTGATTACTAGTGGTTTTTACTTAATTTACAACAGGTTATGGGCCCAGTTATGCCTACCTGTTAATAAAAGTACAGTTGGAAGACGGAGATCAAAAATCACACTAAGTAATACTATTATCGACGAAAAGTGAGGTTAAGTCTAACCGGCACGGCACGTGGACAAATTTTTCGTTGAGAAGAATAAAACTTGTTTGAGATAGAAAGCAAGGCAGGAAGACGAGATGGAAGTAAATAGCACTAACATTAATGTGATGAAGCTGGAAGGCGTGCGAAACTGGAATATATGGAAATTCCAAACTACAGTACTATTGAGGGGTCAAGGATGGCTGGACATTGTTGAAGGGCGGAAAACAAAACCCGAAGATGCAGCTGCGCAAACCACCTGGGAGACAAAAGATGCCAAAGCCCAGACGTTATTGGTGACTAGGATGACGGAAGACGTCATGTTACATATTATATCGTGTAAAACGTCTGCTGAAATGTGGAGAAAACTTCTCAGTGTCTACGAACAAAAGTCCGAAACTAATATCTATGTAATACAACAGCGATTCTTCCAATACAAATATGAGAAAGGAGTTGAAATGTCTGTGTTCTTATCAAGAGTTCAAGAAATGCAAAATCAATTAAAACAAATGGGCGAGGAAATTTCTGATAAGTTTGCCATAACGAAAATTTTAATGAGTCTTCCAGATGAATATAAACACTTTGTGTCAGCATGGGAGTCTTCACCAGACGACAAACAAACATTCGACAATTTAATCGCTAGATTATTAGTGGAAGAGGAGCGGGTGAAAGAAAAGAAAGAGGAAATACAGGAGTCTTCATCCTCGTCGGCGTTTGTAGTCAAAAGAAACATAAAATGTTTCAAGTGTGGAAAACCTGGACATTTTCAAACAGAGTGTAGAAATAAAGACAGTGAGAAAAAGGTGAACGAACATAAGTGTTTTTATTGTGGCAAAGTCGGACATTACAAAGCTCAGTGCCGTTTTAAAAAGTCAAAAGACAATAAAAAAATAAGTAATGCATTTATGGTATCGAACTCTGCGTACAAATATGAAGAATCAAAGTGGCTAGTTGATTCAGGCGCTAGCGAGCATATGTGTCGCGATCGTTCATTGTTTTCATCATTTTCGAACGTTGTGCAAAAATCTGTTATTATTGGTAATGGCGATGTCATTAGTGTGCTCGGATGTGGACAGATGGCGGTAAAAGTTAATAATGGAAGTGAATGGATTGATACGACAATCGACAACGTGTTATTCGTTCCTGACCTAAAGACAAATCTGTTCTCTGTGAACCGCGCCGCTGACCGTGGTTACGTCATTATGACAGATGACAGTTCATGCAAATTCTATAAAAATGGCGTTGTTTGTGCTGTCGCAAAGAGAGTTAATAACTCTTATTATATGGATTTTCGTTTAAGATGCGAGGTTGCGAGTGTTGCAAAAATGGTAACGAACGATATTAACGAGTGGCATGAAAAATTTGCGCACCAAAACTTTGATTATGTGAAGAAAGTGTTGATCAAAAACGACATCGAAACAAAACAAACACATGTGCCTCAATGTGAAAGTTGTTTAAAAGGAAAAATGCATCGGTTGCCATTTGAGAAAAGTGACAGTATCAGTACCAGGACGTGTGAAATAATACATGGAGATACCTGCGGGCCCATGGAAGTAGAATCGATTGGCGGGTCGAGATATTTTGTAATTCTGAAGGATGACTACTCAAATTTTAGAACTGTGTACTTTGTCAAAGCTAAACATGAAATTAAACATTGTCTAGAGGATTTCTTAAATCAAGCAGAAAATACTACTGGAAATAAAGTGAAGATATTTCGAACTGACAATGGACTGGAATTTATAAATAGAGATGTGAAAGAAATGCTTTCAAAGCGAGGGATAGTTCACCAAACTACTGTGACATACACACCGGAACAAAATGGAAAAGCTGAAAGGGAAAACAGAACTATTGTTGAAGCAGCCAGAACAATGTTACATGCTAGAAATCTACCCAAGAAGTTGTGGGCAGAAGCTGTAAACACTGCCACATTTGTTATAAACAGGACAGGAAGAGGTAAAGAAGGAAAATCCCCATATGAAATATGGACAAATAAGAGTTTCAACATTAATCAACTGAAGGTGTTTGGCATCCCAGTGTATGTACACATCCCCAAGGAAAAGCGAAGAAAATGGGACCAGAAGGGTGAGAAAGGACTGATGGTTGGTTACGGTGAAAATGTTAAAGGCTACAGAGTGTATTTTCCAGAGAAAAATTATGTAGATATAAAGAGAGATATTGTGTTTTTAAACCAAGAAGGAAATGTGGACTATGAATCAACAGAAACGTTGGTCTTAAATGAATCTACACAAAATGATTTAACAGTTAGTGAAGTAAGGGAATGTAAGGAATCTCAAAACACTCTTACTGACAGTCCTTCAAGTGTCAACGTAGACACATCTACAGATGACTATGAATCCCAGAGTGAGTATGAACCTTCAGGAGAATTATCAGAAATTGATGAAACTGTTCAAGTTCCAAACGAGCGATCCAAGCGAGTGAGGAAACAAACATCATTTTACCAGTGTTACAATTGTGTAAGGTCAGAAAATGAACCGCTGACATACTGTGAAGCTATGAAAAGGGAGGATGCGAGTAAGTGGAAGGAAGCTATTGATAAAGAATTGCAAACATTGAAAGATAACAATACTTGGAACTTTTGTAATAAACCAGTAAGTGAAAAAATTATAAGTAGTAAGTGGATTTTTAAATTAAAAGGTAATAATGATATTAAGCAGTATAAAGCCAGGTTGGTTGCTAGAGGATTTGAACAGAAAAATGATTTTGACTTAGCCGATATCTATACGCCTGTAGCAAAGCTATCAACCTTTAGAGTATTTGTGGCTATAGCAACCAAGCTGAATTTACCTATATATCAAATGGATGTTACAGGGGCATTTTTATATGGAGACATTGACAAAGACGTATTTATTAGGTTGCCAGAAGGGGCTTATTCCGATAATAACAATATTGTAAAATTAAATAAGTCATTATATGGTTTAAAAAGCTCACCTAAGTGTTGGAACATAAAATTTAATTCTATAATAGCTAGAGAAGGTTTTGAGAAATCTAGTTGTGATTCATGTTTATTTAAGAGGTGCAACAATATAGATAAAATGTATATCTTGCTTTATGTGGATGATATTTTGATTTTTGGGTCCAATGAGAAGCATATTTCACAAATTAAAGTAATATTAAATAAAGAGTTTAAAATTAAAGACATGGGACTAATATCAGAGTTTCTAGGCATAAATGTAAAGCAGAATTTGAAAACTGGTGTAACTGAATTAGATCAAAGAAATTATTTACTAAATATTCTTAAAAAATTTAATATGGAAGATTGCAAGAATATGTCAACCCCAATGGATCCCAATATCAATACTAGTATATTTGTAAATGATACTGTACCTAGAGATAAGAATGTTGAAAGATTATGTAGGCAAATAATAGGATGCTTAATGTACGCGGCATTAGGTACTAGGCCTGATCTGTGTTATCCAGTTTCTATGTTAAGTAGATATCAAACATGTGCAAGTAAGGAGTTATTAAGTGCATTAAAGAGAGTATTAAGATATGTAAAGTATAGTTTAAATTATAAACTAATTTACAAATGTAATGATACTGTTTTGGTGGGGTATTGTGATGCTGACTGGGGGGGTGATTTCAAGGACAGAAAGTCCACATCAGGCTATATGTTTTTGTTGACAAACTGCCTTATTCTATGGTGCTCCAAAAGGCAAGCCTCTGTAAGCTTATCTTCTACAGAGTCTGAATATGTATCATTGAGCATGGCAGCGAGTGATGCCTCATGGCTCATTAATTTATTAACTGATTTTTATTGTGAAAATATTTGCCCAGTTGATATATTTTGTGACAATCAGTCAGCCATAATTAATGCGAAAACAGAAAATATAAAACGATTAAAACATATAGACATACGCTACCATTTTGTAAAAGATCTTGTCAAGGAAAATAGAATTAATATTAAATATGTTAGTACGAGTGAACAACCTGCAGATATGTTAACAAAATCGTTGAGTAAAGAAATAATTGAAAGGCATTTAAATAAGTGTAGCATTGCAACCTAGAATAGGAATAAATGATAATTAGTTGTGTATTAAAAAAAAAAAAAAAAAAAAAAGGAAATAAATAAAAAAAAAAATTATTTACATTGAGAAGGGGTGTTGTAAAGTGGTAACAATGTAAATAAATGTGGCTGTTATTATTCTTAAGTTTTGGCAACACTGAAGTAACTTGTGACCGATGTAAAAGTTTGCTCTATATAAAACTGTGTGTTAAAATAAAACATCTCGTGATTACTAGTGGTTTTTACTTAATTTACAACAGTATAAAAGAGATGACACCAAGGGAACAACGCATAACCAGAAGAAAATGGAAGGAATATTCTACAGATTATAGACGCAACCAATTGTTAAATCGGAGAACGAATAATTTCTTACGGCAGAATACACCACCATGATGAAGCTAAAGATCTTGATATAAATATTAACAGAGCAGAAGAAAATCCTATTGAAGATCAAAGAGTGGTTGCAGCAAGAAGGAGAAGCTTAAAGCAAAGAAAACGCAGAGACAGGCAATTAAAAAAAAGGATGATATTATTGCAAAGCTAAGAACTAAACTATCAGCGTCAAAAGAACAAACGTATAAAAAAACTGTTGAAAAAATGAATTAAATCTACAGAAAAAACACCAAAAACAAGAATTGAGGAAATGGCTGAGGATGTGACAAAAAAAAAGAATTAGTCAAGAAAGCTTATTTAATGTTACGGTAACTGCCTCAGCTTGCAGATACTTATTTAATTGTTATTTTTTGTTACTACTGAAAAGTTTATGACTAAGGTTTTTATTTTGCAAATGTTATTTTATGACAAAAAAGGTGTTCCTTAAATATTTCATAGTTACGACTTAATATGTTGTCTATGATAAGGAAACTACCTCAGTATTAATAAGTTTTCAGTGAGACTGTTTTAAAGACTGATTTTTGTAGATAGTAAGTAAGCAACCTCGAATTTTGCTAAAGTAAACTAAATACTCAATATTGTCATAAATGTCTTTTGAACCTAAGATATAAGTGCCATAATTAGATATTAAGATATTTGCAATAAATCTGAAACTTCCTAAGAATTATGTCTTTTAATCAGTACCGTGTTAGCCTCGTCAGTCCCCTGTCACTCAAATTTACAAAAATCCGGATATTTCGAAAACTTCTTAAGAAAGTTACTGGCCCGATTTAGAATAGTTTTAGTATTATATTACCTACCTCCCCATATCAAAAAAATAACCAATTTTCTTCAAAATGTGTGTAAACAAAATGAAGGTAAAAGTCGCCCAACTTTTGTAGAAGTACCCATAAGTTTTTGAAATGAATTAATTACGTATAAGTTTTACGGATGAAAGATTTTTGATCTTGCTTTTTTCTTGTAAAGAATGATAACTGAGTATCTACATATTTTTTTAATAACGCATCGGCATAAAGTGCCTTGAACAGAAAAGGCTGTATTTTGTAGGAATTCCGTTTTCTCTCCTTTCATATGTGGACAGTCTGGAAATCTAAAAGGAAACAAAAGACAAATAATTGTTACAAAACCCAAGTTCATAGATCAATTTAACTATATTATATCGATAAACTTGTCCTGTTATAATGAACTGCACTATCTTACGCGTGTCTTGGATAGAACGAGACAGTCATTCGATTGTCTATAAAATAGAAGAGGATAAACAGAAAGACATCAACGGGTTACCATTTTTTTATATGTTCCGATTTCATTTCATAAATTTGATGCTACAAGTTTTTTTTACTAATTACTGCAACAATATGCTTACTTGTGGAATGATGTGCCGCCTTTTGTAAAACAAGATGTTTTACTGTTCTTCCCACACCATTTCACTGCACAATAGCTCATTTCTTTTCCTTTTTATTTCGATTTTTGCTCCGTATTCTCACCGCAGAATGACTTCGTCAAACTGAGTGCTAGGCAACGGCTACCAGTGTAATTCATCTACTATTTGGCGGTTGAGGGGAAGCTGTATGACTAGTCAACTGGTTTATTGGTTTGTGGTATATGTTTAAATATATTGTGATTTACTTCTCAGGTAGTCTACCCTGATGGGGGCCAGATGTTTTTTTTTTTCGAATAAAATTATTATTCGACTGCCTCCGTGGCGTAGTTGTATTACAGTACGACTGCAAAGCTGAGGTCTCGGGTTCGATCCCCGGGTCGGGCAAAGTGATATTGAGTTTTTCTATTCAGTATCAGTCCGGAGTCTGGAATTTGTGCCCGACATGGCGATAGGCTCGCCCCCTATCACATCATGGGACGGAATAACGGCGAAAAGTGGGTGTACTAGTTGCGCCTCTGCCTACCCCTTCGTGGATAACAGGCGTGAGTGTGTGTGTGTGTAAAATTATTCTCTACACCTACCTATGTAAGTAGTCAGTTACTAATTTCAAAACTTGAGGTTGACATAATCCACCCTTCCTTTTTACCTGAAATAACTCTATCTGGACAAAATTTCCGGAAGCTTGTATTTGATATCGTAAATTCATTTGTGGCATCTCTTCTGATAATCAATTGATTGACGATGAGTGTGGACTCCCGGAGCAAATAACAGTTCATCTATTTGAACATGTATTCATTGCTTATTGGAATTAATGTTTGATGGCGCACAGCCGCGCAGAGTCCGGGCAGAGGCGGGGTCAATCAAGGAATAAAGGACAAAAGTACCACTAAAATTGGGGCCAAGATAGTTTATATATATTTGGATAGAACTCCTAAAAACTAGTCTTTTACAATAATCGTTTAATTTTAGAGACCTCTGATTTTGAGATATTTTGCTTAAAAACTACTCTTGACGCCTCAAGCCCCGCGTCCTTAGAGTAAGTATAACTACGTATAGAGCGCGTGTATGCAAGTGGGAACAACAGGCACGGGTGGGAACATCGTCCTGCGCCGGCCGCAAGCGCTTGTAATCACTCGAGTAGGAACGGTGTGAGCACACGCGAGTGAGATCTATGCGAATATTTGATTATTAATACTGCAAAATGGTTAAATGTTCTGTGGAATCTTGTAAAAACGACACTCGGAAACACACTAAACAGAACTCTAATATCACGTTAAACAGGCAAGCCATATTTCAGTATATTTTTAGGTAAAATTGAAATCACGCGTCGCGGTATGAAAGGTGCGCGGGAGGCGAACACTTGTACTCCCCGCATTGCCCCGCGTCCCGATTTTTAGATAGTGATGTTACGCGTCGATACCAGAATCGATGTAATATTTTCATATTATAGCATACGCATTTATTACTATCGATGGCGATGCTTAATATAATGTAGCTTAGGTAACTGTTTTTGTCTGTGTGTGATTTTTAAGCAAATTAATAATTGCGTTTTTGTTTATGAAATGAAAGAAATAATTACTGTTCCTAAAAAATTACCGATTACGATGATATTTTTAAGCTATTGCATAGCATCTATCGCGGGCCTTGACAGTATAAGTTAGCAATCATTAAGATATTTTTTGGACATTTTTTTTAACATTGGTAATAAATATTTCAAAAACTAGACGTGACTATTGTAGGCTTGGGGAGACCAGCTAAGAAATCCATGGTGCGATGCTCGGTTTACATCCATTGGTTCAATTATAATGGATATCCATTAATATTCTTGGTTCTTATTGCTTGTAAAAACTGCTCTCGAGGTACCGTGTTTATAAATCATTCCACATGGCACTACACTAATTCGCAGCATAGCTTTTATCTATATTAACGCAATACGCTTAAAATTACTCACAAGGC
Source organism: Lapara coniferarum (assembly GCA_949316025.1). Classification (NCBI taxonomy): domain Eukaryota; kingdom Metazoa; phylum Arthropoda; class Insecta; order Lepidoptera; family Sphingidae; genus Lapara; species Lapara coniferarum. Next base: position 11,575,724 of record OX438932.1, read on the forward strand.
CATATTTTGTAGAACCACAATTTTTTTACAACAATATGTACCGCGCCGCCGCGCGCCGAACTTGTACTTATCGATAACTGTTGTGTTGGTGCTGCTCGCGTGCCCATCCCTAGCAGTCGCCAACATTTCTATATAAGTAGCTATAGTTCACCTGCCTACGCTGGGTAGTGGGCGCACGGTGCGATATTAGCGCTCTATAGGTACTTATACATACTCTAAATGAAATGAAATGAAATATGAAATGAAATGAAATGAAATAAATTTATTCGAACCCATAAAATGTTATACATTATTTAGATTCAGTCAATATTAACTCTACCACCAGTTCGGAAAGCAGTTCTCACTAGAGAAGAACGGGCAAGAAACTCCAGTGTTGCTCTTTTCAAAATCAGTTCAAGGTATAACATACAATTAATAATTAAAAAAATAACATGATATCGATATATTTGTTATTTTTGTTTAGAGCAGTTCATTTATATACTCGCAAAAAACGTAATAAATTTTAAAATATTATACGATTGCATAACCTCTCAGGAATCATGTAATAATTTGGTCTGAAATTCATCAAGATGTTGTATTGATCTAAGTTCAATATATACCCCTAATACTTAGATGTAGTAAGCGAAAAGGGCAGACCAGTCCACACAAGCAGCACCCGCACCAGTGTCCATATATATAGGGTTTTCCCATACATCTATAATATACTAGCTTTTGCCAGCGGCTCCGCCCGCGTGAAAGAGTTTTTCCGGGATAAAAGTCCCGTTTTATATTTCACGGGGATAAAAAGTAGCCTATGTCCTTTTTCAGGCTCTAAAATATCTGTGTACCAAATTTCATTTAAATCGGTTCAGTAGTTTTGGCGTGAAGGCGCGACAGATTTATAATATTATTAATTTCGACGAAATTTGATTACCATAATAACGGTTCTAGTGAGTTAATCTTAAAAGATAGACATATACTGTCGCGGAAATTTTTTTAGATCATATCAAGAGGAATAATTCATTCATACATGACATATATTTTTGATATCTTGAACCGTTTTCGCAGTGCACGCAATGGAAGCCCTCAAGGGTGAATAATTTTCCCCGTTTTTTTCACATTTTCCATTATTTCTTCGCTCCTAATAGTTGCATCGTGATGTTATATAGCCTAAAGCCTTCCTCGATAAATGGTCTATTCAACACAAAAAGATTTTTTCAATTCGAACCCGTAGTTCCTGAGATTAGCGCGTTCAAGCAAACAAACAAACAAACAAACTCTTCAGCTTTATAATATTAGTAAGTAGTAAGGGATTCGACGGTTCTGGAGCACGTTCGGGGGCCGGTTGGCGCCACACTGGCCTAGTTCGTCAATAATTTCGATTGCTCCAATTTCGGCGCGTACAATCCGCGAATTAACCCGCGGATTAAATTTATACCTACCGCGAATTGTTCCGCGGATTTAATTAATACCTACCGCGAATTGTTCCGCGGATTTAATTAATACCTACCGCGAATTTTTCCGCGGATTTATACCTACTGCGAATTTTTCCGCGGATTTCATTAATACCAACCGCGAACTAATCCGCGGATTCCATTTCATATCGCCCGCGAGATAGATATAAACCGCGAATTGGAGTTGCATGGTTTACGGTCCTCTCAAGCTTGTACCTTTTCCCTTTGTTTCGTTGTGCTTTTGTATTTCTACAGCGACCCTTTTTTACTTTTTATTTGAAGAATACAAATGTCTTTGTTCCATATTCCTATGGACTCGTGTTTCTAGTTAAAAACCGTTTACAATTACCCATTACTCACCCTTTATGCATTACGGGCAGTGTTTATAATACATAAATCAATCGTTACAATACACCATACGTTTCTCAAATTCTAAGTAAAACCCTTCGGGTCTTCTCATTGTCAATGATTAATTGCCTGTCCATTATTTTTAACAACAGTTACGGATCCTATTATTCCCATTTCCTGATGTTACGTATTCAATGGAACGTTCAAAGTGAAAGTTGAACATGTTGGATCCTGTCTGCAAGGAAACAATACTCGCTCTCCATATAAAAGCCAAACTCAAAATCACATGATATCGTATTCCACTCTGTGCTCTCTTCGAAGTGTGATCTCCAGTTGTTGGTAATAGTGAAGTGATAGTAAAACAGTGTAATAGTAAATACTGAAGCTGATATAAAATGAATGTAAGTACCTTCTTATACTTTGATCTAAAATTGTTATAACCAGATGTTTTATTAATTGTATTTGTTATGTGTTGTTCACTGGGTTAATGCATTTTAGTTGTATTTGATCTCTTATTTAATTTATCAAAGTTACTGTAGTGCATTTTATTTCACATACCTATAAGTGTTTATCATACAATACTTCCTTAACCAATTTGTTTTATTTACAGTTTTATTTTCGTTACATTTGATCTCTTATTAAATTATCAATGTTACTTTAGTGTACATTTATACTTCGCATACCTATAAGTATTTATCATATAATACTTCCTTAACCGATTTGTTTTATTAACAGTTTTATTTCATTTTATTACAGTTTTCGGAAAATACTTTCAAAAATTACTATTATGCTGAAGATATAGATGAACCTAGTGATGAAGAAGGTACACTCGCCTTTAAAGTCAAAAAAGCGATAATAGCAAACAAAAGATCCATGGAATGCAACAACATTGATGAATTTTTCGAAAAACCTAAGAAAAGGAAGACAACGACAAAAAAATCATCTAGTGTTGGTCGAGCGACGAGTGGTGGTGTTTCATACATAAAAACAAACAGCGATGACAGCAGTTCTGCATCACACCTCATAAAAATTGAGGTGTATGATGTTAATAAAATAAAAAACATCGCACCGACGGAACAATGGAAACATGCTGATGTGCGGGTTAAATATTACGCGGAAAACGAGAGTGACAAAAACTTGCAATCTATCAAGGACACGGTATACAATATAACCAAACACTTAGCGAGTAAGGACGATTGTGTTAAATATTTTATAGACAACGAGAAATGAACAAAGTGCCAGTGCGTATCAGTGTTTTAAAATCATAATTTTAGTCATATACTTTATTCTAAGGAACTATTATTGTAATAACTATACCTATTTTAATTTAATTTACATTGTATTGTATTTTAACTTTGTACTATTTTAAGTTACATGCTTAACAGATTACTTCGTTTTTGATTCTAGAACTCTTTGTGTTGTTGCTAAGTATTAATGTAAATAGTAATAAGTCTTTTTAGTGTTTTTCATGCTCATGCTTACGATTGTAAAGTTATTACGAACATTCATTAATTGTTTGGATAGTTTAAAGTTAAATTGCATTGTTTAGGGTAGTGTTTATTAAAGTAAGAAGGTACTACGAAGACATTGCTCACGATGGATGCAATATCAAGCTGTGATTTACACAACATGGAACTCGTCGCACTTCTCGAGAACATTGAATCTATGGACCTGATGTCATCACAATACGACAAAGAACTTTACGAGCTCTGTGATAAAATGGAACAAAGACAAGTTGAAACGTAAGTACAACATTTTTTATTATGTTAAGACTTGTTGCAACATGTTTTGGGAATCCACGAAGAGGGGATACAATTCAAGTATTTATAATGGTTGGGACATCTTTGCACAATCATTCCACTTGTTTCTCCCGTTTATATTTTTAACATTAGTGTGCAACCGAAATGTACCACTCGTTTGATATTTCTAGTTTATCGCAGAGTGAGATTGCTAGTTTCGATAAAAATATTATTCTAAATAAATATCATCGTTTCATACGGTTTTGGTATATACAAAATGTTTTGCCAGTGTCAATGTTGGGAGATCCTGATATTTCTCCTTATTTTACACCATGTAGTGGTCATAGAACCTTACAGCAAACTCATACCGATGAGGATGATATTGATGGTGTATTATCAATGAAAGCATATTGTTTTCAGTGTAAATAACAAAACATGTTAGTATCTATTTAAAGAATAGAAATATAGTAAGAAGCTTATTACGTGAGATCACAATTTTTAACAGTTTTCTTATTCATCAGATCTATGCAGAATGGAGAAGGTAGCAGAAAAAGGAAAAGATTAGCGACAACTGAGTTGTTTGAAGAGGATCCGTTAAATAGAAGAAAAAATATTCGTCTTGAAGCTCCTTCAACATCTACATCATCGCTGGGTACCGTTGTAAATGTAAGTACAGAACAGCATAATGATAAAATTGAATGTCCTGAGTGTCACATACATGTGTCAAAAAAATATATGACCAGTCACTATAAGAGCAATAAACATAAAAATAATTTAATTAGAAGAGATAATAATCTACCTAATGTTCAATTCATTGATACTGCTTTTGGTAATAGAATTATTACATATCGAGTGAAATCTAATTTAGTTTCTGATACGCAGTTTGAATCACCTGAATTATTTTTACAAAATATTAAAAATATAATATACACATTACTAGAACGATCTATTTTAGAATATTCTGTTGTAAAAGTTAATTTTATTCTCAATGCGGATTTCACACAAGAAACTAAAAATCTACAAAATATTTTTGATTTTCAAATTTCAAACTATCTTGTTTGTCAAGGTGATGATAAAGATATTATTTTCTCATCTATAATTACCGAAATCACAAACAAAATGACAAATTTTCAAAAAAAAAGGTAGTGGATGGAGTTTAGTTAAAATAAATCACTTGGATATGAATATCAACAAATTTAACCCATTGCGTGGATCTTCATACATAGACCTACCGTTAGACATAAAACACAAGAAAGCTATAATCAATGTTCAAAATAACGATCACGAATGCTTTCGTTGGGCAGTTTTGTCAGGATTATTTCCAGTCACTCATAGTTCCAATAGGGTATCATCTTATATAATACACAAAAATAAGTTAAAATTTGATAACCTATCGTTTCCTATAAAAATTAACGACATCCATAAGTTTGAAAAATTGAACAGTATGAGTATTAATGTTTTTGGATTACAATATGATTCAATAAGCAAATCAAATAAAGTTGTAGGTCCATTACACTTTACGAAACGCCGAAAAACTACTCACTTGAACTTATTGTATATATCTCAAGGTTCTAAAGGTCATTACTGTTTTATTAAAAACCTCTCGAGATTATTATCTAAACAGTTATCGACTTCTGAACATGCAGTTCATATTTGTGATGGGTGTTTATTAAGTTTTCCATCATTACATAATTTAAAACGACACCAAGAAAACGACTGTTTCAATGTGTGCACAAATTTACCATCGGAAAGCGATAGCAAAAGAAACTGGTTTAATGAATTAATACCATCAAACCAAATTTCATTTAATAACTATGAACGTAAATTAAGAGTTCCATTCGTTGTGTATGCTGACTTTGAAGCATTTTTAAATCCAATAGAGAGTTGTTCTAACAATCCAAATCAATCTTCAACTGTTAATATTCAAAAACATGAAACGTATAGTTTTGGGTATTATGTTAAATGTTCGTATGATGATAATCTTTCAGTATATAGGTCTTATACAGGACAAGATTGCGCACTAAAATTTATGCAATTCATTAACACAGATTTAGAAAATATCTGTAAAAAAAATTCTTTTGTAAAATCACCTTTACCGTTAACTGAAGAAAATGAAATAAATATCAGTCAAAGTGATTCGTGTTACATTTGTGCTACTAAATTAAACAATGATAGCACAGTATCTTACAATTGGCATACTGGAGTATATGAAGGTGTAGCTCATAGAGTATGCTCTCAGAAATACAAAGCTCCTAATTTTGTACCAGTGTTTTTACATAATTTAAGTAATTATGACGCTCATTTCATAGTGCATGGTCTTGATTTCGAGAAAGGTGACATTGAACTTATTCCTGAGAACAAGGAAAAATACATTTCTTTTTCTAAAGTTTTACAAATCAACAACAGAGTTGTAAAATTACGATTTCTTGATTCTTTTAAATTTATGTCAAGTAGCCTTAACAAATTAGCTCAGAACTTACTACCCGAACAATTTCGTGAACTCAAGTTAAAATATCCATGTGAAGAAGATTTTAAACGTTTAATAAGAAAAGGTGTATATCCATACGAATACATGACAACATTTGATTCTTTAAAAATAACTTCTCTTCCCACTCGCAATCAGTTTTATAGTTCTTTAAATGATAGTCACATTACAGAAAGTGAATACCATCATGCCCAAGACGTGTGGAAACATTTTAATTGTAAGAATATGGGTGAATATTCAGACCTGTATTTAAAAACAGATGTATTGTTGTTAGCAGATATATTTGAAAATTTTAGGGATGTCTGTCTTAATACATACGGTTTAGATCCTGCCCACTATTATACAGCACCTGGTTTAAGTTGGGATGCTATGTTAAATTTTACCAAGATAAATTTGGAACTCTTAACAGATATCGACAAGGTTACGTTTATAGCAAATAATATTCGGGGTGGTATATCACAATGCAGCAATAGACATGCAGTGGCAAATAACATATTTATGTCGGAATACAATTCAAATAAACCATCTTCATTTTTGATGTACTTAGACGCAAATAACCTTTATGGTTGGGCTATGTCCCAATGTCTCCCGACAGGCAAATTTGAATGGGTCGACATAGATACAGATTTTAATATAGCCGATGATGCAAAAAATGGGTTTATATTGGAAGTAGATTTAGAATATTCAAAAACTTTACATGATTTTCATTCAGATTTTCCATTTTGTCCAGAAAACGTATGTTTAGGAAGCAGCAAAGACAAGAAACTGATTCCAAATTTAAAAGATAAAAAAAATTACGTCATTCATTATAGAAACCTCAAACAATGTTTAAAAAATGGTCTCAGATTAGTTAAAATTCATAGAATTTTAAAATTTGAACAATCTGCATGGTTGAAAAGTTACATTGACTTAAACACTCATATGCGATCATTAGCTACTTCAGATTTTGAGAAAGATTTTTTTAAACTTATGAATAATTCTGTTTTTGGTAAAACAATGGAAAATGTAAGAAAGCGAGTTCATGTCAAATTAATAAATCATTGGTTAAATCGTGGCAAAACTCAAGGTGCTCAATCTTTGATAGCAAGACCAGAATTCCATAGTTTATCTATATTCTCAGAGAGCTTAGTTGCAATACAATTACACAAAACTAACGTTTTATATAATAAACCAATTTACCTCGGTTTTTGTATTTAGATATATCGAAAACATTACTATACGATTTCCATTACGATTATATGAAATTGAAATATCAAGATAATATTAAATTACTATATACTGATACCGATAGTTTAATATATCAAATATTTACGCAAAATTATTATGCTGATATAAAACTTGATTTAGCCAACTACTTTGATACGTCAGACTATCCACCAAATAATGAATATGGTTTACCATTATTGAATAAAAAACGGTTAGGATTTTTTAAAGACGAAAATAACGGAAAAATTCTTAAAGAGTTTGTAGGTCTTCGCTCTAAAATGTATGCAATGGATGTGCAAAATAAATGTATATGTAAAGCAAAAGGGATTAATAAAAGTGTCACAAAAAAATTTTGTCTCAGCGATTATAAATCATGTTTATATGAAAAGAAAACGCAATACAGTGAAATGATAAGATTCAAATCAATTAATTGTATTTTTTGTGTAATGCTATATTTACACAAAAAATCAATAAGATATCTTTATCACACAATGACACAAAACGTTATTTAATAGAGAATTCAACAGATACTCTTGCCTGGGGTCATTATAAAATAAAGGACATTTGATTTTATCAATGAATTCTGTACAACGAAAATATGTATGTTAATGTGTGTGTGTGTGTGTATGTTTGTTATTTTAATGTTCTGTCTTTATTATGTACTTTCTTTTTTTTTTTTATTGTGATACTATGACAACTATTTTGTGTATCATGAAAAATAAGATGCAAATTTGAATGTCTGTAGGAAGTTTATTCTTATATCTGATTTAACTTTAATTTATATTAATTTTATTACAGTAATATTTTTGAAAACATCTTTGAATTGTATGTGATCATTTTTCAAACTATTTGAATATTATGTAATCTTTGTATGTAAAACAAAAAAATTCAATATAATACATTCAATCGTATCTTCTTGTTTTATTCAATCCGAAGCGCTTTTCGAGTTCACACGTGCATTTAAAAATGTTTCACTTTTATCATCCTTTTACTGCCATAGTTGCAGGTCCAAGTGGGTGTGGAAAGTCTAATTTTGTAACAAACTTTATTAAATACATTAATGATATGTGTAACACCACTTTTCATCAAATTACTTGGTGTTTTGATGAGATGCAACCCTTATATGATGTACCAAATGTAAACTATTATCAGGGTATACCAGATATGAATATGTTTGATGGAAAGAAAGCTAACCTTATCATTATCGATGATCTTATGAGGGAATCTGATGGTCGCATTGTCGACATATTTACTAAAGGTAGTCATCATAGGAACTTGAGTGTATTTTACATTACTCAAAATTTATTTCATCAAGGTAAAGGACAAAGAGACATTTCTTTGAATTCAAACTACATCATTTATTTCAAAAACCCACGTGATAAAACTCAAATACGTTACTTAGCGCGACAAGTATCACCAGAAAATAGCAAATTCATAGAAGATTCATACAGAGATGCTACAAAAGAAGCACATGGCTATTTGATGATAGATCTAAAACAAGATACTTTTGATATGTGTCGAATTAAATCAAAGATCTTTCCTTCTGATGGTCATCCTACAGTGTACATTCCCACAAAAGAGTTTAAATATGTCAAAAACCAACAAATACCCGTCATTTGCAAATGATGGATCGACGCTTAAAGACGCATGAACACTTATTAAATGCTCTTTATAAGCTTAAACCTAAACATCAACAAGCTCTTTTAAAAGTGTGTAACGAAAACGAAATTAATTTTATTTGTGAATGTATTCATAATGTTTTACAAGGAAATATAAATCTTGAAGAAAAATCGAAGAATAAACTAAAAAAATACAAAAACTTATTACGAAAATTAGTACGTAAAAGTACAAATAAAATAAGAAAGAATATAATAGTTCAAAAAGGTGGTGCATTTCTTCCGATCATATTGGGTTCTATTTTGAGTGGATTGATAAGTGGACTGGTTTAAAATGGAACACGCCAAAAAAATGCTGTTAGTTGACCCAAGTTTAATAGATAAGTTAAATCAAAAAAGAAATGAAAATCCTACCTCTCGTTTAGATAGCGAAATGGAAAAAATACTCAGCAGTAATATGGATGATCGAAAAAAGTGTAAATTATACTTACAAATTTTACAAAGATATCTCCACTTTATGGAAGAAGATCGTCGTCCCATTGAACTCCCTATAATAACTTCAAATGACGATAACAATAAACCCTCATCTGAAAGCTGGAAAAATTTTAATATAAATAATGATATCAAGAATAAAGATGTAGTTGTCAGTCAGACACTGAGTGATGAACAGAAGCAACAAGAACATTTTACACTCGAAAAAAAACCTTTCTATTCAACAGAACAAATTTTAAATTTAATACCAAAAACATATGTAAAAAAAGGTGAGTTATTATTGAATTCGGTGTCGCTAAATAAAAACAAAATTTATTGGAATGATGCTGGCACAGTGATTGTGGATAATGAAGTAATTCCTAACAGTAACATTATCGATTTAATAAGCGATACACTGCGACCATTGAAAAACAACGACCCACCCGGTTGGGAAAAATTTGCTAAAGCGTTAAAAGATTTGAAAATACCTTTAACATATATTGGCAACCCAAAAAGACGTGAGTACATAGCTCAACTTCAAAAAGACATCGAAGAACAACCGCCACAAAACACAGAGGTATATTTGACACCAACTAGTGAAATTAAACACGCAAATAAAATTAAGAAAAAGATTGATTGGGAAAAATGGACCCCTTATTAGAAATAAATCAAATTTATTATGATGTATCACACCCCGCTGGATATAGTAATATCGACAAATTATCAAAAGCTATAAAAGGTAAAATGAAAAAGGAAGAAGTTAAAAACTGGTTGCAATCTCAATCTACGTATACACTCCATAAACCAGTACATAGAAGATTCGCTCGAAACAAATACGTTCTCTCTAATCTCAATGAACTTTGGCAAGCCGATTTAAGTGACATGCGAACTTATTCTAAAGATAATAAAGGTTTCAATTACATTCTTTGTGTTATTGATGTTTTTAGCAAATATGCATATGCCAGACCCTTGCAAAAGAAAAATTCTGAAACCGTAAAAAAGTGTTTCGATAGTATATTTAATGAAGCTAGTACCACACCTACACACATTCAATCTGATAAAGGCACTGAATTCGTATCAAAAGATGTTCAAAGATATTTTAAAACAAAAAACATTAATTACTATACTACAAATAATCCAGACATCAAAGCAAGTATTGTAGAAAGATTTCAAAGAACGCTAAAAATGAAGATGTGGCGCTATTTTACACACAAGAATACACATAAATATATTGATATTTTGCAGAATTTGATACACTCTTACAATCACAGTTTTCATTCTAGTATTAAAATGTGTCCTTCACATGTTAATTCTAATAATATAATGACAGTTTGGAGTAATTTATATGAAAAATCTGGAAAATCATCAAAAAATATACTACCTATGTTTCATCTCGGTGATCATGTTAGAATAACCAAATATAAACATGTATTCCAAAAAGGTTATGAATCTAATTGGAGCGATGAAATATTTGTGATTTCTTCTATAATAGAACGTACTCCGTGGCCTGTTTATACTATTAAAGATTTAGATGGTGAAGAGATAGTAGGAACGTTTTATGAACGAGAATTACAAAAGGTCATTTATGACCCCACCATTGAACACAAGATCGATAAAATAATTCGTTCTCGTTACTCTGGCAGCAGACAACAAGTGTTAGTTAAGTGGAAAGGTTATCCGAACAAATTTAATAGTTGGATTTTAGCTTCCAGTTTGAAAAAAATATGATTAAGGATTTTTATTTAACTTTACTTAGCAATAGTTCAATGGAATACTTTCCTGAGAACAAAACATCAATTTTTTCAACAAAATTACCCAAACCCATAATATTGGAAGGAGAATGGTGTGTAGGAATCGTTGAATTCCAATATCCATGCACCATGTTTACTGTTCAAGATCATGAGAATGTTATTTACATAACAAAAATCATGAAAATGCCCCATGAAGACAAACTATCCACAGTATATTATAAGACTCATATACCTGCCACAAACTATGATAATATTAACCATATTTTATCAGCATTAAATAATATAAGGGAAAAAATCAAATTCCGCTACGATAATATATCCAAATTTGTGTCTGTTTCTGTATTAGACGAAACAATTAAATCTGTGACATTATCTCCTAAACTAGGCTTACAGTTGGGATTTGAACCAAACAGAAATCTCGTTGAAAAGAATTTAGCAAAATGTCCAGCTAATTTACATTTAGGGTTACCATCTCAACTATTCGTTTACTGCGATATAGTTGAACCTCAAATTGTAGGTGATGTAATGACACCTCTTCTAAGAGTTATACCATTAGATCCCTCAAAATACATCTATGGTGCGAATAAAATGCATGTATTTTCACCTCCACATTACTTATCAGTAATGCGAAGAGAATTCGATACCATCGAAATAGATATAAGGTCGAGCACCGGACAAAAGATACCATTTCAGTTTGGAACGGTGTGTGTTAAACTACATTTTAAAAAATTATAATGCATTTTGAACGCTCCGACATATCATGCCCTTATCAACGGTATTATTCTCATCAGGCTGGTTCAGGTATAGGGGTGGTATATAAAGGGGCGCCTTATCAAAAAGGACATGGAATCGGTAGTTTTCTTGGGGGACTGTTTAGGTCAGTTTTACCATTACTATCTAGCGGTGTTCGAGCTGTTGGTAAAGAGGCATTAAGTGCTGGTGTTGGGCTATTGACAGATATGGTTAGTGCGCGACCTATGGAAGATTCAATAAAAGCACGTCTTAAAGAAGTTGGTACCAACTTGAAACGCAAGGCCGATGAAAAAATAAATAAAATCAATATGTCTGGATCAGGATATATAACAAAACGAAAACGTCTACCTGGAGTCATTCCGTCGTTGACCGCGAAAGTGAAAGCTCTAAAAAAATCAAAAATTACTTCAAAACAAATTAAAGACATTTTTTCTAACAATTAATTAAAATGTCTTTTTTACATAGTCATTCCTGTGAATGTATTAAGTCCGAATTGGATTTGTTTGCATTGCCATCGACTCAAACTAGCATTGAAAGTGGAAATTGGATCCATTATAAACCAATTTCATCTCTTGCCGATGATGGTCCTATAGAATTTCAAATTCCTGGGGCAGGAGATGACTACATAGATTTATCTCATACGTTAATTCACTTGAAAGCGAAAATAGTAAATCAAGATAACACCAAACTCACCGCATCTACGGTCGTTGCTCCGGTGAACAATTGGTTGCACTCACTCTTCAGTCAACTTGATGTGTACTTAAATCAAAAACTTGTATCACCACCCAATAACACATATGCTTATCGTGCGTACATAGAAAACTTATTGAACTATGCTCCTGCGGCAAAAAATTCTCACCTCACCTGTGGCTTATGGTATGAAGATACAGCTGGAAAAATGGATTCCACCGATGATACTAATAAAGGATTTACTAAGAGACAAGAACTAGCCAGTGAAAGCAAAGAATTGGAAATGATTGGTCACTTGCATGGCGATTTATTCAATCAAGAAAAATTTTTAATCAATGGTGTTGATATTTGTGTTAAGTTAGTTCGTTCTAGAGAAAATTTCAATCTAATGGCCTCTACAGGTGACCTTAAATTAAAGGTATCTATTACGGATGCATCTTTGATAATTCGTAGAGCACGAATCAATCCCAGCGTGTTACTTGCTCATCAAAAGGTCTTAGCTTCTACCACAGCCAAATACCCCATTACTCGAGCTGAAGTTAAAGTTTTAACAATTCCATCAGGTGTTCAAGGAAAAACTCTAGATAACATTTTCTTAGGACAATTACCTAAAAGGTGTATAGTAGGATTTGTAAATAACGCTGCTTTCAATGGAAACCTCACTAAGAACCCATTTAACTTTCAAAATTATGACATTAATACTTTTAGTTTATATATAGACGGCCAACAAATACCATCAAAGGCTTTACAACCCTCATTTGAGAACAATATTTTTACTTCAGTATATCATACATTGTTTTCGGGAACAGGTATACACTTTCTAAATGAAGGTAATGGGATATCCCGAGAACAATACGCTCAAGGGTATTGTATGTTGGCATTTGATTTGACACCTGATTTATCAGCAAACTCTTCAAGTCATTGGAATCTTGTAAAGCATGGTAGTGTGAGATTAGAAGTGCGTTTTGAAACAGCTTTGTCACAAACTATTAATTGTATTGTTTATGCGGAGTTTGATAATGTTATTGAAATAGATAAAAACCGCAACATTTCAGTAGATTATAGTAGTTAAGAAAACAAAATTAACTGTTTAAGATTAGATTAAGTATGAATAATTTAATTCAGATTTTCTGTTAGATGTAAGTTACGAATAAAATGAATTAAAAAATATTAAGTTTTTTGTTTTATCATAATCCTTGCAACCCCACAAAAAATAGAAAACTTACCACATAAGTACCATAATAGTGTCTTCTTAACCTTATATACGGCATTACCACTTTATCATTCGACTTGATAAGATTCTGCAGCGATTCGATAAATAAAAATGAATACAATAGAAATACAGAATTACTTAAAGAAAATTGATCCATGTATTGAATATAATGTATATGCAGCCAATCGCCTACCAATACATGTAGTAACTCCTACATATGTAGTTAGCAACTTAGACTCTGATAACAAACCAGGTTCTCACTGGGTTGCCATACACATAGATCAGAATGGTTTTGGACAGTACTTTGATTCATACGGTCGACCACCTCAAGGATACCACCGAATGTTTTTAGCGAGGAATTCTAGAATGTGGAATTACAATACAAACCGAATTCAAAATGACTTTACTATAGTTTGTGGAGAGTACTGTTTAATGTATCTGTACTATAAATATTATGGTCAGAGTCTTAAAGATTTTCAAGTATTATTTAGTGATAATACAATAGGCAATGATGTGTTTTTAACTGGTTTATTTAAATCATGTTTTGAGGAGAATAAATGAAATATGAAAATGAATGAATGATTTTTCTTTATTGAGAATTAATAACCCCATACAAACTTATAATTCTTCCAAACAATTAATGAATGTTCGTAATAACTTTACAATCGTAAGCATGAGCATGAAAAACACTAAAAAGACTTATTACTATTTACATTAATACTTAGCAACAACACAAAGAGTTCTAGAATCAAAAACGAAGTAATCTGTTAAGCATGTAACTTAAAATAGTACAAAGTTAAAATACAATACAATGTAAATTAAATTAAAATAGGTATAGTTATTACAATAATAGTTTCTTAGAATAAAGTATATGACTAAAATTATGATTTTAAAACACTGATACGCACTGGCACTTTGTTCATTTCTCGTTGTCTATAAAATATTTAACACAATCGTCCTTACTCGCTAAGTGTTTGGTTATATTGTATACCGTGTCCTTGATAGATTGCAAGTTTTTGTCACTCTCGTTTTCCGCGTAATATTTAACCCGCACATCAGCATGTTTCCATTGTTCCGTCGGTGCGATGTTTTTTATTTTATTAACATCATACACCTCAATTTTTATGAGGTGTGATGCAGAACTGCTGTCATCGCTGTTTGTTTTTATGTATGAAACACCACCACTCGTCGCTCGACCAACACTAGATGATTTTTTTGTCGTTGTCTTCCTTTTCTTAGGTTTTTCGAAAAATTCATCAATGTTGTTGCATTCCATGGATCTTTTGTTTGCTATTATCGCTTTTTTGACTTTAAAGGCGAGTGTACCTTCTTCATCACTAGGTTCATCTATATCTTCAGCATAATAGTAATTTTTGAAAGTATTTTCCGAAAACTGTAATAAAATGAAATAAAACTGTTAATAAAACAAATCGGTTAAGGAAGTATTATATGATAAATACTTATAGGTATGCGAAGTATAAATGTACACTAAAGTAACATTGATAATTTAATAAGAGATCAAATGTAACGAAAATAAAACTGTAAATAAAACAAATTGGTTAAGGAAGTATTGTATGATAAACACTTATAGGTATGTGAAATAAAATGCACTACAGTAACTTTGATAAATTAAATAAGAGATCAAATACAACTAAAATGCATTAACCCAGTGAACAACACATAACAAATACAATTAATAAAACATCTGGTTATAACAATTTTAGATCAAAGTATAAGAAGGTACTTACATTCATTTTATATCAGCTTCAGTATTTACTATTACACTGTTTTACTATCACTTCACTATTACCAACAACTGGAGATCACACTTCGAAGAGAGCACAGAGTGGAATACGATATCATGTGATTTTGAGTTTGGCTTTTATATGGAGAGCGAGTATTGTTTCCTTGCAGACAGGATCCAACATGTTCAACTTTCACTTTGAACGTTCCATTGAATACGTAACATCAGGAAATGGGAATAATAGGATCCGTAACTGTTGTTAAAAATAATGGACAGGCAATTAATCATTGACAATGAGAAGACCCGAAGGGTTTTACTTAGAATTTGAGAAACGTATGGTGTATTGTAACGATTGATTTATGTATTATAAACACTGCCCGTAATGCATAAAGGGTGAGTAATGGGTAATTGTAAACGGTTTTTAACTAGAAACACGAGTCCATAGGAATATGGAACAAAGACATTTGTATTCTTCAAATAAAAAGTAAAAAAGGGTCGCTGTAGAAATACAAAAGCACAACGAAACAAAGGGAAAAGGTACAAGCTTGAGAGGACCGTAAACCATGCAACTCCAATTCGCGGTTTATATCTATCTCGCGGGCGATATGAAATGGAATCCGCGGATTAGTTCGCGGTTGGTATTAATGAAATCCGCGGAAAAATTCGCAGTAGGTATAAATCCGCGGAAAAATTCGCGGTAGGTATTAATTAAATCCGCGGAACAATTCGCGGTAGGTATTAATTAAATCCGCGGAACAATTCGCGGTAGGTATAAATTTAATCCGCGGGTTAATTCGCGGATTGTACGCGCCGAAATTGGAGCAATCGAAATTATTGACGAACTAGGCCAGTGTGGCGCCAACCGGCCCCCGAACGTGCTCCAGAACCGTCGAATCCCTTACTACTTTAGTAATATATAAGCGGAGGTCGTGGGTTCGAGTCCCGCCTTCGACTGTTTCTTTTTCAAGATTCCATAAAAATATAAAAATCATATAAGCGGGGTTTGAAGGGTTAATATGAACGTTTTAAAAAAAATAGTTATAAATGGAGCGGTCTAAACATTTTTTTTTTATGAATCCAAGATCCATATTTTGCCCCTTTGATATCCATAAAGTTTGAGCCTGGTTAGATTTTGAGGCCCAGTATCCATACAACAAACGAACATCTCCTTTGACGTGAACATGATCACCATTATTTATTATTACCGTTACTAAGACCTCATGAAGGCACATGACGTGTCACTGCTCGGCTGTGTGCCCCCGAGCTCGTTCACGGAGCAGATGGCTGCCTAATCACAACTCTCAATTGTCTGTCATTAATAATTGTGCCCTGTCGTTATTTGCTGGCTGGCTGTAGTGAGTTATTTGTGAGCTTTTGGCGAAATGTCTGCGGTTGCTAGCCGTTCGTCTGTGTTGTAACTATCGTAGGCAAAGCCCTGTAAAATAAACATGTCAATGAATACTTCTAGTCAACTCCGACCGTCGTACAACGCATGTACAACGCATGGCATAACAATTACCAACCAAAACTCCGCGGTGGCCATCTTCGTCGCATTACCGCCTGGCCACAGCTTCGCACGATGCGAATTGCGACGCGACGAGCGAATTAAACAATTTATAAGTAAAATACTTATAGTCTAAGATCCCACTGCAGAATCACTACACCTATCGAGTATTTGCTACAAACCAAATTTTTACACATATTTAAGATTAGGAGAATATACGTCTTCTAGGTTGCCTATCAAAATTTGGCCGCTAGTATTTTTAAAAAAATATTTTTAAATAATTTTTCGGAAAAAAAAATTACTCACTTGTTTTTTAAATAAAATATCGTCCACTTCACGGCAATATATAATAAAAAGACTCTGAAAAATCACGGTTGCCGTTGTGCACTTGGCCGCACTTCTTCGCAGCCAGGTGTAAACAGTTATGATTTTGATACATTTACGCCCGAATACTCAAACGCTACTTAAATATTTGAGATGGCCTTACGGATTTAAGCATTCGTTATTGGTGAAATTGGTATACTGAAACGACACTTATCTCATAACCTTAAATTTAAGGCGACTCAGTTTAAGTTCTGCTTATTGATTCAAACGGTATTCACAAACACTACTTAAAGTTTGACAGCTATGTAAGGCCTCCTCATATGGCTGTTAATCGAAATCAATTTGAGAGTGCTTCAGACTAGTCTCAAATATTTACGTTCAAATCTTTAATAATTTTATTGCGTAATAACTACTTATTATATTCACTTTGGATTTAATAAATCGTTTTTATCTTCATTATCATCATTGTCTGAAGAGGAGTATGGTGTCAAAGGAAGAAATCGAGAGAAATTAAACGCTTTCGAAGAATACAATAATGATAATTTAATGTTAATGTTTGACAAATAAATATATCATATCTTATCTTAAAAGAAGATTCCGACTCAGCAAGGAAACAGTTCTTCATTTATGTTCTTTAAAATCGGGATTATATCAGGCCGAACACAAAAAGAAACCAATCAATCCAACCGATAGCCCAAGGTCATCGGGGTTATTTTTCACGGGAAACAACCAACGGTAGTACATCGTATTGTGCGTAGTATGGCAGTTGAGTTAGCATATTTCGTAAAAGTTTGTAAATATGCCTACTTCTGGTGATAAAACTGAAATAAGAATTATAAATATTATTGTTGTTGACTTGTTTATTTTTTTTCTAAAGCGGCTAATGTCAACCCTGACATACTGCCAAGTGGCAATATAATGCCAATATAAGCTCATCACATCAATATTAAGAATATAATAATTAATAAACTATTTCTAATAATGAATATGCCATTCTTACCTATTAAAAACCTAGGATGGTTTTTAAACGTACTTACCATTTTTACTGTGTAGCATCTGCATACAGTACATAAAATACACACGAAAATTAAATATAATAGACATATTATAACATTGTTAATCATTTTCTAACTGCGCATTGTGTTATTCGATTTATTTATATTTAACATCTTACAAATTATACTGCGTGAAACGACACATAAATATCAAATTTATTAAAATTGTAATCGAAAACAAACTTTTTATAATCTGTAGCACAATGACTGCTCCTCAGTTGAGTTTTCCATCAAATCTTTTAAAGTGCGTTTGAGAATGCCATTTAAAATAAGAAGCCGGCTAAAATTAAGTAGGCCTCAGATAACTTGGTTGGTTGAGTAGCGTTTGAGTATTCGGGCGTTATACCCTCATAACGTAAATTTATAATTTATATATCAAATTAAAGCTATTTTTTTTCTGCTTATTATGGTATACGGTTGCTTAATTAAATCTGGCCGCAAATAAGGGTTGCTGGCTGATAAATATGGAAAATATTTAAGGTAGAGTGAAAGAGACTTACGCCTGAATACTCAAACGCTACTCAACCAACCAAGTTATCTGAGGCCTACTTAATTTTAGCCGGCTTCTTATTTTAAATGGCATTTTCAAACGCACTTTAAAAGATTTGACGGAAAACTCAACTGAGGAGCAGTAATTTTGCTACAGATTATAAAAAGTTTGTTTTCGATTACAATTTTAATAAATTTGATATTTATGTGTCGTTTCACGCAGTATAATTTTTAAGATGTTAAATATAAGTAAATCGAATAACACAATGCGCAGTTTGAAAATGATTTACAATGTTATAATATGTCTATTTTATTTAATTTTCGTGTGTATTTTATGTACTATGTGCAGATGCTACGTCGTAAAAATAGTAAGTACCTACGTTTAAAAACCATCCTAGGTTTTTAATATGTAGGAATGGCATATTCATTATTAGAAATAGTTAATTAATTATATATTGACATTATATTGCCACTTGGCAGTATGTCAGGGTTGACATTAGCCGCTTTAGAAAAAAAATAAACAAGTCAACAAGAATAATATTTATAATTCTTATTTCAGTTTTATCATCAGAAGTACGCATATTTACAAACATTTACAAAATATGCTAACTCAACTGCCATACTACGCACAATACGATGTACTACCGTTGGTTGTTTCCCGTGAAAAATAACCCCAATGACCTTGGGCTATCGGTTGGATTGTTTGGTTTCTTTTTGTGTTCGGCTGGATATAATCCCGATTTTAAAGAACATAAATGAAGAACTGTTTCCTTGCTGAGTCGGAATCTTCTTTTAGGATAAGTTATGATAAGATAAGACATATTTATTTGTCAAACATTAACATTAAATTCTCATTATTGTATTCTTCGAAAGAGTTTAATTTCTCTCGATTTCTTCCTTTGACACCATACTCCTCTTCAGACAATGATGATAGCGAAGAAAAAAACGATTTATTAAATCCAAAGTGAATATAATAAGTAGTTATTACGCAATAAAATTATTAAAGATTTGAACGTAAATATTTGAGACTAGTCTGA
This sequence comes from Lapara coniferarum, assembly GCA_949316025.1. Taxonomy (NCBI): domain Eukaryota; kingdom Metazoa; phylum Arthropoda; class Insecta; order Lepidoptera; family Sphingidae; genus Lapara; species Lapara coniferarum. Next base: position 11,595,582 of record OX438932.1, read on the forward strand.
AGCACTCTCAAATTGATCTCGATTAACAGCCATATGAGGAGGCCTTACATAGCTGTCAAACTTTAAGCAGTGTTTGTGGATACCGTTTGAATCAATAAGCGGACCTTAAACTGAGTCGCCTTAAATTTAAGATTAGGAGATAAGTGACGTTTCAGTATACCAATTTCAAAATAACGAATGCTTAAATCCGTAAGGCCATCTCAAATATTTAAGTAGCGTTTGAGTATTCGGGCGTTAGCGCGTTACATCACTAGGCAGATGAGGACCGCATGCGTCGAATGCTAGTGTTCTCAACCACTTTTTTTTGGTATGACTTTACGGTCAGTAGTCTGACGCGAGTCGGCTTCTCTGACCACACTGGATTTTTGGGTGAACGCTTAAGGCGCTCCAACCCTTTACATTTAAACGACCACGCTGAGAGCACCCAGAGTGATTCTGCAGTGGCATCTCGTACTATTAGCAGACCTGCTAAACATACGCAAATTAAATTCAGGAACGCTATAAAAAATATATGGGACGAAATAATACAAGTATTTCCTGGTAGAAGTCTCTCGTTTTTACCCGACTGCGAAAGGAGGGTTATGTTTTTCGAGTGTATGTATATTTCTTTGGCACGCCCTAGAGCCTAAACGGCTTGTCATATTTTTATATGATAGGCAGGGCCGCGCCTGTGGCCGCGCCGACCCAACACAGCGCCTGTGTGCGAAATCTATGAAGCGCCTCTGATTTTTTTTGGTCTTGATATTTTTTTTAAATATCCTGTGATATATATATTTTTTTCCTTTTTATTACTTACTAGCTTTTGCCCACGGCTTCGCCCGCGTTAATAAGTTTTTCCGGGCTAAAAGTACATAAAAACCTTCCCGTTGAATCACTCTATCCAACACATTTATTTGGATAAAGATTAATATTATGACGTTGATAGAACTCTTAACAAATAATGCATTAATTCCGACCAAATTTGATTACCATAAAAACGGTTCTAGTGAGTTAATCTTAAAAGATAGACACATACTATCGCGGACATTTTTTTAGATCATTTCAAGAGGAATAATTCTTTCATACATATATTTTTGGTATCTTGAACCGTTTTCGCAGCGCACGCAATGAAAGCCCTCAAGGATGAATAATTTTCCCCGCTTTTTTCACATTTTCCATTATTTCTTCGCTCCTAATAGTAGCATAGTGATGTTATATAGCCTATAGCCTTCCTCGATAAATGGTCTATTCAACACAAAAAGATTTTTTTAATTCGCACCAGTAGTTCCTGAGATTAGCGCGTTCAAACAAACAAACAAACAAACAAACTCTTCAGCTTTATAATATTAGTATAGATTTTGGCTCATTGTGGAGCGTAGATATTTTTATATTAATTACTAGACTTCTGCTCGCGGCTTCGCCCGCGGGAATGGGTTTTTCCGGGATAAAAGTCCCGCTTTATATTTCCCCGGGATAAATTATACATATAAACCTTCCTCTTGAATCACTCTATCTATAAAAAAAACCGCATCAAAATCCGTTGCGTAGTTTTAAAGATCTAAGCATACATAGGGACAGACAGCGGGAAGCGACTTTGTTTTATACTATGTTAAGATAATTTCGAAAATTACCTTTTGTAAGACGTTTGTACTAAGGTAGAAGATAGTAGATAGTTGCTTGCTTTATTGTAGCGACTGCGGCGGTTCTTTTGATTTTAACATATAGCTCATAAACAATGGACTCAAAATTCAAGTAATGTAAAGTTAAACCACAAGCGTAAGTTTTGTCTAGCTAGATAATGTAAGGTGAGATGAGATGAATCGAGTCGAGTCGAATCGAATCGAAAATTTTCGTACAAGAATTTGTTGTGAGTCTTATTAAAACGAAGCTATTCTCGAACATTCAGCTTGATAGTAATTATTTTTACACTAGTAGTGCTCGCGGCTCCGCCCGCGTGTAAAAGTTTTTCCGGGACAAAAATATTTTCCCGGAATAAAAAGTAGCCTATAGCAATCAGGAGTTCTGTAGCTTCCTATTAGTGAAAGAATGTTCAAAATCGGTTCAGTAGTTCCTGAGATTAGTGCGTTCAAACAAACAAACAAACTCTTCAACTTTATAATATAAGTATAGATTAAGTATTAGCACTACAACTTTTGAGGGTAGAACCAAGATGACATACCACGCAATTTGTAGGAAAATGTGGGTGGTAAACTATGCAAATGTTAGCTAACCAATAAAAAAGAAATCAGCTGGTTAGTAATTATTTTTCATGACCTTGTTTGTGATACATGTTGGAGTGGGTCTGCTGCTTTATGCATCCAGTTGCTGCCGGCCCTCTTGTGTAAGTCATCCCGCCATCTGGCTAGAGGGCGTCCCATGCTACGTTTACCAAGAAGCGGTCTCCACTCCAGAACACGCTTACTCCAGCGGTTTTCTGTTCTGCGATATATGTGGCCAGCCCATTGCCACTTCAACCTACTAGCTCTCAGAGCTATGTCGGTCACATTGGTTCTCTGACGGATCACTTCGTTCCGAATTTTGTCCTTCAGAGAGACTCATAGCTAGCATAGTTCTTTCCATAGCACCTTGAGCGACTTTAAGCTTATGGATTAGCCCCACAGTCAGTGTCCACGTCTCGGCTGCGTACGTCATTACGGTTTTTCACCTAGCTATGGTTTGTATTAAATATGAAATGCGTGTACGGGGCGGGTGTGGCGGTGTGTGTGTGGGTATAATGGTGTGTCAGTACAGTGGTCTCGGACGGAGTTGCCAAGAAAATTCGGTATATTTGGATAAAAAAATCGGTACATGCAAACAAACACAAGCAATATTCAATAAAATCTCTTTTTTTAATCTCTAGGGACTATTATTCCAACAAAAGAAGGTAATTTGAAGTAATGCGTATACACCCCCCCCGTCGTCAAAGTAAAAATATCAAACAAATTTTGTCATCTCTTTGAAAGTACTGCCCCCCGCCGCCCCAAACAGTAACATATTAACCATGGAATCGTAACATATAATACAAAAAGTGGACATTCACCTCGAATTGCTGAAAATCGGTAGAAAAATCGGGAGAATCTTCTGGATCTCTAAAAATCGTAGAAAATTCATGTCATTTGGTATGTCGGTAGGACAGACCCAATATCGGTAGAAATACCGAAAAATCGGTAGGTTCGAGACCACTGTGTCAGTAGATGCGCTCCAGGCGAACTGGTTTAGCCAACCGTAGCGCGGGAATTTCTAAAGAAGATTCTAAAAAAAAATATTTCGAAGCGTTTTGACCGTAAAATGTTATTTATTTTCCATATTTGGTTTTGAGTACTTAGGTTTATTAAATTTAATAATTAATAATTTAAATATTTAGTAAATTATTTTAGGGCAAGCCGGGCTTTTTGGCTTCTATGAAGGGACCACCTCTGTAAAAGAGCACTTTGACAAATCATGACAAGGTAGATGCAATAACAAATTTACGAAGGTATATACACCAATTAAATAATTTAAAACAACGAATAACCAGCACGGGCTGATAGCTACTGAGGAATTGTGGACGGGAATAGGGCTAGGGAGATGTAGCTGATATAAAAGAAAGGGAAGGAGTATCTTAATATTACGAGGAAAGGAAACGCCACGGTCCTCGCCGGCGGGGGTAATAAAGGTCCTAGCCTAGTTAACCTGCCAATCTTTCACTAGCTACCTAAGCGATGACGACCCGAAAAAGAAAGGGAGAAAGAAACTCCGGGCTTAATTTTTTCATCAATAGTCATGATTTTCTTCAATTAAAGAAAAAACATATTTTACCGTTTGATTATTACACAGGTTAATGTATGCATGGGTGTAGCCCTAACATATAAATAAAATAAAAATATATTGGCGTTCATTATGCATTCACCCACGTTTATAAAATATAATTTACACTATATACCTACTTCATATCTTTAGTAATTGATAGTAATAGATGGGTCGTCACAATAATAATTAATGAAAATTTCAAAATGAAATAATGTTTATAAATAATTTCATATTAAATAATTTATCTTAAATTTCACAAAATAAAAATATGACATAGCCATATATAAATGTCATATTATTATCTTTTTTTTCATAGGGGCTCAATGTGAAAGCCTTGGTGCTGTGCGCAGGACTGATTCCAAATATCCTTATTTAAATAGTCTGTCACGTTGTAGTAGCCAATACACGTTTAACATTAGGCTTAAATTGGACCTCAGGCAGATTTATTACATCAGAAGGAAGCTTATTATAGAATTTAATGCAGTTGCCCATGAACGAATTACTTGTTTTGCTGAGCCTAAACTTGGAACTGCAAGTTTGTTTTTGTTTCTTGTATTTATATAATATATCACCGATTTTTATGAAGCTATCTAGATTAACAAAGAGCACTTGTTTCAAGTCTTTTTCTTTCAAAAAAGGGGTCAAGAGCCCCCGCACACCGCAGGACGCCATTGTCCATTTTGAATCAACTTTTTATACGTTACAAACATTGAAGCATTTGCCACGACGACTGGCTTGTTAGACCATAACCGAACTAAGATATGCAATCGATGGTGATGATAAGTCCAAGATGTCTATGATACACCCCGTTATGAATTATTACAGCTCGGTCGGAGGCGCTCGGCGCGGCCCCGTCGCGCCTCACCGCGCACAATTAGCACATTTCGGCGACCGCGATAACGTCATCCTGTTGTTTTTTCACATCATTCGTTTTACTTAATGTCTGCAATAAATGTATTATAGTCTCAGCAATTGTGAGTAATGTCACAATTTGCCGTTATTCGAAAATAACTCTAGGCGGAAAGAACCGAAAGCTATACGACTAATTTGTGTTCTCTAAGTTTATCAAATGTCTACCTCTTATAAATTCTAACGCAGAAAGATTGATTAAAATCCAGTATAAAATCAACAAGTTATAAGCCTTTGAAATTCGGTAGAAGGGATAAATGTCAAGAATCGAAAAAGAGGCGCATTACACGCACGTGACGTCATGGTGAATTATGATGCGTGCGAAAGAATGAGATGGAGCGATATTTCCACTACGCGCTTAGTCCTGCACTTTGCAATAATAGAAATTTAAATTATTGCCTCATTTCTTAACCAATTTTAATGAAGTTTTAAGGCTTTCTTTTTCGTATTACACTACTCAACAAAGTCTAGTGAACAAGCTAAATATATCAACTTATTTATAAACCCTCTTTTAAAGCATAGCTATAGAAGTTATGATGTACGATTTGTGCCTTTCGAATGTTAGATAAAATTGCCTGAGGTCTGAGTTCCAAGTATCGGATCGTATGCCGTTGTGCGCGTTGCCTGAGGACCGGCGTCCGGGGCTCTGTGGCGGCGCTGGCGTGTGTCTCCTTATCTATTTGCAATTATGCGCATGTCGCATGATGTCATTGCACTAATTCCAGTCGATGAGTAACTGCCGAATGAGGGCCACCGAGTCCGCGCCACGAATTAGCGCCACAGATAATACGAGCTGATGTGCGTGAGAAATTAAACGGGCGCGACGCAGATGAGCACGAGCCTCGTTCGCGACACGTTTGTGATTCCGTGACCAAAGTCATTATTACCTCCTTGGAATAGTGGTAATGTAGTCAGGTCACGAAATCGATCAGGTCCTGGGTTTGATGCACACGTTGCACAATAAAAATTGTGGAGTATCTGTTTTGTTTACATGCGTTTTGCCCAGAATTGGAATTTTGATTTTACACACACACACACACACACACACACACACACACGCACGCAAGCACACACACACACACACACACACACACACACACACACACACACACACACACACACACACATACACACACCACATACTCACGCTTTTTATCCCTAAAAGGGTAGGTAGAGACGCAACTAGTGCACCCAACCCAGATATCGAACCCGAGAACTCGGCATTGCAGTCGTATCGTAAGTCTTAACACAATTACGCCACCGAGGCAGTCTAGAGAGATTTGTGCACAACCTCACCAATCACCATCGTTAACATATCTACGAAGGATTATATCAGCCATCTCACGAATCCGAGGCATTAGTTGCATATATTATATATAGCCTATACAGTCTTGCCTCTTGAGGTAATGTCACATTAAATGACGCTGCGCCCTACGCGTCAACACCACTGCACCGGCGCGCGTGGTGCGTTTATTATTCCGCAGGCACGCACTTATAGTCCGCGCCTTTACTATATTAGTGCTTGGATAACTGTCGCGAGTACGGACTACGGCGCACTGCCACGCGCGGATAACCGTGTTTCCGGCTTATAGATTTAACCTCAGGATTTAACGTAGGTTTTAGGCAATTGTATTACTTTTTTTAAAACCTTTTTTTATTGTCGGAGAGGAATTATGTTGAGCTCTCACGTTCAATCCTCTTTCAAGTAACCTACCTGACGTCAAGGCAATCTGATGTAATGATTTCTTATGTTTACGCGAATGTTAGACATTTAAATAAAACTATTTTACGGATTTTATCGCGGTTTTTAAATTTATATATTTCTCCCGACGTTTCGAAGGCTTTTCAGCATTTCGTGGTCACAGGGTGGACTGCTTTAATGTTACAAATCTACCTTCAATTTACAATTATACAATATTAAGGTGTTAGTAATTGTTTACGATCCGGTCTACGCAGTAAGAGCTCACAATGTTTTGAGGTCTGGCAGCAGGTCTTTTGAGGCCCGGTGTATCCCGGTAATACATCTAATTAAATCGGGCCTCAAAAGACCTGCTGCCAGACCTCAAGACATTGTGAGCTCTTACTGCGTAGACCGGATCGTAAACAATGACGTAACACCTTAATATTGTATAATTGTAAATTGAAGGTAGATTTGTAACATTAACTTTTTGGACCACCTACACCTCAGTCCACCCCGTGACCACAAAATGCTGAAAAGCCTTCGAAACGTCGGGAGAAAATATAAATTAAAAACCGCAATAAAATCCGTAAAATAGTTTTATTTAAATGCAATCTGATGTGTCTATGTCATGCCTAAGTATTATTAGTAAGACCTAAGACCTCCTCGGTTAAAATACGCAGCCATTAACACAAGAAGGTGGTAGGGAGCGGAAGAAGGAACTGAGTACTAATAGTACAATATATTTTGAATTACTATGTCATCACGTTCGGGGATATTATGAATTATAGTGAGACACGCGCCGCAGTGCTCAGTGTCGGCAAAGACAGGGTACAAACTACAGCAGACTAGCCCGCGATGATGATGGCTCTAGCATCGACTACGACTACCGGCTGATGCATGTGCCTTGACAACTAATTGTCTCTACTTACCGCGTGAGAGTATCGTAAGTAACGCACGAGGCGCTCACGCGGCCTCGCTCGCCCCCGCACACGCAGTCACGTTTTGAAGTTGCTTATCAGTATCGTCTAATTTACACGCAAGCGTCTTTAAACATTACAACGGATTACATCGCGGGTGTCATGTGTGGAACCGACATTTTGATTTTTCACGGTCTTGGACCATGACATGAGATATATGTATATATCTATTTACCCGACTGCGAAAGAAGGAGGGTTATGTTTTTCGAGTGTATGTATGTAATGAATGTATATTTCTTTGGCATGCCTTAGAGCATAAACGGCTTGTCGTATTTTTATGTCAGTGGTATCAATAGATTCGTCTTTGTCGTGAGAGTGACACTGGGTACCTACATCAAAATTAAAAATAAAAATCAAAATTAAAGATTTTTGGCGGCAAAAAGTAATCTCAAAAAAGTTAATTTTTTCAAAATACATCTAGTGTGGTATCAAAACAAAGAATTTTTAACTGTATTTACGAATATGTAATTTATATATTTTATTGGAGTTTGGAATAGGAAATACTAATAAATTACATCGCACTTTACACTAATATATAAATGCAAAGTTTGTGTTAGTTTGTTACTTCTTCACGGTAAAACGGCTTGACGGGTTTGGCTGAAATTTGGCCCACAGGTAGTTTATAATGTAGATTAACATAGTATAAGATACTTTTTATCCCGGTATTTCCGCGGGAACGGATAAAACAGGTGAAACCTCTTTTCAACTTATAAAAAACATGGAATTAAAAAAAGTATTTAAAAAAAAACAAAAAACCCGAGGACGTCAACATCTGCCATCTTTATTAAATTCATTGAAGAACTTAAAAGAAAGAAGCAAGATTGAATTTTTAATTTTGGTTTTGAATAATGTTAGTTGACACACGCACGCACGCACGCACACACGCACGCACGCACGCACGCACGCACGCACGCACGCACACACACACACACACACACACACACACACACACACACACACACACACACACACACACACACACACACACACACACACACACGCGCGCGCGCGCATACTCACACGCACGCACAAACACACATAGAGAAAGATAAAAGCGTGTTCAAAAGTATATGTTCGTTTAGGTTGTTTCGTTACGTTAGGTCTTATAAATTTTTGTCGTTCCGCGAATCAAATAGAAATGTACATTCTGCGTAGTTTACTCTTTAATTTTACTGAAATAAGGTTTGCACATCAGTAAAAATAATAATATTTTTTTAATTTTTTTTGGAGTATGTTATACAGCGTTTCTACGGTTCTTAAATATTGTGAATGGACTCATTATAAGGTTCCGTTTAACCTCCTTTCGGCTTTACGGGTAGTTATGTAATACCATTGGTAATTTTTACATTGCGTTACTAAATAAAACCACATACTTATCTCGTTGAGAACAACACTTTCCATTAAGTTATTTTAACCATAGATGTATAATAAAAAATGTAATGAAATAAATTTATTCGAACCCATAAAATGTTAAACATTATTTAAATTCAGTCATTATTAACTCTACTACCAGTTCGGAAAGAAGTTCTCACTAGAGAAGAACGGGCAAGAAACTCTAGTGTTGCTCTTTTCAAAATTAGTTCAAGGTATAAAATACAATTAATAAAAAAAAATAACATGATACAGATATATTTGTTATTTTTGTTTAGAGCAGTTCATTTATACACTCGCAAAAAAGGTAATAAATTTTAAAATCCTATACGAGTGCATAACCCTCTCAGGAATCATGTAATAATTTGATCTGAAATTCTTCAAGATGTCGTTATTAATCTAAGTTCAAGATATACCTCTAATACTTAGATGTAGTAAGCGAAAAGGGCAGACCAGTCCATACAAGCAGTAGGTACCCGTTCACGAGTATGACGCATGTGCCAGCCATCGGTCTCCTCAACCATGTTGCAGGGAAGTGGCCGACCCGGCACACGACGCCGCCGCAGGCACAGACAGTTAAGGAGTGTCATACCGACAAAAGTCTAAATTTCAAACAAAATAAATATCAATAAAAAGTAACTAAGTTTACATGTCCTAATGCCACTATGACTGCTCGAGGAGAATTTCTCGCAGCAGCAACATTACACTTTCAGTTAGAAATATACTAACGCACACACCATATTCGTAATATGGCCATAACTAAACAAAAAAGATGATCTATCAGAATCGAGTAGATATCGTGAGATGAGTGGAAACGTCACGCAGCCATACTAGGCAACAGTTGATGTAGTTTGTGAAAGCGAGTGTTAGAGCGAGTTAGTCTCACAGTAACGAATGCTGACGCTGTCCGCGCTCCCACTCAATCAGAGCTAATGAATTAGACACACACGCGGCGCCTCGCGTCGCTCGTCGTGCACTTATTAACCACGCGGCAATGTAGTTTTGTAATGTATTATTTAAAGCCGTGGATGCTTGGCGCAGACGCATGATGCATGTTAGACGTATCGTTTTAACGCAGTTCTGCTTCACCTGCCCCTAGGGCTTCCAATCCCGCAGCTATCTTGAATCCCGGTATTTGCGGGATTCCGCATACAAGGACGATATAAGCAGAAAAACAATGAAATAATGAACATTACATTACTTTTATAGTTTTACTATTAGCATGTACCTATCAATCAAGTGCTCTTTAACCCACCAAAATAGCCCAGGTAAATGTGCCGCGTTACGGAATCAGTTTGTGTATATCCGATTTCGAACAGGACGCCATAATTGTGACGACTATCGAGGTATAATTTCACATTTTGTCAGTTGAAGGTACTCTAGAGTCTAGACACCTGCCACCAGGTGCAGTGGAACTACCTCGCTGTGCCCGGATAAAAAATATATACGAGATCAAATACAGAATAAATAAACAATTGACATACAATAGAAACAAAAACCCATTTTCAGCTGAATGTTTATAAAACCAATTAAGGGTGGGTTACTTAGCATAATTATTATTCTATGGTGGGTTGCACAAAATCTGACTTTAGTGTTACCGTTAAAGTTAAGTTTAGCAATGTCAATAACAATGACTACTAAAATTGACAATTCGTCTGTTGAACCATTGCATTGTTGTAATTGTTAAAGTTAAAGGTAAACGAGTGACCAGGGAAATGATGCTATATCACTCCAAAAACTTGCACGGGTAATATTTTTAACCGACTTCAAAAAGGAGGTTCTGTATTAAAATTAAATTAAAATACTTTATTCATCTGACTGCCTCGGTGGCGTAGTTGTATTACAGTACGACTGCAAAGCTGAGGTCTCGGGTTCGATCCCCGGGTCGGGCAAAGTGGTATTGAGTTTTTCTATTCAGTATCAGCTCGGAGTCTGGAATTTGTGCCCGATATGGCGATAGGCTCGCCCCCTATCACATCATGGGACGGAATAATGGCGAAAAGTGGGTGCACTAGTTGCGCCTTTGCCTACCCCTTCGGGGATAACAGGCGTGAGTGTATATGTATATGTATGTATGTACTTTATTCATCACGTAGGCGAACATAGTTGCACTTATGATAAGTCAAGATACATTCAATTACTAATAATAATTATTATAAAAAATCACTTATATAACTACTGTCATTCTCATAGGGAGCAAAAGCAATGAAAAATAAATCAAGAAGCCAAGCTCGGGCTGGCAGGAAAGAGATGTAAAAAAAACTGTGAATTAATTTTATTAAAAATAATGGGAGGAACGCGTCGCGATCCTAGCTAACCTACCAGCCTTTCACTACCTACCTAAGCGATGACTACCCGAAGAAGGAAGGCAGAAAGGAAGCTTACTTTTTTAACCGACTTCAAAAAGGAGGTTCTGTATTCGATCCGTATATATGTATGTATGTTTGTATGTATTTAGGAAATTTGTATGATGGCCGCGTGTTTTTCAAAAACTACTGATTCGATTTGGATGAGGTTTTCGATATTGAAATGTATATTTTACAGGGAAGGTTTTAGTATATAATTTATGAAGATCTGATGAAGATCTTCGGAGATACACAATGGAACTCTTCAATAACTAACAGCAGATGACTCGCGAATGCTGCTATCGTATGTGTATGGTGTATTTTTTACACCATTTCATAATTAACTAACAAAAAATCAATAAATAAAAATAATAAATAAATACTTTTTAATAAAAAATATGATGGATGCCAAATATTTCTGCAACCATGAACTACACAATTCACATTAAAATATCACTAAAACACACTTATTATTGTAGATAATTACAGAGAAAATTTCGAAGTGAACATTTATTTGACAACTATATTGAATTCGAAGTTAACGTTTTATAACAGTGTTGCCGAAGTATGTATTCGCAATTACCAATTAAATGAGGAAAGTTTGTTAAACTAAAATGTTAATAAGTATAAAAAACCTTAAGGATATCTTATTCAACAAGAATAATTCTGAAATGAAAATAGTACTTATATCATTATATAAGATATATTGGAAATATTCTATTATATATGATTGAGACGACAATAACGGTATTGATATTTTTTGATGGGGTGGGAAATAATCCGTAAGCTTTGGCAACATAGGTTAAAGAGTGAGTGATATAGAAGACAACACAGAAGGTAATTTCTTTGTCTTCAAAAAAATGTGTGTACTGCGGTCTCCATTAGATATATTATAATCTTCTTGGAGTATACACACAGATTACGAAAATTAACGTAACTTTGACATTAACCGCCCGAAACTGAGCGGTTAATGTCACTGTTATTCGTGACGTCATTTTGACAATTGTTAATTTTATGCAACCCGAAAATTGCTTAGTCTAAGATTTGACAGTTGGTTAGGCCTTTGTTATTGTTAGTCATTTTCTGCAACCCACCCTACGACTGATCACTAAGATCAGCATTTAGTTGAAAATGCGAAGGAAATTTGACGTGTCCAATGTGCCGTTTTCAAAATGCCAAACCATTCCGGCAATCCCGCGAAATCCCGCGCCGGTAATCCCGCAACACGCGGGACTGAAAAATGACGCGAGATCCCGGAATACCGGGATATCAGTATTCCGGGATTGGAAGCCCTACCTACCCCTCAACATACTATAAGCTTAACTGCTGCTGCTCCTGGCGGTACGTGGTCCATTGTAATGGTGCAGAGTAAAGCTGGTCAGCCGTTGATTTAACACGCCGCTTCATTGGCACATAACAGTGTCTTGCATCTATACATAAACAGTGGTCTCTAGCAAAAGTAGAAAGCGGTGAAGTGTAAGGTATTCTGTTGTACCGTGAATCGATCAGGAGGGAGACGGCGTTGCACCCACGACCCTCGAGCATGCCCGGCGATGTAAAAATACCCTAGTGCATGAACATATTCGGACACATGGTAGCGCGTAAACATTGACTGCGGAAGGGAGCCGCACCGCTGGGTAAACAAACATTGTGCGGCTGGTGTGCAGTATGTACTCCGCCGACCCCGGCACACTGTCGCTGCCAACCGCAGCCTTGTTGAACTCGTGGTACACATGCACCTCTTTTACATTTTGTTAAGCTTTAAACCTTTGTTTAGGAAATCAATGTCGTAACCTCCACTTTTCTTGAAAATTTAAATGAAAAAATGTCCGTTTGGTTGGCTGTTAGTGCGGTGGCCGGTGAGAATATGCGTGGCGGGACAACCCCACCTATAAACCCATGACCTCTCATGTGAAACCGGCACATTGCCCACTGCGCTACGTAAAGTGTTGAAATAAAATGAACACGGTAGCGATGGTGTAACACTGTAGTGTGTATAGAGTAGAGACACTAACGCCCGAATACTCAAACGCTACTCAACCAACCAAGTTATCTGAGGCCTACTTAATTTTAGCCGGCTTCTTATTTTAAATGGCATTCTCAAACGCACTTTAAAAGATTTGATGGAAAACTCAGCTGAGGAGCAGTTATTTTGCTACAGATTATAAAAAGTTTGTTTTCGATTACAATTTTAATAAATTTGATATTTATGTGTTGTTTCACGCAGTATAATTTTTAAGATGTTAAATATAAATAAATCGAATAACACAATGCGCAGTTTGAAAATGATTTACAAAATTATAATATGTCTATTATATTTAATTTTCGTGTGTATTTTATGTACTATGTACAGATGCTATATAGTAAAAATGGTAAGTACGTTTAAAAACCATCCTAGGTTTTTAATATGTAGGAATGGCATATTCATTATTAGAAATAGTTTATTAATTATTATATTCTTAACATTGATGTGATGCGCTTATATTGGCATTATATTGCCACTTGGCAGTATGTCAGGGTTGATATTAGCCGCTTTAGAAAAAAAATAAACAAGTCAACAACAATAACATTTATAATTCTTATTTCAGTTTTATCATCAGAAGTAGGCATATTTACAAACATTTAGAAAATATGCTAACTCAACTGCCATACTACGCAAAATACGATGTACTACCGTTGGTTGTTTCCCGTGAAAAATAACCCCGATGACCTTGGGCTATCGGTTGGATTGTTCGGTTACTTTTTGTGTTCGGCTGGATATAATCCCGATTTTAAAGAACATAAATGAAGAACTGTTTCCTTGCTGAGTCGGAATCTTCTTTTAAGATAAGATAAGATATGATATATTTATTTGTCAAACAATAACATTAAATTCTCATTATTGTATTCTTCGAAAGCCTTTAATTTCTCTCGATTTCTTCCTTTGACACCATACTCCTCTTCAGACAATGATGATAATGAAGAAAAAAACGATTTATTAAATCCAAAGTGAATATAATAAGTAGTTATTACGCAATAAAATTATTAAAGATTTGAACGTAAGTATTTGAGACTAGTCTGAAGCACTCTCAAATTGCTCTCGATTAACAGCTATATGAGGAGGCCTTACATAGCTGTCAAACTTTAAGCAGTGTTTGTGAATACCGTTTGAATCAATAAGCGGACCTTAAACTGATTCGCCTTAAATTTAAGGTTAGGAGATAAGTGACGTTTCAGTATACCAATTTCAACAATAACGAATGCTTAAATCCGTAAGGCCATCTCAAATATTTAAGTAGCTTTTGAGTATTCGGGCGTAAGCGATTGTTTGTTTGTATATGTCGACTGGCTCATAGCACGCGTCGGCGAAACGCGACACCTCTCGCAGAGTCTGACGCCGTGTATGGAAACTAGAATCGATTTCGGATGTTATGTTCTTTTCGATGTACCTAAATGAGCATTGCTTTTTTAATTTTTGTTTATTTGGCACAAGGAAACAATAATTTTAACGTTTTTGTATTTATCAACTATGTTAGTGGTCGATAGGGAATGATGAGAGCAGCGTTGCGGTGGTCGCCTGACTCGCAGGAGATCGACCACATGGCTGGTGCAACACTGACTCGTCACTTGCACGGTGCACGATAACATAGATATTATAGCGGTGTAGTAGGGAGAGGCACAGTCGGGTAATTAATGTGTTTGTGTGTTGTTCCAGATGAGAGGGAAGACGTGCAAAAGAAAACATTCGCGAAATGGATCAACTCGCAGCTCGTGAAGGTATTTGTTTTTAATATTGTTATTTTAGTAGTAGTCACGCCGAAGCTAGTTTCGAGTGCGACAATCTCATAAATACCCGGCATGCGAGTCAGACAATCCCAACTCTTTTCATAATCCATATCCTTACATAGTATAAAGAAAGGCGCCCGCCGCCTTCGTACCACGATAAACTAAAAAACTATCGAACGGATTTTCATGAAATTTGGTATCGAGATAGTTGTTTGAGTTTGAGACCCTCAGAAGGTTTTATCTCTGGAACATATTGTAATATACAAGACTTTTATCCCGGCAAAACTGTTTCACGCGGGTGACGCCGGTGGTGTTTACTGGTGGTAGGATATATCCCCCCGGATAGCGGCCACCACCACAGTGGCCACGTAACTGTGCCGCGATCTGTGTATATATGGTTCAAACAGGCCGGCATAATTGTGCCGACTGACGAGGGATAATCATCGCTCGTCAGACGACACTCTATCTGGACCTCTTTGCGCTTACCATCAGGTGTGGCGGGTCATTTTGCTGTGCCTGTATAAAAAACTCCGTGAGCAAAAGCTAGTATGACTATTAAAGTTAGTCTATTTGTCCCTAATTACAAGCCATAGCGTCAAAATACATGTAGATCAGTGAAGCACATGTCTCGCTGGGGTAATCAAACCCGCACCCGCGTGTCGCAACGAGCACAGGGCGCGTTCAGAACACCAGTGAAGTGCGTCGGGCGGCGAGTGGCGGGCACCGTGCAGTGAACAGCGCGCGCGGTGCGTTAATTGAGCCGCGCGTCGCACATCCGCGCCCTAATTAACCGCAATGTTTGGAGTTTGGGCATTAGTGTCGCTCACCGACACCCGCGAGCTTGCCACGCGTACAGCTTACCGCTTCATTGAAAACCGATTTTTCAATACATCTTGCAGAAAACAGACAATAATAAAATTAATAATCTACAAAAAAAAATCACACGCTAGGTAATTTTCGGTTATCTAAATATTAACTTATTATGAGATGAGGCTTTACACTGGATGCAAGTTTTTTTTGTAAAATTGGATAAATAAATTGTAAGTTTTTATAGAAGAAAGTGTTATGTTATAACATATTTAACTTGACTAGAAATTTGACCGGTTCCAGAACGACAAGCCACTGGTGGAGGATCTCTTCCAGGACCTGCGCGACGGCGAGGTGCTGCTGTCGCTGCTGGAGATCCTCACCGCGCAGCAATATGTGAGTGTCACCAATGCCGCACTGTAGCGGTAGACTGCAGTTGGCTGTGGGACTTTATTACCTACATGTATGCGTCTATTGCAGAAGCGCGAGCGCGGGCGCATGCGCGTGCATCACATCAACAACGTGAACACGGCGCTGCACGTGCTCGAGACCAACGGCGTCAAGCTCGTCAACATCAGCAGCAACGACGTCGTCGACGGCAATCCTAAGCTCATACTCGGTAGGTACCTAACGCTCCCGTTACATCACGAAAATCAATACAGTGGTGTTTGTATATTGTGTTCTAATGTATGTTCATTTAGTTGCTCTAATGGCGGTGGATTTGCGCAGGTCTCGTGTGGAGCATCATCCTCCACTGGCAGGTGCACTGCCATCTAAAGGAGCTGATGTCGGACCTGCAGCAGACGAACCTGGAGAAGACGCTGCTGGCGTGGTGCCGCACGCACACGCAGAACTACGCGGGCGTGAGCGTGCGCAACCTGTCGTCATCGTGGGCGGACGGGCTCGCGTTCAACGCGCTGCTGCACCGCTGGCGGCCGCAGCTGTTCGACTACAGCGCGGTGGTGGCGCGGTCGCCGCGCGCGAGGCTCGACCACGCCTTCGCGCTCGCGCATACGCATCTCGGCATCGATCGCTTGCTCGACCCCGAAGGTGAATTACTCTCCGATACTCGAATTGCATTCATTGAAAACCAACCACTTTAATGTTCTCAAATGTTACACATTTTATCTTTGCTTTTAAATTCCGTCCTAAACTTGAATCATGTTCTCTTCCAGATGTGAATACACCGAACCCGGATAAGAAGTCGATAATGACGTACTTGATGTGCCTTTTCCAATCGTTGCCACATTCGAGCGAGGACGTGGCCGAGGTGGAGAGTCTGCATTCGGAGCCCACCACACCGGTCGCTGCGCCCCCTACTGAGGTACCGCAATTTGTATTTTATTTTGTAAAACAGTAATTTCGGAGTAATATAGTATTTTCTTTTGCCAAGAGATGTACGTTATTGTCATGTAAATAAATAAATAAATGTTTATAGATGCCACCATCCCGGCCGGTGTCGACGGCGACCACCGGCTCGGTGGAGTTGGGCGGGTACTACAGCGCTTTCGAAGAGGTGCTGGCGTGGTTGCTGGAGGCGGAGGAGCGGCTCGCCGACACCGAGCTGCCGCCCGACGACCAGCTCGCCGCACTCAAGGAGCACTTCCACCGACACGAGCGGTTCCTGCTGGAGCTGTCGGAGCGGCAGGCGCGCGTCGGCGCCGTGCTGGAGGAGGGCGCGCGGCTCGTGCTGGACGCGGGGCTGTCGCGCGACGAGGCCGCCGAGGTGCGGCTGCAGGTGCGCCTGCTCAACCAGCGCTGGGAGCAGCTGCGCGCGCGTGCCATGGACGCGCAGGCCGGCGTGCACGCCGCTCTCATGCGCGCCCAGCAGCGACATCTCGACCAGTTCCGCCAGTGGCTCACCGACACCGAGGACCGCATCTCGCACATGGGGGCGGGCGGGGCGGGCGGGACGGGCGGGGCGCGGCTCGAGCGACAGCTGGCCGCCGTGCGCGCGCTGCACGAGGACCTGCGCCGGCAGCAGCCGCACGTCGACGCGCTCGCCGACTGCGTGGTCGTGGTCGACGACGACCCGAGGCACCATGATGGTTGGTTGGTCACACTCTATAACGTATCAAGTGATCTGTAAACATTACAGTTGCTTTCATTTCCTTTTAATGTGCAGATGTGACAGAAATCGAAGACCAACTGACCGCGTTGAGCGAGCGCTGGTCACATACGTGTCAGTGGACCGTGCAGCAGCTGCAGCGGCTGCAGTCGCTGCACGCGCGTTGGACTTCGTTGCTTGACCAACATAACGAACTACTTCAGGCGTGCGACGCACACGAAACAGCACTTAAACAGGTCAACGTCGATGAATTCACGTTATTTATATGAAAAAAAAAAGTATAATTATTGATCAGGTTATTTTGTCTAAAAAAAACTTAAAAAGTTTAAAAAAACCCTAAAAAAACGCTCTCAGCAATAGAGACCTGTGCTCAGCAGTGAGTAGTATATATAATATATATGTATGGTATTTAGTCTGAACATGGGTTGTTGGCTGACCTGAATTCCGTGTAGTTATTTTCATCCATTTGTATTGTTCAGATGGAAGCGAACCCTGCGAGTGAGATCGGCTCGGTGCTGGCGCGCATCGCGGAGCTGCAGCGCATCAAGCACGGCATCTCCGTGCAGCGGCGCGGCGCGGCCGCACACCTCGAGCGTGTGGCGGCGCTCGGCGAGGGGGAGGGGGACGAGCTGCTGGAGCGAGCCGAGGCGCTGCACGACCGGCTCGACGCGCTGCTCATGATCCTCGACGTGCAGGCGCAGCGGGTAACGCACACACGATACTAAAACGTTATGCAACATTCACATTCACTATTATTATTCATTTATAAAGTACATATAGGATAGGGTTATTTATGGAATAACACATCGGGCAAATGGATTTCTATCGTCAAGATGAAAATGTACATCATCGCCTAGGATAACTTTTGCTCGAAAATCAACATCCATTTGTTAACGTTCAATAATCCATTCAACAAACTCTCTTCGCTGGACATGGTCATTCGGCTTAAATTGTTGTGTTAACTGAATTTTGTAAACATGGAGACTCAGATTTCTAGTGAGTATACGCTGTAGAAAACTTCTTGAAATTTGCAATTCTTGTCAACGACGCCGTATTGATGTTCCTGGATTTTCAACAACATACTGCTTCGATACTGACATTTGAATGGCTTGTTTATGGACGACCAGTGTGTTTGTCTCCAACTGATCGAGTCTCCCTAATTTCCTCCCTAACTCCTATTAATCTCTTGATGATTCTCACTCTCTCACAGTTGATGAAGTTAAAACGCTATTCCAACCATATATTGTGTGAAATTTTCGAACTGCGGCCGCCAAACTTTCATTATTTTTAAATAATTTTCGACAAAAAAGACATGTTGTTCTATTGTGTATCGCTCCATTTTTACTACCCTAAACTGTTAACTGTCAAATTGTTATTATTAGCGTTGCCATAACTATGCCGCACAAATGACTGCAAATTCAAATCTGCGTTAATTCTGGGACACCCTATATTTACATTGTTATCCATGAACATTCAGTATTCATTAGTTCTCTTACAACCTGCTGCAGATCAAGGAGCTCGGGTTCGAGTTCGATATCAACACGACAGAAGAGACGTGTTTAGCGGACGTCGCCACCGTCACCACGACGGTGGCGGTGACGTCGCCGCCCGCGGCCCCGCGCGCCGGCGCCAAGAAGCCGCGCCTCGACGTCGCCGGCGCCGGCGCTGACTTTCAAGTCGGCTACAAAGTGTTCGAGAACTGGGCCGATGAAGCCGAGAATACGCTCGAAAATGTTAGTATCGCACTTGCAAGATTTATGTTCAAACTAGTGAAATAACACCTAAGTATAAATTAAAATGCATATATATTATGATTGTGTTGCAGTGCCGGCGCGAGCTGGAGCAGGGCGGTGGAGGTGGTGATGGGAGGGGGAGGGGGAGCGTGCTTGCGGCGCTGGAGCGAGTGCGCGCCGAGATCGAGCTGCAGCGCGCGGACTTCGCCAACGTCGAGGAGATACAGCGACGACTCGCCGCAGAGGACGGGCTGCAAGGTATCTGTACTCGTTATATCATTACAATCATAACAAATATACAAATGTATCAAACTTATTATTTGCAGAGGATGCGAAACGACACGCCGAAAGCATCGACCGACTGAAAAAGCGATGGGAAAACATTCGACGAACCTTATTGGAAATGAGCAACACAATGAACCTCCTGGAGGACAAGGACAACTTCAACAAGAACGTTGAGACTTTCCAGAAGGAGATGGATGAGATCCACGCGTGGAAAGACAAGATGTTGAAGGAGAAGCCGACGACGAACCAGCTGATACATCTGCGGAACAAGATCCGTCTCGCCAAACAGCTGGAGATGAAACTAAAGGAACTCAACGCGCAGTCGATAATACTGCTCACGAAATCGCTTCCCAAGGCGCACAAGGAAGAGGTGGAGGTGGAATCGAAGCGGATCAACGATGCGTACGAAGAGCTGATGTTGTACCTCAGCAAGAAAGAAGTGGAGATCAAACTCGCCGTCAACAAGAAGCCCGAAGACAAGCACGAGGACCAGTTCAAAAGCTTGCAGAACAAAGTGAGCGAGATGGAGTCGCGCATCATATCGGAGCACGCCATGATGACGTCACTGCAGCGCATGCGCGACAAGCTGCTCGAGCTGACGCGGCTGCGCGAACAGTTCCTCGCGCTGCAGACCACGTACGACAGTGTGGTGAAGCAGCGCAGCGAGAACTACGACAAGGGGAGCCTGCAGGAACTCAACTTCAAGAGCAGTCTCGAGAACTTGGTCACGCGCTTTGGGGACACCAAGACTATCCTTGAACAAAAAATTAACAAACTCCAGAATGGTATGTACCACTTTTTATACTCAACTAAATGTGAGTATTCATCATAATTAAATTACCTCTATGTTTCTATAGCAAACTTATACAAGGATTCGAAGGCAAGAAAAGTGATATTTTGATTATTTATAACATATGCATATTGTACATATAACCTATTGTTGTCTGGTGTAGAAATAATACATACATTATTGTGTGCGCTGCAGGAGTGAAATTGCTCGACCAATTGGAGTCCGACTCTGCAGAGTTGAAGCAGTGGTTGGAGGGCGTGGAGCGGTTCCTAGAGGACAACGAGTACATTCCAGTGGGAGAGGTGGAGCCGCTCGAGCGGCTGCTCGACATCAGCAATGTGAGATATAAAAACATATAACAAAAATATATTAATATAAAGACATTAGATAAAAAAAAGTAAAAAATGTATGCGAGTACTTAATAATATTGGGTATTAGTTATGTTAAATAATAATATTTTAATTTTTATCAATAATGTATACAGATAGTTAACCTCAATTATATAGGAGCACTTGAAAAACTCTCTAAGCGTAATTTTTTCCTGTAATTTTTACGAATAGTAAATAATATTAATTAAAATATTCAATTTAAATCACTACTGAATATAATTTATTAGCACATATATAATTCGCACTTGTATGAAACTAAAACACGTGTTGTCAATGTAGAAACAAGGGGGGTCAAAATGTGTTTGTGGGGTCAAGGGGGGTCAAATTGGTTTGGAGAGTGAAGGGGGTCTAAATAGGTTTGGGGTCAAGGGGGTAAAATTGGGTTGGGTGGTCGAATTTGGTTTGGGGTGGCAGAGGGTCAAGGCGGTGTGGAGGTGGCAGGTGCACAGTACAGTATACCCGCCACACTAGACGCCCTACCCTATCCTCTAAGGTAAAGTTCCTGATAAAATAAAGTTCCTGATAGAATAAAGTGAGGATATTAAGAACCTGTAACACATCATACAAAAAAGTAGTTCCACCACATCGCCAAAAGATAGCGCTACTATGCAGTCGTACAAATCTTAAATCGCGAAATCTAGAATCATGACCTGCGGAGGAACTATGTTAATTGTTATGGTTAGTGCAAAGGTAATCTCCTCTATAGACAAATCACAAATCCGGCTTCCGAACTTAGCTTGCACTGCGTGGGACTATTTTTAGGACCGACGTGTAGTTTGACTAAAGTGATAAAGCCTCCATGTCGTGAGACGCACAGTGTTGCCAACAATAATTCACTAATAAAAAAACAGTAATATCGGAGATTTCGATTTTTCCGTTTTTCCGTCAGTAACATCTAAGAAGGGGAAGGTAGATAGGGTAACCTTAAAAAAAAAGAGTTGCACCATTTTTTTCTGTTGTATATGTTAACTTGTGCACAAAACCCGTGAGAACGAATGTAAAAATCAATACAACAAAAACAGTAAAATTCCGTCTCTAAACAGAAAACGGGGATCACATAGCAAAATCTACTGTTAAAACAGTAGGGTTGGCAACACTGGAGACGCATCACCTGTAGTAAGTTAATTTACAAGGTAGCCATTACATTTTTTATTTAATTATTTTTATTTATTTATAGCGTCAGTTACAATGTTATATTTATTTATTTATGATGATAGTCTTAGAGTCAATGTTTCCTAGACAGCTGGCGTCCGCACGTCACCCAAGGTGACCACTGAAAATCAGCGTTGTGCTGTGGCTCACCTACTTGTCACAGCCACGACGCGACGTGCAAACTTTACTTACTTTATATTTTTTTTTCTTTTGTAATATATTATTTTACATACATTTTTACATGTCATTTGTACGTCGCCATAAGCTGTGGCTAATAAATATGTTTTCTTTCCTTTCTTACAACTATTGTATTTATTCTCGTCTATAATTCGATTATAAATACAAATCTTCGAACCCTGAGACTGTTTTCCATCATCACCAACCATAGCCTCCTTACAAACCTCCTTTATTGAAGTCGGTTACTGTGACTTTTTGTGTTACATGATGCGCGCGCATCTTAAAATTTCACTCTCATTATAATTATTTTAATAACGCGCTTAAAGAATTATAACTTCAACAAAGTTATATAAGGGTATGTATGCCGTTTGCATCCACGAGGTGCGCCGCGCGGCAATATAACATTGAGCGGCGTTTATTTCAGAAATACGACGAGGACAAACAGAAGTACAAGTCGAAGCTCGACAGCATTGAGAAAACGAAGGAAACGATACTCGAAGACTGCGACGAGTCTCTCGCGAAAACAATCAAAGGTGATACGAGCGAGCTCAAGAAACGATACGACACGATCGCTGAGAAATGTCTCATGCATAATGAGAATCTGCGGCGTGCGCTAGAGAAAACCGAGACAGTGTTCCGGAAGATCGACGACGTGGAGAAGTGGCTGCAGCAGCTCGAGGAGCAGATCCCCAAGGAGGAAGAGTGCAACATCACCGACTCCGCAGAGCTGTACCAGATGAAGACGCGCTTCCAGACGCTCAAGGAGAAGTGCGACGACAAGACGCAGGAGTTCCGCAATCTCAATGACGCCGGTGAGTCAGTCGCGCCATCGTTTTCAGGCGTCTTTTGTATTCAGATTTATTGTGTTGTTTATAATGAATGGTTTGCGTGCAGGCGCCGAGGTGCTGGAGGCGGCGGCGGGGCGCGCGGCGCTGCTGGCCCGCCGACTCACGCAGCTCAGCGCACGCTGGAGTGACGTCACGCACGCCGTGTACGAGCGGCACAAGTGAGGGCGCTCAGTGTCCCCGTGTGGCGTGTGCTCGAGGCCGGTACTGACTAGTGTATGGTGTGTGGCTGCAGGGTGCTGGCGGAGGCGTGGCACGAGTCCGGCGAGCTGCGCGCGTGGCTGGCGCAGGAGGGTGCGTGGCTGGACGGCCTGCAGCGCCGCCTGCGAGCCCCGCCCGCGCCCCGCGCCGACGCCGAGGACCTCTGCGACCATCTATACGTGAGCACGCACTCCACACACCGCACACCACCCACACACCAGTACATGAACATAGCACCAATTTACCTATCGACTTGTATATATTTTGGCATAAGAGAAAAAATGAACGTGTTTCAATGATTTTTTTTATATGGCCATCTTCGGCGCATTAGGGACGGCTGCGGGCTTCCTCCGACTCACGTCTAAGTTGTCGTCCGCAACCGCCCCTGCTCGTCCGCAACCGCCCCTGCGTGTTTCAATGATGGAAACACTAAAATATTATTTGTAGTATGTGTATCTAAGATGCAGCAAGTTTATACTATTCGACATTGGTGCAATTGTGCCGCAGGACCTCGAGAACTATATTCAAAATCACAGCGACGAGCGACTGTCGCGCATCCAGGATATAGGCCGGCAGCTGATCGACGCGCAGATCATGCCGGGCTGGATCCAGGCCGAGATCGACACCATCACAGAGCGATGGAACGCGCTACAGGCCGAGGTTAATATAACAAGCGTGATAATTTTATACAAAAACAACAAAATACAATTACTACAATGATAAATCGTCGCCTAAAAATGCTGATATGCTACCTCCATTCTTACCGTAAATGAGGCTTTGGTATGATCAGAAAAAATTAAAAATAATCTACAAAATTGTCATATTGACTCCGTCTAACACACGATAATGCCACTTTTCGAGCCTGAATAATATCGGATAACTCCGTCGATATCAAATTTTCCAATGTAAAACTCGCTAACTCGTCATTTGGTACCATTCCGCTGCCGAGTGTGGAGCGCAAGATCAGGCGGCCTTCCTTAATTATTATTTAATGAATTAAAAGTGCAGGTTTGTTTGGTATGTGATATTATTTATCAACGTTGAACGTTGTTTTGTGTTTCTCTATAATTATGTTTCATTTTGAACCACGTTAACTCATAAAAATCTAACATTCAACAACCACATGCTTGGATGCAATGCACCAATTGCACCATGCAATGCAATCAGCCATATATCATATACTGCTCACTGCTGAGCACGGGCTTCCTCTACTACTGAAAGGGGTTAGGCCTTAGTTCACCACGCTGGCAGACTTCACATATCAACCCTCGAAGTTCTTATGGAGAATTCTGAGATATGTAAGTTTCCTCACGATGTTTTCTTTCACCGTTAAAGCGATATATAATTGTTAAACAATACACATATAGGTAACTTCAAAAAGTCAGTGGTGTGTGCCTGGGGTTTTGAACCTCCAAACATTGTCTTGGCAGACCGTTCCATTCCCAAATATGCTATCGTCCATTTTCCCACACCATCGCCTCTCAATCCAGGCTGGGCAAAATTTCAATCTATACTATAATATTATAAAGCTGAAGAGTTTGTTTGTTTGTTTGTTTAAACGCGCTAATCTCAGGAAATACTGAACTGATTTTGAAAATTCTTTCACTTATAGGAAGCTACATAACTCCTGAGTGCTATAGGCTACTTTTTATCCCGAGAAAATTTTTTGTCCCGGAAAAACTGATTACGCGGGCGGAGCCGCGAGCACTACTAGTCATTTATATATTGGACAGTGACCTGCGATCCTCAAAGGGCGATGGGAAGGCTATGTTCAGTTCGGGAAGGGGAGCGTATTACAACGACGGCATGAGTCATATCACTCATACCCTCAGCTGATTTTCCCCATTAGTCACATTTAACACCAGGCATGTGATACTGCTGTAACATTCTCTGAACGACCCCAAATTTATTCGTGCGCGCCAAATTTCCTCCTCGGAAGTTATATATTATAAGCTTCATTTTGGACATTCTTAGGCTTTATTACTTCAGAGAGAAACTCCTGTGCAACCAAAAAGACCTGCACATCTGCTGAATTGCATTCAGCATTCGCAAGTACAACGTCTTGCAGGTGATAAAGTAGACGATCCCATCTGATTTTATACAGTTTTATGATAACCTGCCTCATATTTAATTTATTGAATTAATTTATGTGCTACTTATCTATTGATTGAACATTGGAACTATAGTGCTTAGCAATGAATATTGTGTTTAATCCATAAATGTAATTGTTTGTATAATGTGATAAAATGCCAACTCCTATTTAATAGCAAAATAAATCCGAATTAAGTATTAAAAAGGAAAATCCAATTTTTCTGTGACAATTCTAAATCAGGTGATAATTAATGGGTGTTTTGTGGATATAAATAAAGCTCAATATAATATCCACCAATGGGGTCTTTATTTTTTAGATGATGTGGGTAATAAATGGACGGCCTCGGTGGCGTAGTTGTATTAAGGTACGACTATAATGCTGAGGTCTCAGGTTCGATTCCTGGGTCGGGCAAAGTGATATTGAGTTTTTCTATTCAGTATCAGCTCGGAGTCTGGAATTTGTGCCCGATATGGCGATAGGCTCGCCCTCTATCACATCATGGGACGGAATAACGGCGAAAAGTGGGTGCACTAGTTGCGCCACTGCCTACCCCTTCGGGGATAGCAGGCGTGAGTGTATGTATGTATGTGTATATGGGTAATAAAATAATAATTATGTTTTTTTTTGTCCTGTCATTAATTGTTTATTATGGTGTTTGCAGATCAGCATTCTTAGCCGAGGATATTATGTTTACGTTATTATTTATGATGAGTGAATGTGTAGTGTTTGGTAACGGTTTATATTGTGTGTGTGTGTGTGTGTGTGGAGGCGGCGGAGCGCAGCGCGGCGCTGGAGGTGGAGGCGCGCGAGGCGGCGCAGTGCGAGGTGGCGCTCGACGCGTTACAGCGCTGGCTCGAGGGGGAGCCGCGCGTCGCCGACCTGGCCGAGCGCCGCGCCGACCTGCGCCGCGTGCAGGAACACCTGCTGCACTACCAGGCCGCCGGCAAGGCCGAGGCCGCCGCGAGGCTGCACGACAAGCTCCAACACGTACAGGTACATCATCACTATTGGAGCAGCGGTACCGTACTCATACGTCATTAGGCTAACAATATCTGCGTGAACAGAAGCAGCTAGCGGCGGTGGAGCAGCGCGCGGAGGTGGCGGGCGGTGCGGGTGGTGCGGATGGTGGTGTGGAGGCGGGGTCGGTGCCGGCGCGGCTGGAGTGCGCGACGAGTGCGCTGCAGCGCGTGCAGCGCGAGTGTGCGCGCGCGCTGCCGCTGTGCGGCGCGGAGCCTGACGACGTGCGCTCCCAGCTCCGCACGTGTCTCGTGAGTCAACATATTTATTTTTTTATCCTTACTTAACAATATGATTAAAGAAGGAACGATAACGTATCTCAAAAGCGAACATACTCAGACGACCTCAAAAACGCGTCTGATCAAAAGAGACTACACACTACCAGCGCAAATACAATATGATACAATAAATATAATCTGTCAAATCAAAATGTATACCAGGTGTAAGGGGAACTTTACCGAACACGAAGACAAGTAATAGTGGTGGTGATACTTAACATTAAAAACGTTCCATTTAAATGGTTACAATTTGACTAGAGCTTTGCCTTTTTTTATATTACTGTACTGCATCACGCGTGGATAGATACACTAAAATATTAACAATAAAATATTTAAAAAGGTTGTTTTGTGCTATGCTTTACAATGCGTGCCCATAAAATATTAAAATCATAAGCATTATCGCTTAAAGACACAAATAAATATTGTTTTTCGTTAATGTTAAGTTTCTACTATAGTAATAATAATAATAATACCAACCCTATATCATATACCACCCACTGCTGAGCACGGGCCTCCTCTACTACTCAAAGGTTTTTAGGCCTTAGTCTACCACGCTGACCTAGTGCGGATTGGCAGACTTCACATACCCTCGAAATTCTTATGCAGAATTCTCAGGTATGTAGGTTTCCTCACGATGTTTTCGGTTTCAATTAACGAACGATAATTGAAACAATACACACATAACTTTGAAAAGTCAGAGGTGTGTGCCTTGGTTTGAATCTCCCGACATTGTCTCGGCAGACCGTTCCATTCCCAACTAGGCTATCGTCAACATTTACTATAGTGCCGTTTCGTTATAGCAAGCGTTTCGCCTATATTCTGTATACCACTACTTCATCCAGGTCGCCAGCTTTTTAAGATGTTGCTAGATCTCCGGTGATCGCAGTGACCACTTGAAGCGTAATGATAAACTAATCACACATTCTGTGAGACAATCTAATACTACCTCGAGCGGTATCAGTTGGTCGCTACCGTGTATCTTGCCGGTTCTGCAGGGCGGCGTCGTGTCGACATCATATCAGTAAAAGTAGTTCGTAGCGCCCCAGATATCCGATCAGCGGTGCGACCCACTCGACCGACAGCCGCCGCCGTGAAGCACACATTCCCTGAATGTGAAGCAATGAACCGTCTCGCGACGTGTCGTAGACAAACTGCGGCGCAGTGTCCGGCGAGTGTTCGCGTAGTGCGTCTCGAGTGTCCGCACATCGGCATGTGTTTGTGATGAGTTCCGACTGACTACACACCTACACATGTCGCTGCACAATCATTTGAATACGATTGTACGTGGAAGCGACGGTTCGTGTCCTAAATAACATTTAGGTATATTGCTTACATTCATTACAGATCTTTGTTTTCCCTGACGCAGTAAGCAAATCGTAGTTGTTTTTCATGTTAATTCATGTAATTTTGGAACGAAGTTCCTTATCGCGCGTTGTGAAAGGGAGCTAGACGGAAAAAAATCTTACGAAAAGTTGACACGACACTTTTATACTTGCCCTGTGAAACCAGCCAGTAACAATAAAGAACTGGCCGTAAAAGTGACATTCGAAATTTAAATAAAAAAAAGACAATTTAAATCTTAGAGAATGTATACGTAATTATACTTACTCTAAGATTTAAATTGTCTTTTTTTTATTTAAATACTTTTTAGAGTAGTTTTTTTTTCGTTAGTTGTATGTTAATTTTAATGTCAATGCTTGCTTAGGTGATGATCGTGATTCGGTGACATATCTATTGTGTAGGTAGAAGTAAATGTTTTCATTGATGTGGTAACGTTTTAATAA
Source organism: Lapara coniferarum (assembly GCA_949316025.1). NCBI lineage: Eukaryota > Metazoa > Arthropoda > Insecta > Lepidoptera > Sphingidae > Lapara > Lapara coniferarum. The sequence continues at coordinate 11,624,016 of OX438932.1, forward strand.
AATATACAAGTATTATTATAACTTAAAAGAAATAAAATTTTATTACAATATCTTCACTATTTAATCGAAAACAACTTCGTTCCATCCGGGTGTCCCTTGACACCTCTCAAGTTTTTTTTTTAACTTTTTTGAATGAATCCTTACAGAAAATGAACTCCTTGTGACTCTATGTAATATAATTATTTAAAGTAAATAAAATTCATTTTTTGTGAATTTCATATTATAGTGTAATTGAAAATTATTATTCACGAATTTTACATATTATTAGGGGCCACTTGCACGTTACCTTAATTAACTCTGAGTTAGCTGCTAACTTAGAGTTAAATAAATAATTTACCTTGCGCCATCATTCGTTAGGAGTAAACCTAGGGTTATTTTTTAAAATATTTAACCCACTGCCTTGGGTGGGTTAAATCGCTAACACTGGGTTAGTCACGTATAATGTAAAATAAATTGAGGTTATTTATTATCCGTGGTTACCCACGGGTGACAGAAGTGACACGAAATTAATACGGTTAAAATAAAATGTCTTCAAATGTCACAGAATGAAGGATACACAAGAAAGTTTATATACCAATGTATATAAATCAATGTATACAATAATTGTATTGTAGTGTAAAATGGATAGACATATGTTTCGTTTTTTGTTTGTTCATTCCTCTTTGTTCGGATTACAATAGAAGCGAATAGATATTGCAATGTTCCCAGTTCAAAAAAAGAAATGTCAGGTTAGTTAACCCGGTGTTATTTTTAGTGGTGCAAGGCACGATGAGAGTTAAAATTTAACTATCTAACCTCGAGTTTACAAACTTTGCGTTTGTTTATTTAACCCGAGTATCAGGTGCAAGTGGTCCTAAGTAAGTATTTCGTTTGGGTTAAACAATTTACGTATGTGTTTCAATAAACGAAATAAAAATATAATCATTGGGAGCTATCAAAGTGTAGTACAAATGTACAAATATTTCCGTGTCAGTGTCACGCGGGAGTGCCGCGACCTGCGTGCGGCGGGTCAGGCGCGTCAGGCGGGACGGTCGCGTGAGCCGCGCCGTCATCACCATTGAAAGGATTCTGTGATACCATTTAATTGAACCGCAGCACAATGCGCGATGGATGCGGCGTTTTTTTTTTACTATCGTAGTAAGCAAACGACCAAGCCGTCTCTTCAATGTAAGATATATCTGCTGCCTATGTGTTGTAGTGATGCCAGAGGCACAGCCAAGCCGTGTCCTACCGGGAGCACACCTTTTTTTTTTTTTTTACGCGGGAAAAAAACTCATTGTCGCTACAACCACTGGGGGGGTGAGTGGAATGGTTATGTTGGTTTCGCACAGTCTTACAGCCCAATGTCGACACTCGGGAGTATGGTATCATCCGAGCGAGCATTGGACCGAGTCCCTAACACTATGTACACCCTACACCGGCATACCAACCAAAACCCGCGGCGGCCTTCTTCGGCGCATACGAGACGGCCCCGGGGTATCTTGTTGCACTAAGATAGCTGCACGGGACCGTCCCTGGATAGTTGTATCGTGGCGTGGCGAACATTACTGCCGACAAATGTGATATTTTACTTTTTTCCAGCCAATTGCGAAAATATATAATTTGTAAGATAATGTAGTTATGTATGTAAAAAAATGTATTTACAGTATCACACTAAAGTACTGTCTATAGCTAGATTAATTAAGTGGAACCCAAAAAATTGTGCCGGATATGGCGATAGGCTCGCCCCCTATCACATCATGGGACGGAATAATGGCGAAAAGTGGGTGCACTAGTTGCGCCTCTGCCTACCCCTTCGGAGATAAAAGGCGTGAGTGTATCTGTATGTATGAAACCAAAAATTTAAATGCTCTGTAGTGTGGCGTGTAACTCGCGACCCAATACAATTATGCGTATCCGTGCGTTTCTGTGCTCGGGGCGGCGGGGCGGCCGGGGGCGCGGGGCGGCAGGGGGCGCGGGGCGGCGGGTCCGCGCACTGTGTCCGCGCCGCGCGCCGCCTGCGCTCCTGCACGCGCCTGACATTGACATTACCACGACATGAATTGGGACTCGGTGTATCTGTTTGGTATTATATGCGTAGCTCTCTACAAATGGCTCGTGAGTACGATGCATCTTGTAATACCTACGCTAGTGCGGAACATAATAACTCAATATGTTTTGGCGACAATATCTAGTCCAATGCGATACATGTTTGTTTCAATTATTGTGCAACATGTTTTCGCATTATATTCTTAAAGGTATAAATTATGATAATGATGATAGGAGATTGACAGTGGCGGTTATATAAGGCCAATGTAGATGGAAGAGCCAGCAGGGGTCCACCTCACCGAACCTTCGAATTTCAGATATCTCACATTCTTGTTAAAGGCCAGGTAGTATCCTCATCCGATGGGAACGCATGAAAAGATTGATGAAGGTGGAAAAAGTGAGAGAAGTATGCCAGAATCGAGCACAGTGGCAATCGATAGTCTACTCCTATGGAATAGAAGCATATTGCTATATGTATATAAGACCGCGTCTTGGTAAACGTAGCGTAGGACGCCCTCTAGCCAGATGGCGGGATGACTTGCACAAGAGGGCCGGCAGCAACTGGATGCATAAAGCAGCAGACCGGGCTCTGTGGCGATCTTGGGAGAGGCCTATGTCCAGCAGTGGACTGCAACGGGCTGATGATGATGATGATGATATGTATATAATTATATATGTGTGTATAATATATGATGTTGTAGCCACTTACATATTATCTTTCTTTTTCAGAAATTTTACCGAACCTTGAGTGAAATTAAATCTGAAGTAGAGTCCATCATCAAGACCGGCAGGAAAATGGTCGAGGAGAAGTCAGTCCCGGAGCCGGCCGATTTCTCGAGGAAAATCGATACCCTGAAAGAGTTGTACAACAAGCTCGGCGCGCAGATCACAGAGTCCAAGACGAAACTAGAGAATGCGTTACTGACCGCGCGCGAGATACAGAACGACGTGCACGCGCTCACCGCCTGGCTCGACGGGCTCGGCTCCCACGTCGGCAAGCAGACGCTCGAGCTGGAGATGTCGCGCATGGAGGCCGTCAAGGACAAGCTCGTCGCCAACTACGACGAGTTCGCCAAGCACTGCGAGCCCGCGCGCCTCGCCGGCCTGCGCGCGCAGGTCGACCGCATCACCCAGCGCTGGGACCAGCTGCGCCGCCCCGCCGCACACGCACCGGTCAGTACCACTCACACTCTACTCATCAGATCCTTTTGTTCACGCTTTTTAATCGACCTATGTATCGACATCACACGACGACACTGCATCATTGTGGAGTGTCTCAAAAGGTTGCACGCGTCGTTTTCTCGCTTTGAGTTTGACACTGTTTATATGAGAGTGCACGTAGTCGCCGGTCGGCCGTCGTTTGACGGTCGGCTTGTATCTTTCGTTGGTGTTGATTCGTTTCACATTTGTTCCGCGTTTTACTAAACACGACCAGAGTAACAAACTAAACGTACTGACGACCCATTGTGTGCGACCTCCTCCCTCGGAGACACATTAACATGTATCTTGTATATTTCACGTGTACATACACTCGTGCTGTGGTGTTGGTGTGGCAGTGCGCGTGCGCGTGGTATCGCGGCCGGACGCCTCAGCTTTGGACTCGCACTTGCTGGGGATCATGCTTAATCACATCTCATCAACAAACGCCGCTTGGGGGATCACGCCGCAGACCATCTCATGACGACGAGCCGCCGAGCGACACTGGAGTTTGACTAACAATGTAAATAACGTGTGGCTTGTGACTGGTTAACGTTGACGCGTAAATAATTAGGTTTGTGGTTGCAGGCCGCCGCGCACATACAGAGCACGGGTCTGGTCGAATACGAGAACGTTACCGACACTATCAAACGACGTTTAGAGAGCCCCGTCGACACGCCGGACGCGGAGAAGCCAGAGTTTAAAAAGTCCAAAATACCGCTAGCGCTCAACAGTCCCGTGCCCATCAAGAAGGAGATCAAAGAGGGCGGCAACATGAGTCGCGCGTCCTCCCTGGAGCGCGGCCGGCGGCCCTCCGAGAGTCCCCTGCGGGAGAGCGTCAGCAGCGCCATGTCCACGGACTCCATGGAGCGCGACTCCTCGCGCGTCAGCTCCGCGCCCTCCACTCCCGGCACGCCGCGTAAAGAAAGCAGCACTTTTAACTTGCTGAAGGATAGCGACCTCTTCACGCAGATATCAAACAACAACATCCAGCCCGAAACCGCCGCGAGCCCTCCCGCTGTCAAATCAGATCCATGTCACGTGGTCGCAATCAAGGAACACGAGATCGTCAAGTCCACCGTGAGCCCTGTGGAACCGATGGAGATATACCCTTTCGAAGCGATAGATGCCGTGGTCGAGTTTGTGCCGCAGAACGTTGAGACGGTCGAGATTATTGACGACACTGAGAACGAATCATACAGTGATACGGACGGCGAGGAGCGCGGCGTCACTGAAACGAAAACGACCGCTGTACATTTTGGCAGCGAACCGAAAACATTCGTGATAGAAGTGAAGACGCTCGAGCACAGAATGAAGCCAACGCTCGGCATCCTAAAGCGCAAATGTTCAGAGCAGGAGCACGCGACCAGCGAGCTCGACGTGTCGATGCGCACGCCGCCGCCCACGCCGCTCGAGCCGCCCGGTGACGTCACCGCCGCCGCCGCCGCCTGCCCGCTGCTGTACGACCTCGCCGTGCGGCAGAAGGAGGCGCAGCGGAACCTGCGTCGTGACGAGGTCAACGAGTACCTCATCTTGGATGAGGTGCCGCGCGACCAGGCCGCGCTGCCCGAGCCCTCCGCCACCGAGCACATCGCCAATGACCAGCTCGACGACAGGAAGGGCCAGCTCGACCGTAACGGCCCGCCCCTCAAGAAGCCTGGCGTCGGCGCAGTGACGCAGACTGTCCACGACAAGTCGGACCCATGTGAGGAAGAAGAAGTCATATACTCCGAAGTTGAAGATAGGCCACAGGTAACATATTTGTTGTTTGTGTGAGAGATAACATTGTGTTTGAATCAGCAACGCGTTGACGCGGAGCGCCTCGCACGCCACACCCACATACTGCGTACCCGTCGGGTACATCGAAAATTAATAAAACATATTGCATAGTGTGAGTTTGTTCGTTTTTCAGTATTTTATTTCCATTTTTACCATTATGTCCACGTCATGTGAAGTCGCTCTCGCCGATAGCTATGTTTGTATCTGATGTTTCAGTATTAGCGGCTGTATTGTATGAATTTCATGCCTATTATTTGATATTTTTTTTGTTTTTGTATTAAATGAATTACTGTTGTTGTGTTCAGTTTTAACTCGTCGAATGCTTGTTTAATATTAAAAATAACCGAGGAGCGTGATTGCAGTCGCACGTGTCGGTGAGCGAGTTCGACGAGAAGCCGCCGCTGTCGACGTCGACGCCGATCAAGCAGGACGAGCGGCGGCCGGCCCACGTGGTCGCCATGTCGCCCAAGCCCGCCGCCGACGTCGACGCCGACAAGGACGACTCCGCGCCGCCGAGCCCGCTGCCCAACACCGCCAGGGAGCACAAATCTCCCACGCCGCCTGCCAAGTCACACATACCCGTCAGCAAGGAGCGACTCAAGACTCAGAGCGAGAAATACCAAAGGACTGATGATAGCACACAGGTCAGTCTCGTTACCTTTATTTTGTAGTAAACATTAATGTGTAAGTGGTTAAATTGATGGTAAGCGATCACCATCAATTTAACAAGAATGGCGAATAATGATTTTGTTGGTGGTTATGTTATTGAGTAGAAAGTTCATGAAGTTGATCGAAGTGTACCACGTGGTGTCAGGTGGAGCCGGAGCCGGTGGTGGTGCCGGCGGCGGAGTCGGGTGTGCGCGCGCGGTTCCCGGAGTGGTGCGACGCGGCGCTGGAGCAGTTCGAGGCGGAGACAGCCGCGCTGTCGCGGCGCATGGACGTGATGCTGGTGACGGTGGGCGGCGTCGACGCCGAGCGCGACCCCGGCAAGCGGCTCGAGGTGCGCACTCACTCCACACTAACACGTCTACTGTACACAGGATGTCTCCCGACAAACGACTACAGGATACTGTATACGGCCCCCTGTAGTCCGGATCTATTTAGAAAAGGAGCACCTGGTAATCCGAATAATTACGTACATATAAAACAATATTGTTCCTATGTGTACTATATAATTTTGTATTAATGAATATGTCTGTCATATGGAATTTGCGCCCGATATAGCGATAGGCTCGCCCTTTATCACATCATGGGACGGAATAACGGCGAAAAGTGGGTGGACTAGTTGCACCTCTGCCTACCCCATCCGGGATAAAAGGCGTGAGAGAGTGTGTGTGTGTGTGTGTGTATGTGTGTGTGTGTGTGTGTGTGTGTGTGTGTGTGTGTGTGTGTGTGTGTGTGTGTGTGTGTGTGTGTGTGTGTGTGTGTTTGAAAGAGAGTGTGTTTGTGTGAGTGTGTGTGTGTGTGTGTGTGAGTGTATGCGTGAGTGTGTTTGTGTGTGTGTGTTGTGTCTGTGCGTGTGTGTGTGTGTGAAAGAGAGAGAGTGTGTTTGTGTGAGTGTGTGTGTGAGTGTGTGTGTGTGAGTGTATGTGTGTGAGTGTATGCGTGAGTGTGTTTGTGTGTGTGTGTATTTGTGTGTGTTGTGTCTGTGTGTGTGTGTGTGTCCATGTGTGTCTGTCATAGGCTTGTCGGATTATAAGGGGCCCCGGATTATCCCGGGCCCGGATTACCGCGCATTGCGGCTCTACTGCACTGCGTTATCTGTCTGACAGCTGCTGCGCTCATGTCCCCCTGCTGTTGATAAGTTTTCGATCACCGCTTTTTCACTTCTGATTTCCTGGTCTCCAAATATTTAACCATGTTTTTCTCATCGCAGATCCTAAAGAACCAATTGGGCCTATTGGCGCCGGACGCGGCGGCGCTGATTTCTCGTGGCGACTCGCTCGTCTATGAGAAACACAAAAAGAACCCGTTGCTGGCCGACTATATACAGACGCATTTCCAGGTTAAAAGTCTTGTTTCACTTGTCATACATTATACACCCATAACTAACGGATATTCATTTGTTGTAAAATTTTAAAGAGACAAAGTGGAGGCCTTCTGATTTGTCAGTTGATAATTAAACAGCAAAACTGCTGTGCTAAGCGCAAAAGTGGTATGTCTAGGAACGCTAGTTTCGAAAAATTTAAGTTTTGTAAATACAGAGTTTTTATTTTCGCTCTTTGTGATTTGAGGTAAAACCTTGCAGGATAAGTTACGTAACAAGTGGTCCATGGTGATGTCGGAGATCGAAATCAAACGCAACCAGGCGATAAAAGCGGAGGACAACATAAAGGAGGTGAACAAGCTGGTCGAGGCGATCCGCGCGTGGCTCGAGCAGGTAGACGCGCCGGCGGAGGATGAGCTGCTCGAGCGCGAGGGTGACGCCGAGCGCCTGCTCGAGCTGTGCCGCGAGCTGAAGGCGCAGCGCGTCGGGTTCGCCGACCGCGCCGTCGCCGACACACTTGCCGCGCTCGCCCGCGCCACCGACAACAAGAACAAACCGGTATATTATCTTCTGACGGCATGCATTTATCAACTAACTAGCTGACCCGGCAAACTTCGTACCGCCTCAGAATCAATAAATAAAAGCTGAACGATAATTGCAGAATGTTTCAACTTTAGATAACAACCAAAGATATACCCAGATATCGATTTTGAGGTCAATCGGCCTTAAATACAAATAAATTCAAAATGGTGGACATTTTTCTCAATTCTGGCGTTAGATCCGTCTTTTGTAACACACAGATACACCTAGATATCGATTTTGAGGTCGATTGGCCTTAAAACACAGAAATACAAAACGGCGACCTCTTTTTTCAATTCTGACATTGGATCCGTCTTTTGTAATCATAGATATGCCTTGATATCGATTATTGAGTTCAATTTGCCTTAAAACAAAGAACTTCAAAATGGCGGCCACTTTTTCAGTTTTAACATTAGATCTGCCCTTTGTACCTGAAGCTATGCACAGATATCGATTTTGAAGTCGATTGGCCTTAAAACAAAGAAATTCAAAATGATGGACACATTTATCAATTCTAATATTGGATCTGCCCTTTGTACCTCAAGTTCTGCCCAAATGTCGATTTTGAGGTCGATTGGCCTTAAAACAAATAAATTCAAAATGGCGGTCTGTGGAATCATAAAATGTACTTTCGTAACGTCAGGTATTTAACGTAAAACTGATACAAAAAAATATCATTCCGGTTCTGTATGTGTCGTGCAGGAGGCGGGCGACGCGGCGGTGTGCGAGTGGGTGGCGCGCGCCAACCGGGCGCGGGCGGCCGTGGCGGCGGCGGGCGCACCGCTCCGGGCCGCGCCGCTCGCCGGCAGGGACTTCGACGACTTCCCGCTACAGGAGGACGCGCTTGCGGTACCTTTTCATACCATCTGATATGTTCTCTCCACTCAACAATAGATTTATCTCGTAGTTTGAATGTGTTTTCTTTTGGTTAGCCTTCTAATATAACTTTTAGATATTCTATTTGGACGCCATTTAATATCAGACGTAGTGGAATTTTGAAAAAAAAATTGACGCTAAGAAAATTAATAATATTAAATGTCTATGTTCTCTATTAACCTCTTATAAATTTGGCTTTGCCCATTCAGCGTGTGAAATCGGCGATGGAAGACATCCAGACGATGATCGACGAAACTGAGAAAGAATACACATGGATAAGTAAGAAATGCCGCGGGGGGCAGGCGGCGCGCGTGCGCGACAAGCTGCGCGGCGAGTGGGGCGCGCTGCGGGACGCGCTCGCCCTCCGCGCGCGAGTGTGGGCGCGCTGCCAGGCCGAGTGGGCCGCGCTCTACCGCGCGCTTGACGACCTCGGCGACTGGCTCGACGGCGCCGAACCAGCGCTACACGCCGCCGAGGACCCGCGCCTGCCGCTCAAGGACCTCAAGCAGAAGCTGCGTGACCTCGAGCGGCAGATGGGCTCGCGCGCCGCGCTGGCTGAGCAGGCGCGGGCGGGCGCGCGGGCCGTGGCGGGGGCGTGCGCGCCCACACTCGCGCGCGACGTGCTCGACCAGGTGGAGGCGCTGGCGGAGCGCTGGGCGGCGGCGGCGGCGACTCTGGCGCGCGTGCGGACGCTCGCGGCGACACGCAGCACGGAGGCGGCGGGCGCGGGGGCGGGGGGCGCCAGCTGGGCGGCGGCGGCGCACACGCAGCTGCGGCTGGTGGGCGAGCTGCTCGACACCACCACGCCCAACCCCTCGGACCGCACCAGTCTCTCTATACGACTCAGCCTCGTCAAAGTAAGTTTCTTGTAATTTTAATTAATTCAGTTGTGACTTACTAGGAAATAAAATTTAAAAGTGTAAAATGAAAATGTTAGGCCAACACTCGTACCCAGAGTGGCTGGTTGTGCAGGAGAATCGGGTATCCGTCCGTTCCTATACTCTCGATTCCTCAATATTGGCACAGGACATCCTTAAATCTTAATTTATAATTTAAACTTTAATGTTCTGAATATGCCTCAAATATTTTTTTTAAGTGTTTTTAATTTGAAACATTGAATCACTTATGTAAAAGGTACTTGATATAAATTGTGATTCGGCTTTCTCCGCTCCACGACTATTTTATATCCCGCATTTGCCTGTTAATGCGATGATAGAATACCAAGAGATTAGTTTTATAAAATGTTATTACAATTTTGGAGAAGAAGAGTATAATATTATGAAACATGATGTAACAACAAGAACAATGTGAGTGTGGTCGCGACTCGTGCAGGCGTCACTCGGCACGTCGCGTCGCGTGACGTCAGCGCCCTCTATAAAACAAACGCTATTTCGGGCGCCACCGATATAGCCGCACTTGTTATATTTACGGCGCCACCACACACCAATGTAAACGTTACGCGAGTTAATTACTTGTATTGTGACGTCAGACTATTATGATCCCAATCATATAAGCGCACGTGCTGGGTGTGAGATGTCACGGCACCGGCCGCGGCGGCGGAGTCGCGCCGTGTATATAGAGTGCTCATAATAATTTGTTGCTCGATACTAGATCTACGCTTTTATCTGTTTTCATGGGAAGTATACAAACAATAAACAATTTTATTCTACCTATATTTTATTTACCGTCGTAGCATATTTTTTACAGTATATAAATAAGCATGTTATCCAGTTGGGAATAATATGTCATTGCATATTAATAATAATATTATTATTTAATACGCATCGTTTTCTACACAGTGTGCTTCGTGTTGAAGTGTATTGAAGTAATAAGACATTTACATTTATAAAGAAGAAGAAGCTTTTTGTGTGGGTGCTGGGCGTCAAAACCTAACCAGACTCAAACTTTATGGATATTAGAGACAAAATATGGATCTTGATCCATTAAAAATATTTTTAGACCCCTGCATTTATAACAAACTTTTTTAAAAACTTTCATTTTAGTGTAGTTTTTAAGCAAAATACACTTGGAAACATCTCAAAATAAGAAATCTTTAAAATTAAATGATTTTTTCTAAAAGCCTAGTTTCTAGGAGTTCTATTCAAATGTATATTAACTGTTAACTGTTATTTATTAACATGTCTTTTAATAAATAACCATTCTCAAAAGTTTTAAATCTACGACTACCGGAAGACAGGATCGAGTATATACGATAGAATTAGTTTATAATCGACGGTGAGCGTGAAGGCGGCGCGAGTGACGTCACGCACGCGTCGCCACTACACACCGGCGCACCGCCCAACATCATTGCAGCGATGAACTTTGTCGATAAACATCACATAGCTTCTTTCCCTTTGTGTCCATCTTTGTCTTCAACAATTTGCTCTTGAGATTTTGAGTTTTTAAGTTCAATTATATATACCTATTTTTTAAGATTCATCGATATTGATACTTTGTAATGTCTGGCCGTTTTGATATTGAAGCCCATAATCCATACTATAAAAATGCACGAACTCAAATATGTGTACACAGCTGTCTACTGTTTGATTAGAATATTGCCTATTGGCAATAGATATTTCTGCGTTCGAATATTCTTAGATCATAATATTTGGTCGGCAGATATACCGAGTGTACATGTAATATCTAGCCGGTACGAGTTTATGCATACCGACGGAAATGTTGTTTATAGTAACAAATTATAGCGATACATTTACGTCGCTGGTAACTATATTAAACAGAACTTGCATTACACGCGAATATAAATACAGTAGACAATGCCGGCACTGTTGCGTGCGGCGTGCGGGCCGGGGGGCAGGGGGCGGGGGGCGCGGGGCGGCTGGCGACATCTCCCTATAAGGAAGCGACACAACCCGCCGCGCACATCCTACTTCTGCCGTGTTTGTGTCTATTTATGATTCTATGAAAATATTTCTGTCCCATCTGTCGTACTTCAGATGCGTTACGTCGCAAATGGTTCGCGTATCGCACCATTATCGACCTTATTTCTTTGATGATAAAGTGAAAACGGGGTTGAATTGTGTAATTATTTGAGTTTATAATAATAAAATATAAGTGCGTGTGCGCGGCGCGACGTTGTCGGTCAGTGTGCGCCGCGCGCCCGAGCCCGCGCCCGCCTCGCGTGTGACGTCACAACTAACTCGTTGACAACGTCACCGAATCCCGCCATCACTCACCACCATCACGTGTTGGGATAATTTTTTAATGGAAACTCCCGAGAAATTGTGATGTAGTTGTGAGCTATAATATAACAAGAGCTTGTGATACCATTATTTTCTTTCGTTATTACCTATAATTAATAATCGGTAAGCGGAATTTTTGTAAGTTAACTTCTTATTTTTCATCACCTGGTAAAAAATATTCACGACATACAATAGAATATTATGTTATACAAATTACAAATGTATGTATAAATTATTGATTATTTCGCTTTTATATGTGGTCGGGTTATAATTTTTCGATGTATAATTTTTATGTGATTATTGAAAATGGGCCTTAAATAGTACATTGTTTTTCGAATGCGGTGCTTCGGTATTATGTATCATATTATTATGAACATTCGTTTTCGCATGGCGTTTAATCTTTACACACACATAAGCACGAACACAGGCAACGCGATGTGATGGCGAAGAGTCAAGCAATTGCGTTGAGGCGGGCGGGTGGCAGCAACTACGACTTATACATTACTAGTTGTTGCCCTCGGCTTCGCCCGCTCGAAAAACCTTTCCGATTACAAAAAATCATAAAAAAGGTATGACGCTAGCGCCATCTACTTAAGGATGAGATTGAAAGATTACTATTAAAAGTTGCCATTATTTACCATAGGAGCAAATTACCGGGTTAAAAAGTAGCCTATGAGTTAATCCAGCTCATGATCTACCCGTGTGCCTAAGGAGTATGCCCAAATCTGGTCCCACTCTTTAAGGGCAGTGTATGGCCTTGTGAAAAGAATCATAATTGACGAAATATTTTTAGAAATTACTTCTACTTATTTGAAAGAAATCTTTTTCGGGGTTTGTTTTTCAATAAAAACAAGACGATTTTGATTCCGTGTCCGCCATTTTTATTGACATCGCCATTCCCGTTGAAAATATTATTCACTTAGAGAATTGGATAAATTCTGTAATTCATAATAATTCATTAAATATTTTAGAAATTTCTTATATGTGTTTGATAGAAATCCTTTCCTGGATATTATTTTTCAATTTGATTAGACGATATTTGATTCTATTTCCGCCATTTTTAATGTCCTTGAGTGTTGTTGACAGCGGCATTGTATGAAAATATTGTAATTTAATCTCAGAATAATAACTAAAGCAAGTTATTATTCTGAGAATTTAATGGAACTTATATCATTCGACAAAACGTAAAAAAAATATGTACTTATTATTTACCGTAGTTTTTAATTAGATAAGACTTCCTATATTTGGTCGTAGTTTGGCCATTTGTAATGTGGCTCTTGAGACAGAAGATTTTAATTATCGCAGACTAGGGCTACATTCATGTATGCATTAACCTATGTATTTATCATACTGTAAAATATATATTTAAAAAAAAATGCAGTATATCATGACAATTGATGACGAAAAAATTAAGCCCGGAGTTTCTTTCTGCCTTTCTTCTTCGGGTCGTCATCGCTTAGGTAGCTAGTGAAAGGCTGGTAGGTTAGCTAGGCTAGGACCTTTTTATCCTCGCCGGCGAGGACCGTGGCGTTTCCTTTCCTCGTAATGTAAAGATACTCCTTCCCTTTCTTTTATATCAGCTCCACTTCTCCTTTCCCTAGCCCTATTCCCGTCCCTAATGTCCGTGTCCTCTGTACCTATCAGCCCGTGCTGGTTGTTCGATATTTAACTTTAAATTACTTCATTGGTTTATTATGTACCTTTGTTATTGTGTCTACCTTCATGTCATGACCTGTCATAAGTGCTTTTTTATAAGCCTATTTGACCAATAAATGATTTTATTTTATTATTTTTTTTACTAGGCTGTATGGGTCTGACGTTTGCGTTGCCGTGAGAAAGAATAAAAAGACAATTGTAGTTTTTGACAACGATATTTATATCAATAGCCTAGCATTACTAGCAAGAAGTTTATAATATTATCTAATGGAGAGAGCGGTACACACATTTTTGTGAAGACAAAAAAATTACCTTTTGTGTTGTATTCTATCTCACTCACTCTTTAACCTATGTTGCCAAAGCTTACGGATTATTTCCCTACCCATCAAAAAATATCAATACCGTTATTGTCGTCTCAATCATGTATATATAAATATTTCCAACATATCTTATATAATGATATAAGTACTATTTTCATTTCAGAATTATTCTTGTTGAATAAGATATCCTTAAGGTTTTTTATCCTTATTAACATTTTAGTTTAAAAAATTTCCTCATTTAATTGGTAATTGCGAATACATACTTCGGCAACACTGTTATAAAACGTTAAGTTCGATGTCAATATAGTTGTCAAATAAATGTTCACTTCGAAATTTTCTCCGTAATTATCTACAATAATAAGTGTGTTTTAGTGATATTTTAATGTGAATTGTGTAGTTCACGGTTGCAGAAATATTTGGTATCCATCATTTAGTGTGAAATTCTACAGGTAAGTTCATTGTCCATATGTACATATTATAATTTTATCAATATTTATACGAATCGTAATAAAATACGGGAATATTTTATAAATGAACTGTAGAAAAACCTCGCTTAATGTGATTTGCTTTATATATGACTACTTTTTTCATATTAACGTAATGTTAAATGTGATTTTTTGTATTGTAAATAGTGTAAGTAAACAAGAGGCTAGGGTGACCATGGTGTAAGCTTTGGTGGACCGGTTTGACAATGGTGCTAGAGTATTTGTAATACTAGCCGCCTTACTAATGAATATTATAAAGCTTATTAATCTTTAAAAAATCATCGTAAATAAAAACTGAGGATCAACAGTTACAATCGAGTTCTCAGTGTATCCAGCATTGATTTATTGAAACTTTTATTTAAAATAAAATCGAGTTTGTATTTCTCTTTACAGATTTCTTAAAGATCTAGATAAGCAAAAACGTGGTTAAATATAAATACCATTAAAAGGTCAATTTGATGTCTGCAAGAATTACTAGCCAACATTTAAAGACAGAAGATTATGATTCTGAATGTGATAATGTGTCTTCTACTTCTGGGAATATGGCAGTAGATGTCAAAAATAATTATTTATTACCAGAAACTCATGCTGTAAGTATATTATTTTTTATCATTTCACTGGTATAATTATGATCCACTTAGACTTTATTATTTACTAGCTTTTGCCCGCGGCTCCGCCCGCGTGAATGTGTTTTTCCGGGATAAAAGTCACTGTTTATATTTTACTGGGATGAAAAGTAGCCTATGTTCTAATCCAGGACATGATCTACCCGTGTGCCATATTTCATCGAAATCCGTTCAGTAGTTTTTGCATGAAAAAAACATCCATACATCCAGACATTCTTACAAACTTTCGCCTTTATAATATAATAAGATTAGTAGGATAGGGCATTAAGCTTGCGACCCACCAAATTTTATAACGGCGGTACATTGGGTGATATCTGAGTGTACTAAATGGCACCTCTGCCTCTGTCTAAAATGTATAGGTACTTAAATATATTATTATTGATTGATATTTACTTTTTACATTACATGTCAGCGAAATGAATATGAACCACCATTGAAACGTCAAGACTTGAAAGATTTCAATATATCAGTTAATGTGAAGACATCCAGTGAAATAAGTTTAAAGAAATAAAAGAAAGGATTGCAGCAGAAGATGAAGAGATAAAAGAAGAAAATTAATTACAAGTTATTTCTTATTAAAGTTGTTCCTGATTATACAGTCTGAAATTGAAAATATTTTGCAGTGAAATTTTGCTAATATTTGAGATTTTTTTTAAAAGTATATTCCAAGTAGCAAGCAAAGAAAAATTACATATAGTGATGACATAAATACTTTTGCTTTAACATTACACTTTTAGTCGCCGAAAACATTTTTGTTTTACAAATTCAAAGATATATTTGCCGAAAGAGAGCACATTATGGTGATCTTTAGCAAACTTTAATTGTTTTGTTGGCTTCTTCACAGAAGTTTTAGAATATTAAAAATAAATTTAAGGACGAAACCTCACCCGCAGAATGTAGCGTTAATTTTTGATTCCATGGCTCTCAAACAAGAATTTATTTGGTATTGTAATTTGTAAAACATCCACGTGTTTATTACTTTTGCTATAAATATCTACACAACTTTGTTTACAATCAACTTACCTATGGAATTTCACACTAGATGTTGGATTGCAAATAATTCTGCAACCATGAATTACACAACTCATAGTAGAATATCTCTAAAACACAATATGTATTATTATGGATAATTACAGAAAAAAAGTTCGCAGAATACTCGCAAAAATTGTAAAATCACACGAAATAGATATTCGTAATATTTCAAAATTACTTACTGAAAATTAGGTTATTAACTTCCTAAATGTGTATTATTTTTTTATGTATGATTGTTTACTTTTATGAGTATGTTTTTTTATTTTTTTTTATTATATTTAAACTAGCTTTCGCCCGCGGCTCCGCCCGAATTAAAAAGTTTTTCCGGGATAAAAGTCCCGGTTTATATTTTCCCAGGATAAAAAGTAGCCTATGTGTTAATCCAGGACATGATCTACTCGTGTGCCAAATTTCATCGAAATCCGTTCAGTAGTTTTTGCGTGAAAGAGGAACAAACATCCTTACATCCATACATCCAAACATCCATACATTCTTACAAACTTTCGCCTTTATAATATTAGTAGGATTTAGCAATAACTGTAGTTTTCATTTTTAAATATCCCAATGTTTTTCTGTCTAACCTTACAGTCTCCATATTTGGTTATAAAGGCCGGCAAACAACGTGAACATATCCAGTCGCGGGGGAAAGTAAAACATATACAATGTGAGGCTGTGTGCCGAGCAAAAAAAAAGCACGCGGGGCCCCGTGCGAAGCAAATAATTTTTTTTAACAGCTTTGTAAGTAAGGTGCCAAAAAACGGGCCCCCAAGGAGCTGCAAGATGCCCCTGTAACTGCGAGGCCCCAGGCGGTTGCCTGGTTCGCCCCCCTCCTCCAAGGCCGCCACTGAATTCACCACCGCGTGGTGAGGTATTTTTTTTATGTAAGTGGAACTAGTAGTTCCGAACTACACATACCAAAAAAGTATGTAAATATGCCAATTTTGTTTGGAATAAACTTTCTAACTCAAATTATATTTTTTAAATATCAACTATTACTAGCCGCTGTAGTTGGTTTTCATAATTAATTTAAACCGCATTACTTTATAGAGATAAAAATAAATATTATGGTGCGATATCATATTATTACACACTCACACACTCACGCCTCTTATCCCCCGGGTAGACAGAGGTGCAATTAGTGCACCCACTTTTTGCCGTTATTCCGTTCCATGCTGTGATAGGGGGCGAGCCTATCGCCTTATCGTGTACAAATTCCAGACTCCGAGCTGATACTGAATGGAAAATAATCACTACCCGACCCGACTAACCCGGGGATCGAACCCGAGATCTCAGCATTGCAGTCGTACCATAATACAACTACGCCACCGAGGCAGCCATATTATATCATATCATATTATTATGGACAGTTAATTATGTTACGTCCTGGTTTTGAAAATAAACCTTTGTCACTCTAAAGAGAGAGACAGCAGATAGCTGTGACGTCACATTTTATTCTTCAGTTTGTTAAACGGAATGAAAAATCCATATGGGTATAACATTCTTGATTACTAGGGTAAGTAATCAATATAGTTAAAACATCGATATCAATTGATTTCCCAAAATATCGATATTGGTGAAAATATTTCTTTATTACGGTCGTCGGTAATCATGGAATTAATTAAAAAACAGTAATATACAAAATTGTCTATTTGATATTATATGGTAAAGAGATAGATCATCTATTATTTTGCTATTGCATGCCGTGGTCATGTCCGACATTTGACATAATATTATCATAATAAAATATTATAACCAGGAAAATATTACAATAGCGATGTTTTTGTTATTAATTCTAATGATCGTCGATCATTGATATCTTAAAATTAGGAATTTGCCAAGCCCTAGGGATAGTTAACTTTTTTCATAGGTAGCCACTAGAAAATAGAATGATTGTTATTTTATTGGGACCTTCGTTATTCGTTTTATTTTGTGTGTAATTTTCACTATCATACAAAATTAAATTATGCGCGACGGACTCCCATACACAAATGGGGTTTCTTCTTCCATCCAAATCTGCTTACTTGTTTCTGCCTGTACTTCTACTAAACATCCAAAAATTTTCACAAACTTTTGAACTTATAATATTAGGTAAGAGTATGTCCAGAAGCGTACCTATATGTTGGCGGTTGGCGGTGACGCGTTACATTTGCACTGCACCACCGCAGAGGCGGCGCTTGATACGTGCAAAACTTAGAGTAATTAACCAATGTTCGGACGTTTGTAAGAAGTAAACGCAGAAACAGCTGAACGGATTGGGATGAAATTCGGCACACGGGTATACCATGTCCAGCCCCCTTATTCTCTATGACACGCGTTATTTTCACCGCTCGTAACAAGCGCGTAACGTAACTCATCGCGTTTATTACTATGGAAATTGGCATACAGAATACCATTTTACGCACATTACACGAAGTGAACGTGACGCGGCCGCGTTACGAGTTAACAATGTCATGGAGAATCATGCCTCTGGATTAACACATAGGCTACCTTACCCATAGGCTTTTTATCCCGGTAATTTGTTCTCATGGGAAATAATGAGATGTTTTTTTTAAATAGGTAGCCCTATGAATTGCTATAGTGTTTAAGGGACTTTAGTGGCGAGAAAAGCTATTCACGCGGGCGAACCCGCGAGCAAAACATCTAGTGAAAGATAAAGGTGATCTACAGCAACGTTATGATGCAGTTCGATAGGGATGTAAGTTATTAGTTAATCGAAGCTACAAAACAAAAATTACATTTAGGTTTTACATAAAGGAAATATTTGTGTACACTGTAAAGTCAGCAGCATAAGTAGCTGAACAACATCAACATTTCAAAACGCCTATACCTATACACGTTAAGTTAAACTGAAACATTTTTTTCTTCGTTTGGAGTAAAGTAAATCTCCTTTATTTTATTCTTGTGAAAAGAAAGATTAGTAAGAATACAAAATATGTAGTTAGGCAATTTGAAGTATTGAATTTATTCAGCTAGTCATGCTGCTGAGTGCTGACTACACAGTACGCGCCAATGTACAATGTAGTACAATAATGGCTTGTAGGTATCCGGAAAACACTAAAGCAACAGTTATGAGTACTTATGAGTTATCCCATTTCCCGAAACAGACATGTTACAATGTCGCTCGCACTCGCACGCGCCGCGCCGGGCCGCGCCACACGGCCGCCGCGCCACTGCTGCCGCCGCGCTTTTATTTATTGCTCTCTGTCTCTAGCGGAAAATTAGACTCCAACTGTTGTACGTTACGGTTTACATATTATTACGTTTGTTACAAAAAATATTGTGAAGAAATCCGCTCGTATAGCATCGACTTTATACTCGTCATATTTGTGTGTACTTATTTTCATGAACCATAGCTATTTAACGTCTGTTATTAATGTGTTGGATATGCTATTGGGACAGCTGTTGGGTCCACCACTAGAAGGGCATAATATATTCAACTACACTTACATATAGGTAGTTTATTTGTCATGAAAAAGGCAATAAAAAACAGACTTGTGCCCAATCCCATATCATAGATGAAGTATTATGAGTGTGTGATGGCGGTGCGGTGCGCCCACACACGGCATGCGGCACACGACACATGATTTATACGAGAGCTCGTGCCAAAACATTTACTAGGAGCGCAGTAGGCGCATAGAGGTGAGTGACCTCGCGCGCCGTACTACCGCGCCGCCCGCGTACCTCGTAAACTCTTCCGAATAGCTTCTGCGAACACAGATGAGGAAGTGTCCCTCGTGTCCAGCTGCGGAATGTAGTAAGAGCGGTGGTTGATGTCTGCCTTCACGATGATGTGTCGGTAGTACCTAGCGATATATTGTGACGCACGCTTAACAATGATCGCTGTCGCGTATGACTTAGTCTGTTATATATAATAATATATATTATTTTGAATGCTGATAAAAAAATCCGCGTGGATAGAATTACACATACCCAGTAAATATCTTTTAAAATATTATGTAATGAAATTAAACTATTTTTTAAAATAAAATTCCTGGTTCTCCAGAAACGCCCATATGCCTATGAAATTAATTAATGTATTGAAAATTTTAGATTTGAAATAATATGACTATCATTGATATATAAAAGAAACCCATGACTATGATTAAATATTTTATTCGTCACAATAAAAAAATTGGAAATTGACAAATATGTTTAAATAGATTTGCGCCTCGTGCCATCTTAGGTGTAGTTACATGCCATAAAACTCACCATTATTTGTCGCTGAGTTTGTGTCTTAGTACGATTAGAGTGTGTGTGTGCACAGGCGCGCGAGGAGGAGCTGGCGAGTAAGCTGCGCGAGATGGAGGTGCTGCGGAAGAACAAACAGCTGCCCAAGGGAGAGCAGACCAACTCGCTGCAGGACCAGCTGGAGAAGGTACGCGATTAATATCTTTAGACGTGCCTACAATAACTCACTAGAGTCTCCCAAAATAAAATCTGATCCTTATATTTTTGCCTTTGTGAACCCAATTGACACCTGTGTTTTGTAAATACTATAGTGGGGTTATTCATTCTGCAGCACGTTGTGTACAGGTGCTTGATACACATCAGCCACAGCAGGCTGCTCAAAGCAAGCAATGAGTACATAAACAAACCTCAAAAGCGATGCGTTAGTAAAATTTAAAGTAAATATCAATTCAAACCAAGAAATTATGACATTTTCATTTTTTTACCATCCAAAGAGATGAGATAATAGATGGCTAATTAGTAATTTTACTCCTCTCGTTCCTGTTTTTGCTCATGTTAATGTTTATACGATTGCTCTGAACACAGAACAGAGAAAACTCCATGGTTCTGACATATAAGATTGAAAAGAACTAGTGTCTATGTTTGGATCTTTACTCAGTGCCTGCTACGACGTAGGCTACACATTGTAGCATCTTATCGTAGCAGTGTAGCTCGCTACGTGTTAATAAATACTACGAAAACTTACAAGATCACAATACGCGTGACATTACTTTTATTTTTTCAGCGACTTATTTTTATGCATGCAGCACGCATGCATTTAAATTTTGTGTTTTATTATAAATGCTAAAATTAAATACTAGCTTATGTATATTACATTTCGCTTTTCGTATGTTACATAATGAATGTTGACGTCGTTACGTTAGGTTCATGTAAGCGAGCGCGGTAGACAGCCCGCGTGTGAGAGACGAGCGACGACACGCGTCCACGTCTTTATTTTAATTGGCGCTTCGAAGCGCCAATTAAAATAAAAAATAGGCGCCGGTAACTATGTTGCAGCGGTGCCAAGCTAGACTTGATATTGTTATAAATTTCATCAAAAAGGTTGTAATTTTTTTTATGGCATTGAATTATGAGACGAGCATTCCGTGCGCCTGATGGTAAGCCATACGACCATCCATAAATAGAAACACCATCCAGCACTTTCAGTTACAAAGTACTATGTGGCATTCCACTGCTCTCGTCATCCTGAGACATAAGATGTTAAGTCTCGTTATGTCCAGTAGTTACACTGGCTACAATTTCCTTCAAACCGAAACACAACCGTGCATGCACACTGCTGCTTACTCTCTTGCTCATGAGAAACCTAGTCCCAGTGAATATGTGTTATGAATTGATATTATAATTTTTAAGGAAGGAGATGTCCGCTTTTTGTATGGGTGCTGGGCTTCAAAATCTAAACAGGCTCAAACTTTAGGGATATTAAAGGGGCAACATATGGAACTTAGATACATTAAAAAAATATTTTTAGACCCCTCCATTCATAACTAACTTTTTTGATAACATTCATATTAAGTGTAGTTTTCAAGCCAAACAAAATTACATGCATCTTAAAATCGGAGGCCTTTAAAATTAAACTATTTCTTGCTAAAGGCTAGTTTTCAGGTGTTCTATCCAAATATAGTATATATATATACATATAATATATATAATTTTGGACGTGTCCTTTACCTCGAACCGGATTTTTATGATTATTTACGAGTATTTATTTAATATGTGAATGTGAAATATCGATGGTTCAACGTCGTCTTTTTCGACGTATCATATAATATGAGGAGTGGCGATCGCATCGTCATATCTCTCACAAATCTAATACAAAGAAGTCTAATTCTTGAACAAAAATATCCTATAAAATATTTTTTCATACTTGGGGATCTTTAGAATTTAGATGTCACGTCCGTCAAGGTTGAGCCGCCGTATGTAAATGATGTTGTATGTATGTATGTATGTTTGTATGTATGTACAGGCGCAGACGAACCTGTCGGCGCACCGTTCGTACCTGACGAGCAAGCTGTCGTCGCTGGGCAAGTACTCGGCGCGGCTCGAGGCGGCCGCGGCGTGGCTCGGCGAGACGCGCACCCGAGCCAACATCGCCGCCGACCTGCCGCCGCCCCAGCGCGACAACCTCATGCGCAACATCGCCGTGAGTACACACACTCATACTGTATTGCATGCAGGACCACGCAGCCACCTAATACCTGTACCGGTGTTGTCAGGCGTGCGTCAAGGACCGCGAGGCGGAGGTGCGCGAGGTGCTCGAGAACTACAACAACATCGAGCGTGAGTGTGGCGCCGCCAAGCAGAGCGTGTGTCCCGACCTGCGCGACAAGCTCGCGAGACTCAAGGACGACTGGGCCGCGCTGCGGGCCGCCACCACCATCACCACCACCACCACTGCCGTCACCACCACCGCTGTCACCACCACCGCCGTCACCAGCGAGCCGGGCACACCGCGCAAGGGGTCGGTCGACAGCCAGAGCAGTGGTAAGTGTCGGTGGCGGGACCGGGGCGTCACGTGAACACGCCGGGAGCGACGTTACCAACCACATCACACGCTTGTTATGGAAATGTATGAAATACTTCTAATGTAGAAGGTTAAAGGCGAGGTGAGGTGTCCGTCTCACCACAAACTAGTAAGTTGCTTTCGATTCGATAAATCCGTAACCTGATAATACAGTTTCATGAACGGACTGCTTACCGCGAGACTATTCTTTGTACGAGTTAAATTATATGCAAGCTTTTTGCACCATGTCACAGAAAGGTCAAGCTTGGATCTTGGTTGGTAACGTGGTCCCCGAGCGTCGTGTGGGTTGTTTGTGATGTACAGTAATGCGATGTCGTACGGTACAACAGTACTGCAGTCTGCAACTGCCAACGAGTTATATTTGCACGTAACTGTAGCTTGGACATTCTAGAGTAGTCTATGGACTATAGCGCGTCATATTACGACGTAAAGACCATGTTCTGAATTATTTTATGTTTCAAAAAACCCTATTTAAGAACACTACTGTAAGTAGCAATCAATCAAGACTACATTGGGGTTTGTGACGTCACCACTATCCTAGATAATTCAAGTTGTAACACTCGGCCGCCGTTGAACAGTACGACATCGCGTCCATGTGTTTGTATCATATGGTTTGGGCAATAAAGGTTTGGCTAATTCTAACCAGTAGTTTTATTCTCCACTAACCTGCACTGCGCGACTGTTGGACAGTCACTCGCCGCTAACTCGCTCAGTAGAACTAGATGGGTGTATGGTACTAATTACAGAGTGTAACCACACGAACTGATGATGTGCACGAAATTATAACATAGCTGTAAGATACACTTAACAAACGTATTCTGCAAAACACAAATTATTTTTTATTACTGTAATTAATCATCACTAGTTGCTATCAAACATGAAACAATATTTATTTAGTTTTGGTTGAAATGTGTGAAAAAAAAGTGTAGAAAATTGATGACATGAATCGCAATCAGCAACTAAAATCGGATGTAAGTCACTCGCCATACAAGGGTACATTATTTGGATGTTTAAATAAAAACAACAAGGCTAAAAGTATTTGTTAGATAACGATACTCTACTTTCAAAATAGGGAATTTTAGAACGATCGATCACTGGATCGATGAGGACGGCCGCCAACCTACCTTACTTCGAAGGATGAAGAACATTCAGATGCAGTTAGGGTTCCCAAGACTGCGCAATGCAATTTATTAGTATTATATATTGCCCACTGCTGAGCACAGGCCTCCTCTACTACTGAGAGGGTTCAGGCCTTAGTTCATCACGCTGGCCTAATGCGGGTTGGCAGACTGTATACTTCATAAACCGAAACATTACACTTTGTTATAATATATCAGGTGTCTTTAATCAACTCACATTGGAAGTGTCAAAATGCCTCCGTGCAGTATGTGCAAATTGCGCGAACTGTGCTTAGCTCTCGTCTCGGCGCGGAATGTATCATAAAGTTGCCAAATTAAAAGTGTTGACGCGCGAGAGCTCCACTCTTCATTCAGTTAATGGCGGCGAATTAGCGTTCGTAGGCCGCCGTGAGCGGAGAACAGTAGCGACCTGACGACCCTCAAACTTGGCTTTTCATATAGTGGTATGGTCCAGGGACTTGTGTGCCCTATTTCTTTGTGTGCGTGTAATGTAAAGGTCTAATAACATTGTACTTGTTCATAATAACAACACATGATAATATGTCAATCACAAATGACTGCATAGGTTGGAACGACTGAGATCCGGGGTTCGGATCCCGGGTCAGGCAAACTGGGCTTTCCTAGTCAGTATCTGCCCGGTGTGTGGAATATGGTGATTGGTTCGCCCCCAATCACATCACGGGACGGAATAAACGGACAAAATGTAGGGACCCTTATTGCACCTCTGCGTACCTTTCGGGGATAAAGACGTAATGTGTGTTTGTTTATTTTTGTTCGTGCTATATCAATCACGATCGACTAACTAATCTCTGTTGCGATACTGCGCGGCCCTGTCCTGCGCCGCCGCGTGTTCATGTAGGCTGCAATTACTGTTCGTGCGACAAGTTCTTTGATTAGCGAGGTCCGTCCCATCCTTGTCTTATTTCGGGTATGCCTGTCTTTCTTGCTCATTGCTTCACGAATTCGACGATTGCCTCATTGGACAAATAGCTGCGTATTCCGGTTGTAACACCGACAAGATCTTGGATTTAATCTTCAGTTCGGACTTCATTTTTCTGCGGCATGGTCTCGTTTCGCATAATGGGAAGCTAATATAGGTACTTCTCCAATGGTGGGCCAATTGTACTTCTGCTTTCCCTTTGATTATGTATCTCGAGTTCCTGTGCGTGTCAGCGTGACACGGCCTCTTACTAGTCGCAGCGTGTTATGACGAGGTGTCACGCCATCAATCCATTTGCCGTGTTAACTTTTTATAACCGGGTCGTCGCATGTTCCGACACGCCCGCAAATTTGCTGTTTATTCAACTAATCAGCCGGTACATTGCTTTGTGTAGATTATCGTGTAAAACATCTTGACACTATTGTCTTTGCGTATGAGTAATAGTAACTATTACCTATAGATAGTATGGATTATGTTGCTTGGTAGGTTATTTGCGTTTAAGGAACAAGGAGACAATTTCAGTCCTGGACCAATAAAATAAAGTTATTACTGATATTACCATCTGCATTTCGCTTCACAGTCGAGCAGTAGCTCGGCACGCCGCCGCGCCGCGCCGTCGTGTGGTATGGTTCTGTAAAATTAGGTCGATTCGTTAAATTTATGTTATTAAATTCCTGCGACACGCTCGCAGCGTACATATTTGTGTAAATTCATTAAAAATATAGGGCTACGTAGGTAGTAGATGCACAGGAAATGAATATCGAAAGATACAATGCTATTGAAATGGAAATTGACGCAGATTGCAGATGTTCCTAGCTGTTATATGTTAGCGTTTGTGTGGTATTTTCCTGTGGCGTATGATGGAGGCTCGTATATTGTGTAGTATGTGGCCGCTGTGCGATGTGTCCCACTCTCTGTCCGCGCCGTCGCGTCCATGTGAAGCCCGAGCCTGTCGACATGTCGACTCATTTCTACTACACTCACACAGTCCGAGACACGGCAGCTAGCGGGTAGCGGTACAACGTATTTCTTTTTGTTTTTTATGGTGTTGTATGACGAGACGAGCTTTCTGATCGCGTGATGGTAAGCGATATGATCACCCATAACCAGTAGCAACACCAACCAGGACTGAGTTACAAAGTACTGTGTGGCATGCCACTGCGCTCGTCATCCTGAGACGCTCATTATGTCCAGTAGTTACACTGACTACAATGTCCTTCAAACAGAAACACAACAGTGCATGCACACTGCTGCTTGGCGGTAGAAATAGACATTGCCGTGGTGCCCACCCAGACGGACTCTTACATATGAGAGACCTAACACAAATGTTATAGTAAGTATTAATGTTTCGTAGGTACCTACTTACATGTTATTTCCGTTCCATGATGTGATGAGAGGGAATCTCGTGTGTTTTGTTTACAATGACGTCGTCACTACGCTAGTGATTACAGTACTGACTGACTAGACTATTCTTAGTGTTTCAGTTTTGACTAAAAATACAGCATTTTCGTAATGATATTACACAATTAGTAATGTAATATGTTTGGAGTGGGTAGTGAGTTCAATGTCGCGCTGGGGTTTGTCTCGGCTGCTCGGGCGCGCGGTCACGGCCAGCCGCCGGTAAACATTGGAGCGCTGCCATCACTCGTCATCGTACTCGGTCCCCTCCCCCTCCCTCGCCCCCGCCCCACCCCGCACCGCACCGCGCGCGTCTTCGCACACTGCTCCTCCGGGAACATGTCGATGTTATGTAATGGGGATATTGACGCTCATGCTTTTGCCGAACGGTGCAGTTTCACGTACCATTAGCTTTGGTTATGTCAGCGATGTAGATCCAGCCAGTGTAATTACTGAACTTATCTCGGGATGACGCGGCTTCTAGGTCACGAAAGATTCACGTGACTTGTCCGGGTTTTTGTCATTAACGTAGTGGTGGGCTGGCCAGAGCCAGCCATCGTAATTTAGGACCAAAATCACTATTTATGTACTCGTTTCCTTGAAATAGTGACTTTGTTTATGTACTTATTTCAAAGGCGCATGGACGTATTAACTAAAGTTCCCCCGATCGCCTATGAGTTGTGGCACGCGATTGCTCACAAAGTGTGTAAATTTTCCTATTATAAGCGTTTGTGAATTACTGGCGCCCGCGGAATGTGGAGACACTAGCGCGCCGCTCCGCCCGCCCGTATCCACATCTACACATTACACAAAGATTCCTCGCGCGGCTTTTGTCCGTAAAAACTGGGCCGACTGCAGGCGACGCGACACAGTTATCACTCCGTTTGGAACTACTCCGAACTTACGTATATTACTTCTATATCAAACTTTATGATCGCGTGGTGTTTGTCGGTGTGAATTGCGTACGGTATTCAATATCGACGACCCACACTTATGGCGTTTAACCTTTTCTCACGAATTATCGCAACTTACAGAGAACAAATCTGGATTTTTCGAGCCACGGTAGGCAACAGGCTCTGAAACTCCTTTGGCACCGCGCGTGCGGACTTGTCACTCCTTGGTTATAAAATTACAATACAAATGTATGTAACATTATGATTGCATATTTCCATTTCTGTTTGTAGTTACAGTATTTCTTATGTCGCCTTCTTGGATTAGTAGTAACGTGTCAGTTAGGGATTCGCAGATCTCGGGTTTGAAGAGTTGGGTAACAATTATGCATTTTCTAAGACTGTTTGCTTGGGGCTGAATCTGTCATTTGGTATGGCATCAGGCAGGCAGACGTTTTATAAAAAGTTGTTGCGACTACCTACTCATCATTGGAGTAGTATGGGGGCAGATAGAGAAAGTGACATTAGATTTGCATTTGTAATTTTTATTTAAATTTGGCCAATACTGTAGTAGTAACCCCGAGGAGTGAAGGCGGAAACTGAAAGAACAAACAAAGAGCTGTGTTGGTATTGTGGCGCGGCGCCAGGACCCGCTGCTTTCTGGGGCACAGCCTCCGCGGCGGGCTGCAGCCGCACGGACTAATCACACCCCCGTCCGTCCCCCCGCGCTCCACCCCCGCATCGCCGACACCCGCCGCTCTAATTACTCCTGCACTCAGCCGCGTTTGAACACCGCGCTATTGTTGCCGCGCCTCTGTCGGTGGTTTCTTATCATTTTTCAGCAGAGACCTGCAATTTGCAAGTGAGTCATCTTAGGTGATTACCGCTGTCCATGAACACACAATGCGACGTCGTGGTGGTTTTTAATCGGGAAATACAGAAGACGGACAAATAAAGTAAGCTTTCATTTTTGAAAAAATATATGCTTACACGTGATCGGCGCCAAGTTTTCGCTTGTAACCAGGTTGAAATGTAGAGCGTGTTTGAATTTTTCGTAATTGCCGTTATTTCCGTCGCGTCGCTTCGCGTCGTGCCGTTCGTTTGATGTGCGGAAGCGCGCGGCTCTCGCGCCGCCGAATTAGATCATAAATATGTTTATTCCCTGTATTCGTACATTGTTCAACAATATAACTGATGTTTATTCCGATGATATTCATTAAGTTTTATTACACGTAATGATATCTAGTTACTGATAGCTTTTTCATTGTGAAGTATCTAAGTAGAGTGCAGGCAAATAGGTAAGAGGTCGCTACCTCTGTTTATGGTCGCCAGAATTATGTCGGCTTGTTGGACGTACACCGCCTGACTAGGGAGCATGATTCATGGAAATAAGTTGACTTGCGTGTGCGGCCGTCACCCGCCATACAATTACCAAATATTTGCGAATCACACAAACATTTCACTCCCATTGCGTGTACATTATTGTAATGACTCGTTTATAGCGCTGATCTTCGTTAATGTATTTCACGAGTGATTTGGTTCCACTAGCGGCGACTGAGTGAAATGAGTCATTTCGCAGCGGTAGGCGGTGTTTGCGATACTGCCTTCAGCCGGAAATGGCAACTCGATTGCTGCGAACCCTGCCGACATTACAACAAAGCTGTAACACAAAGTATACAGTGTGTCGTCGTGTAATGTTCCATTAAATAAATCACACTTGCCACTTCTGCCGTAAAAACAAAATATGTGTGGTTTTTAAATCATTGGGTAATGTAATAAGGAACCGCGGGGGATTGTGTGCGGGAATTTGAAAAGTGCACTCGTTATAATGCTCCGTGTAATAGCTCTGTGAGTGTGCAGCGTGTGCGATACATGCGCCGCGTGCGGTTTGTTGATTCCCGCATGATCTGTGCATTCACGAAACTACTGTACGCTCTACGGCATCGCTCAGCCGCGTATAAATTGCTATAACAGCTCTTCTTGTTGATTAAACCCTTTTTTATGACATTGAACGACGAGACGAGCATGCCGTTCGCGTGATGGTAAGCGATTTTTTTGCTCCACCAAACTATTTGGATAGACCAATGGGTCTATCCAAATAGTGATTCTGATAATGATTAGAATCGCTATTATCGCTAAAGCTTCCATCCCACAATTTTTCCTACTAGACATTTTACGTAGGTATTTAACAGAGCGTTTATATTTAAAAGGGCACAGAATGTTATTATTGCAAATAGTTTCACAAATGACAATTAGCTATACAGAGTATACAAACAGATTACGTAAGCTAACCGTTACTTTAACATTAACCACCCGAAACTGAGCGGTTAATGTTACTGTTATTCGTGACGTCATTTTGACTATTGTTAATTTTTTGGCAACCCGAAAATTGCTTAACCGAAGATTTGACAGTTGGTTACACCTTTGTTATTGTTAAAGTTATTTTCGGCAAGTCACCCTAAACTTTTACGAGTTACGCGCGGATTTTTCCCATGTAACGGAGAGATGCGCGGGTATGGGCGGGGGGAGGGGTAGTGTAGGTATGTTGGCAACAACTTGGCTGAAACATTAAGAGCTTATGTGAAAAACATATGGAATCGTGATGGGCGTGACTTAGCGTATTTCAAATGCGAGGCGCCGCACGGCCCCGCTGAGATAGATCGCGCGCCTCGGCCCTCGTCGCATCGCGTCGTTGCGACAGGTCGTTGCACTCAAGCCCGCGAAAAGATCGTCATTGCAAATGCATGTCTATGTTGTAAATATTATAGTTATTATAATTTCTAATAAATTTATAACTTATAAAACATAGAATTTATTTTAATTCGTTTATAGAACCATTATTATGTCACTATTATCTACCTAATTACTTGAACATTATGTAAAATGACATTGTAAGTTATCTAAACTCATCGAAAGTATTATTCACTTATAGTTGACTTTTGTTGACAAGATAAAATTTGGTGTGGTGGTAGGTTCGAGTCTTACCCCTACGTAGGTCTGTATATAGGTAAAAAGCAAAGCAGTATGAAACTTCTATAATATGTTTTAGATTATATTTTGCTTTGCTTTGATTTATTCTTGTGGACTTTCCTAACTTTGGTGGACATAAAATAAATAATAATACAATAAATGCAGTCACTATTTTTCGGCCCGACTCGGGATTCGAACCCGGGACCTCAGCACAATAGGCGTATCGTGTGTGCAACTACGCCTTGGAGGCAGTCAAACATAGCATCACACCTTTTCTCCTCACATTTCGTTAGCTATTTTAGGTCTTATCAAATAGGAGACGAGCTTATTGCCACATACCGGGCCCAATTCAGCAGACCGAGTTGATACTGGACAGAAAAAAATAGTATTTGCCCGACGCGGGATTCGAACCCGAGACCTGAGCGTGGAGGCCGTACCGGGCACGTAATACAACTACGAGTTGCGACATCAAGGTAGTTTCGACAAGTCATTCACGATGAAACTTCTTCCCTGGAATGTCAGGTCTATTTTACGTAAATGATGCTTCACTCTAGTGCCACCATGCAATTTAAAAATCGAATTTTTTATGTAAAGGATGTTCGAAATTTATGCAATGCAATAAAATTACATAGCTTGATATGAAGATTGATTACATTATTATGGTTGAATAGTCACTATATAGGATATAAATGTTACAAATGTTGAAGGCGGCCGCTACCTATCTAGATAATTTTTATAATTTTTAATTTGAACTGTATGTAATGTGGGGTAAGAAAAATATAGCAAGGTCATTCTTACTACGCGGGTACTTTTTTTTTTTTTTTTTTTTTTCTCTTTATTTAGGACAACAAACAATTGTGTAATAAAAAACAAAGTATATAACAGAAAACGAACAATGAAGTTTGACTAATTACACAACCAACACCGTTATCCACTAAGAATGTATCAATATTAACAAAGTCTAAATATATTATATAATTACAATTTCATGACAGAGTAGGCCAGTCCTTGTATATAAATGCAAACTTAATAGCAAATTCCATAACAGTGCTTAATTTTAACAATAAGAATTATGATTTACATTTAGACCAAGTAGGTTTAACATATTTAAATATAGCTAACTAATATTATTCTAAATGAATTTCATTGTAGTGTACATAGGACTTAAGCCATTTATGGTAGTATGTGAGAAATGATTGTCAATATATTATGTTTAACAATTAGCACAGAAGTTGTTACAAACTTTTGAAAAAGAGAACCACACAATTATTAGTTATACATACAGATCATTCTATACTTGTAGAAGGTTTACATGTGGTATTAAGAAAAGTAAGAATAAAATTTAAGATTTAACTCTAATTAAATGCATTCAACTCCCAAATACAATAAAAATTAAAAAAGAATCATAATAATAATAATACAATATAATATTATACTATTATACTAGGGAATATTGCGAACAATTTATTCAAGTTAAGTCTGCCTGAACATCCCTTAGTTTGTCTAAGACTGCTTTCCTAAATTGGCTTGTGGATAATACAAATAGATCAATTTCCGAAAAATTATCATTGTGGGAATTCATGATTCGCCTTATCGGAGCGCGTTTACCTGCATTGGTTCTACAGTGTTTAGGAGCAAACAAGTGGTGTACATAATTGAGTCGAATACGTTGAGAGCGACTAGGGATGCGTAGGTATATTTGATTTATGAGCTGAGTACAATCGAAGACATTATGGCAAAGTTTATATAAAAACATTTGGTCAAGGAGTAGTCGCCTAGTGTGCAAAGTAGGTAAATTAAACTTGCTTAGTATATGGCGATAAGAAGCCAGCGTATGGGTACATCTGTAATTCATTGTTTTGAGGTATTTTCTTTGTACTGCTTCTATTTGCTCACTATACTTTTGATAATATGGATTCCAGATCTGTGAGGCATATTCAAGTTGAGGTAATATAAGTGATTTTAGCAACAGTAAATAGGTAGTGGGCTGCCTGAATGGAGCACAGGTACGCATTATAAAACCATACAATTGATAGGCTTTGTTTGTTATGTGATTAATGTGCGTGTCAAAATGTAATTTAGTGTCGATAAATAGGCCTAAGTCTTTAATAATCGTCACTTTTTCAAGAGTCGAATTACATAGAGTATAGTAAGCATTGAGGGGATTGTTTTTGGTAAAGCTAATGGCTTTACATTTAGATAGACTTAATTGTAATTTGTTACACCGACAATAGGAAGAAAACCGATCAAGATCTTCTTGGAACTTAAGGTGATCCTCATGGGTTTTTATACAGCGGTATATTTTTAAATCGTCGGCGTAGAGAAGAAATTTAGTATTTTTGAAACATTTATCTATATCATTTACAAATAAAACAAAGAGTAGAGGACCTAAAATGGACCCCTGAGGTACACCAGAAGTAACACAAATACAACCAGATGAAAACCCATTAATCACCACCCTTTGTGACCTATTCGTAATGTATGATTTAAACCACCTAAGTAAGTTGCCACGGATACCATTATAAGCAATTTTTTGCAACAGTAATGCATGGTCAACCTTGTCAAAAGCCTTACAGAAATCGGTATAGACCGCATCCACCTGTACGCGATTGTCCATACTTTCAAATATGTAATTAGTAAATAAGGTGAGGTTGCTGACGGTGGAACGATGTTTAACAAACCCATGCTGTTCAGGGATGATTATTTTATGCAGACTTGGATAAATATAACTATGAACCAAACGTTCCAGGACCTTAGACAATGTAGACAGTAAGGATATCGGGCGGTAATTAGTGACGTCGCTTTTTGGGCCACTTTTGTAAATAGGTAAGATATTTGCTGATTTCCAACACTGGGGTATAAAACCTTCGTTTAAACTGCGATTAAAAAGTAAGAAAAGAGGTGTACTTATGGCGGATGCAATATGCTTAAGGAAGAATGGTGGTATTCCATCAGGTCCCGGTCCCTTAGACACGTCCAATGCTTCAAGAGCATTGGTTATAGACTTTTTTGAGAGGTGTATATTTGATAAGTTTATATCAGATATATGAGAATTGTGAGAAATATTTGTGTTTGAAGCAATGGTATTTATATCAAGAAGCATGGAGTCGCTTTTCTCATACACGGAACTAAAATAATTAGAGAAAAAATCACACATCTCTTCTGGATTATTGGATGTACGATTATTGTATGTAACGGCGTTGGGGACACCGTTTCTATCTTTGCGACTGTGTACATATGACCAAAATGATTTAACATCCTTCTGTATATTTGTCTCGATAGTGTTCCTGTAAGATTTAAGACAGTGAGAAGATATTTTTTTGTATCTTTTACGGTACATGGAAAATAGTGCATAATCCGATTTATTTTTATACTTCTTCCATTTTATCCATGCATCCTCCTTGTTTTTGAAAACGTGTATAAGAGGACGTGAGAACCATATTGGAAAGTCCCTAGATTTTGAACGTCTTAAAGGAACGTGTCTTTTTATAATTTCATATAACTTTTCATAAAATAAAGAAGTAGCAGCATCAATAGATAATCCTTGGAGGGTGGAATGCCAGTCAATTCCATTTATGTCGACATTAATTTCAGGGTACTTGCCATCTATAAAATAATATGATTGTGTAAATCCTACGCTGGGCTTATAGGCACCACTTAACAGAACCAAGGATAAAAGCGGGGGGTGGTAACAGTCTACAGGTACTAGCGGGAAAGGCGGTTGTTCACAGGTAGATGTATCATCATTGGATAAGAAAAGGTCAAGAACGCGGTCCATGCTATTCCTAATATGATTATATTGCTTACAGTTAATAATATGCATAAAATTTGATAAAAGCAAAACAGAATGATTTGAAACATTGGACACATCAGGGGTGAGTGCAGAAATATTACAATGTCGCCAGTTTATTTGTGGCATATTAAAATCACCGAATATGTAAATATTTTCAATGTCAGGTAACAATAACTCACTTTGTAGTGCACTAAAGAAAACTTCATATACTTGAGAACTTTGATTGGGAGGAATATACACGCCGCATACAACCTGATAGCTTTTATTGTTGTAGAATTTCAAAAAAACGTAATCTATATTAGGAGGTATAATATTATTGTAATTGTTACTTGATGAACTAAGCGTACAGCGTACAGGGCCCAAACCACGGCGCACGGCAATCAGAGCACCACCGCCGTCAGATTTGCCACTGGCCTCCCGATTTCTGTCACAGCGATAAAGCTTGTAGCGTGAATCTGTAATTTCATTATCTGCTATATTTGATGTTAACCACGTTTCTGTAAGAATGATGGCATCATAACATTCAGATAAAATATTGTTAAATAAAGTATTTAGCTTGGTCCTCAACCCTCTACAGTTTTGGTAGTAAATGGAGATTTTATCAGTCATTTAGTCATTAAAGTGTAAAATAGTGAATATACTTAAATATTATAGCACTTGTTACGCAGGAGTAGGTAAACTTATAAGAGCAGCAGTATTTGTGAAACAAAATTAATGTGTAGGAAAGCAGATACTTTAACATTACATAACGCAAAACGAAAGGAATATTCAAGCATGAATTAACATTAAAGAAGAATAAAAATAATAAGCAATAAAGCAGTATTTTAATCCAGCTACTACAAATGTATAAGTATTGGGAGGTAGTTTTAAGCAGCATTAGAGCGCATTGTACAAACTCGACAGTGTCGATATGCACAGAGTAGTGTAAGTGTGAGAGCTCGCAAGACTCTGAAGTGATATGATGAATCGATATAAAATTAGAAAACGAAATTACGTTACCACTATACATCGAGTATGCAAAACATAAAATTAAGGAAAGTATACGATTGACCAGCACGCGTATGGTAGGTTTGTCAAGGTACGAAGTCAGGGCGCTTGATTCTGAGAATGTCCTTCTCAGTTCGAACTGCAAAGACGGCCGAAGTTTCTGATGCTCGCGCGAGAATGGTGCCATTCTTAATCCAGATAAATCGGAATCCGTTCTCCTTGGCAGCGATCCTGGCTTGACGAAACAAATTTTTGTTTCGGGTTGTCAGATGCTCGTTAAAGAAAATTTTGTGGGACACGCCCTGTATGTTCAATTGATCAGAAGTAAGGCGTTTTACACGTGTAGCTGTTAAAAAATTGTCTCGTGTTATTTGTGTCGTAAATCTTATTATTATGTTCTTTGGCTGTATACTTTTAGGGTTCATTTGTGGTACACGATGCAAAGCTGTAATTTCGCTATTTGAAATAGGAAAGTTAATTGCATTTGTAATGCTTTCGAAAATTGATATTAAGTTTTCGCCACGTTTTTCAGGTAGGTTGCTTATTTCAACGTTACAGTTTCGGGACTTTTGCTCCATGTCATTAAGTTTGTATTGGAGTTCAAGTATCCGCGGTTCACATGACTCCATGGCTTCCAGCTTCATATTCTGCGCTTTCAGTCGGTTGTCAAGATCAGTGCTCTTTTTTTTTTAGATCATCGTACTCATCACTCAGAAATTTTATAGAGGTTTTGACTTCCTCGATGTTTTTCACCAACTTTGCAAAGTTATCATCTTGTTTAGAGAACCAAGCTTTCATCATATCCAGCATCTTACTTTGAAAGGATCTAAATTCAGATCGGAGATCCAACTCGCTCGAGGCAATGTTTCCTCTACGGATGGTAACGTGGGGCGTAAGGGAATCTCTTCCTGTAAATGATCCATCTACACTCATTTCTCCAGATACTGATTGTAGTACACTATTATCAATATGGGAGAAGGTACTATTTAACTCGTTCATAATTCTCTGTACGCAAGGCTACTCTGTGTACACTTAACAGGCACGACGCGGCGACCGTTCGGCGAGGTCCGCAGGTAGTAGGATGACGTCACTACTCACAACGCGTAAACAGGGCGCAAACGAGGTGTGCCACGACCGGTGCGTGCCGCGACGCGAGACGGAATGAACTTGTGCTTATAGAAAATTTGAAAAGTTAATTACTTACAATTTTTTAAATATTTTTGATATTTTGTACAGAAGAATAGACTGATGTTTACTGCAACAGCTACTTCTTCAATTCTAAGGCATTTGTTTTTGTTTTGCAATATAGCAAAGCTCCGATATCCTTATTGAACTGAATGAAAAATAATGATGGCCATATTTTAAAAGGAGACGGGAAAAACTTCATAGAACTTTGGGCTTAGTGTTACAGAGATAATTTATGCATTATTTTATAGTTATATTAGAACTATTTCCAAATGAGAAAGAAAAATCTGTCTGTCCAATGGGAGTAAAGAAAGAACCGCTGTAGAGTAGAGCTTCTAAATCATTTTTCGGTGAATAACTTTTTTTTACCTGATGACATAAGATGTTCACAGTACCTAACCATTGGATTGCCCTATTGAATAGTGAACAGAGCTAGCTTAGACAATAACCAGAATTGAACATATCACATGGAATCGACGAGGACTGATATAAATATATAATGGCTCATTTACACTGTCGCGCGAGTGGTACGCCGAACACAATACGAGCCACGACGCGAGGTGTGAAGCTAGAGTGTTAGTGAGTCAATAATGTATTTCAATTTGACATTACGTCGGGAGCGCTGAACAAAGTTGCCAGTAAAATTAAATAATATCGACCAATATTAAATATCCCAAAAAGTGAAAATGTCTTTTTAGTTTAATTTCTAAAATACCTATAGTTTTTAATTCTTATTCTTTTTCAGCCTTTAAAAGGCTACTATTGCACATAGGTCTCCCCCAAAGAATTATTAATACTATTATGTCAATATTATTCTTGTTATACATGCTTGGTATTCTTTGAGTATGTAACCAACGCTCTAAGTTGGTGCCAGCGCCGTGTGTAATATTACACGAACCACTTGGTGCCAGTTGTCACCTTTCTATAACTCAAAACCTATTTAAAGTAAACACATAAAACTGTGTGAGTTTAATTATATCTATAAGGACATCTAGAAGTCCAAATTTCATGAAGCTAGCTCAAACGGTTATAAAGATATGAAGGTCAAAATCGTAAATTTTTGTACTGACTGACAGACTTATAGTATCTAAACCTAACCTACTTCCAGATGACCTAGAAGGATGAAATTTGGAATCCAGCTTGGTAATTATGTGTAAGCGTAAGAAAAAATCTAAAAATAAAAAAAGTTAAAAATACAGGGGTCCACATAAAAAAATATATTTTTAATGGTAGCGTTGGAACCGTTACAAGCAAATATTTGAAACAATCCCAATATATGTTTTATTATATTTGCTTTATAACAGAAATATAAAGATAAAGTTAAGCCAAAACATTTGTGGTGTCCCCATAAAAAAACACTTGTAATACGCGCTAAACAGCCGGCCAACGGTGTGTCGTCGGCGGCGCGCGGCACCACACAACTCAATACCTACCTAATTTTCTTTACAAAAAGTAATGATATCCCACCAAAAACATAAATGTAAAAGATCTCACATTTGTAAATACCAGCAACTATTATAGGTATTCAATAAAGCAAACAAATAGAATTTAATACTTGTTCATAATGTTATTTTGTTCCTATAAATACATATTTAGATTTTGCATAAAACTTGGCACACATTTAGATCTCCATTCTTTTTGCGGCGAAGCCCACAGCTAAGCATAATTTTGGTATTTAACTTGGCTATCCTTTTTTACATTTATGTTTTTGGTGGGATATTTTTAAATGGAAGACATAAAAATAGAAGAATATTGATACATGCTTCAAAAGTGTAAGGTCAAGCCCAATTTAGGCCGTCTCCTTTATACCTATTAGAGTTTGTGGCCAGTCATGTCCAGCGGATTTTGATTTTAAAGCCAATAGCCTTTAAAGAAAAATAAATCTAAATGGCGGCCTTTATTTAAAATTCTAACATTACATCTGCCTTTTGTGCACAAAACAATGCCCAGATATCGATTTTGAGTTCGATTGGCCTTAATACAAAAAACTTCAAAATGGTGGCTACTTTTTCAATTCTGACATTGGATCACTCTTTTGTTAATAATGTTACACCCAGATATCGATTTTGCGGTCGATTAACCTTAAAACAAAGAAATTTAAAATGGCGGCCACTTTTTTCAGTTCTGACGGTGGATCTGCCTTTAGTAACTAAAGTGGTACTCAGATACCGATTTTGAGGTCAATTGGCCTTAAAATAAAGAAATTCAAAATGGCGGCCAATTTTTTCAGATCTGACATTGGATCCGTCTTTTGTACCTACAGGCCTGCCCAGATGTCGATTTTGAGATCGAATGGCCTTAAAACAAAGGAATTCAAAATGGCGGTCATTTTTTTCAATTCTAACATTGGATCCGTCTTTTGTACCTACAGGCTTGCCCAGATATAGATTTTGAGGTCGATAAGCCTTAAAACAAGGAAATTCAAAATGGCGGCCACTTTTTTCAAGTCTAACATTAGATCCGTCTTTTATACCTAAAGGCCTGCCCAGATATCGATTTTGAGGTCGATTGGTCTTAAAACAAAGAAATTCAAAATGGCGGTCACTTTTTTCAATTCTAACATTGGATCCGTCTTTTCTACCTATAGGCTTGCCCAGATATAGATTTTGAGGTCGATTAGCCTTAAAACAACGAAATTCAAAATGGCGGCCACTTTTTTCAAGTCTAACATTGGATCCGTCTTTTATACCTAAAGGCCTGCCCAGATATCGATTTTGAGGTCGAATGGCCTTAAAACAAAGGAATTCAAAATGGCGGTCACTTTTTTTAATTCTAACATTGGATCCGTCTTTTTTACCTACAGGCTTGCCAAGATATCGATTTTGAGTTCGATTGGCCTTAAAACAAAGAAATTCAAAATGGCGGCCACTTTTTTCAATTCTAAAATTGGATCCGTCTTTTGTACTTAAAGGCCTGCACAGATATCGATTTTGAGGTCGATTGGCCTTAAAACAAAGAAATTCAAAATGGCCGCCGTGTATACCAATTCTAACATTGGCTCTTAACATTTTAGTTATTATTGATTCATAATGTATAAATAAATGAGTACTACAAAAAATCATACTAAAATAATTTTATGGTGTAAAAATTTGAACAGCCTTTACATGCAAAATACGAATTTTTTAAATGTATGAGCGGCACGCAAGCGTCATTTACGCAAAATTGGGCCGGCATTCCAGGGCGTCCCTAGCTATGAATTACCCAATATAAATAATACATACATATACTCTCACGTCTTTTATCCCCGAAGGGGTAGGCAGAGGCGCAACTAGTGCACTCACTTTCCGTCGTGCGTATTCCGTCCTATGATGTGATATATCACCATTTCGGGCTCAAAATCCAGACTTCGGGCTGAAAAGAAAAAAATCCAATATCACTCTGCCCGACTCGGGGATCGAACCCGAGACCTCAGCATTGCAGTCATAACGTAATACAACTACACCACTGAGGCAGAATAAATAACAAAAAAAAAGCAGTGACTATTGTTTTTCAATCAGGGATTCGAACCCGGCACCTCAGCGTACCGATCACTAAATATAACTAAAGCAGGTCTCCGACTAGAAACAATTTACAAAGGTGAAAGGATGTAATAATTACGCTTGCTGCCTATCTTATAGACCTAATAGAGCCTATAATTTTATATTGATACACGGACGTGAGCTGGATACACTATAAAACAGAATTTCCAGGGCACCTTCAAATTTGCCGCGCGGTAGCGCGGACCAATCCCTACACTAGACGGCCAATTCGAACTTTGAAGGCGTCCGAAAATTTCGAGCGCACGTCCGTCGTCAGTAAAGATTCCGGACGACTGAAGCCGGCACGGGCCACTCCCATAACAGCGATGGCGTATTTGGACGTCGCGGATGAGAGAAAGTGACGGGAGGCGCACGCGTATGCCGAAATGAAATGGCGTAAGCGCCAAAACAATTGTCTTTTAATTGTGATTATACTATTTAATTCGTTTTAATTGTGTATTGATAAAACTTTGAAAAAAATCTTGTATTGTATTTAAATAAAGTTACGAATGTACATATTCCACCATTTAGAGATAAAGCGTGTTTAAAGAAAATATCAGAGGTAACTTTGAATTTTTTTTCGATCGAGAAAATTTATAGCAATTGTGTTTTGGCTTTGACATATTATTGAGTTATACGTTCAATTTACACATATCCAAAAATCTAACTTCTGATCTTAGTAGTTTACGAGAAATTTGAATTTGAAAGTCCTTAAAGTTCTTGACATAGGCTCTTAAACTCGCCATAAATCACGAGAGGATGTGTTGCTCGATGCTTGCGCAGATTTACAATTTCATAATATTTATGTTGTGCAACGTGGTTAAATCAATCATTATTCCTGAGATTCGCTT
The DNA here is from genome assembly GCA_949316025.1 of Lapara coniferarum. Taxonomy (NCBI): domain Eukaryota; kingdom Metazoa; phylum Arthropoda; class Insecta; order Lepidoptera; family Sphingidae; genus Lapara; species Lapara coniferarum. Next base: position 11,664,221 of record OX438932.1, read on the forward strand.
CTGCTAAGAACTTTGTAGATTTATACCCTTACTTTGGATGAGGTGAAATTATTATGTTATTTGCTGTCATACGGTCTAGAATCTGAATAATATTATCTATCTACAGTGCTCGCGAGTCCGTCCGGTCGGTATTTAATTTGCGTTATTTATACAGACTTTAAAATAATATTTCTTTTCATTTTCAGCATAATATCACATTATGGTTTTGTAATTTAAAAAAAAATATACCTGTTCGGACTATACGTAATACGCGAAAAAATTAACATGTAGACAGACTGTAGCTACTGTTTTATTAAATGTATGATAATTATAATAAGTATTATTTAAGTGATGATAGGTCGACGACGTCAACCGTCGACGAATACGTCGAAACTAAATAAAATAAAATACTTTGTTCATCACGTAGGCGAATATAGTTGCACTTATGATAAGTCAAGATACATTCAATTATTAATTATTATTATAAATAATCACTTATATAACTAAAGACATTTTTAAAGGGAGCAAAATCAATGAAAACTAAATATAAAGAAGCCAAGCTCGGGCTGGCAGGAAAGAGATAAAAAAAAGAATATTTTTTATTAAAATTAATGGGAGGCACGCGTCGCGATCCTCACCGGTGAGGACACTACAGGACCTAGCGTAGCTAATCTACCAGCCTTTCACTACCTACCTAAGCGATGACTACCCGAAGCAGAAAGGCAGAAAGAAACTCCGGGCTTCATTTTTTGTCATCAATTGTCCATTGAATCTTTATAAATTTTTTTTTCATGTCTTGCATACAAAGTCAGATTAGTTATATAAGCTAATGTACACACATCACCGTTAAATAAGGATAAAATCCAATTGAAGGAAATATACAAACACAAAACACTATACCTTCATAATAAAATGAGAGACCACAAATAAATAATTAAGTATAATTAAACGGTGTACAACGTGCATACGCCTACATTTACAAATATATTTTTTGTTGATTTATTCTAATTTTAATATCAATACGCACAGTTAAAATAATTTATAAGTTTAATTTATATTACAAGATGTCTGGGCTTTACGTTCAGTTATCATATAACCACAAGCACCGCTGGAAATGTGCGAGATCTATTCCGATCTTATTCACGCAATATCAATTCGCCATCTCACAATTTCGTAGGCATATTTTCACTACTCGACTCCTCTATATATCATAATAATGTATGAGAAATGAAACTACAGCAAGTCACGTCCCTAGCACCGAAACAACAGTGTTCCACATAGTTGCTTGCCGACACCCACATAAGATAATAGGGACTATCCACAGTTGACATGTACACACGCATACCGAAGATAGAAAATCTAATAACCACATGTGACGTAATCTAGTTTGTGAAAAATAATCGACTCTGGACCGAAAGATGTGCAATCAGGCGCTCGTGAAATCCTCCGAACTAGACGGATCGTACTCATCACAAACTCTGTCGGTACTAAACAAATTCCGAACAACGCACAAAGGCGACGGCGGCCCTTGTTCATCGTCTTTGTCCCACTTTTATATCCCCTAAATAGCTTCACTCTAAGGGCGCGAAACTAACCTTTGGGTAGCAGAGGGGCGAAAAATGCAATTACAAGTTTCGTTTGATGTACAGTTAATTACAAGCTCAATTTACGTTTAATTAGTTTATCGTTTCGCTTCCCTGGTGCTCATTGTAAATTATTTTAATAGGGAATTGAGGCAAAAATGTATGATTATTAGGAGATCGACTGTAGGCGTCCTCGGGACACAAAATTAAAGCCCGCTGTAGTAGCTCGATGTGATTCGGTTTCAGATATGAACGGCAAGCATGCAGTTTAGGCAGATCGGCATCTTTTCTGCATAACTTACCATGTGGTGTAGAATTGATGCCATATAAGTAAATATTGCGACAACCACTTTCCAATACGAAAATAAATAAAAAAAATGTGAAGTGTAAATTGTAACTTTCATAAAATTCCGTAAGGTCCACTACTCACCCGATTGTATCATTCAAACGATCATATCATAAAGAGGTATGTGCATAGGGCTCCAGGCGCGTCTGTCGGTGCCGCTGGTGCGGCTCCGCGCCTTAACATTTTTGCACAATTGTGAACGGCACAAGATAGTAAACTTTATTGTTCTAATAAAATCAACAGCGGTACAGTGTAGTGTTGTGCTGCTCGGTGGGGCGGAGGGTGGAGTGTGACAGTAAATTGTCACGGCTCACTCGCAGATTAAATTTAACTAGCTTACCGAAAATGAACATTTGCCCCAAATTGTCTGCGCAAATATATTCGGGACTATCGAAGTATTTATGAGTGCCTACAGTTGTAAAATTGACACTAGCGCGGGCCGAACTAAGGATGTGCGAGCGTGCACAAATAAAATGTGAGTGGTTGGGACATTATAAATACACATTCAATATTATTTTCAAATAATAAAGTTGCTCATGATAAAGTATGTAAACATCGACTATTCATACATAATTACACGTGTTTACATAAAGTATTATAGTAGAAGACAATAACTCGTAGTTAGTAGTTACCGGTACGTTATCCGTTTATTTGCATGGAGAGTGAAGTGCATAAATATGCAGTATTATGAGTGACGTCAAGCGACGTCGACGATAGTTGGTGGCTAGTCTTGTGCCGCACTCGCTCTCAATATTCATGAACCGCTGCGGGAGGGAGGAGACCGGGGGTGAGGGAGCGCCTCCTATTCTATGCATTAACACTAACATTGAAAAGTTATCAGATTATCGGCATCACATCAAAGGCCTAAACCCTCTTAGTAGTAGAGGAGGCCCGTGCTCAGCAGTGGGTAGTATATAATACAGGGCTGATTGCATTGCATTGGATATGAACGGTTCGTATATAAATGCATAACATGCTGACATGATTCCGGCGAATATGAGGAGACGACCGTCGGCCAGCGTTGCATTGTATACTTGTGTGCTGTTTGTTGGAGGCAGTGTAAAAATATCAAATTATAAAAGGAAACATGATGGGTATTTGATGGAACTACTAAGTTCAGCAATGTTCTCAAAGTACGATGTATATTATAGGGGTGTTTGTACTATAAGGTGCTAGTCCATTGGTATAATGTATTGTATTATTTTGGCCAAAAGAAATGTCAGCATTTCCATTTTATGCATATTTATTGTAACTTAATTTATAGTAGGTATTAGCTTCTAGTTAACACATAGTGTGGTCAAAGCTGTGTACACTTATAATAGGCGTACATATTTGTAACTGTAATTGTTTCATAATACAACCTGTCATGATAAAATGTAATATGTTACGCTGTTAGTGTACCTAAATAAATAAATAAATAAATATGCAGTTTGCCAAACGATTTATTGAACGCTCGCACTTTACAACGTTTGGCATCGGTCCAGATTTAACACTTCATATTATGTCAAACTTAACACATGTTCAAAGATCAAAGCGTAATTAATAAAAAATACAGAGATAGCGCCAAAAGGTTAGGCCTAGTTCCATAATTCGCCAATAGATGGCGCTGTACAAAATGTACATCGCGATGTCAAGATTCTCGGGCCGCTATTTATAAGGTTTCGAGAGTTTTGGCTCGGCAGTTCGGGTTCCCAGTGCAACCAAGCACATCAGTGCGGAAGTGTAAGTGAGTCAAAGTGTTAGTAAGGACCACAGTGCGAGAAGAGTGGAAGTGAACAAGTGCAATCACTGTATTAGTGTTAAGTACTGTATTGTAGTATTAGTGCCAAACAGTGTATTCAGTGCAACAATAAAAGGATACAAGTGCAAACAGGTGTAATCAGTGCAACCCCCCCCGAACTCATAGGACACCCCAAGCAAAGCTACCCTAACATTGGTTCTTCGACCCGGATTCAGTGACCTCTATCAAGCAAAGTTCAGTGACCTCTATCAAGCAAAGTTTAGTGACCTTAACCAAGCAAAGTTCAGTGACCTCTAACCAGGCAAAGTTCAGTGACCTGTGCCAAGTTTAGTGACCTCTATCAAGCAAAGTTCAGTGACCTTTAATCCAACAAAGTTCAGTGACCTTTAACCAGCAAAGTTCAGTGACCTTTAACCAGGCAAAGTTCAGTGACCTGTACCAAGCAAAGTTTAGTGACCTCTACCCAGGCAAAGTTCAGCGACCTCTACCAGTAAAGTTTGTTAGTAGTGACCCCTTCCAAACGCGATTGATTTGTTGCGGAATGTGGCGTTGCCTCAAAGCTACGTGCAAACCCGAGTCCAGTAACACCATTGGAGTCATCTGAAGTCAACCAACTGAGGAGAGCAGAGCAGTATTTTTTAAGTTTTATTATTTTATTTATTTATTTAATTTTAAGTAGGTAGTTAGTCTAAGTTGTAACAATGCAAGGGCTCATCAATGCACAAGTTAATATACATAATTCTATTAATAGAGGTTTAATTAATTTCAAAAAGAGTCCTAAAGATCGTATCACAAAAGAATACTTAGAAACAAGAATTGACAATTTAGAAAATGACTGGCAAGCCTTTAAAACTAATAATCTCAAATTATATGAAAATTCGAAACTAGAGGAAATAGAAAACTCAATTTATGTTACGCAAAACATTTATGAAAATTGTGAGGAAAATTACTTTATTTATAAGTCTTTGTTGGCAGCCAATTTATCAGGAAAGGTTGAACAACCATGCAATGGAAATAATAAAAGCAATCAGCCTAGCACGAATTCAGCAGCAAAGCTGTCTAAAATTAAGATTCCAACCTTTTCTGGTAATTATTCTGAATGGACGACATTCCGTGATTTATTTACTTCATTAGTACATAATGATAATAGCTTAGACGATGTACAAAAGTTACACTACTTAAAAACACATTTAGTAGGCGAAGCAGAAAAACTTTTGAGAAATACTCCTGTTACCAGCGCCAATTACAGTCGTTGTTGGTCGTTATTAGAGAAGCGTTATAACAATAAAAAATATTTAGCCAATTGTATTCTTAAACGTTTATTTAGTCAAAAACGAATGAACGCTGAATCAGCGATTGCTATAAAAGACTTATTAGACACCACCAATGACTGTTTGGACGCATTAACAAATATTGGTGTTGATGTAACCACATGGGATATCATGATAATTCACATAATATCGTTCAAGCTAGATACCGAAACGCGTAAGCAATGGGAACTTAAAACCGCAAATGACCAATCGAATGATTTACCTACTTTAGCTCAGTTGAAAGAATTTATGGAAAGTCGTTTTCGTGCATTGGAAAATATTGAGTTCAAGAAAGTATCAACACAACATGCAACTACTGACTCCAACCGTCCACACACTAAGGCATTAGTAGCCACAGATAGACTATGCGAATACTGCAATGACAGGCACAAACTTTGCTTTTGTAAAAAGTTTGCAAACGAGGATTACGCAGTGCGACGCGATTTCGCCAGTAAAAGGTCTATATGTTTTAATTGTTTGGGCAGTAATCACAGTGCATACACTTGTAAAAACCCAGCTCGTTGTAAAATTTGTAACAAAAGACACCATTCTCTACTGCATTCACCAGCTGATTCATCAGATAAAAGAAAAAATGAATCTGATACAGCAAAGTCTCCAATAGTTTCGTGCTATTCGACTCGTAAGACCCTGAAGCCCGGACAAGTTTTATTGGCCACAGCGTTAGTGCATGCCGAGTCAGGGTTAGGAAATAATTTAACACTAAGAGCTTTGGTTGATCAAGGCTCACAAGCTTGTTTTATTACGGAAGCAGCAGTTCAATTATTACGTCTTAAGAAGAGCCCTGCCAACGGCATCATAACGGGTTTGGGAGGAGAACATCGTATGAAATCGAGATATATGGTTACAATCACAATAAAATCAAGAGTCGACGAGAACTTCAAACTACATATTAAAGCTTACGTGTTGAAAAATATCACGTCATGCTTACCTGAAAGAAAGTTGGAGCCATTTGATTGGGTGGAAATAAACGGTTTATATTTGGCAGATCCAGAGTTCAACATTCCGAACAAAATTGATATGTTACTTGGAGCAAATGTGTACAGCCATATTCTAAAAGAAGGCATGAAGAGGAGTCCAAACGGAAACTTTATTGCTCAAAGCACGAAACTTGGATGGATAGTATCAGGCACGGTCAATGAGACGTCCAGCGAAGACAAAGAAAACTCGAACATAATTTCAGTATTGCATACTAGAACACAAGAGGAAGATATTTTAAAGAAATTTTGGGAATTAGAGGAACCGTTACCAAGATCAACATGGTCAGAAGAAGAACAAGCCTGTGAAGAGTATTTCAAAAGGACAACAAATAGAACACCGGAAGGGCGATATATTGTAAATTTGCCATTCCGAGAAGATTTTGCACGTTGTCAAAACAACGGATCTCTAGAGATAGCAATAGCTAAGTTTAAATCACTGGAAAAAAGACTCTCGAAAGACTTAAAACTCAAGGCCAGTTACACGGAAGTTATTAACGAATATTTGCAACTAGGGCACATGCGACCTGTTGAAGAAAAGGACAAGGGGGCAAAAGAAGCAGTCTATTTACCCCATCATGCAGTTATACGAATGGATAAATCAACCTCAAAGGTTCGAGTAGTATTTAATGCTTCCAGCAAAAACAAACTAGGAGTTTCGCTAAACGATTGTTTAATGGTGGGACCGAAATTGCAGCTAGATTTAAGACATTTAGTTTTTCGATGGAGAATCCATCCAATTGTTATGGTGGCGGACATTGTTAAAATGTATCGTCAAGTTCGTATAGCAGAACAAGATGCTAAGTTTCAACGCATTGTGTGGCGTGATAAACCGGAAGATATAATTAAGGAATTTGAATTAATGACAGTCACGTTTGGGACAGCTTCAGCACCTTACTTAGCTGTCAGAGCACTGCAACAATTAAGTAATGATGAAGAGAAGGATTACCCAATAGCCGCACCAAAAGTGAAAGAATCATTCTACATGGATGACTTAATGACTGGATGCTTCGACATTAAGGAAGGAGTGGCACTCTATAAAGAGATGAATGAATTACTTTTAAGAGGTGGATTTGAGCTGCAAAAATGGAACAGTAACAATGAAGAATTATTATCATACTTTCTAACACGAGGGAACGAACAAGAAGCAAATGTGCAGAAAGTCGCAGAGAACGCAGAAGAGCTCAGTAAAGAAATTAAAATAGACGACATTACGAAAATATTGGGTCTTACTTGGGACCGCTGCGAAGATAATTTTAGGTATTCGGTGAATTTACCCAAAAAGAACGAACCAGAAACGAAAAGATCTATTATGTCTATAATCGCCCGGTTATATGACCCATTGGGATGGATCGCACCAAGTGTGATAGTCGCAAAAATATTTATTCAAAGGCTATGGCTGGCAGGCGTTGATTGGGACGAACCTATTTCAGCTGATTTAAAGAAAAGTTGGGACAATTATCGAAATCAGTTACCAAAATTAACTGAAGTGCGAATTCCACGATGGTTACATATAAAGAAACACACTGATAATATAGAACTCCATGGATTTTGCGACGCCTCCAAATTAGCTTATGCCGCTGTGATTTATGTAAGAATAGTAGATGATGATGGCAATATACATGTCTCACTGTTGACATCCAGAACAAGAGTTGCACCAATTAAGCAGGTTAGCATTCCGCGTTTAGAGCTATGCGGTGCAGTACTGCTAGCAAAATTATTAGCCGAAGCAGCTGAAGTACTAGGTCTCAAGAAAAACAATATAAGGGCATGGACTGATTCAACAGTAGTTCTTGCATGGCTAAGTAGCCATCCCAGTAGATGGAAGACCTTTGTAGCAAATAGAGTATCAGAGATATTAACAACAATAGACTCGTCTCAATGGTATCATGTATCATCCAAGGAAAACCCTGCAGATTGTGCTTCAAGAGGAATCCAACCAGCATCGTTAGCAGAAAATACGCTCTGGTTTTCAGGTCCTTCATTTCTCAAGGAAAGGTTGATACTGTATAAAAGACCAAACGATCTAAGAATCGATCTGGAAGAAGCTATAAAGATACATCTCAACAAAACTGAAGACGACAGTATTTTACAACGATTTTCCTCATTACAGAAGTTATTACGAGTCATAGCATACTGCCGTCGGTTTTATAAGAGAAATAAAAACAATACACTAGACTTGAGCAAAAATGAGATAGACGAAGCGTTAATGTGTTGCATACGAAAAGTTCAAAAAGAGGAATTTATGGAAGAATACACACAACTGCAAAAGAACAATCATGATTTCAAGTTAAAGGGAAGCAAGCTAAATTCATTAGGCCCCTATCTGGATCAAAGGGGAATAATCAGAGCTACAGGAAGATTAGAAAAGTCACAATTAGATGAACAAACGAAACACCCTATAATATTACCTCACGAGTCACATTTGACAAAATTGATAGTTGCAGATGCTCATAAGGCTACTTTACATGGAGGCATTCAACTAACAATAAATTATTTAAGAACAGCTTACTGGATTATAAAAGCAAAAAGTATCGTAAAGCAACACATAAACAAGTGTGTAAGGTGTGTCCGACAAAATGCGAAAATTCGTACGCAACTTATGGGATCTCTACCATCAGTTCGTTGTACTCCATCTAGAGCATTTAGCAACAGCGGAGTAGACTACGCTGGACCCATTAATATAAGAACAAGTAAAGGGAGAAGTAATCATTCTTACAAAGGTTATATTAGTCTATTTGTATGTATGTCAACACGTGCAATACATTTGGAATTGGTTAGCGACATGAGTACTCAAGCATTCTTAGCGGCCTTCAGAAGGTTTGTGTCCAGGCGCGGTCATTGTTACCATTTATGGAGTGATAATGGCACGACGTTCGTGGGCGCCTCCAAGGAACTTAAACAATTGGTTAACGCAGCTCACAAGTCTGCTGCTGCACAATTAGCAACTCATGGAACAGAATGGCACTTTATCCCGCCGCACGCTCCCAACTTTGGAGGTCTTTGGGAAGCGGGCATAAAATCAACAAAATTTCACCTCAAGCGAGTAATTGGTGATTCAATGCTCACATTTGAAGAAATGACCACACTACTTAATCAAATAGAAGCTTGTTTAAACTCTAGACCAATAACCGTCAACACCAACACTGACTCGATTGAACCTCTTTCATTAACTCCAGGACATTTTCTAATAGGCGAGCCATTAGTCACAGTACCCGATCCTAATTATGAAAGTTCTAAAATCGGTGCACTTAGTAGATGGCAGTTAATTCAAAAAATGTATCAAAGCTTTTGGCGACGTTGGAGTCATGAATATTTAACAAATCTCTTACATAGATATAAATGGACTAAGAAAGTCCCAGAACCGAACATAGGGGATATAGTACTAATTAGGGAAGACGACTTACCACCTAGTCGATGGTTATTAGGTCGAATCCTAGAAAAACATCCAGGGCAAGATCAAATTACTCGTGTGGTTACATTACGCACTAAGTCGTCAATTATTAAACGACCTACCTCCAAATTATGTATTTTGCCTGTTAATGAGTAACTGTTATTACCAAGTTATTTATTTGTAACTAGATAATAAGTATTATTAATTAAGTTTTCTGTATTTGTAAATGCGTAATCAGTACTTAGTTAAGTTAGTTGTTAATAAGTTAAGTTCATTTATCATATTTTAATACTTGTTTATATTAGTTCACCGATAAGTACTAAGAATTAGGTTCCAAATTCATATTGCCATGGTGGGCGGAGTCCAACCTATGAATAGTGAAGACCATTTCGTCACTAAATGGTCTTGGTGGGCGGTATGTTCAAAGATCAAAGCGTAATTAATAAAAAATACAGAGATAGCGCCAAAAGGTTAGGCCTAGTTCCATAATTCGCCAATAGATGGCGCTGTACAAAATGTACATCGCGATGTCAAGATTCTCGGGCCGCTATTTATAAGGTTTCGAGAGTTTTGGCTCGGCAGTTCGGGTTCCCAGTGCAACCAAGCACATCAGTGCGGAAGTGTAAGTGAGTCAAAGTGTTAGTAAGGACCACAGTGCGAGAAGAGTGGAAGTGAACAAGTGCAATCACTGTATTAGTGTTAAGTACTGTATTGTAGTATTAGTGCCAAACAGTGTATTCAGTGCAACAATAAAAGGATACAAGTGCAAACAGGTGTAATCAGTGCAACCCCCCCCGAACTCATAGGACACCCCAAGCAAAGCTACCCTAACAACACATTTATTTATACCCACCTCTTTTACAAGAGATAGAAACCGAACCTACGTTTTTCCGACTCTGAGGTAGTTAGCTGGCTACTGAGGTGAATAAACTAACGGTTTTATCCTACTAACATTATAAAGGCGAAAGTTTGTAAGAATGTATGGATGTAAGGATGTTTGTTCCTCTTTCACGCAAAAACTACTGAACGGATTTCGATGAAATTTGGCACACGGGTAGATTATGTCCTGGATTAACACATAGGCTACTTTTTATCCCGGGAAAATATAAACCGGGACTTTTATCCCGGAAAAACTTTTTAATGCGGGCGGAGCCGCGGGCAAAAGCTAGTCTGAGTATATAATTTGGTAAAAATTAAACAAAGTTGTGAGATGTAGCGTTATTTCAACTGTCCAAGCTTTATGACTTTTTCATGTTTGAGATACTGTATTACTAACATAATTCATCCGGGAGATGCGCATGTAACTTGGTTTAACGGGTATTTGCTTTATATTGTGCTCACAATGCGGTTTCAATGTTGCTGCCGACGATTATTTGGCTGTGAAACGAGAAACTGTAATCCATTCCCAGATGAAAAAAAAAATACTTTTTTTAAATATTTATTTCGCGTATTGTAAGATCGAGAAATGCTCTTAGTTGTTACTCTTTATATTTAAATCTAGTTCGGGATCAAGGCTTTATCAATGCTGGGTTTGTATCTATATTTGTTGTATGTTTGTGTATTTTGTAGTTTTGTTGGTGATGGGTAAGTGGTTTGCATGTGGCTAGTAGCTACTAACGTGCCTTGGAGTGGTATTTGCTGTGGTTGTGGTTTTTTTTATTTACTTTTTTTGAGTTTTATTTATTTCTTTTCAGGTATGTACCCTTTGTATACGGTAAGAGTACGTTGCTTTTATTTGCAAAGGGAATCTAATGAAGTTTATTTTATAAAGACCCGGAGCGTAAGAGATTTGTTTACAAACAATATTCCTTGCGGCGATATTTTCTGTCGGTTCAGATTTAGTTGCGGCATCGCCAGTGCAAGCGTCGGTTATTTGCTGTGCAAACAGACCCCCGTTTAGGGTTGTCATTAATCTTGCTTCCCAGGATATTCCTATGTTTACAAAGCATCTGTCGTTCACAAACAATAGGTATAAGGTAAACAAAAGGATTTTTGTGTGTCTGTTGTAATCGATTAAAATAAAAAATATGAAAAGATTACTTAATATTCTACATGAATATTTGTGCTTTTTGATGGAATTGTCTCGCATTAGTAACTTAAATGCCATCCATGCTGTCCTCGCCGCGCCTGCTCCGGCCCTGGCATTAACATTGACATTAGATCGACAAACACCATTGCTGCGTGTCCACCACGCTTCTCATTTCCAAGTGCCCCCTCCTTCCGTTTCTTGTCAGTCTTCCTTCAATATTAAATGATTGCGTTTCATAAACTTTTTTTCTTCATTTTCCGCAATTTATTCGTCAATTCGGAGTTTTATGTTTGTGTAATTGAGTTTCGGATATTATCAGTGAGATGGTTTTTATACGCAGTAACACAGGTTGTACTCGGAAATACACGAGTATTTTAACTTTTCTGGCAAATCTATACTAATATTTTAAAGCTGAAGAGTTTGTTTGTTTGTTTGTTTGAACGCGCTAATCTCAGGAACTACTGAACCGATTTTGAAAATTCTTTCACTAATACAAAGCTACTTTACTCCTGAGTGCTATAGGCTTTTTATTCCGGAAAAACTTTTTCACGCGGGCGGAGCCGCGAGCACTACTAGTAATATTATATTGAGATTCAATCTTAATCAAAAGATGGAAGTCCTACTATGTGCATTTGAACATGTTTTCCTTACTTCTACAGAAAGTAGTTTCAATATGTGGACTGATATCAAATTAACAGCATGAGTTGTCAAACATTTATTATTATCAACATATTTTAGTATAACAATAAATACATTCGCGATAAAACGGCTATGTTTCTTAAGAAATTGGCATTTTGATAAAATATACTACTATTGCTGTAGCGCGGCTGTATCAGTACTGAACATACTAAACGAAATAAAATAAATCAATTTTCAAATATTCAGGGGTTCCGGGCCCCCTCCCGACTCAAGAGTGCGTCCCAGCGGTCTCATATGCCGCCAATAACATTCGTTATATGAATATTTGAAGTGTTTTTTATGATACTCATCACCGCGAGGCACTCCTATTTCATGACAAACACGGCTTATGACCCTCAATAGCAAAATACTTCTCTGGGCGGTTAGGACCCAAAATGTGCTACTCCTCGGTTAGAACCACCATCATCTAGTTTAAAGGGACTCTTAACGCCAGGCATGCGTCAAATACTATTAAAAATTGTTGTGTAATATATGTATACTTCTAAAATATATGTAATACGTGAATCAGCTATATTAAACTATATAATAATATGTGCAAGTATCTAATGCAAGATTCAAGCTCGAGCTGAGCGTCGCTTCGCTCATCTATATAATAATACCAGCCCTGTATTATATACTGCTCACTGCTGAGCACGGGCCTCGTCTACAACTGAAAGTGGTTAGGCCTTAGTCCACCACGCTGGCCTAGTGCGGGCTGGCAGACTGCACACACCCTCGAAATTCTTATGGAGAATTCTCAGGTATGTACCTCACGATGTTTTTCTTCACGATAATTGATAAACAATGCACACGTAAAGAAAAGTCAGAGGTGTGTGCCTTGGATTTCGAACCTCCGGAAATTGTCTCGGCAGACCGTTCGATTCCCAACTAGGCTATCATCCACATGCCGTCGCTTTAATTTGTGTGATACAGCAGCGCTGCGTTCATTCTTGTCTGCAGACCGCGTTGCACTGACAATCACTGTCCAAGATATCCCATGTGAAACGTCAGCTTTGTAGTATTCAATTCAATTCATTCAATACATATTTTTTTCCTATAAAATAAAAAAATATTATTATAATTTCTCCCATTTCGGGACTTCAGGGGCGGACCAACACTTAAATAATTTCCTACTTGTTTGACACGGGTCTATAAAATCTTAACTGGAGAACGTTCTACAATACCTCTACAATACATGAACGAATTTCAGTAATGACTTATAAGCGGCGGTGTTTACCGCCTGTACCCGCCGCGCCGCGCGCCGCGCTGCCGCGATCAATTGTGTGCTATTAATTCGGCTACTCCTGGCTTCGGCTGCAGGGCGCGGGCGTCGACAGCAGGGGCGAAGATTTAATTAGAAAATAAATGGATAGTGCCTATTACTCTAATTAGCATTAAAAAAAATTACAAATTTTAAAAATATTTAAAAAATATATTTTTAAAGAATTCTATCATTGTGTAAAATTTCGTTCAAATCAGTTCAGTAGTTTCAGGGTCGTATCCCGGAATACAAGTAATAAGAATAGTTGTATATTACATTATTATATCTTATATATGTTATGAGATTGAGCTCTTATATATGTAATGAGATACCCGTCGAGCCCAGACCGGTCCGATCGGACCGGTCTGACAGCTGTCAAACCCGCGATGTGTGCGTGTTGACGCGCCTTATGTGTGTGCGTGTAGGTCGATTTTCGCTTGTTGACAGATCACGCGTACTGGGCCAGTGTGACCAGTAATGTGACGCTCTGGGTTCGAGAGGTTAATGACTGTAATTTTCTGTTAGTAAGACCTTTTTTTAGAATCAGTACCTCTATAATTTAGGTTTAAACAAAATATTTATACTGTAGCTATGTGTTTATTGGTAAGATTTCATTGTTCATTATGTTTAGTATCAAGTATGCTGAACCTTCTCACACGGTCTCGTCCTCGCTCGGTCACTGCGCGTTGTGTGTTGTCAAAAACACTAAATCGTGGTGGGTTTAATACAGAAGCGACGCGTTCCCTCGGCAGGTTTACGAATTTCATTCAATATAACTGAACCAGCATCAAGCACTTCATTAAGACTTGGTTATGTAAGTTATCATTGTGGCCCAAGAAAAAAATTGCAGCTATTTGGATACCTAATTGCCTATCTTTAAGGAGTGGGAGACTGAATGGATTGGAAAGCCATATGCTATTTTTTGAGCATGCATAAATCTAATTGATCTTATGTAATTCATTAGCAATTAATACTTTTTTATTAGGTATACCCTGCAATAACACAAATACAGTTAATATAGACCGTCGATAGAGAAAATTCAAAGCTATATTGTACTATAATAAGGGGTTTCATCATGGCACCCTCATCGTTTTATAGCAGCATAAACGCAGATCAAATTTTATTTATCACTAGAAGGAAAAACCAATTTAAATGTTAATTTTGAAAATGAAATCGTCCTAAATATAATTCAGCCCCCTTGCTGTGAATCCGTTTATAGTATAATTGTCGAGTGTCGTGTAGTACACGCGGCGCTTGCATTGTGTGGTGCGCTTTGTGTGCTCTTATTCAAATTCAGCGCATTGTGTGAACTGCGGAGCCGACGGCACGGGGGCTTGCGGCGCACGGAGTCTCAAGCCACGGGGGCTAATATTGTATACATAATATGAACATTAAATAATTATTAGAGTAGGTGCTTTCTAAATCATCTTGTATTGTTCATTTAATAGATCTAATTCCAAGATCATAAGTTTTTATTCTATCTAGATTATACGGGTATATAGTTCTACAAACTGGAAAACAACAGTGCTGAGTGAATGACATGAACCGATGCCTACCCTAACATACTTTTTTCGAGAGATTTAACACTTAGTACACACAGTATTACTCATACTTCAATAACCATGGATGACGCCATAATTTCTTAAAACCTTCACAAGACCTCCATCTTCTAAAGGAGTATGTTGATTGTTTATTCACGCATAAACCACTCCGGATACACACGAATGTTTAATTAAGGAGCAGACAGCGAAGTCAGTCTTACTCCGTTGCGTTAGGATACCTCTTTGTCGCTGTGCCACGCCGCAGGCATTCTGTGCCGATTGGCGCCCACCGCGGTGTAACTTGGTGTTTGCGCCGATTCGACATTACACCGTATGAGCTTCATTGGCAATTCCGAAGTTTAAAGAGCGTGTATGGGTACCGCAAGTTTGATGGTTATAATGCAGGTATTGTTAGGACAACGGTATTGAGAAACAGGGTTTGCTAGATAGTGAATCCGGAATATTAGTACATTGATTTAGGTATTAATATAATTAATTAGTAAATGATAACTACCTATGCAAATTTTTGTAGCTAAGGTAATTTAATAGTGAGCAAAAAATATATGGAACCCATTACACAAATTTTCTCCCAATATTCTTCGGCTGTTTTCGTATCTGTTACATTTTATTTGTAATGCTACGTTGTATTTACTAAATAGGTTACAATATGACTCGTAACAAATTGTTCATTAAACACCTACTAGATGCGAACACATATGTTTACACACACATACACACACAATAATTAGTAACAAGTTAAGAGAAGTTATAAGTTTTATACATCGTAACAATAGCCAGATGAAAATAGCAGATAATCCGTGTTGGCCCTTTCTGATACACTGACGGTAACGTGCGTGGGTTCTGTGTGGGGTCGGACCCGATTAGAACCTTTGTCTCTGGCTGATAGCGGCCTCTTCACTTACCGAGCTTATGCTTGTCTATACCGCGCTTTGTTTAACGACTTTGCAATAATTTGTTGTTCCGTATCTTGCGCCAATGAGCGACTGTGCTTAAATACGTGGTACAATATTTCTATGAGATCTATAAAGAAATTAATTCGGAACTGGATAGCAATCGTAAATGTGAACATTTCGTGTAGTGGCTTGATGCCAGTAGCCGCGCAAACAGTCAGCTGGTGTACATCCAGTAAAGTGGAAATAATTCAGGTGGCCGTTCAAGGACGCTATGTATTTTATCAAAGTTACGTTTAAACTGTACCTACAAGTCGAAGGCAGTTGTAACCAGTACAATTAAATGTAAAACTAAACATAACAAGTTCAGATTAGTTGAGAACAATGCAGCGCGGTATCTTTAATTAGAAGAAAGAGTACAAAGTAACTTCTTATAATCTGATTTGCAACATCACTTAGTTGATATTCTGCAACAATATTCCAAGTCGCGATGACTCTGACAACAAACTAGCGAGTGAAGTTGACAACACACCGGTGTTGCGACAAACGAGCGCTCTCCACTACCGCTCTCCCCCTCCGCACCCGCCGCCGCCAACGCCAACGCCGTGCAATAGCTCGAGAGCTGTTCACTGCAGGGTTGCAAATTGTTAACAAATAAACATGTTCTTGTTGAAAAAAGGATACATTTTTCAAGAGTACAGTGTTGTGAGCCATAAGTTTCATGGGCTACAGAAAATTAAGAGTTTTAAAATATCCTCTATCACCACTGACTCGGAATTGGAATTCACACTCTAAAAGGCTGTTGGAGCTCCCTCTTAAATCATGGGACGGATATTGCTTGGTGAGACCTCTGCTTAATCCTTTGGGGACAAAGTCTTTGATTGTTTTTTATGTTATTTATTTAGTATTTGGAAGACTTACAAATATATCAACCTTAATAGCACTAGGATGGTTGACTGAAAGCCAATAACAAGCCTTCACTTATAGAAATAGGTATTATAGTGAAGTATGAGCAAACAAGTACTAAAGCTTGTAAGATACTCAAGAAGCAAACAATACGAATAAAACGTTAGAAGGAAGATTCTTCCTATACAAATTCCTTAAAAAAGTTAAGGCTTAAACACCTTCTTGCCGAGGACACACTAGTTATAAAGGGATCAAGATCGTGCTGCTTACATATTTTATTGAAGTGTGCACTTGATACTTATTTCATATGACTGCCTCGGTGGCGTAGTGGTATTGCGTACACATTACGAGTACGATTTGCGCGCTGAGGTCCTGGGTTCGATTCCCGGGTCGAGCCAAAAAATATTGTGATTGGGTTTTTCCATCTTAAAAATTACTCAGTCGCAGCTCGGAGTCAGGAAGTTGGCGGTGTGATCCCCCCGTGCCTCGGAAAGCACGTAAAGCCGTTGGTCCTGCGCCTGATCTCTCTCCGGTCATGTCGGATTGCCGTCTCACCGGACTATGAGAGTGAAGGAATAGCGAGTGCACCTGTGTATTGCGCACACACTTGTGCACTATAATATCTCCTGCGTACCTGGCTGATCTCCGTTGAGATTGGCCGCCGTGGCCGAAAACTGGCTAGGAGGATTTCATAGACCCAATTCTTAAAAAATTAAACTAGATATAAAACCCTCTACATCGCTTAAACCATGACCCACACGGTAGATTATACATTTTAATTACCTTATAGTTCCTACGTGGACAACCCTAATGTAGAGTCGGTGTAGAGTGGAGTCGCTCTCCAGGAGTCGCGCTCTCGTCTGTCCGACACACGCATCGCGCCGTTTTTGCGCCTCCTTCATTTATATCATCATTTAAATACGACCTCTCGACGCCTCTTGACTAGGTCCGTTTTTGGAGTAAACACAAGAGAAATCGGCGGCTGATGTTTGTGCGGCTTCTTTAATTGATATGATGTCGCTGTATTTAGATTGTGGAGTGACGTTTATTGGTCAATATTGTTTGTAGGTGTGTTTATTTTCTTGGCCATAATAAATAATTTTGACTCGAAAACGATTAGGTCCAATCTATGATGATGTCAAAATATAATGTCTATTAAGGACGGGCACTGCCTTAATAGTCGTTAGAATTATACAGATTGTTAGTTCATTTTTTATCTTATATATCACGGTAGTAGCCATTTATTTGGGTAAAAATAAAGTGTAAGAAGTCACAAACTCTTAAAATGAATGGGAAAGTATCTAACTGGCCGATTATGAGACAGACAGACAGGATATAATGAGACTTAATATCTTATGTGTCAGGATGACGAGCGCAGTGGAATGCCTCACAGTATTTTGTAACTCAAGGTGCTGGATGGTTTTTCGACTGTTTAAGGGAGGTCTTATTGCTTACCATTAGGTGAACGGCATGCTCGCACCGTCATTCGATGGAATAAAAAATAAATGCTTGTGGCAAATACGTTGATCGACATTTTGTGTTACATAATTCGTAACAAATCGTTTAGGATTAGACCCGAATACAAATACCCTATAATTTTTTACATGATATTTCATATCAACTTTTTGTGCGGTACAAACATGTTCCGTGGAATCCAAATTATCACGGAGAGCAGGTCCTAGTGATTTAGTGTTATCTCGTCGAACCACTCGAGTTTTTGACGCCTCAGCTGTGTATCGGCAGCGGGGGTCGTGTGAGCTGAGGTCGCGACCCTGACCTCTGGCGGGGTGCGATGCAAACTAATTCTCTCATTAAAGCGCCGGACGTGTGCGTCGCTTCCGCTCTAAACTGGAGTGTAAATGTTAAGTTTATTGCAAATAATAATCTTAAACTTGGCGTAAGTTTGCTTTAATAAAAGGTGGTGAAATCTGATGTAATTAAAGTCAAGGAGATTTATAAACCGAGTTCAATTAGTCTAAATGCATAGCATAAAACTGCAATAAATGTTTTTCCCGCGCACCAAGGCAGAGTGTATATTCATTACTCTGGCCCTGGTGATAACTACATTGTAGTCTAAATAATATAATGTCTCTCTAGGAACGCAACGCAACAATTATTTATCTAAGTAACTCTTAAAATATCATGAAAAGTTGATTGAAGTTATGAGGTTATCTCTTGATATGAGATAATAACGGTACTAGAATTCACGAACATATAGCGTAGTCGTAGGCAGTTTTTGTAGGCTGGAGTTACTTAATTCGCTCATATCAAGAACTAAATAGTGCTTCCGTGTACCTATCAATCAGCGAACCTTAGTCATGGAAGTTTTCTATGGGTATTATGTGTTGTTTATTTATCCGTTTGGCTCAGGTTTCGTTCCTTAGAACTTTATGACATAATATAAAAGTTTTGTAGCTAAACTTTTTGAATCGTCATTTTAGTATATCCGAGGGAACTTAATATTTTATAGCGCAAGTTGGAGAACTCAGATATATTTCAGTTAGTTTCGAAATTACATTCCCACCGAACGAGACATCGCTTTACCTTAGTACTCTTAAAATCTTCATTTTTTATATTGAAACACTTTTTTTTTGTTTACGCGGAGAAAGTGAATTATTACTACCACTCAGTGTTCAAGGGGAACGACTGAGCGGTTATGTTGGGTTCACCGTGCCTTACGACCCGACGTTGAGCCGCCCGAAGAGATGGAAAGCGTCGGGCGACCGCCGGGCCGAGTCCCTAACCTATGTACACCGCACGGCATACCAACTAAAACTCCGCGGTGGCCATCTTCGGCGCATTAGGGACGGCTGCGGGCTTCCTCCGACTCACGTCTAAGTTGTCGTCCGCAACCGCCCCAGCGCGTACCGCTATTGCGGTCCGTCTCCTGTTGTTGGGGGGGCTCAGAAGCCCCCGCACACCGAAGGACGCCCTCGGCATCAGAGGCAGCGTGAGGCCTAACTGCCACGCTGCCATCCATCACGGGGGCATATTGTAACACTGAAATTTGTTCGCGATTCTGCTGAAAAATTAGGGCCTTGTAACTTCCCAAACTGTAGGACGCTGCGACTAGTCCAATCAAGCTACTATAATGTTAGTTTCCTAGTATACATTTTTGTATAAATCGTGCCTAATTTCCACATACTTCAGAGAGATACACAATGTAAATACTCGGCATTCGCGCTGTGCAGACCGTTTGGTTTAATTGTGAATGTTGTCCGCGTTAATGACCGTCGTTTAAACTCTGGCGGAGGGACTCGGTGAGTTTTTTGCTTCGGCAACAGCGCGGCAAAGAGCTGTCGGCTGTTCGCATAAATTCAATTCTTTCGGCATTCGCCCCTTTCCGGTCGGACGCTTATAGGCATTAAGCCGCACAGGTGACGTGATTTATTGTGCGAGGGCGGGCGCTCTTCCCCTCCCTTCCCCCGTGCCTCTCCAGGGCCCCTCAGAGCCCCGTCATCCGCGATGTCGCCGTGACGAGCCGACGCGAAGGGTTTGCATTCCTTTCACCAACTATGACGTCCTGTATTTAAAAACGTGGAAAGTAAAATGGGAAAAAATGTCATTAATCATTTTCGTTTTTTGTGTGTTAAAAAAAGTGTGTTAAAAACTGTTTATTAACTGACTACTTTGTCTTATTTCAATGAAACTCATAAATCATCAAAACTGCTTCATTTTTCATTATACTACACACAGTATCGGCGCTGAAATATTTTCCCACTTCTATTTTCATTGAATTTGAACAGCTGAAATATTCGCACTCTACAATAAAGTAGCGGCAGACTGCGCGCTGGGCGACATTGGGCGAGCCTGGGCTGCACACGTCTCGCAGGCGGTGTAATGCGGCACAATGCGGTGATTTATGTGTCTCAGTGGTTCGGCGAGTACGTGCGCGGTCTCTGCAAATGCTCACTAGGACTACACTTTTCGGTTTTCAAGTAAATAAATAAATACAGTCAACAGTCACATAGTGAGGTACTAAGCCACGCTAAAATTCAAGTCTTGTCTCTTGAGTTATAAAGTAGCTGCTTTCTATATTGTAGAGTATTTTATCATATTTTTCAAAATAAGATATATCTCTGTCTAGACTCTATTCGCAATAGGTATTAAATTTCAAAAGTAGTGGAAATATGCAATAATAAGCTTAATTAAGTCTTCATCACTAACGGGATCCCTTGTACTCAGTAACGCAACAAGTGCATAGATACATCGTTCGTCGAGCGTATTTCAGTCATGTGATATACGTCCTACAAACCTGGGCAACTCCTCCTCCCCCTCCTCTACTGTTCCGAGTATAAGAACTTATTGTACATAGGCAAAGCTAAAAGAAAACTTCAAACTCTAAACTTGTACTTAATTATGAAGAACGTTTGTTATGATACATTTCTTATGGAATGTGTAAATTGGGTGCAAATACTTGGCAGCGATACAGAAATAGACATGAGTAAGTTTCCATCAACTTTTACTTTTCCATCGGTTATGCCGTCTATTGGTACGTGACAGTCTACTGAGGCCGTGAGACGTGTTTCCTTTCAAATTTCCTAGGTCTGGCAATCATTAATACAAATATTTGGTTAACGCACTCGGGTTGCTTGTGATGACGCCATAAGGCTATAATGTATACTGTGATATAGGTCCGCCTTCGATTATAGGCTTAATGTGGACTTCATGAACCGTAGCCACGATAGGTATGGCTATCTTAACCTTTCGAGGATAAAACCGTTACCGTATCACACATTTCCATCGGTAACATTGAGTACCATTTTCAATACGTATATTTAATACTTTATAATTCAGAGTCTAAAGCATTAATACAATACAATCAGCAGACGCGCGGCGCTCCCCGGGGTACCGGCAGCGATACATCCGCTTACTTTGCCGTTTGGTACGGCGACCGTCAATGAAACTTGCCGGCATTCACACCTATGGTGCGTTCCACTAAGCGTTCACAACGCCCAAAATACTCTTTTGGCCGTTCCACATGGCGACTACGATCGTTGTGGTCGCGGCTAAAACGTCATTGATGACGTCATAGCTCACGCTCACGAGAAGCCCACAACGACCCATCTCTGGAGGTGGGTCGAAGTGAGCGTTGAAAAAAATAGCAGTTGTCAGAACTAAAAAGTTGAAGTTTTCTATTTTCAAGATTATAATTTTCGAAAATTATATTCCATTCTTCATCTCCACATGGCGACTACGATCGTTGTGGTCGCGGCGAATACGTCATTAATGACGTCATAACTCACGCTCACGCGAAGCTCACTACGACCCATCTCTGCAGGTGGGTCGAAGTGAGCGTTGAGAAAAAAAACAGTTTTCAAAACTAAAAGCAACGATAATGGCGACCCAGAAAATTTCATTATATGATCCAGTAAGGAATATTTTAGTTGAAGTTGATGTTTCTGCAGTCGATGCTCAACGTGCTGCTACAGGTAAATACAATAAATATTATTATAAGAAATAATTTAGAAAAATTGCAATTTCAAATTAATTATCATGTATAAAGTATTTATTGTCAATAACAACTGTACAAATGAAACTTACATTTGACCTTTAGGGTCTTTGTTATTAGAAAAATTCCTAAAATAAAAAATTCTACGTTTACACGATTTACAAAATATTAGTGCAACTTTTAAATTTTTCGGTTATGGAATTTTTTGAGGGTCAATTTGATTAATGAAAAATCTATCAAATACCGGCTAATTTAACAGCTATAATATTTCATGAATATAAACAATGTACGTTATTAATTAAAATAAATTACTATTACGACATTTTTTTTAAATTACAGATACAGTATTTGCGACAGCACTTATGAACCAATATTTAAACAAAAATGAACAAGACGATAATCTTATATTTTCGGTTGATGATTTCATTGACGAAGAAAAGAAAGAAAAAGAGGATACTGGTGGTCTGAGCGCTGAAACTCAAGAGAGTGAAGGTATGCATAAATAATTATAAATTCTTATTATATTTAATGTTTAATATGTGATAGTTTGTTATATATATGCATGTTTCAGTTTCTTTATACAGATGGAGTCCACCTTGTGTGTTCTTGCTGTTGGATACATATAGATCCATGGAACAAAAATTTAATAGTGGAAAATTATCGCAAAAAAAAGTTTGGGAAAAAATTTCGGAAGTATTAAAACAACAAGGATATGATGTTACTGGAGCACAATGTTCATCTAAGCTTCGAAGCTTAAAAAAAACCTTTAAATCTATAAAAGATCACAACAGTAAGTCGGGCAATGACAGAAGGACTTGGCAGTTTTTTAACGTCTGTATTAATTTTTGTATTAAGTTTTCTGTAATAAGTTATTTAACGTCTGTACCGACTGCCTCGGTGGCTTAGTTGTATTACAGTACGACTGCAAAGCTGAGGTCTCGGGTTCGATCCCCGGGTCGGGCAAAGTGATATTGAGTTCATTCTATTCAGTATCAGCTCGGAGTCTGGAATTTGTGCCCTATATGTCGATAGGCTCGCATGGATGATAGGATTAAAGGGGATAAAAGGCGTGAGTGTGTATGTATGTATTAATTTTTAAATATGCTTTACTTCAACATACAGCGAAAATTTTTTACAATGAAAATTATTATTTTCCTTAGATAATGGAAGAAATTTTCGCCAAAAAAGCTTGGTGTGAACCAGTTTCCACTGCATCATCCACCGGACTCACAGTTAAACAGTCAAAAAATGATGATAGCATGGATGGATCTGACAGTGGATGTTCAATACGTGAGTTAATGCGATAGCTTTTATGCGATAGCTTTAGGTCAAATAACAATATTGTAAAAATGTAATTTAATTTCAGAACCCAGCAAAACAAAAATTTTAACTTTATTGGGCAAAAGATTGAAACAAAAAGAAGAACACGAAAAACAAAAAAGGAAAAGGCATAAAGAACGGATGGAGATGGATGAAAAATTTTTGAAAGTTTTAGAAAAATTGGCTAATAAATAATTACAAATATTTAATAATTATAAGCTTTAATATAATATTTTTTACTGTGCCAAAAAGTACATTGATATCCTTATAATGAATAAAGTTTAATTACAAAAAATATGCATTTTTACAATTTTAATAGTATACACAATTGTCGTTATTGTTCTTAAATAATCAAGTATTAAAAAAATTTAGTAAAAAAAATTCATTCACTGTAATTCCATTACAGTATTATTTAATGTAGATTTCCACAATTGCGGAAAACCTTTATAATTTACAATTGTATGACTTCAGCTGTTAAGAGACATCATCAAGATGGTTAGCATAGTTTACCACTCATTATTATAATGAATTCATTATAACATCTCTTTTACGAATTCCTGCATTCCGTCTTATCTCGTGTGAATTGTTCCTATTATTTTCTTCATTAGGTGCAGGTATAGTGATAACAATAATTTCATCTCCTCGTAAAATACAAATATTATGAATTACACAGCATGCAACTATGTACTCTGCCATTAAATCTACCCTTGTCATTGGTAAACAATGTAATAAGCTTCTCATCCGTCCTTTCAATAATCCGATGCATCTTTCAACAGTAACTCGAGCAGCTGATTGAAGATAGTTGTATTTTTTCTGTTTGTCACTTAAATGTCCATTATCTCGATAAGGAGTAAGTAAGTGTTGATGTATTTCATAAGCAGAATCGCCCAGAATATGACTGTCTTCAGGAAATGCGTCATCATCATTCAAGTAATCTGCAACTTCTGACAACCGAAAAACTCTTTGATCATGAACAGATCCAGGATGTCCAACATAACAATGGGTTATTCGAGTTTTGTGATCACACACCAGCTACAAAAATTCAACCATATGTCAATCTATTTGAAATATTTACCAAGATAAATAGTATACTTAAAAATAAGAATGATTAAATACCTGTAGCTGAATAGAATGGAATCCTTTCCGATTGATATAATCTACTGAATTTTGTTTTGGTGCATTTATACGAATGTGAGTCCCATCAATAGCTCCAATTGTTTTTGGAAAACCACTTGCTCTTTCAAATCCACACATAACTTCAATAGCATGATCTCCCGTAGGCCATTGTATAAATGTTGATGCTTTTTTAAATAGAGCATGACAAACTCGCCGTACGGCTCTTACGGCAGTAGCTCTTCCTACGTTAAATCTGTCACAGACTGATCTAATAAAAAAATAAAAATCATATTTTATTTACATATTTATGAATTGCCACTGATTATACTAATTATTTCATTTATAGGATAATGTGACCTGTATGACTCTGTTGTAGCCATTTTCCAAAGAGCAATCATTAACTGATGACGGGAAGGAATTGTAGGACATCCAGGAACACGCCGAACTAAATCTTCTCGTATTAGCTCATGTAAATAATTAAATGTATTTCTTGAAAGTCTAAAAAAAACAAGGAATATTTATAAAAATAAAATTTTCATAGTGTTCAAAGTTATAAATGTCAGAAAATCATTTACCTGAAGTGACTTTTGAATTCTTCATCTGAGTAACAATTAATTACATGATCGTAATCAATAATACGAGGTCGAAGTTTTCTATTTACACGATTATAATTTCCTAAAATTGTATTCCATTCTTCATCTGAACTGGATGAACTAGTACTTTCGATAATATTATTGCGACGCATCATCAAATAACCTAGTGTTGTCGCTAAAGACATTTTGAAACTATTTGAATGTAAATTACTTGTATACTTCCCTGAAATTACATATAAAAATTGAATTATATATTTATTTTTGGACATAAACCAATTTTACTTATAATTATTAAAATTTAAACTTAAAACTTACGAATGGTAGTCTAACCTATAGCCAGTGCTGCCCACAGAACACTATTACTCTAGGAGAAGAATGACAACTTCATATAAAAAAATTGTCACTATAAGAGGCCGGTGGTGCCACCTATTGCAGGCCCCCAGAAACTAGTGAGCGCCAAATTCAAACCTTCACATGCTTTTTGAAATCAGTTGGAATAAATTGTAAGGGATAATTATAAACCAGTAAGAAATTTAAGTTATGTTAGTATAAAGCATAATCTATGTAGTTATGGTTTATTAACAAAACTTAAGTTTCTTACTAGTTTATTAATGAGAAAAACAAAAATAATTACGCTTTAACTTTATTCATGAACTTTGCTGTCTCTTTAAACACGTATCACAGTGTTTAATAAACAAAAAAAAACTTGAGAGGTGTCAAGGGTCACCCGGATGGAACGAAGTTGTTTTCGATTAATTAGTGAAGATATTGTAATAAAATTTTATTTAATTTAAGTTATAATAATAATTATATTTTTCATTAAAACGTTTCCACATCAATTAAAACATTAACTTTTACCTACACAATAGATATGTCATCGAATCACGATCATCACCTAAGCAAGCATTGACATTAAAATTAACATACAACTAACGAAAAAAAAAACTACTCTAAAAAGCATGAATTGAAATAAAGACAATTTAAATCTTAGAGTTAGTTTAACTACGTATACATACTCTAAGATTTAAATAATCTTTTTTTATTTAAATTTCGAATGTCACTTTTACTTTTACTCCGTTATATGGCGAAGATGCTTTAGCAGTATATATTTAAAAGAACAATGCGCACGCGACGGAATCAACGTACACTTTTCCAGACACTTTTCTTTTCTTCTTTTTCTTTTAAATTATGGATTTCACTGATTATTTATCGGTGATTTCGCCAATGTCAAGTAGCAACAACAGATAAAAAACAATAAATATAAATTCTTAGAAATAAAAAGTTGTCTCCATGTCTAAAAACGAAACACTTTTCTTATACACAACTTTTATAAATTTTTGAAGGGTAAACTGCAAACTATGTAATATTTAGGGTTACCCAACATCATTAAAGAAATTCTCAGGCAGGAAATGTTATACAGTAACATTTAATATAATTTGGGTGCTGATTGAATGATAAAGTATGAAATTTAAAATAAAATATTAATGTTTTATTATTCCAAGAATAATAATAATGAAAAATATTAATTCATAGAAACAAACATTTGAAAATGTATAAACATAAACCTATTAATTGGGGGAATATATTTTTTATAACAACACTTCACTTTGTCTATCATTGCCAGCTTAAAAAATATATGATGCGAGACCGAAATTTAGGTCTTTCATAATAATTAATTGTGTAAGGCCACACAGGCCTGGCCCCCTAAGTATCGACAAACGATATCAACTAAGTTGACCCCCCCTGGTGCTGCCAGATTAGGCGACTTTTCGCCATTTAGGCTATCTTGAAGAGTGTCGGGGCGACCAAAATTGCGACTGGCGACTGGCGACTGGCGACTGGTCGCCGTTTAGGCTACGCGAAATTAGTCGCCAATTTAGGCTACTTCGGAAAGTTCGTGTTTTATGCATTGTTTTTGTTGAATTTGAGGATATTTAAGATCCCCCTTACACACAATTATTGAAAACTGGGGACCTTTTTTTTTTTTGCTCTCCGCGTCCCCACACATGTGGGCGACTTTAGGCTACTTCGAATTTTCTCCACTTTAGGCGACTTCAACCATCAAACATCTGGCAACACTGCCTATAGCTTTTGCTTTATTTTTTCTAGCCCGCCATTTGTATTATTTCCTCAACGCCCAAAACGCTCCACAATCCATTCCACTTGGGTTTACGATAACAACGCTCACAACCTTCTCAGGACTTAGTGGAACGGGAAAACTCGTGGTCGTGAGCGTGAGCGTCGTGAGTGCTTAGTGGAACGTAGCCCTAGAGATGTGAAACGGAGGGAAACCGGGCGGAGGGATGGTTTCCCTCTCGATGCCGGCTCGGCGGCAGTAGCAGCGGGGCGGGCGGCCGACTTGCACGCGTCACGCGACCCGCGCCGCGCCCCACGCGACTCCGATCGAGTGCAATGATTGCAAATGATCACTGTAAAAGTGCGCGCTGATTACAAGTGTAATACGCGGGTGCAGTGAGCTGCAGCCGGTCGGTGCGAGGAGTGCGCCGCGCCATCTGTAACTTGTCTCCTGTAATCACACTACGGTACCTATACACTTTACGTGTTGTGAACTTGTGAGTCGCCTATGTTTTTTGTTTTGTTTGGAATATAATTATGTAATGGTAGTTAACAATTCATTTGTTATGAGCCCTTATTTTGCTAATTGACCCGACTAAACACTGACTTGTGTGACTACTTCCATTTGCTCCGAGTTGATTTGTTTTGACATTGAAAGCTGGACGTATATTTTGTTGTCCGTTTTGTTTCTTATAATTGCTTGTTGTTTTTCCATATTTAGGATGCTTTAAAATAAATATAAAACGTTTTAAAGCTACCTTCAGTCAAGTCGTGTACCAATACACATAATTCATCATTAATCAGTGTTTAACTACAACGCTGGTACTTACAACGCTGGTAATCGTTGAAATATGATGCTTTGCGAGGCTCAATATTTGTATAAATTCTACCATACTATATTTGTTCATCGACTGAATGTCTGTTATATTTCATTTTGGACTACACGGGGACACAATACATCAAGTGTAGTGTAGTTCAAATACAGTTAATGGTCGTAATTTTTGTTAGCGGATTCATCTTCGTAAAAATGCGTTGTTTGCGTAAATTCTAGCTTCCTGTTAGGAATAGTTCTAGAGATTTTCGCAGCCTGCCTGATAGCCTCGATGCTTAGTTATATCGCGAGCGCGCTACGACTTTCGCTCCGAGCTCTCGGGTTCAAATCGCTGGTCGGGCAAGTTGATATTGTGTTTTCAATATCCAACTGAAGTCTGGAATTTTTGCCCGATTTGGTGCCATCACCATATCCTCTGAGCCTCTGCTCGCCCCACTATTACATCATAGTTGCGCCTATCTCTTCGGGGATAAAAGACGTTTGTTTGTGTGTATATACTCGCGTTCAATACTGTAACTATAATGTTTAGTATGAAATCTTATCTTACTTCTTATTAGTATTATAAGCACGAAATTGTGAAAATGTTTGGAAGTTAGTTTGTTTTTTATCTAATGACGAGACGATGGCGGTCGATGTTAAGCGATATGACCACCCATAAACAGTAGAAACACCATCCAGCACCCCAAGTTACGAAGCACTTTGTAGCATTCCACTGCGCTCGTCATCCTGAGACATAAGATGTTAAGTCTCGTTATGTCCAGTGGTTATTAGAAGTAAACTCGGAAACTACTGAACAGATTTGGCTTAAAGAAGATGTCCGCTTTTCATATCGGTGCTGGGCCTCAAAATCTAACCAGGCTCAAAATTTATAAATAATAAAGGAGGCAAAAATATGGATCTGGTATCCATTAAAAATAAATTAAAAAGGTTTTTAGACCTCTCCATTCATAACTAACTTTATTGTGAACGTTCATTTTAAGTGTAGCAAAATAAAATGACATAAATTTCAAAACCGGAGGACTTTAAAATTATACCGATTTATTGCAAAACTATATTTTTTGGTATTACTATCCAGATATATAAAAAGTATCTTGACTGCCTCGGTGGCGTAGTTGCATTTCAGTACGACTGCAAAGCTGAGGTCTCGGGTTCGATCCCCGGGTCGGGCAGTGATATTGAGTTTTTCTATTCAGTATCAGTCCGGAGTCTGGAATTTGTGTCCGATATGGCGATAGGCTCGCCCCCTATCACATCATGGGACGGAATGTCGGCGAAAAGTGGGTGCACTAGTTGCGCCTCTGCCTACCCCTTCAGGGATAACGGGCGTGAGTGTATATGTATGTATCTTGGTTACAATTTTAAGCCTGTTCTTGGAAATGTCACTTAGCACACGGATAGATTAACAGCCCTGTATTAACAGGCCGAAGAGCCCGATGACTGGTACATGCGTCATACTCGTGAACAGGTGCTGCTTAAGTGGACTGGTCTGCCCTTTTCGCTTACTATATCTAAGTATAAGGGGTATATCTTGAAGAATTTCTGATCAAAATATTACATCATTCTTGAGGGGGTTGTACACTCGTATGGGAATTTAAAATGAATTACCCATTTAGCAAGTACATAAATGAATTAAGTACTCTAAACAAAATAAACAAATCCTTACTTGTATTTTTCCTGTATCGTACATTGTATATTATACCTTGAACTGATATTGAAAAGAGCAATACTAGAGTTTCTTGCCCGTTCTTCTCTAGTGAGAACTGCTTGCCGAACTGGTGATAGAGTTAC
Organism: Lapara coniferarum; assembly: GCA_949316025.1. Lineage (NCBI taxonomy): Eukaryota > Metazoa > Arthropoda > Insecta > Lepidoptera > Sphingidae > Lapara > Lapara coniferarum. Next base: position 11,694,072 of record OX438932.1, read on the forward strand.
CTAATCACGGAATCTGAAAAAGTATAACATTTTGTGGATTCGAATAAAATCATATCGGCTACTTTTTATCCCGGTAATGTGTTCTCATGGGTAATAATGACATTTTTAGTCAGATTTTTTGAATAGATGTCACTGTCGTCGTACAGAGTTAGGGATTTTTGTAGCGGGACATCTTATCACGCGGACGAAGCCGCGAGCAATACCGCGTTACATGATATAGATAATGTGGCTCGACTGCCTCGGTGGCGTAGTTGTATTGCCTACGCGTTACGAGTACGAATTGCGCGCGCACGGCCCGGGATTCGAACCCAGGACGTTCGAATCCCGGGTCGAGCCAAAAAACTTTGTGACTGGGTTTATCCATCTTAAAAAAATTACTCAGTCGCAGCTCGGAGTCAGGAAGTTGGCGGTGTGATACCCCCGTGCCTCGGAAAGCACGTAAAGCCGTTGGTCCTGCGCCTGATCACTCTCCGGTCATGTCGGATTGCCGTCTCACGGGACTATGAGAGTGAAGGAATAGCGGGTGCACCTGTGTATTGCGCACACACTTGTGCACTATAATATCTCCTGCGTACCTGGCTGATCTCCGTTGAGATTGGCCGCCGTGGCCGAAACTGGCTAGGAGGATTTCAATGTGGCTTTAGGCCAAAACAAAGTTTATAATTATAACCACATCTCAATTTCATAAATATTTTGCCTGTCCGTAGATACATATAAACGTATACATATAAACGCGGTGTAGTCATAAAATAATGTTATGTTTGACGCACACGTCACAACTCCCGCGTCAGCTGTCAGCACGACGCGACGCTTCATAGTTAGTACCTATAAGTCTCTTGGCGTCTGTTACTATTCTAAGGATATTATTTTCTTTTGTGTGTCTTTTGATTATGAACGTCTAAAATATTGCCGCCTATCGCCTTAATATTGAAAAACTTATGACATTTGTTGCTCAATCTAACAACCGTGCCTAGTATCATACGTACTTATCTAACGTACTTATGCGGCCGGCAAAAATACTATCTTATAATATGAACGATTTTATTTTATTTTTTTTGTTGACGCGGAGAAAGTGACTTATTACTACCGCCCAGTGTTCAAGGGGAACGACTGAGCGGTTATGTTGGGTTCACCGTGCCTTACGACCCGACGTTGAGCCGCCCGGAGTGATGGAAAACGTCGGGCGACCGCCGGGCCGAGTCCCTAACCTATATACACCGCACGGCATACCAACTAAAACTCCGCGGTGGCCATCTTCGGCGCATTAGGGACGGCTGCGGGCTTCCTCCGACTCACGTCTAAGTTGTCGTCCGCAACCGCCCCTGCGCGTACCACTGTTGCGGTCCGTCTCCTATTGTTGCGGGGGCTCAAAAGCCCCCGTACACCGAAGGACGCCCTTGGCGTCAGAGGCAGCGTGAGGCACGCTGCCGTCCATCACGGGGGTCACAAAAGTTGGCTAGACTGATAGGTGGACGGCAATGACCACCGGAGGCCCCTATTAGTCGCCTTTTACTTTAGGCAGTCGACCTACCGTGGTGGAATTCTCCAAACGCCCCCAATCCACAGGGCGGATAATATGAACGATAGGCTACCACCGCTTCCTTGAGTAGTATAACTACTCAAATAAGCGGTGGTAGCCTAGGGGTTGCTCGCAGCTTCACCCACGTGAAAGTCTATCCCGCTATAAAAATCATTAAATCACTGAAGCGATCTATAACGCCTTCTATAAATCATTATATCCATAGCGCCTTCTATAAATCATTATATCCATAACGCCTTCTATAAATCATTATATCCATAACGCCTTCTATAAATCATTATATCCATAGCGCCTATTATAAATCATTATATCCATAACGCCTTCTATAAATCATTCATTAAATCACTGAAGTGATCTATAAATCATTATATCCGTAGCGCCTACTATAAAGCATTATATCCATAGCGCTCTCTATAAATCATTATATCTATAACGCCTTCTATCATTCATAGCGCCTTCTATAAGTCATTCATTAAATCACTGAAGCTATCCATAGCGCCTTGTACAAAAAAAAAAACAGATAAAAATTACTATATGTTAATCCAGGACATGGTCTATCATTATGCCAAATTTCATACTAAACTGTTAGGTGGTTATTGAGTTTAATTGTAACAAATATCCAAAAATATAAAAAAAAACATTCATGTTTATAATATTAGTAAGATTAGATGACCTTGCTCGTCGCGTTGACATAAACACAATTTGGTATCATCTGTCAGACATGTCTGTAACCAATGACTAGCTGTATTCTTCAATTTTGTAGAGATGTAAAGACAGCATTGCAGCAATCACTCGAGGTTCTTCGGCGCGAAGCTTATGATTCCCGTGGGAAATCCCGCGTGGATTAGGGATGAAATGTATCCATTCGCTAGGCGGGAACATAACCTATCACCGCACACTATGTCGATGTAGATAGGATCAATCAACCAGCACTCGTTGTTAAAAATGAAGTTGCGTCGCAAATTGCATCTTGCATGTGTCCTTTTTGGGGTTATCAAATACAAGCAACCTACATACTTGTACAACAAGCTTCAGTGGATTTCGGGTGACAGGCATGGCTCACGTAGGCAATACTCACTACAGATCTGTATCCCGCGGCACAAAACTGCAGCTTTTAGAGGTACTTTTCGCTACGCCGCGGCCAAAATTTGGAACAACGTACCTCCGCCAATCAGACAATCTTGTAGCCTTTACACATTTAGGACACGTCTTCGTAACTATCTTTTGGAATCCCAACAACAACTGGGTGATGTTGATGTTAATTTATCTATAATTTTATAAAAATAGAACATGTGACACTTTTGCCTACGTGGCCAAAGAGAATATAATCACTATGTACGTGGCATAATATTCTCTTTGTACGTGGCATTCTAACGTAGTGTTTATATTGGTTTATATCCTCTTTGCGTGGCATTGTGGCAATAGGCAAAGGATTGCGTTTTACACAGCCTTGTCATTGTTATTTTTATATTTATTTTTTTACTTTTGTTTATTGATCTAGTTTATTATATTTCAAATCAGTTGTGTCTTTTTTTTTTTTTTTTTCTATTTATTAAAAAAAAATTATTTATTTTATCGACACACGCACACACACACACACATACACACATACTTACGCACTGAACGCAAATTGTGTTTCTTTTTTATGTTTTTCTTTTTCGATGACGTTCCTCGAGGGGTTCTAGATGAAAATCAGCGCCAAACAAGTTATTGTTTGGCATTATGCTGATCTAGAACCTTTTGGCTCTGTTGTGGTGGGACATATACCGTCCACACGTGGTGGATCCTTGTTTAAATCCAATTTTGTTATTTTTTTTTTCTTTTAATTACTCTTTTATTGTCTCTGTGTTGTTTTATCATTGTTAAATTGTCACCACCCAATTTGTGGCCAATAAATGTTTTCTTTCTTTCTTTTCTTTCTTTAAAGGCAATTAAATAAGCCATTGTTGGCAGCTAGCGAAGATATTTCTAATTATTAATATTTATTATAAAACAAGTTTCATAAATAGTATCGTATGTGCCAGTCCTAGCGTGTTTGTTTGTAATCATTCAATAGCTCCTTAATAATTAAGAGACATGGTGAAATTTTACTTGCATTCATCATGATTATAGCATGAAAGGGCCTGCTGCCGTGGTGTCACTCTTTGAGTAAAAACGGAATATTTAGAGATATTAGTTTTGCTTTACGTCCGATGACTGGAGGCTCAAATTTCTTTTTTTTCCTTGGTATATAGATCAACAATACCTTTACAATTTAAGCTGCTACGGGGCGAATATAATTATAACTAATCACTTGTTATCAGGTGTCCCATTTAGTCCTTTGTTTATACATAAAGCAGCTATTATCGTTCATTTCTATTTATGTATTTTTAAAAATGTGGTTCAAATAAAGAATTTATATATTTATTTATTGTTTATATATTATATCTACTTAAGCACATGGATATTTACCAGCGGGAAAAGGCCAGGTAAAATACGTATCTTTTTCACAAACTTCATAGCATCAGCTCGACTGTATGTACAAAATACGTAATCTCCAATTGACAACCTAGTAGATCTTTAGCAGCGAGAAAAGTGTAGTACAAATGTTCCTTTTCGAGAATTTCCCAAACTTACGTAGATAAACCTTACTACCCTCATAGTACGTGATCTTGGAAGAGCAACATTTAACTAATGTTTTCCGTGTGCGCGCATCCTAAGAGCACGATAAGCTGTTGGCGCGGCTGGTGCTAATGGAGCCGCTCGTTAAGCCAAGAAGCCTTATCGGCGCTGAATGATTCCCATACCTCTTGTCTGCCCGTGCGGGTTTTTATACGCGGGACGTACTTCGAGTGATGATGGGTGTCATCATTCATATAATTACAAACTGGACTGCCTCGGTGGCGTAGTGGTATTGCGTACGCATTACGAGTACGATTTGCGCGCTGAGGTCCTGGGTTCGAATCCCGGGTCGAGCCAAAAAAATTGTGACTGGGTATTTTCGTCTTAAAATTTACTCAGTCGCAGCTCGGAGTCAGGAAGTTGGCGGTGTGATACCCCCGTGCCTCGGAAAGCACGTAAAGCCGTTGGTCCTGCGCCTGATCTCTCTCCGGTCATGTCGGATTGCCGTCTCACCGGACTATGAGAGTGAAGGAATAGCGAGTGCACCTGTGTATTGCGCACACACTTGTGCACTATAATATCTCCTGCGTACCTGGCTGATCTCCGTTGAGATTGGCCGCCGTGGCCGAAACTGGCTAGGAGGATTTCATTTTCATAATTACAAAGTTGGCACTGCAGTAAGTTATGCTGTATAATATTTTCTTATTAGCTCTATAAGGTCAGGAGGCCCAGTTCCGTCTACTATACAATATATCCGTCTATTCCCAATTACATTCTTTCTTATCGAAGGACAGCTTTGGTAGTCGCATAAGTAAGAGTCAAAAAATCCCCTATTGATGTGAAACATCTATAGCCGCACGTAAAACCGATTTCTGGCGTGGCGACTCATGCCGTGGCGTAGGCTTGCCCCATATCACATCATGAGACGGAATACGTACGGCGAAATTGGGAGCACTAGTTGCGTCTTTGCCTACCCCTTCGGGGATAAAAGGCGTGAGTGTGTGTGTGTGTGTGTGTGTCAAAGCTATCCCTCGATTAGAATGCTCGTAATTGAAAAAAGACGGATATGCCCCTGTAGATGGAACAGGGCACCGGACGTTAAAGTTTTTGAAAGGAAAACAGTGTCAAAACAGTGATTAAACACAAATTGATAACGTTTAGAAGTACAGTAGTGGTTCCATAATGCGTAGTAATTTTACTGTCTCCGTATACCAGGAGCCAAACCCTCCTCGGTTATGTTTAAAGGGGATGGAACTCCGCGACACGTAATTATATTATTCATTATATTCGTTGCGAATTTATTAATTACAGGCAAGATAATTAACTCATTTTGATATACAAACAGTGTTGGGATAATTTGGGAAAACAGGATGAAATATAATTTCGCCCGTATTCCTGAAAGGGACAGCTGGAAATGCACTCACTTTAATCAGCGGTAGTTAGTCTAAAAGGCACTCAATTAACTGTCTTTGAATGTAAACTTCAACTACTTACTTACTTACAGCTTGTACAGATGAGGTTACAATCAATGGTGTTTCATACATTGGTAGCTCCGAGACTCAACAAATATAGAGATGTCGATTATTCCCTCCGTATAATAAAATATTGTAAGGATAAAAATATTTTGAGACTATTTGTGACGTGACCTTAATTTATTACTCTAAAACAGCGAGCGTTTGAGAGATCGGGGCAGTTGGTCATTAACCTCGTACCGTTCGGTTGGTGATATTTTTAAGCATATCTGTTAAATAAATTATGGGTATTTTTATTTAAAACAGCATCGGTTCGTTTCTAGAGCAACAACAATATTCAAACAACGATTTCCTGCTTCATATTTGCACAGTAACCTGAACAATAGACAATCCTATCTATTTACAAAATCGACCGATACCCAAAGGACTTAAATACAAACTATAGTATCAGCACACCGCATCCTATTCCCAACTATTGGTTATTGTGAAGTTGTGCGTCTTGCTTCCCTCTCGTATTCCCTCCTGCAGCCATACGCGCTCGTGCGTGCAATTTGCAGCGTTCGAGCACATACGGAGGGACCGTGCAAATTGGTTTCATTTGTTACTTCACTTTATTTACGAAGGGTTTTCGATTGTGCATTGAGTCCGAAACGTCGAGTGAGATGCGTGAGGTTTATTTATTTATTTATTTATTTATTTAAAGCTTTATTGTACACCAAAAACAAAACAAGATTAAAAAAAACAACAATGAAGACAGAGAACAGGTACAATTGGCGGTCTTATCGCTCGAGGCAATCTCTTACAGACAACCATTGGATGGAATAAGAGAAAATAGCGAAATGGGTAGTTTGGGGCGTACATATAAGCAAATATATATATAAAATCTAATACACAATAATACAACAAATATATACATACATAAACACAAAATACATGAATTATATACGTATAATATATATAATCCTACATATATATAATAATCATATATATTTAAACATATATATAAATATTTATTACATAACAGGAGATGTATAACAAATTAATAAAATTAACAAATATAATCAATGTCACACAAATAAAGTTTTAGCTATTGAGTAAGTGTTCTTTTACCATTTTTTTAAAAACCGGTAGTGACTGCGCCTGTCTTATAACTACTGGCAGTGTATTCCATAACCTGATAGCAACAACAGTAAAAGATTTTTCCATGAATGAAGTAGTATGCGCAGGCATTTTCAGTACCAAGTTCTCTGATGAACGAAGAGACTTCTCATGCGTGTCGTGAAGAAATAGAAACCTAGATTTAAGATAATAGGGGGTAAGAGGATTGAATAGAATGCTATAGAGAAGAGAAAGAATGTGGGCATTTCGGCGAAGACGAATAGGTAACCACTTGAGCTTAGTGCGAAACTCAGAGACGTGATCATATTTGCGCAGTCCAAATATGAATCGTATGCAGAAATTTTGGAGGCGCTCAAGTTTATTTAGTTGTACTTCTGTTAAATTTATATAGCTGGCATCAGCATAATCAAGGATGGGAAGGAGAAGGGATTGTACCAACGAAATCTTAGTGGCAATGGGCAAGAAGTTGCGTAACCTACGCAATGACCCCGCCGACGCAAAAAGCTTACGACTAACATGTAGAAGATGAGGTCCCCATGTAAGAGACTTGTCCAAGTATAGTCCAAGATTTTTAACGCTGTCGCTGTAAGGAATGATTGTACCGTCACATGACACACAGGGTAGTAGCGACCAATCTACTTTGAATATCATTCTAGGGCTGCCGATGACAATTACTTGGGTTTTGGATGGGTTTACTTTTAGACCATGGGCTTTACTCCATTGACATATATGACTTAGATCCCAATTTACCTTCATAACTGCATCGGTCAGCCTATCCAATGGTGCTTGTGTATAAATCTGCAGATCATCAGCATAAAGGTGGTAGGATGAACGAAGTTGATAGGAGATAGAGTTAATGAAAACTGAGAAGAGAAGTGGAGATAGAACGCCGCCCTGTGGCACTCCGGCAGCTATGGAGCAAAAGGAGGAATATTTATCCTCTATGCAGATACGCTGCCGGCGTCCAGACAGGTAACTACGAAACCACTCAATTGCTGTTGGAGATATGTTAAGGGAGCGCAATGTGCAGAGCAAAACGTCAAAATCAACAGTATTGAAAGCGTTGCTGAAATCAAGTAAAGCTAACACAGTTAGCTTTCCTTTATCCATCCCAGATCTGATATCTTCCGTAACATGAATCAAGGAGGTAGTGGTGCTATGACCGGAACGGAACCCGGATTGGAAAGGATTAAACAGTTGATTTTTGTGGATAAAATCATTGAGTTGGGAATGGATTAAACGTTCTAGAACTTTAGAGAGGAAAGGTAGGATAGATATAGGACGAAAATCAGAGTAGGTAGATGGATTAGGTTTTTTAGGGAGAGGGATGATTTGGGCATCTTTCCAAGCAGTAGGAAAAATACCACTGGATACGGAATGGTTTAATATATGGCAAATTATGGGGAGGACTTCGTCGAGGATAGGAAGAATCATGTTACGTCCGATACAGTCGCTTCCAACGGCATTAGAAGTGATCGACATGATACTCTTCTTAACATCACAAGCAGCAAATGGTTTGAAGACTAATGGGGAACAATCGGGAGTTTGGCAGGAAGAAAGGTCTTTAATTGTAATGTCTTTAGTCGTCCTATCAAAGTTGGACGGAGAAGAGAAATGTTGGTTAAGGAAATTTATATCTAAGTTTTTAGGAATAGAGTCTTGACAAGATTTACCAACTCCCAGTGACTTGAGAAATTTCCAGACCTTGGCTGGATCACCGTTTTCGACTGAAGTATGAATATGTCGGCGTTGAGCATACCTACACACCTTGCTGCAATGACTGCGGATAGCCACGTATTTCTCCCAGTTTGTGTCATTAGGTCGACATTTATACCTCGATTTAGCCGCTGCTTTCTTTTCTAGGAGAGATTTTAACTCATCCGTAAGCCATGGTGCCGGTAAGTGTTTAATTTTAACCGACTTAACTGGAGCATGCGTATCGTAAAGCTGCTTTAATTTGTAAGTAAAGATGTTAACCTTATCATCGATACTGCTAGTGTCGAAAAGCGAACACCAGGCGATATCTGCAGCGTCTCTGCGAAGGTCATCAATATTCATGCCACGAAAATTACGCTGTAAAACTATTTTAGGTGTGGGTTTGGGCGGACGAATACGAAAAGATAGAAAAAGTAAATCATGATACGAGAAGGAATCGGCAGGAAGTTGTCCATGTTTATTCACGTGATCTACGGAGGAAACAAAGATGAGATCTAGGAGAGAAGGAGTACAGTTAGGTAAACGGTGAGTGGCAGAAAGTGGAAGGATAGATAGATTACAGGATTGAATAGTGGACTTGAGAGAGGAAGAACGGGAGTCATTCTTGAGAAGGCAGGTGTTGAAGTCACCCATGATTATGGTTTGACTGTACGAAGGAACTAGGTTTTCAAGAGTAATTTCCAGAGAAGAGAAATAATCTATACGAAGGGAAGGGCAGTAGTATACGCCAAGTAAAACCTTAGCATGAGATAGTTCTACTTCCAGAAATAAATGCTCTCCTGCATTTGCTGGTGGGGGCTGCAGTGACGTGCTGATAACCGTGTAGGGAATATGTGATCGGAGGTAAATAGCAACACCACCACCATTACCCATAGCACGGTCATTCCGGATAAGATGGAACCCAGGAAGAGCGTAAGAAGAGGAAGCCAGACACGGCTTTAACCACGATTCTGAAATAAGGATAGCATGTAGATGTGTACAGTCAAACGAAGCCAGCATATCAGGATAATGTGCCGGAATGCTCTGCGCATTAATGTGGACTACATTGAAGTGCCCAGGAACATCAGAGAACTGAGAAGAAAGGGATTCAGAAAGCGAAGGAATGCTAACAAAGCTGTCATTACTACTTATGGAGACAAAATCCTCACTATCACTATTCAGGTCGCCTGTAGACATTGATTTATATATATGAATTAAGTATATTTATGAATATGTGTAATAATAAATAAGTCTATAAATACGTACTATAACAAAATAATAATAATAATAATATCTAAATAATAATACTATAAATAATGCTAAAACGAAATATATAATCCATCTGCCGGTTATTTAGTGTACTAAAAATCTAATATGTAATTAGAAGGAAGCAATGTGTGTCCAGAAATTAATATTGAATAAAAGAAAGTTGAAAAGAAAAATAAAAAAAAATTAACAATAAAATTTATGTAGTGGAACAGTGAAGCCGTAAAGTTAGAAAAACTAATGTGTGTGTATACGGAACGATACTTATAACTGTCAAGTGTCAATTGACAGTTCACCGATCAAAAATCTAAACACAAATGTAATGGAATGAAGGGTAATAGAATATTAATAAACAAGATACCTGTTAGTTTGGCTATTATGAAATGGAGGGTGGTTATATTATATTTGAGTTCGACAAAAACAGTTCCTAGAATGATACCTGGCCTTAATATAAGGGATTGAAGTTGGACACACATTACTTTTTTGCGGCTGCAGCTCGTCGAGTTTTCGATGCAGCCGAAGTCTTCGTAACAGCAACAGACTTGGTAGCGTCTACTGAAATCCGACCGAGATCGCTCAGCGACGTGATTCGATGCCGACCATCAGAATTTAGAGCGAACACTCTGCCCTGACTTGTCCAACATTTGGTGACTCCGAATTTTTCGCGTGCCGCCAGGAAGATGTCATGCCGTGTCTTTGTCAGAAATTCAGACAATGTGACGCCGGACCCCTTCAGCTTGGTCTTATTAAGCCAGAGTTTGTCACGAACTGCAGTGTCTCGCAACTTGACAAGAATAGGCCTAGATTTCTGCGGAGAAGGACGACCCAACCTCTGGCATCGCTGTATGTTGTCAACTTTAAAATCTGTGATCCCCAGCCGCTGAACCACGACGTCCACAGTAACTTGAGCCGTGTCCTCATTTTGCACTTCATCAGTACCATGTATGAGCAGGATTTTTCGACGCCTCTGCATCTCCATGGTGTCCACACTATGAGCCAATGTGTCAATCTGTTGCTGCAGTAAGTTGAGAGTTTGTGCAACAAATGATCGAAACGAGGCAAACTCCGCTGCTATCCCTGAAGTACCAGCTGAAGTATTTGAGGCCTTCTGTAGATCGCTTTCAAAAGAGGCCATTCTTTTTTGGAATTCGTGCTTCATTTCGTCCATAGTGGTTTTCAATGCAGACTCCATTGAATGTACAAAATAAGATTAATACTGGTGAAGTGATTACTAAGTGAGGGAGATGATATTAGAGGAAATACACACTAAACCCGGCAGGTAGACACTTTAGTTAATAATTGCTGACATAAATAGTAAGCAATATTGTCTTAATACAATTTCTATTGAAAATAAATGTAGAGCAAAATTTTTCTGACTCGCCTTTACAACTACCCGCGGATGAAAAAACTGATGAGGTTTAGTGTTTGATAGCCGTGGGAGACAGTTTTGTTATTTAAGTGTTAGTTGCTTAAGGCTGCATTTCGCAATATTCAGTAATCACGGATGCGATACCTACTGTCATTATTTACAAGATCATTTTTGTTTATGAATTTGGCTTCCGATTATATTATAATGAAAGCTACAAAGTTATCGTTCTCTTGTGGGACAGTGGTTATCATCTTAATCGCGCACACACGTATTCGATTTCAGAATGACGCTTTATTATAAATAGTACCAATGTGGTATACAACGCCTTCGTCTTCCCCATTAACCCTAATAACAATAAAACCGTTCCCTTGTTTGATATTCTATAAGAATTCTACATTTTCAAAATTCATTGCTTTAAAATTTTGCCATCCCGAGGCCACGGGGCGGCGCATGGCACACGCGCGGGCGGCTCTAACATCGCTGGGTAGTGGGTACAATTAGCTCGCTCGAGCGGAGGTCAAGGTCGCGCTCCCTCTCATTACGCGCCCCGACTCGCGCAGTACCTCCGCTAACCGTGCTAAATGTGAGTGTTTTTACATTAGCTAAATTAATATCCTTTTTATTTCATTGTGTTGAGTTACTATTACACTCAAGACTGCAACGTCGAAGAGGTAGGCAGATATAGAACATGGTTCGAAGCTACTCTTCATTTTTGTTCCGGTATGAAAGCAGAAAGGCATTGAATTATTGGGTTTTATCAGTCTTAACTTAGTGCCAGGTAACTTAGTGATTGAATTTTCAGCGTTGCTTAGTTTTAATAAGATATTCAAGCTACATAATTAAAAAGTCACATAAAACCTATTCTTATTGTACAAGAAACATCACAAAATGTCAATTACCTCACCAGATATGTTCAGCGTGTATAGTGTCCCTGCAGGAGTCGAACCTGAATGAAATTTATTGTCGACGCCCTCGCCCTTCGTATAACGTCATTGAACCTTCCCTCTCGCACTCTGAGATGGCGACCTTTGTAATAGGTAAATATCGGAAGCTTTTGTTTGAATATTTGACATCGAATACCGGTGTATCGGAGTTTTCGATTTGATCGACGCGCATTTATTGCGCTTCAAAATATTGTTATCTTTTCAATCTTTATTAGATACATAGCTTTTATCCTCGAATTGCTGCTGCACTTTAGTCCATCCTGTAACATCATGTCAAACCTACCACCATATCTTGCATAAAATCCTTTCACAGACAATCCAGATTTAATTTTTGGAATCCAAAAACAGAAGCTTATTTTGTCCATCGAACCAAGAATCTCTCCTGGTTTATAGCCTAAGTTTATTGCCTACAGAACAATAAGGTGATTAAGTCCTTCAGTCCTAACGTAGCCTGAGGCTGTGACGAGCCCTGCACCCAACTACCCCTTGCTTGTGCATTCACGGCACGCTCTCGCAGGGTGCGCAGTAAGCCTCTGAAACCCTCCGGCTATTTTTCTGCGCAGAATATAAATGTTCGAATGGTATATTTATGCCTCGAAAGTATAGAATGATTTGACGAAGCATTTAACTACGCGGGGAATTAAAATTTCAAACACATATTAAGCTATATTTGCTACTATTATATAGTTTAGACCAGCTTGTGGCCAAGTAGTGTTCTGTTATTCAAAGTTCTGTGTGGTGACTGTGTCTGCGTAGTCCTCGTGCTTATCAACATCAGCAAAGTATGCTACCATCATAACGTTGTTTGAAACATGTTTACTTCTAACTCATGTAAACATAAATAACACTCCTTAGAAATTTTAGACGCAACTTGTTCTTAATGTTGGACCATTAAAGCATAAACTACAGGCGCGTGCGGTACGTCGCATTGCAGGCGCCGCCGGCTGCGCCATGCTCAGACTCTATACAGATTTGCTTACTGGTTTCCTGGTAAAACAAGATGCATTTTTAAATACCATTCTTGTGTCGTAGCTTGAGGAAGTTTACCGATAAACTCAGACTTTGATACGAATATTTGCGGATCATACGAATATTCCTCTTGGTTGCCAGCAACACTAATTCTTCTATTGCCCTCAGGGATCAAAGCCAGTACGCCCTCTTTCATTCACTAGCGGTAATACATTACTTAAAATCTACACGAATGACATAGATCGATAAGTCTTTCGCTAGGATAATGTATTATTCTCATAAACTATTTGTTTTCTATTTTTATCGACTATAGGAACACCCCTTGTTTATTGCACAGGTTACCGCCCCAGAAGCTGTTAAATAAAGATTTACTGATTTGCTTTACAGTACTGACCATGGATTAAAGATAGAATGGATAGAGTTTAGCATCAATTTACTAAGAAAACCAGTGTCGCCAAACTCACACATGCGTATATTCACATACTATCAACTTTTCATTATGATTGGCCAAAATCAGCAATAAACATAAAACGTATAATACAAAATCATTTGCATTAAATTTAACCTTAATGCCATTCCATAAACTTCATATTTTAAAAATTCACATAAATTCATACGATATTATTCCTTCAGCCTGAATTTTGATTTTAATTCGATTTCATTCCACTACTCCACGCTAGATGGCATATAATGGTGATGGCATTCATAAGATCTCTATGGCTGTCGATTTAAGAAAAGTTTTTGATTGACACCAAGTACGCTAAGCATGCGTTAATAGTGTTGCACCCATATGATACCTTTTTGTAAACCTATCGATGTTTTTTATTTTATGGCTAAAAATTATAAATAACATTAATTAATGAAATTGACTTATTACAAAAATATATAATATTATTTTGATAAGCGCCGGAAAAGATGTTGAAAATATCTTGAACAAAATTTTCACTCAGTAAATTAAAATTTATTTTTAGTATAGATTTTAAATTCTTAATTTAAAATTTCAATACTGCAAACATGTATGTTAAATTACATAATGTATTACCTACACAGTATTACAGTATAGCTAGTTTGCAATAAATTATAATGAGTATTTATACATATTATAGTAATTTCACTGCCGGAGTTAAATAGAGTAAAGTTTAAGGAAAATGTCAACCGGTAATAATACCAGCCCTGTATTATATAATGCTCACTGCTGAGCACGGGCCTCCTCTACTCTTGAGAGGGTTTAAGGCCTTAGTCCACCACGCTAGCCTAGTGCGGGTTGGCAGACTTCACACACCCTCGAAATTCTTATGGAGGATTCTCAGGTTAACAGGTTTCCTCACGATGTTTTCCTTCACCGTTAAAGTGAACGATAATTGATAAATAATACACACGTAACTTTGAAAAGTCAGAGGCCTTGGGTTTCGAACCTCCGGACATTGTCTCGGTAGACTGTTCCATTCCCAACTAGGCTATCGTCCACTGTCAACCGGTAAGGGAAGAAAATATTTTTTAACGGTTGGCACAATTATGCCGGCCTAGTAGGCCGGACAAAAGACATTGAAGTTTGTTCCAGTTTAATAGCACAATTACGAAGTTCTTAACCTTTTGTTACGGGTTGAGATAGAAGAATACACTAAGCAATGGTTTCGCAAGCCAGCAGTCAGCACGTGCTTCACCTCAGGAAGTGTGAGGATGATCAAAGGTTAAACTTGTATTCAGTTATACTTTTTATATTTTTCTGTATAACATCGTTAGCTATATAATATGTATCTGCTACTATAACAGTGGGTTAAATAAAACAATACACACCTTTGAAGTTGATATTATATTTATTTACTTATCGGCTAAACTTAGCTCAAGACAGAAATACAACAAAACCGGGTTCAGGCTAATAAGGTAAGTTCTCCCACCTTACCTTATTAGCCGGAACCCGGTTTTGTTACATACTTTTTTCGTAATTTAAATACTTTTGTTGTTTAATTTCGAAAAATACCTATAAGAGTGTGTCGTCGATCCTATAATGCAGAGTCAGGAATCGCTGAGGCTTTATGCAGCTGGGGAAGATATCCTACTCTCTGGTGATGCAGGCAGTTTTAACTCTACCCGCGATAGACAAAGTGAATGATAATTGTGCCTGAGGTAAAACTCCCGGGAATGAATAGAGAACCCGCAAAATCGGCAGGCCGGCGAGTATTCTCCTGTCAACTTCCGCGAAGGATTCCTGATATGTTCATCGTGCACTAGAGTACAGGTACAGCTGATCATGGCGAACACTCCGCGGGGCCCTTGGCCAAGCCTTCGTAATTTATGGGCACATACGAGCCAGCGACGAAATTACGTGCTCACACGCTTGGTGCTGCCGCTCAAGAGGTCGAAGAGATGTCGTTCACCGGTAGGGTTGCAATCCCAACCAGAGATGAACTGAAATTGATAAAACCAAAATTAGAACCAGACCACTCACAATTCTCAAATGTACGTTTTAAATCAAAGTAATATTATTACAAATACTGCACACGCAATCATAGTTTTTAATACGTATGTAGCATTTATTATTGTATACAAACAAAATAAGCAGCTGGAAAACTGACAACACTACTCGCACTTGTTTTACAACACACGACTTGTAGGCCAAGGTACACAACCATACAGCCTTCAATCCGTTCATGTTTTACGAAAATAATTAGAGTATGGGGTTTGAAAGTTTTTATGCTACAACATAGCGGTTTAGTGAAAAATTGATAATTATCGATAACATTTTATCGACCATGCATGCACTAATTGAGTAGCGGTGACACTGTGAATTGGTGACAAATCATTCTAGAACAACTGATTTTCGTTTCCGAAAATTAACCTTATGATGAAAGAAATAAGAAACACTTTAAATTGTAATTTTTGTGCCATATTTGACATAGAAAATTAATATACGTTTTTCAGTTAAATAAGCAATAAACCAGAAAATATTACTTACCGACGGTGTGAAATACCTCTGTGGGACACATTTTTGCTATAGCTATGATTTCTGCATTCCAGAATAGCACAATAGGGCATTTTAATATTTTTAACTATTTTTTCTAGTTATTAAAGCTTTGACAATGCGCAATGACGACTGAGACCGCTCAAACGGGAGTTAGTGCTGCCTTGCTAATTAGAGGGTGAAAGGTTACGCCCACATTATAGTTCTATCTCTATCTCTGTTCTGTGGTACTGACAATTTTTGTGACATCAAGATGACAGCATAACATGCCGGACAAAGATTATTTAAGTGTCTTTCACAATCCCCGAACTGAAGGGTTTGGAATGTCCGATCCTACTAAATGCTCCCGTGGGACACCTTCCCGCAGTACCTAAGGATGACGGATCACGGGGGTCCGCGTTCGAACCTGCGTCCCTGGTAGTTCATGATTCTCCTGGGAATAGATCCCATGCTTAATGTAGGGTTGGAGGTGTAATAACGATGTATCTTCGATTATACGTTTGTGTGTTATTTATGTGGGGCGAACTGCAAGTAGGAAATACGGTGTAGCTAGTGAGTCATGCGTTTCAATTACCTTCCAGTTAAACGAAGTAACAAATTTGCGACTAATAAGTGTCGAAGTCGATAATTAGTGTAGCATAACCAGCGAGATAGCTATGAGATGGTATTCGTCGTAAAAGAGGAAGCTATAGTATGTATCAGCGCCATTCACTGTTTGGCATATGCTTATCTAGATCCTATTGGCACCGTTGTGGTGGGACAAATACCATCCACACTGGGTGTGTATGTAAGTAACGTACTACGTACCCACCTTTTTTTTTTGTTGCGCGGAAAAAGTGCGTTACCACTACCGGCCGGCCTTCGTGAGGGGCAGCGTGAGGCCAACCAGCCACGCTGCCGTCCATCACGGGGGTCACAGAAGTTGGCTAGACTAATAGGTGGACGGCACCTTCCGCCCACCCGTGACCCCCGGTGGCCCTTATTAGTCGCCTTTTACGACAGGCAGGGGATACCGTGGTGGAATTCTCCAAACGCCCCCAATCCATAGGGCGGGCTACGTACCCACCTAGGATTTAAGGAATAATTAATGCAAATGAGCAGACAAGTAGTTTATTACTTAGAATTACTAAAAGTTAATTAAGTTCGCCACAGAATGCGTACTGGTATTAGGAACAGAGGCTCACAAGTCGAGAAAGGTTTGTAAAAATAAAGAAAATTGTATTTTATTGAAATAATAATACCTTTGTACGCTCTAATAAGAAGCATACAAAACAATTTGTACCAGAGCAGTACTCATTATTTTTTTAACTTCTACAAGGTTAATTATTAATTGTTAATTTTGTACCTCATTAGAAAGCTGGATAAATAGATAAGTTTTTAATGTTATTTGCACATTTAGTCACTTGAAGTTTTTCTGAATTAAACAGCAGTCTTTGTCAAAAACTTTTGTGAATAAAATACGAAATTGATAGATTTAAGGCCATAATTTCAAACTTATCATGGCTTTTAAATATTTTATTCTTTATTATGAAATTCTAAAATTTTATTTACCAGAAAACAATAAAATACTCATATCCCACTCTGTACTTTTTTATTATTGAATTTTATTTGGTCTTTAGTGCTTTATCTAAAAATTCAATAAATCTTAAATTTCTCGAAAACTATTGGGTTCCGGATAGGGCTTCATGGGACAAAATCGATTGCTTTTACCCCAATCTATATGCTCTTAACGGGAATACGTCATATAACCAGTAACCCTGTATATACAGTGCAGTTATAATATTGTAGTCTCTGACACTCACTTGACTGGTGTATCTAACATTATTATACTTCCTATGCCTCGGTTCCATTACCGCATTCATAACGCTTTGGAGTTCCTATTTTGATGCATGAATTCGCAGTCACACGATCGTACGAGATATCCGTACGTAGTTCAAATCGAAGTGCTAGTATAAATCTCGGTTTTTGAAGATTATCAAATAGGCCTCTAGTCACGACGCTGGTTTACATAAATAAACAACGAGCACATACGTGACAAACACTACGCTATGTTGTTAAAAATAGTTCATGAAGAGTCCCGAATTTATTGTAATTCCAATATACGGATACGTAGAATAATGCCTGGAGGGAGCGGCAATCAACGTCGCTCGAGCATGCCGACAGTACGTGTGAGCGACGCCGGGAGACAACGCTAGCTCAATAACGAGGGTGGACAGCCGCCGTCACATGGACACGTGATCTATCTGGAATTCGATTTGATAGATGATAGCTGCGTCTATTGATAAAGCTGAATGCATTTCTAACGATCTACGATGCAATACCATAGTATAGAAATAGGCAGTTACTTGTTAAGCTCAATGCTATTAAATTCCCCAGCAAATGAAGAAATAATCTTCATTTGCTATTCTATTTGTCTCTCTATTTTGTTTAATGTAAGTAAACAAAATATGATATAATATTATACCCATTTTAAGTCATTATCGTCCCTGAAATTCTGATTTGGTTGTAATTTGGATACTTAACATTGGTTTTCTTGAACCTGGCGTCGGACACTGAGAGGCTACTGCGAAAAACGAAATCCGAAATGTCGGTCCGAAACGAAGAAACGACGAACTTCGGATTTAACCTTACTACCAAATTACTTCGGATCCGTCACCGTTGAACGAAGGTTTCACGCATTTTGCGACGCCTCCGACTTCGCTCAACGCTTTCGTCACGCAACAACTCTTCATAAAGAAGGATCCGTAACACTTCGTAGTAAGAAAACGTGCGATCCGTCACCCGAAACTATGGATTTCGTTTTTCGCAGTAGCCTCTCTGATTCGATTGAGTTGATCCATTCAAAATATGACCAGAATTCACTACGGCGTAGCACCGTAGTCCGTATCATCAATTATTGTTGCAGTGACGCTACTTCGCTGCTGAATAATAACACCCTGACATTCCTTTAACACTCTAGTTAATAGCCCGGTTAATCGGGACAGTTGTAAAATTTGTAATGAAAACATGAATAAACTGTAATCTTGAAATGGGACACAATAAACATAAACAAGCTTGCCCTTACAATAGCGCGGGGGGGGGGGGGCAGGGGAGCGGCGAGGGTGTAGGAGTGGAGGGGGGTTGTCTCGCACAATGCGCGGACTCCACGAGTCCCGCATTCGATTCCGTCCTGGCGGGTAACGAGCAGGCCGATGTCATTTTTATGACAAAGTCATTTGGCGGAGTGCGGCGGCATTGTATTGGCCGCGGACGGATGCTTCGGTAATGACGGAAAGGAAATTACTTCCGAACTAATGCGGGGGATATGTCATCATATCAAATACAATGGCATCAAAGTCTTATGATACATTTGGTGTTTGGAGATACCTATTTGGCTCCCACTTTAGCCCTATTGGGTTTCCTAGTCAGTGATAGCCTGCAGTTTGGACCGGTTTATGGAAATTGTCAATAGCCTCGATCTTTATTGATTAAGCCACAATGGTTTGGCTATAATTAACTGTGCAGTGGTCACTATCCAGTACACATAGTGTATTCAATCTAGTGCTTATAATATGCAGTCACTGGCCAATTCAATGCAAGCGGACAGCACATCGCCCTTCCGCTGCCCTTCAGCTTTACGTGGCTGAATGACAAGTAGCAACAGGAGCCCCCCCCCCTTCTGCAACCCCCTCTCGCCCCGATACCCTTGTAAGGGTCCCTCAGGCGTATGGCCTACAGCAAATATGTCTGAAGTATGTGCCTATCATGTAAGAACGTGGTGAGGAATCTCGGATATTTGTTTGTGGGAAACCCTCACTATTTTTTTTATTAGCAAACGAGTATGTTGATAGCACATAAACAATGCCTAAGAAATCTTTGGAAAGACGGAATTTTTTGTAGCACGAAATAGAGGAATGAAGTCGCTGGAGTTTTTTATTTGGTTGGAGACATAAAATATTATAAAGTTTTCTGATAGAAATCGAAACTAGAAAGCCATTCTATTGAATTCGAATCCATTATAGTGAATCGATTGATAGGACGACTACATGTTACAAATTATACACTTAATTCTTTGGCATATAACAGATTATATTTAACCAATCTTTAAAGCCCTTTTTATAAGCGTGTTGAATCCGGATAAGTTACTACAATCTTTATCTTGAGTTTAAAAAATCTGATCGTAAAATGATCACAACGTAGAAATTTCATCTAGCCTCGTACGACGTGAGAATTTTAATATGAGCCCTTATCCGGGGGTGATCCGAGACTAGGGCGCTCCCTCGAGGTATTTGTTACAGCGTGTGGTTTTAATTTAGGGGCAGACGAATGAACTCTAATATAGCTGTCGAGACTCGAGACAATCGTGTTTTATTACCACCAAACACAAAGTAATATACAAACCGATTTATGTACCGTCAACAATTTGTATTTGTCATTTTATAATTGTCTGTTTTATTATAAACATTTATTAATATGGATTATTGACGATTTATTACTTTTTAGGAAAGCTTAATATTATGATAGATACTTTTGTTATCTATTTTTTATCACCAAACTATGTGCAACAATTATGTTACGGTTCGCGTACTTTTTTTTTAAATAATCATTTCTTTTTTCTCCTAAACACCTATACTAAAGCTTTCTTTAAAGAAAAAGATTCTGTAAATATTAAATCGAAGTGTAGTTGAATACTACTGTTATGTTAATTACCATTATCGTCAAAATATGAAGTATTGCTTATTATTGGTTGAAAAAATCTCGATCTTAAAATACCTATGTATAAAAGATATTCGCATTCACGTTCCATTTTTATTCTGTCCGCAAATATCAAATTCATACCGTAATATATACCGACATTTGTCTGCGCGGAACTTTATGTTGACATTAATGTGAAAGTGTTCTGAACATTTCAGGGAAGGTTGTCTGTTGGTATTTGTGTCGGCGCGACCTTTGCGTCTGTCGGGGATGTGAACCGTAGCTTTTGAACAAGCGATGCTTTATTTAGACTCATTTGTAACTTATGTACCTACACAATAACCAGGACAAAAAATATGATTATTTTCGGACATGTCAATTACACCAATTATAGCAGTAGGCAAATGTCAGTATTACTATCTCTACGTAAAATTTAGCTTTAAAATAAATATGTTTTTGAATATTATGGTATAATTTGGGCAATAAAAATGTCCAGTTGAAAGATTTATTGTGTGTTATATTATTATTAAGGCACTCTGAAATATGCACGCTCGAGGAACGCTCGATAAAATATTGAACTTTTTGTCTAAAGTCTGCTAGTTCTAAAGAAAAATATTCTACTAGAGCTAATTTCGTGCTCATCATTATTTGACCTAATGTTTGTCCTTACATCCTTATCCTTAAACGTTGTAAAACAAACTCCCCAGCCGCGTCTGTCCGTCTTTTTGTCTGAATGCGACAAACTCAAAAAATACTTTTATTTTAATTTTATTGAGGAAAAAACAGCTGTACATTAGATACGACTAAATAAGCACATGCATAAAAAATATAAACATATAACCTACTACGTTCTTCATAGAATATACCTAAGTGTAATTTTTAGGCACCTACGAGTGAATAACTTATAATACAAAAAAAGAGCGGTGACAAACTTAACTATCCATAATACCTACTAATATCGAATATATACATATATAATATATATCGAATATCATAATAATATCGAACGGATTTTGGTGAAATTTAGTACGGAGATAATTTGAGGCCCTGGGAAGGATATAGGTTATTTTTTATCCCGGAAAATTATGTAACGGGATTTCTATCTATAATAAAAGCTAGTAAATGATAATAGATTGCCTTAAAATGCGACGTTTTAAAGGTGTATGAACTATTGAGTTTCTCGGGATAATTTTTATTTCGTAGCTTGAAGTTGCTACAAGTTTTTCTACCATCTCTATACATTAGTTTCCGTTCCCTCAATTAGTAACCCGCCGACTCGTTCATTCGATACACTCATTAATACTGGTGAGAGATGAGTGCGCACCCGCATCACGTCATATCAGAACTGCTTTTTAGGTTTAGAGTTATCTAACCATTTTGTTATAATTATAGATATTACCTGATACCAACCGGAGGAGGCTGATAGAAATGATGATTGATTGATGAATTATAATTATTGTTTTTGCTGCTGGCGAAATTTACATTATGAAATCTGAGCTGCAAAATTCTGGCGATCGCTAAATAAAGTGAATATCATGTTCAGCTTAGTTGCCGCAATGAAAATCTTTTCTCAAGATTTAGAACCGAACTCATGATTGTTTAAAATAATGAGAAATAATCAGGGTTCCGTTCTACGTAGAGATCTTCAAACAAGTACTTCTATATAGTTATTGTACACAAAAATGTCCTCGTTATCCTCTATCAATACAATAACAAAAACTCGTATACTACTTATACTCTACTAGCTTTTAATCACGATTACGCCCCCGTGAAAGAGTTTTTCCGGGATTTAAAGTAGCCTATGTCCTTCCCCGGGTCTCAACTCTCAAATTATCTTCATACTAAATTTCATGGATTTTTTTTTGCTAGATTTTGAGTTTATCGCGTACAGACAGAGAGAGACCTTTGTTATGTAATATGTAAGGACTTAACTACTCATACTTAACCTTCCACTAAATTCACCCAACCCATATTACTCGTCAGGCTAGGCGCGAGCTTCAGTCTGTCTAATCCGTGAGTAGTAGAGCAGTGTTTGCGATGGGCGTGCGGGCCGGCGGTCGGCGAGGCACCGCCGCGGTATGGACTCACACGTGGTTGGAGGTCGGCGCGGGCAGCATCTGATCCGCACACATTGCTGTCCGAACGAAGAGAGATGCGCGATTTATTATATAAAGATTGAAAAGCACTAGGGAAATAATATTTTGTTTTTGCTCAACATCTATTAGGACCGATTTTATCTTCCGTTACAATAAAACGATATCTACAATCTACATATGACGAAAACCACATCCAATTCGGATTTGTAGTTTTTGAGAAAATCGTAGACATACAAACTTACAAACCTACATACTCACGGGTCAAATACAGAACATCCTTTTTAACCCCCGACAAAGACCAGTGGAGGTATATGTTTAGGGTTATCAATATGTCTGTCTGTGGCATCGTAGCCCTCAAACGAATAGACCGATTTTAACGCATTTTTTGTGTTTGAAAGCTGCTGTGATTGCAATGGTTCTTAGCTATAATTTATGAAGATCTGTTCAAGCGTTTGAAGATTATCAGCTCATTTCTTTTTTTTTTGAGCTGATGCTGCAGCATCAAGTAATCTGCGGGATACCCAACTCTTTAGGAACGTATAGCAGATATAGCGTGTTTGGGCTCATAAAGATGGACTCAACGAGTAGGTGTTAGATAGCTCATTATCAACGCCCCATGATGGAGAAAAAAAGTAATTTAAAAAGATTGAAAAAAAATTATATTCAAATTTAAATAGCCCCCTACACAAAAAATCTCTAAAAAATTAAATGATAAAAGTGTCTTTGTCGTTTAAGTACCTAGTAATATTTTGACCCAAGCGTACTCGCGTCAGGGGACCGAACGAATGGTTTCCTTTTCAATTGTTTCACTATTTGCCGCTGCACAATAGGTATAGAATAAAACAAGACAGCATTATGAGACTTCTCATTAAATGTCTCAAGGTGACGAGCGCAGTGAAATGCATAAAGTATTTCTAATACAAAGTTGTGTTGCCACTAGCAATACTATGCAAAGCGCCGATAGCCTAAAGTGGCGATAGCCTGTTTGGGAGTGGAACGGACTGCCGAGACGAATGTTCGCAGGTTCAATTACCAAGGGCACACACATCTGACTTTTCTAAAAAAATATGTGTGTATTCTTTGTGAATTATCACTCGCTCTAACGGCGAAGAAAAACATCGTGAGGAAACCTGTATACCTGAAAAGTTCTCTGAAATTCGAACGTGTGTGAAGTCTGCCAGCCAGCACTAGGCCAGCGTGGTGGACTAAGACTTTAACACTCTCAGCTGTAGAGGAGGCCCGTGCTCAGCAGTGGGTAGTATATAATACGGGGCTGGTATGGTATGGTATGGTTGCTACTCTTAACAGATAGTCGTGTTACCATGAGGCGAGCGACTTGCTCGTCTCGTTAATCATTTGTGAGGAAGAAAATATGTTCGCCCATGACTTGTCCCTCACGCCGCGTCTAATCCGCGCGCGGCTGGCGGCGTGGCGCGGCGGTGGCTCTCAATCGCTCAGATGCGAAGATTAGCGACGCGCCGGCTGCGGCCGAGCTCATCCCGCCCACATGTTTGCTACAGGATTACCACCTTTATTGGCCCCGGATTCGGTCATTACACTTCGGCCTTTACGTTTATTCCGCTTTTTAAAGTTAATTACTTTCGCTTTTTATTGGCGAAGTTTGGGTGAAATTGTGGATTTAAGTAATGTTTCGGTTTTTGATTAAAATATGGAGTTTTAATATATTTTTATGATAAACTTTTGTGCAGAATATCGACAATTTATGCTTGTACCTATTCCTAAAGGATTAACCGTAATTGGTTTTTATTAAAAAAATTAAATAATATAAAAATAATATTCCAAGCTAATAAATAAAAGCTAATAAGAAGAAACGATCACTATTGTGAAAAATTCCAAACCTGATTTTTTTCTAATAAATAATTTAAAGTTCCCTCTCCGGGAACTGATTATAAGTCCAATAATTTCTCTGCGTTCGCCTATTACCTTCGTACTAATGAGTTTCTTTGCAATACCAGCTTCCAATGTAAATTCATATTCCATTAAAATCGGACCACTGTGTCCCACCTCTGCTTACTACTGAAATGGAAAAGGTCAACTCTATTACAACTCCCGGTCCAGGGCATGCGGTCCTTAGACCAGAATGTGTAGTGTGGTCAGCGCATCTGTGTAACTAGATTAGTGCTGGAGTCCGCCTGCGGTCGCCTGCGGGTAATAGCTATAGACCCCTTTAGTTAAGCTTGTTTGCGTCTTCTCTCTTTGGTGCATGGGTCCGTTGATACTGGGCGCAGATATATTAAATTTTCAAACGTGATGACATCTTTATATTAAACTAGCATTTACTAGCAGTTTCGCCCGAGTAAAAAAAAATTCCGGGATACATTTAACAGGGATAAAAATTAGCTTATGTTATTCTGAGGATCACAAACTATGTCCACATGGTAGTTTTGAGTTTATCGCGTTCATACAGAGAGACACAGACAGACAGACGTGGCGGGCGCTTTGTTTTATAATATATAGTATTTTTTTTTTGAATGGCCATCTTCGGCTCATTAGGGACGGCTGCGGGCTTCCTCTGACTCGCGTCTAAGTTGCCCGTGATGGACATGTCCGAGGCAGCGTGAGACACGCTGCCTCGGACATGTCCATCACGGGGGTCACAGAAGTTGGCTAGACTAATGGGTGGGCGGCACGTCCCGCCCACCCGTGACCCCCGGAGGCCCCTATTAGTCGCCTTTTACGACAGGCAGGGGATACCGTGGTGGGATCACCACTGCGCTGGCGATCCCTCTCAGCACTCTCCTTCCGCGAGAGGACCGCCTCGCAGAAGTGGGCCACCGCCTGCCAGGCCTCCCGGCCGCCGACCATGGAAGCGACCACGGCCGGCAGTGAGAGGTCTTCTCCGACGACTGTTCTGAGAGCGCTGCGCTCCTCATCCCAGGCTGGACAACACTCCAACGTATGTTGGGCCGTGTCCATTGGGCAGTTGTCACAATAGTGACACACGGCCGACTCCTCTATCCGTACCACCCGAAACAGGAACTCACCGAAGCAGCCATGCCCGGTGAGCACATGCGTCAGGCGGTACGTTTATAATATATAGTATCTAAGGATGATAACCTTAGTAACCTGTCTAATTCTGCTTCCATTCCATTCTCCGACAGGAGAATGGTACTTTGTTTATTACATATCATACTTACTCAGGTAACTCATCAACTAGTTTGGATCTGAGGTATTGTAAGGATGTCCTTGCGCAGTCTGCCAGTCTGTGCTTTGCTATTTTCACGCTATTTTTAAGTGGTTCGATAAATTCGCACCGAGCATTGTCAGCAAAACGTTAAACAATAATAAAAATATCATAAATTTTCACCAGCTTATAAATCAACTAATGAAATTACAAATTCATACCATATTACTAAGGTATAATAATCCGAATTCGTTTGCATACTAAGTAGCCAGAAATTTAATTAAATATCAGTATAGTGCACGGCGGGCGCAGGTGCGCTCTCTGCAGCGAATATTTCACAAGGGTCTGTATCGAGCCACCGACCGTTCCTTGCATCTTACTCATTTGAAACTGAACGTTCTAAAGCACTACTTAAGGTATTAGTTCGTATCTTAAGCTGAGTATAGACGAGCAAGATCTCGCAGCAATACATTACGCAATAACTAGGTACTAGATAGAAGTTTATGGCTGTATGATCTATGACACCTTTGCAATTGTGCATGAGAAACATAATTTAAAAATAGAATAACTTGGCGTTGTTTCGATCTTTTTGAAAGTGCGTTACGATTTAACTTAATATTCTTGTAACGTTCTACATTTTCTTATAACGTGTACTTTTAAGGGAGTTCACAAGTTTTTGTTTATGTTATGTCGTTTCGACTTCCCGTTGTTTTCTTTTAAGTGGCAAGGTAAGAAATTATGTTCATACCACACTAGTGTTACTACTATTAAGTCGCACTCACAATCATACAAGCGAAAATAAAGCTTTTTTTTTTGTTGGGAGCGGAGAAAGTGACTTATTACTACCGCCCAGTGTTCAAGGGGAACGACTGAGCGGTTATGTTGGGTTCACCGTGCCTTACGACCCGACGTTGAGCGCTTCACCTGCATAATAACATGACCTACAACATAGTAAATATATTTATACTGTGCCAACAATGTTCATTTATTTATAATTTCTGATGAAATATGATTTCATAATTTTTATTCCGCGACGTCTTTCATTCACTGTAGCTGCCAGCTTAACTTAATGTTTTTATACAGTTGCCTAAATAATAAATAAGGTGTGTTGTGTCGGCTTTGTAGCGTGGTGACTTACGTGTACGGTAACTTTATTGGTGGGGTCGAGGCTTTATGGGCCGGGGTTAGCTCGCAGTTACACCAACTGCCCGGGATGCGCCCATGTTTATTTTATTTCACTTTTGCTTATTTTATCTCTAGAACAGATTTTGCATTACGGCGCTATCTCCGATTGGGTAGGTTGGTGA
This sequence comes from Lapara coniferarum, assembly GCA_949316025.1. NCBI lineage: Eukaryota > Metazoa > Arthropoda > Insecta > Lepidoptera > Sphingidae > Lapara > Lapara coniferarum. The sequence continues at coordinate 11,721,231 of OX438932.1, forward strand.
ATAAATAGTGGACTCACACTCAGCCAGACAAGGTAAAAAAGTTCTTATACCAGATTTTTCCCCTAAACCACAAATAATATTTCGTTCTTCTGTATACTAAGTTCCACACGCAGGCCCTAAGTTCAACAACGGTGGGTATCAAGTACAACTACCTTTCAATGCCACAACACGCAGACCTGTTCATTCTTATAATTGTTCTCAAACCCATGCTCTATAGTATGTACCTAATCTTCATAAAAATGTATTGTGTCCAAACAATGTATTGAATAAACCTCCCTTCCGATCTCAGAAGTTATAACCGCAACCGAGGGAGCGCCGTGATTCACTAACAGACGCACAAACACATTTTCGCTCTTACAATATTATCATTATTTCCACGCAATTACTTCATTCCATTACTGCGACATTAACTTCTATGCTCAATCGAGTTGCAGACCTACGAGTTAGGCATAAGGTGAGCTTTTGCTTGTGAGTTGCGATGTGCAATTTGGCTGCGGGGTGTGACGGTTGGTAGATGCCATTACCACCCCGTGACGTCACCGACGCTTCCCTTTATGCGTTTGTTTTGAAGTTATCGCACGCGCATAACTACCAATGTCAGTTAAGCCGAACACACACTGACGATACATGGATACATTGCACGCGACTCTCTGATGGATAGTTTAATAATTTAAAGCATAATTGCTTGATGCGCAGAGTTCGGCACAATGTATGCTGTATTTCACAATAATAATCATTAGTACACGAAAGAAAATTTAGTTTGGCGTTAAGTATATGAAATACCTACCCATTATGATAAATACTAAAGTTAAATTAAGACTATTTATAGCGTCTGAAACTTTTTATACTAAAATAAAACCAAGTACTGTTCAGTATCCGAGAAAATTAGCTTTTTATTATAAAGAATTCAGACTGGCGGCGCGTTCCTTCCCGCGCCATTTACTTCTTACCGAAAATATTCCAAAATAGGGACAACGGAAAGGAGGTTAAAGATGAAGCGAATGAAATACGGATCCTCTGTAACTGTAGGGATCTAAAAGTACTAAACTATGCCCAATGGTAGTTTTCCTAGATGAACTGAGTAGGATAGTTGTCCTATTCGGTTTTATCTATTTTTTAAACCAATGATATAATAATTAATATTGTATTCGTTGTGCGTATTTAAACACAATGTGGTGACCATCACAATGCTAGCGATCAATCGTGAGAAATAAAAGAAAAAAATATTCCATCAATCGTTACTCATTAAAAATGTTTTCTTTTTTTTTTATATATTTTTTTTATTCATTTCTTTTTATCTCATCCTACTAATATTATAAAGGCGAAAGTTTGTAAGAATGTATGGATGTTTGGATGTATGGATGTAAGGATGTTTGTTCCTCTTGCACGCAAAAACTACTGAACGGATTTCGATGAAATTTGGCACACGGGTAGATCATTTTCTGGATTAACACATAGGCTACTTTTTATCCCGGGAAAATATAAACCGGGACTTTTATCCCGGAAAAACTTTTTAATGCGGGCGGAGCCGCGGGCAAAATTTCAACACAATCGGTTGAGGGTAACTACTTCAAAATTGACTTGCAAGATTCCACCCGAACAATCATAGTTACATACAGACATACATACATTGCAAGTTAAATAAAAGTTTAAAAAAATATTGGAACACAGCATTAATATAAATGTCAGCTATAATATAATAATGTCACTTTTTTATTTATTCCGGTGGGTTCAATATTTTTATAATTTTGTTTTTGAAAATTCGACCCTAAAACACGAAATTTATGTCTAAAACGTTGTTAAATATCCAGTAACAAACATGCGTCGTATTGACGTGGCGTTGATTAACATGTCCAGTGGATGTCTCTGATACCTCCCGGGGATAGAGCTCGCGGCCACTGTTATTACAGCGGGGGTAGGCAATATGGTACCTGTCACTTACATCGCTACAAATTTTACTCATTATTTTGGAATACAGATTTATCAGGGGTCAAGCTTTAATTTGGGAAGTGTATCCGTGTTTCATATAAATTACGACTTGATAAAGGTCGCAGGGATACGCTGGATGCCTCTAAAATGTTAGGATGATTGAAGCCTCTAAAATGTTACGATTTATAATGCGTTGACCTCATTTTCCAAAGCATAAATATTAAAAATTCTATACTGTACGTACGTTCGCGGTCACCTTGAAGATGCATCCCAAATATGGAATCCAATCTACAACACATATATAAATCGAATCTAAAATATTCAAAAAAGTTTGTAAAGTTCCTGTGTTTTTTATTAAAATTATATTAAAGTTCTGATTTGTATCTGCGTGTGTGTACTTAAGAATCATCATCTACTACCGCTTCATAAAAGGCGAGAAATAGCCGATATAACCTATTTAGCAACGATTGATGAAAGCGTATGTAGACACACAAGCTAACATAGAAATGAAAAAAAATATTAATATCTAATGCAAAGGCAATTATTAACATTATAAATTAAGTAATAATAACTATATCAACTTCTAACTAGATGAGTCATCATTCTCACAATCAGACGAGTCAGGTACCAAGTAATCATCAACGTCACATGGCCTTAGACTGATTGATATCCGAGTTTATTGGTATTGAAGGCGGGACTATCAAATTCAACATTTCTGATGGTAATAAATCTGTTCTGTTTTTGGGTAGTTATCTAAGTGAATTAATAACAGGATCCGATGTTATTAAGAGCATCCTACTAATATCATAAAGGCGAAAGTTTGTAAGAATGTATGGATGTTTGGATGTATGGATGTTTGTTCCTCTTTCACGCAAAAACTGCTGAACGGATTTCGATGAAATTTGGAACACGGGTACATCATGTCCTGGATTAACACATAGGCTACTTTTTATCCCGGGAAAACATAAAACGGGACTTTTATCCCGGAAAAACTTTTTAACGCGGGCGGAGCCGCAGGCAAAAGCTAGTATTCAATAAATCGGTATTCGTGACAATACGCGACTGTTTTCTCGTATGATGTTCTCTAAATATACGGCAATCTTTATTTCGAGCCTCTTGAGCTTCTTCGGATAGTTGCCCAATAGGCACTATGCAAGATTTAACTATCTCTGTACAATGCACGATAATTTTATGCATAGTAACAGGCATACAATACAAAAATTCAATACAAACTTAGACAGAGGGCCCTATTATTTATATTCTGAGCAATTTTTTTTTTTTATTTCGTAACCTAAAGATAAGGTACGTAACAAAATATAGATTTTATTTTGACATCCAATCCTATAATCTCTCCACTCAAAAATGCATTGGCAAAGAATCTGCGCGCTGTGTTTCCATCCATTCCATAACACGGTTTCGATTTGGGTTGTCTTGTATAAAGCCCATTTTACTCACTCACTTACGCCTTTTTTTTTATTCCCGAAGGGGTAGGCAGAGGCGCAACTAGTGCACCCATTTTTCGCCGTTATTTCGTCCCATGATGTGATAGGGGGCGAGCCTATCGCCATGTCGGGCACAAATTCCTGATTCCGAGCTGATGCTGAATAGAAAAACTCAATATCACTTTGTCCGACCCGGGGATCGAACCCGAGAACTCACCATTGCAGTCGTACCGTAATACAACTACGCCGCCGAGGCAGTCCAGGCCCGTTTCCTTTATAATTTTTTTCTAATATCCTCCGAACGTACTTTAACATGATCTTTATCAGTTTCACCTCTAACCTGCCACTTTGTAATACATAATCGGTAACAAATGTGCTATTTAAAATGCGATCTATTAACATATTTGATACCGCCCAATTTTCGGCAAATTTTGACGTGACTCTCACCAATACCAAATGTATAATGTATATGTTCTAATAAAAACTCATGTTGTTCTTATTTGGCATGTTTTCCCATTCTACAAAATAATGAATTTTCAAAACGGAGTGGACATGTTCTTAAAAATTCAATAAAAACCGTTAGTGGTGATATGTGGAACCAAATTATATCTCATTTAAAAGTTGAATATTACTACTACATAATATCAAAAAATCAGCCTGGATATATTTGGATAATTAAAGATACATTCGTTGAAAATTTGGCAAAAAAGTAGTATTTTTCAATAGTATATTCAAAGCTCTCTTGGACCACACTTTCTCTTATTAGAATCTAACTGGTAGTGAAATATGAAAGGACATATCCTCTACAATGGTATCTAGTACAGAAATTACGTTAATATATTCCACAAATTTTAGGAGATGATGATGAAAGCACTAATGTAAATAAATTACAAGGCCCGCTTATATATATATAGATGTATGAGAAAGCCCTATGTATATGGACACCGGTGTCCGTCGCGGGCCTTGACAGACTACTGCAACTATGATAATGCCTAACTTCAAGAGATGATGACTCAGCCCCGTGGAATGTTTTTCACCCCTCCTGTCTGTTATTATGACTTTGGGATTGTTGTTTATGACATGCGACCGCTAATTAGTCGATTCTTAGATTGACTTTTTTCCAGCTAGCTAGTTCTAGGTGAATTACTGTGGATCGGACTGACATTTTAATCACCATTAAACTAAATTGTCAAAATCATAAAATATTTTTAGCCCCTTGAGAATATTTAACTGTACTATTAAATATAAATTACTAACACTAAGAGCTCAAAACGCGATTAAAATGTATTACAATTGTCACAACACAATATCCCGTTGGTTATGAAATTAGCTCCAATCCGGGTATTGTGTTACAGCGCCATCTATTATTCATGTCGCGTAATGAACGCGTTATTGTTATCAATTGAATTGCTGCAGCTCGTCTCGTCCGACTCGCTCGTGACTCACGTGGATACATTTTGTATGTGATTGGGCCATATAAACGTTGGTTGCCTCTTTAGTTTGGTAGCAGGGTTCATGGCTTGTGAACTGGATATTGTTTAATTCAATATTCTATTACTATTTGCTCTAGATGGGATTTCTCAGAGGGATGATTTTAGGTTAAGAACCATTCGTCAAAACGTAAGTCAAATGAAAGGAAATTAAAATATCTTTCAAGAGTCAATTTTGTAGCAAGTCAGGCATCTGGTGTGGTTTGTTGAAAACAAAATAAAACTATCCTATCCTTTTTTTCTTTATACTTGTGGCATAGATAATAATAATTTAATTATTCTGGCATAATTATTAATCGTGGCATCAGGTAAACCACTTACTCGTTGGTCAGACTACTCCTAAAACTAAAAGCCTGTAACGTAACATGACCCTTTACCTCTTTTATTCTCCGGTGATTACATCAGGTGACCTGTTTGTTCATTTACCTCCTCTACAATATTTTTTTAAACATTTCCGAGCTACCCGCCGTGTAACAGCGCGGTGACCGGATCAAATTCGACATAATGTTCGAGCCAGCACGCGTGGCTAAGCCAGTACTAGTGTTGCCACATGTATAGCTTTACTTACGGATTTAGGGATTCTGTAGTAGTCTACTAGTGTTCATGACCAGTTTGAGTGTTCACATAATCCCTCTATTCCATCTAAATAGTATTAGTGCTGTAATTTGTTATTAGCAGCGTACCTGAGCCGTGTTATACGGTGACGTCCTGGGTTAATTTCTAGATTGGAATATTCAATTATTTTGAACTTTCGATTAAAACACCGGCGTTCTTGTGACTTGAATTGGCGCCCATTATACAACAGTACCTAAACGCACAAGATAGCTAAAACGTCATAACCGCAAAATATGAATGCGGTCTAATATTATTTTTCCTATGAATCCCGCTCCCGATATTTATCCCCTTATGAGGCAGCCCCACTGTCGAACTCTCTGTGTTTAAAATATTATGCTCTCAGCCCAGTTCCTACACGATGCCTGTTAGTTCTTAGGCTGAACTGCTATGTGGAGACGTAGTTTATATAATGGAGAAAAGTTTTCTGACAGTTTTATTCGAGCAAAATGAACGGTCTACGTCTCCAGCGTTGCTTAATTTGGCACCATAAATCACAGGATGGATTATATACGTTTTTTACTTGTGGTAGGTCTCTCATATGAAAGAGCCAGGACCAGAAAAGAGACCAGGAAATGATGAAATAAATTAGTTTAATGATAATATAATTAAAGCAAAGCGGGTAATAATTTATTGATGTTGATCTGACTACACTACTTCAACATAAGTTCAGATAGAAATTATATTATGATTTAATGTAATGAATTTACTCACACCGTAAAAGGACTTTAATACATAATAATATTTAAATCGTAACACTTAAAAAGAATCTGTAACACATAATAAATTACCCATCATTATCTCACTTCGGTCCAGACTTTAATTGGTAACAATTAAACCTTAAAATAGCAAAGCCCTTTCCTCCAATCAGTACCAATTGGCCCCATTTAACGTAGCCGTACCACACTCCCCAATCTCCCCCCACCTAAACTAATAATCCATTACCGACAACCCGGAGCTCGACGATGGTCACTTGACATTTATTGGCGAGATTTTTGTTGCTCGAATAATAATTGAATTTTATTTCAATAGAACTTGAATGAGGACGATAGCCTAGTTGGGAATGGAACGGTCTGCAGAGACCATGTCCGCAGGTTCGAAACCCAAGGCACACACCTCTGACTTTTCAAAGTTCGTGTGTATTGTTTATCAATTATCGTTCGCTTTAACGGTGAAGGAAAACATCGTGAGGAAACCTGCATACCTAAGAAGTTCTTTATAAGAATTTCGAAGGTATCTGAAGTCTGCCAACCCGCACTAGGCCAGCGTGGTGGACTAAGGCCTAAACCCTCTCAGTAATAGAGGAGGCCCGTGTCCAGCAGTAGGACAGTATATAATACAGGGCTGGTATTATTATCATTATTATGTACATTACGCTCGCTTTGATACTGCTCTGATGTATTATCTTGCTAAGAATTATATACATACCTTCAGACTCACGGCTTGTATCCCCGTGTAAGGGGCGGGCAGGGGCGCAACTATTGCACCCATTTTCGTCATGCACGGTATACATGTTATAATATTGTTCAGTATTTATACAAGTTTTATTATCCTTGAAATCAGACAACATTAGTACTTACGTATTGCATAACAATAATTAAAATAACTTCAATATCCACACTAACTCAAACAAATCACCTTCCACTTGTCTAAATTATGAAATTCTCGTTTTCCATGATCCAATCCATATAGTGGTAGTCTAGACGATCTAAACATTTGGAGGGTGGCGAGGAATTGGGAGGGGGTTCAGGTGCAATTCAAAGACGTTGGAATTGAATCCGCGAGCACTCGTGTCTCAGCGGACAGCTGAAGCTACCAGATTATGTCTATAGAGGAGTGGAAGATTGCAGGGACATAGACAAAATAATAACTTTACCGAGAGCCGACGTTCATACCGCAAGAAAAATCGTCTATATTTATCATTAAGTATCATTCGAACACCAAATGTGTTGACTGTTTGTCTTCTTTGTAGTTTGTATTCTTTTTAGGGTACCGGACCTATAAAAGAAAAAAAGGCACCCTTATATGTTCACTTTCTTGTCTGTCTGTCTGCCTGTCTGTCTGTCAAGACTGTTTTTCTCAAGACAGCATAGAGATATCAAGTTGCAATTTATATCAAATACACGAGCCTATAGTCTCTTTCAGCTGCGAAAAAATTAAACTTGTAAATCAATGTGATCAAAAGATGTGACCGTTTATTTCGCATATTTTGCGATTTCGAAAGAGAATCAAAACCTATAGGGTACTTATCGTTGATCTAGAATAATGAAATTTGGCAAAAAGTAAAATTTTACAGCACGTGTAAAGGGAAAAATCTGAAGACACGTATACATACTTAAGAAGTTTTTTATAAGAATTTCGAAGGTATGTGAAGTCTACCAACCCACACTAGGCCAGCGTGGTGGACTAAGGCCTAAACCCTCTCAGTAGTAGAGGAGGCCCGTGCCCAGCAGTGGGACAGTATTTAATACAGGGCTGGTTTTATTTATTATTGGTTCGCAGTCATTTGGCGCTATAAAATAGGTAGCGTCCTACAACTTATAATATTTACCATAATATCGTCCGCGAAGTCGTCGATTTTTATCAGCCATTTGGTTCGACAGATGAGTCATACCATAATAGATGGAAATGGCTTTCCACAATATTTTATATACAAAACATACAAAAAATATAGCTTTCATACATGAAACTCTTTCTGGTCGAAATTTAACCGTAAATCTAGTTTATTGTACATATTTCTTTATAAAATTGAACGTAGCAAATGTATATTGAATTTTCCTTTCACCATAATATCCATGTAATGTATTTTCTATGTCTCAAAGCAGCGAAGCACATCTAACCCAGTTACGGAATATGAGCAAAACCATATTTCTATTGTTTCACGAGACGTAGAGAATTTTTCACAATCCCTACGGAATCCTTTGGCGTCGCGTAGCAGCCGTAGTATCGTAGCCTCGTAGCAGTGTAGAGTAACGTTCTCGATTAAAATTCCAAACGAAACTACGTAAAAAGTGCGCATTTATTATGTTCGTGCCTTAGCTATTGTGGAAACAAAATGAAGTAACTGTAGTATCGGATAAGCCATTAAGGCAGTGGAGCGTGGCTCAACTCTGGCGCGAATTAATTGGATTTATTTTGAATGGTTTTTCTACGTGTCTGTATAGAGCCGGTGTAGGGGTAAAGATTAGGAATGCTCTCAATAATTTTATCTTTCTATGCCTGCCAGCGATTCCAAATGGGATTTTATTTGCATTGTTTCTATTGAAAATAACTTTAAGTTTCCTGTGTTAAGATGTGGATTTTTGGCTTATGGCTCTCACTGTCCCCCTAAACAGTGATCGCATTACGAATCCAATAGATTTTCATAATCAATATACATTTAATCAAAGGTTATTTAAACAATCAAACGGAGCGATCTTGCGACAATGTCGTGTAATGAAGAGGGGCGGGTCGACCACTCGGGCGGGCCGCAGCGTACGCACCGCGCTGCGCCGCTCCACACCGCGCGGGGACTGCGCTTTGTCCCGGATTATTGCGCGGATTAACACTTTCGACAGAGTGTGAGCACTAGCAGGGCGCGGGCGCGATTTGCTTGCTCTTATGAATTAAGCTTCTGAAATATTTTCGCCAAATGTTGCGAAATTTCTTAATCCAATTTGTTGAGTGTTTGTTTATTTGTTACATAATTCAAAGTAGAAATTATTGTCGTAACTATATATAAGGGAATCGCTTACCATACATGGGTATAGTTTTGAAGCCAAATTTAATATAAAACCTTATTATTATAATTCTATACATACAAATATTTGTACTGATATTAATGAAATATACACGACTAGCTTTTTCCCGCGGCTTCAGTCATTACAGAGACTATCCCGCCCTCACACCCGCCACTACAACTCCTGTAAGTCAAGATCAGTAATGGCACGCATTTTATGACACCAAGCGGTGAAGCTCGGCGAGTATCAGGGAACACTAGTCTGTCATTATCCCGCAACAAAGTTAATCAAATAGAAAGATAGGGAGGGGTCGGAAATATTAATTCACCCGCATTTAAGATTTTTTTCTGTATTAAAGTCACTTTATATACAAACTATACATTTTCCCGCACCGAATTGTAAATCTGAACAATTTTTGAACCCACCAGAATACACACAAAAAGTTCATTAAAATCGGTCCAGCCGTTTAGGAGTTCAGTGCCATACACACGCATAGAAGAATTATGTACATAATTCTCTGCTGTATTATGCATGTACTATAAACTTTCTTCTTGAATAACTCTATTAAAAAAAAACTATAAAGATCTTTAAAGATCTAACTATACATAGGGACAGACAGACGGGAAGCGACCTTGTTTTATACTATTTAAGTAATGAATATCGGCCGTAATAGTAAAAACGAAATCGCACTACTGAATCCCCAAAAATGTACACTGTATAAGTGTGCTGTGTCTCTATAAATTAAACAACATTATAATCGCAGGACAACCCTTCGCTAATCCAGGAGAGTGACGTCAGCGTTTTCCCACCGTGTGCCAACCCTAAATCAGGGTGTAATATAACCGCACTTACCAACTGAGGTGGCAGTTTAACTGACTCACCGCGGTTAATATTAACTGTTAAGCTGTGATTAACGGAAACATAAGCCTCTGACGTAATGAAAATTTTACAACTCGTAGCAGTGTAAAAATAAATATTTAAATCCGTGGATTTAAAAGCATAATAAACTTTATCAAAGTTTAAATTTGTTATATTTTAAAATCATGCGTTCAGCTTTGTACTTTGGAAGTAGAGGCGGTTTGCAACTATATATATGTCGGAGCGTCGGGTAGTTTTGAAATAGTAGTCGTGCAACACAGGTCGCGATGTCAAAGTATTAGTGGGGGTGACAGATGTGAGTATAAATAAGGTCCTCGGCATTTGAGGAGCACAGTTTTAGTTTGGTCGTCGTTCAGTGTTCAACTAGATATCAATATTCGCTATCTTAACTTAATAGTTACTATGCTAGTCCTGACAAAGTGATACGTGGCAACAAATCATGAGTTGAAGAAATAAAGGTCAGTTGTAACTATTGCGAAGTATTCGCTACGTTTTATTGTCGCCTGTGAAATCCTCGTCGACATATAGAAATCCTCCTAGGCAGTTTCGGCCACGGTGCTGCGGTCAATCTCAACGGAGATCTATCAGCCAGGTATGCAGGAGATATTATTTATTTATTTATTATGTTACACCAACGACAAGTCACAACACAATATTATATCGATACTGAATATATGGGAATTTTTCAATATGAAACGCCTTTACAGGTGTATACAACATTCGATTTTTTTTATTATAGTGCACAAGTGTGTCCGGAATACACAGGTGAACTCGCTATTCCTTCACTCTCATAGTCCGGTGAGATGGCAATCCGACATGACCGAAGAGAGATCAGGCGCAGGACCAACGGCTTTCCGTGGGGGTATCACACCTTCAACTTCCTGACTCCGAGCTACCATTGAGTAATTTTTAAGTTGGAAAAACCCAGTCACAATGGTTTTTGGCTCGGCCCGGGACTCAAACGCAGTACCTCAGCGCGCAAATCGTACTTGTAACGCGTATGTAATACAAATACGCCGCCGAAGCAGTCAAATAACTACTGTAATTATCAATTATTAATCTATAATTTCCAACAATTGTATATAATTGTTTTTTTTTTCATTTAAGCATTTTCCTCCTAGTATGACGTCATAAAGAGCGAATCTAGAATTGTAACTAAGCTCCTAGGCAACACATGTGTCTTTCAGCAGTGTCTTTCGATAGCTGATGCTTATACTAAAAGTGGATCGCAGCTCGAACTTCACTTGGTACCTAATACAAGTAGGTTGAACATTTGCAGAACAAATTACTACACCAATTATTTGTAGACTGGCTCGGTGGCGTAGTTGTATTACGGTACGACTGCAATGCTGAGGTCTTGGGTTCGATCCCCGGGTCGGGTAAAGTGATATTGGGTTTTTCTAATTAGTATCAGCTCGGAGTCTGGAATTTGCGCCCGATATGGCGATGGGCTCGCCACCTATCACATCGTGGGACGGAGTACGCACGGCGAAAGGTGGGTGCACTGGTTGCGCCTCTGCCCACCCATTCGGGGATGAAAGGCGTCAGTGTGCGTAAATTATTTGTAGAAAATATTTTAACAATTTTTGAGGATCAAATTCTGTATATTATCTCTGTTCACAGTCTGTATAAAATCACAGAGGCAGGCGGAGACCTAATCTCATTATTTAACGAGACATAATTTACAGCAAACTCCACCCAAAATAAGCTGCGAAGCATACTGTTTGTCTTTTTAAATCTAAAAGTCCATTGTGTAAACATTACCCTTAAACCAAACTTTTTCTCATTAAAAAACCTTTTCCTGAATAAGCCTCGTAAAGACCACGAATGCTGTGGGAGAGGACGGTGGCTCATCTAACTTGAGCCAACTCGCGGAAAACATGGGATGTGTCTTACCAACTTTGTACAGGCTCATCGTGCTGGACTTAGCGAGATTATATCGAAAGCGAGATTATACCGCACGATTAATTTGTTAAAATTTATTCATAAGCGATAAGAGTAACCGACAAATGTATTGATCAGATAGATAAGTTTTGGACTTATTGATGTATTTCAAAATCAAAGCAATGGAATAAATAAGGAGAATGATTACTAAGATTTAAAATGAAAATATTTTTTTATAGCTCAAAATAGGCAAACGGGCGACGACCATCTGATGATAAATTATGAAAGTAAATTGTCTAGAGATGCATCAATTATCTTAACAGTCGACATTTTTCGGCCTCACTTCACTGAAAACCAGCTGCAGTGATGACTGATGACACTCTGCAATGCCTTCGATAAACTACTACGATAGCACTGCTGTTACTAGATAGTTTTACAATATTTTGCTAAACCTATGTTTCAGCTTGTTTACAAAACCCTAATAGCCTTGTATTTTAAAAGCCTGATTCATATCAGTGTGTGCTAATGTGTCGTGAGGGAACCCTCGCGGCGCCGGGCGCTGGCAGGGCGGGTGCGGGGCGCGGGCGGCGGTGTGGCGCTTGGGTACTAGCTGCGATCAGCCAATTATAGTACAACGACATCCACCCGCCTGCGATAAACACATTAGAATTGCATTCAACGTGTTTAGGGTTGTCACGAACATACTGCGGTGAATAAGACTATTGTGAGCTGTTTCACACTGATGTGTAAAATCCCTATACATCAATTAATTTTCAGCATACTTTGTGATTTAGTGTCCTAGTGTTGCGCGTATTTGTGTTTCGCCATTTACTATCAACATCACTATCAGACAGCGTGTTTTGAATTTCAGATGAATATCAAAAGCAGGTATAAATTAATAATTTGCTGTTAAATTTCGTAAACCTGTTTAGATAGATGGAAGCTCATCAAATCTACTTCTCCGTATATCTAGATATAATAGGAGATCTTAGTCAATAATGCATACACTTTTACCATGTTCGAATAACTTCTATAATGTAAATTGTACGTTACTTCAAAATTAATCCAAATAACGAAAAAAATACTATGGGGATACATATATCAAATCAAATCATTGATTGTTTGCTAATATTATACAATATAATATATCATTTGTAATTAAGATGCTGCATTGGATTGAAAACCCACGTCACAAACACAGTTTAGTCAAAAATCAAGAGTTGACATAAAAAGTCTAAGAACCAGAGTTAATTCAGCAACAAACTAATCCCGCCAAATATTTGTTCAAAAATCTGTAATTGTTTACGAAACTTCAGTGTTTTTTGCTGACTCTGTTTGATCTGTTCTGTTTTGTTCTCTGCACGCGATTCACTAATTAGGAAGGGTTAGATAACTGTTGCAGTGAATAAGCGAATTAAATCGCAAAGAGTTATTGGTGACCGTTTTTTTTTCATAACACGCGACGCAGGGACTTGGAAAAGAAGAGCTGTGGAGGCTTTTATATTAATTTATGCCAGTGTACCATACATGTTACAATAAAAAAAAGCAATAATTGTCTGGAGTAGTCTGTCAAGCCCCGCGACGGACACCGGTGTCCATATATATAGGGTTTTTCCATACATCTATAAATATAAGCGGGGCTTGACTGGTTAAGTATAAATGTGACTCTAATCCAAAGTTTCAGAAATATAAAAAAAACGAGCAAAAGTAAGATATCAGGAAGATTAAAAATAACGTTTAATTATACTCATACTAAATGTTTTTCCCTGAATATATAATTGTTTCAAACCAAAATACATAAAGGCCTTTGAAGAAAACACGGCTCGTGACTTAAGGATCTAAATTATTTCAGAAGAATTTAAAAGAAACTTTACAAATATTTTTTTGTTAAAGAGAACAGATACGGTATTTAACTTTCGTGAAAGTCCTACAATCGACGTTCAGCTTTTATGTTATAATATCAGAATAAAAGTTGAATAATATTATCTCTGAGTGTATTTAATACGATCTCTGCGTAGTTTCGTAACAGGTGCTTATATAAGTTGTAGCGCTATTGCAACGCTACGCATCCAATCATTAGTTCCAACCTACGCGCTACGAGAGCGTAGTTACGTAGCACGTAGCGCCCTTATACCGAGAGTGAAATCGCAAATTAGAGGTTCTAATTGGTTGAACAAAATGCAGTTTTTGCGTTTAGTTATTAATGAAACGTGAAACGTAATTTTCATTTCAACGTTTCCATTGTTAATAATCCTCCATCGTTATAACTTCCAACTCAATTGTATTAATTAAAGTCTACTCGATCTCATATCTAAATGCACAAAGTTGATCGGGTGCTGGTAGCGTCTGCAGGGGCGTTACTTTTCTAACGTTCGATTGCGCGCTAGTTTCCTGTCGCCGGTCCTGACGTCCGTTCGGACTCCCAGCCCAACTGGCCTGTCCAAAGCAACCGGCACACACGAATACATAGAGCATCGCTCTCACTCTCCAAATTTGAAAAGCAGGCTGATAAAAGGGAAACGAGATGTCCTTTTATGCCGTTCAGTTAGTTTTCTATTTCCTTTACGTCTGCGCCGCTCGCCGTTTTGCCGGTGTTCGGCACATTGCATTAATTACCACGTAACGTCGCAAGTACCGAGTTAACGTTTGTCAACGCTGCGAATATAGATTCGATTTTTAAACTTTTTTTGCAGCGCAGATTAATCTATTGCTTAGTTTCTATTTTGTACTTTCCCAGTGAGATTAAAGGTATTTAATTTGACGTCATTTAGTTTTTTTTGTGTATTCTTTTAGTTGTAATAATTGCTAACAGATGTCGCTGGTCATCTCCTTTAAGAGATCAAATAGAGAACTTGAAATTGGACAGCTGAGAGTACGGTCGAAATAGTTCAATTGGCAGAGCACCGGCACAGTACGCTGGAGGTCGTGGGTTCATATCCTAATTTCGACTGTTTCTTTTTCAATGTTTCTATAAAAATATAAAAACATTATCCAGGCACTACATGGCCATTAACATGTATAACGAAGTCGGTTAAAAATCATAATACAGGATTAGTAATATGTAGTTGATTTCTAAAACTTCATGTTTATAAATAAATGCTTAGATGTGAAAGGTTTTCAAATAGTTTAAAGATTTTATGTTATTTAGTGTAAAGAAGATAAAATAAAATATCCACCATAGAATAATAATTTGCACTTCATAAAATATATTATAGAGATATTTAATACCTCTTTTCGAGGTGATATTTTATACATACACTTTTATTAGTGTTCTTCACTCGAAACAATAAGTTTTATTTCAACTCCGCTCGAGACTCGAGTCAGTTATCGGGAGACCAATCATAAACTTTGTCGAGTGGTTTCGACTGTTGACACTTCACGAGTCGACACTTACAGAGTTTACAGTTTAAAATCAGATGTCATGTTAAAATGACAAAGTTCTAAAGTCACGGGTATTAAGTAAAGTACACAATTTTATATTCATTACGTTTTCAATCGACTCGGTTTAGCGATGGCGCACTTTGGGGTGGGCTCTTGGTTCATTAGCATAAAGTTTTTTTTAATTGAATTTACACATTATATTGTGTAACCTATACAACACCTACCATTTGTATTTTAAATTCAACTCAGTAGAAAAATAAATAAACTACTTATAAGATCTTTCAGACAATTCAAAATAAAATCTACACATCTAAATAACGAGTTAAACCATACCTATCGTTTCTGGATATTGTAAACAAACTCTAAGTAATGTGCAACTAGTTGCGCATCAGCTCTATAACACGACTTTATGTTGTTATTTTGTATGTTAAATGTGTATTATTGTTGCAGACTGGAGCGGGCGGTCGTCGGGGCGGCGGCGCTCGTCGCAGCAGTCGCCGGCCGCACTGCTCGCGCACTTCGACACCACCGTGCAGCAGGTACCGTACCACCACCGCCGTCATCATCATCATCAGCCACATGCAGTCCACTGCCGAACATAGCCCTCCCCTAGGGCTGCCATCCGTCTAGATTTCCCCGGATTTGTCCTAGTTTGAAGGCAGTCCGGGTGAAACCCGGACACTTGTTGTTAGGGGAAATCAATTTTTTTATAGATAAGCGATAAAAAAAACCATATTTCGCCCAAATGTCCGGGATTTTTGCCGTGTATATCCGGCGTCGGCAATTTAAGTGATGACAGCCCTACCCTCCCCTAAAGATTTCCAGACGGACCTGTACTACTATTTTATTTTTATTCCGGCATAATGACCCCACTGCATCTGATTGTTAGTGAATTAGGGTCAAGATAGTGTGTCGATTGATGAGAGGTTATTACCCCTTATTAGTTGACACGATTATGCCGGACTGGAATAGCATTCTTGTCACCAAGGGATGTAAGAGCACTCGGGGATCAAACGGGCGCATTGTATATATGTATTTGTGTGCAATATCGAGTGTACATAACCGTTGATTTATTGGTCGAGTTTGGTGATTAATTTACAGTGACTTAGGTGATCTCTGAGGCCACAAAACCATAGAAAATATGTCTATTCTATACTGTATTTACAATACTTGGAACAAACTGCATACAAAATCAAATTGTCGTCGAGTAAATGCAGAAACTAAATCTCGGAAACGTCTAGATTTCGGCTCACGTTTCAGTGGGTTTAGTGCAGCCTTAACTTGTTTCGATAAACATGCGCTTTGAACCCGGCCTGGTTGGAGAGAGGCGGCGAGAGGCCGGTCGCAATTCTAGTCTCTATCCATCCCGAGAACCGAATTCCCCCAGAGGATCGAGAGCGCGCCTCTATCTCAGTACTTGCTGCAGTCGGAATCATGAACATGTTTTGGGAAACTGTTCGCTTCCGTTTTGATTGCTATGTTGCTTTGCGTCAAATGTCATCTTCGCAAATATATTTTGTATCAAATAGGTAATTAGTGTTATTAGGTGATTGGTATTTTGTGAGTGAGAATCTAATTCTTAGGGAGTACAACTTTGTCTATAACTGCCATTAGACACTATGAGCATAAATGTGTTATAAAATATGAAGTTGTGCTTCACATTTCATATTTCAGGACAGGCATATTATGATGTCAATTCGGGGTCACGCATATTTTTGGTTGTCGTTTTCCTGTTTCATAATCGCGTCATGTAGCGTTTACAATAAGTTGAAAACTACTCACATCGCCATTAAATTTAAGAAAAAAAAACAGTCATGTAAATTAAATCCTTCTTCCTTATTAAATCTTTTCTCGTAAGATGTGCGAAAAAAAGCAGTAGTGAATGTTCTCGCGGATCCGGCTTTTATCCATTTCCCATTGAATGATAGCGGGAGAGGTCACCTTCAAGGGGCAAACGACGCTCCCGATACGATCCGGCGCGCCCGCTCCGGACTCACCTCATGTGGCCCTATTCGAGATTGCAAATTATACGGGAGAATATTTTGTTTAGGGTTTGTTTTGGAGGAAATATTTTGGGAGTTTATGCACAGTTTTCAAATAGGAACATTGCTAGTACTATGAATGATGTCTCGGGATGACGAGCGCAGTGGCATGCCACACAGTACATTATAACTCGAGGTGCTGGATGGTGGCTGGCTGGATGGTGTTGCTACTGTTTATGGGCAGTCGTATCGCTTACCATCAGGCGAACGGCATGCTCGTCTCGTCATTCAATGAGATAAAAAAGGTTTAAATATACAAAGTGCATTAGTTAAGTTGACGAATTAGAATTATACCATTCATAAAATAACAGTTAAGATGGAGTCGTAGATATAGATATGGTTTCGAAAATATGGAAAACTGATTACATTCTGTTAGATCTTAAAGCTTTTTATTTGTAACTTTACCGCACATTACTAATTATCTCAATGTAAAAAGTCTGGTTATATAAAAATTATACTTAGGTAAGAATCACTTGCAAAAAAACGAAAAAAAACACAGTTCCGTTTTAGAATGGAAAACATGGAGCAATTTTACACCATAAATTATAGACGTGAAGAGTTGCAGCGTGTTCCTTTATATTATGCCCCCGTATGTTTCCCATAATGTAAATCAGTTAGCAGTGTGGTCACGAGACAAGACGCATTGCAAACATAACGCGCAGACCCGCGGCCCAGACCCTATCGGAAAACTATAAAATGTCGGAATGTTTTTGAAGCGCGGAGGCGACTGGAGGCGCGCCGCGTAATATCTTACAGATGATACTGACGTGCTGTGGGTATAGCGATATTTGAGTTGTGCCTAAACGGTTATTATAATTGGATTTGTGTTTGATTTAAGGCTGTAAGAACCTTTTTTAATGTAAGACTATTTTGTCTAAGAGTATGTTTCATATAAAATATTTTATCTTTTATACAGTCATTTTGACATTGCATTGCTAAGTGAAATCACATACTTATTTACTTGAAAATAACACTTTATATAATAAGTTATTCTAAAAAGAATAAATTTCGAGTAAAATATATATCAATAAAAGGTAAACTTAATTTTACACGCTCTAATGACACATCTACCATTCTAAGAGAATTCGTTGTAGCGGTAACAGCATAATTTTAGTCAGAACTACATCCACGAACTCGCCATATGCGCACTAAACTACATAATGATCAAAATATTTGAAAACTAGAACGTGGGATTTATAGTGAAAATATTCGTTAGTCATAGGTGATTTTTAGCACAATGTTAGTGCCGGTAAAGATGAGTATGTGGTTTCATTTATTAACGTTATGTTAAAATTGTCATGTCGTATAATAAGTGGACGATAGTCTTGTGGGAATGGAACAGTCTGCAGAGGCAATGTCCGGCGGTTCGAAACCCAAGGCACACACCGCTGACTTTTCGAAGTTACGTTTGTATTCTTTATCGTTCACTTTAACTGTGAAGGAAAACATCGTGAGGAAACCTATATACTTGGAAATTCTTCATAAGAATTTTGAGGGGGTGTGAAGTCTGCTAACCCGCATTAGGCCAGCGTGGTGGACTAAGGCCTAAACCTTCTCCGTAGTAGAGGAGGCCTGTGCTCGGCAGTGTGCAGTATATAATACAGGGCTGATTGCATTGCAAAATAATCATGTATATTCTTTATCTAATTGCGATTGCGATAGCGATAAAATTAATGGTTTTACAAATTAGCGTCTTTAGTCAATCATGACACTTGTTTTAGTTTGCTTTTCAAATTATTTGACGCTACAGTAGTGTAATAGAAGACCGATTGGTACGAGGGTATTTCCTCCGACATGATTAGTTATTCCTATTTCGTAAATTACTGGTTCGCCACTATGCAAATGATAATTTAAAGCTTTCAATTCATAAAACCAAAGCCAATCTAATGGCCAGTAGCAATAAACGCATACGGTTATTTGCAGCGCGCTGGTACGCCCTCTAATCCACGAGTATTCATTTTGAAATATCGTTTCGAATGGTTACATTTGCTACAGTTTAATAAATGGAGTTTATGTATTTTTATTTTATATAACGAAATGCTGGTTAATGACTTTTTCTGGGATAAAATTCCCGCTTCATATTTTCTCGGATGGGAGTACCCTAGGTTACTATAACTTAGCTTCATATTGGTTAAATATTTTTTTTATCGGTATAGTAGTTTTGAATTTATGAATTAAAAACATACAACAATACAAATATTTCCTCTTTATAATATTAGAATAGACTAGCGAGCCGCCCCGGCTCCGCTTTCGACTTAGCACTAAAAACTAAAATCGCTCCAGCTGTTTTGGAATTCATAGAGAACATAATATCAGTTTTATTGTTTTGAAAAAATGAAATCCTCCTAGCCAGTTTCGGCCACGGCGGCCAATCTCAACGGAGATCAGCCAGGTACGCAGGAGATATTATAGTGCACAAGTGTGTGCGCAATACACAGGTGCACTCGCTACTCCTTCACTCTCATAGTCCGGTGAGACGGCAATCCGACATGACCGGAGAGAGATCAGGCGCAGGACCAACGGCTTTACGTGCTCTCCGAGGCACGGGGGTATCACACCCATTTATTGTTTTATTGTATATAGGTATACATAGCGTCACGCCTTTTTCCCTTATCAGGGGTAGGCAGAGGTGTATCACACCCAGATTTCGCCAGCTATGTTACGTCCCATGTAACAGGACGCGGTCCTATTACCATTTACCGGACACATTCCCAGTTTTATATAAAGATTAATTTATAGACTTTACTGTTACAACAATTATTATATACTAGCTTTTGCTTGCGGCTCTGCCCGCGTGAATGAGTTTTTCCGGGATAAAAGTCCCGCTTTAGATTTTCCGGGGTAAAAGTAGCCTATGTGTTAATCCAGGACATGATCTATCCGTGTACCAAATTTCATTGAAATCCATTCAGTAGTTTTTGCGTGAAAGAGTAACAAACATCTATACATCCATACATTCTTACAATCTTTCGCCTTTATAATATTAGTAGGATAGTAAGATGATGTAGTTATTGATGGTGATTGTTGTGCAGATCCGCGACTGGGTGTCGGTGGAGGTGGACATGTTGCGCGCGCAGTCGGTGGCCGTCGGCGACGTCGACGACATCCTGCACCAGCTCGACAAGCAGAAGGTAATGTACTCAATTTACATTGGGTTCCTAACTTGGTTCAGTTAGGTTACCTCGGGATGGTTATCCCGAGGGAGCTTTAAAATTTATATTTTAAACATGATGGTAAATTTGGGCATTTCCAAGACTTCCCATCAAAAGCCCTTAAGCACATGAGGTGTAGTAGTAATTGATATATTATGGGCAAAAGATTTATGACTAGAGGAACGCGCTGCGCCTTCGCCTCGCTGTGAATCCGGTTGCAATTCGCTAGTGTGATAAGAGCCTTAACTTTACCCGACAACGGATGAAACAACCCAGCCTAATTACTAAAAAAATTAATCAACCCTCATGGCCAAAAAACTTTGTTGAAGAGCCTAGAGGATTCAATGTTATTATTTTCATGGGCACGACAAAGTGACCCCACTGCCTGATAGTAAGCGCAGAGAGGTCCAGATAGAGTGTCGTCTGACGAGCAATGATTAGGTATCCCTCGTCAGTTTACACAATTATGCCGGCCTATTTATACCGGATATACAGGCTGATCCCGGGACGCGGTACAAGTTCGTAGGTCATTATGGCAGGTTTTAATACCTTATGTACGGTGGTCGCTATACGGACGGATACAAGATAATCTACGACCAGCGACAGTTAAGACAATAACCGTAGGAGGGTAGGTATCTACCTACATGTACAATATATATCTATATATCCTGATCCGGCAAATTTACCACGTTGCACCCGAAGATACTTAAAACATACTGTAACAGGAATACACAGGTCGTCAGTTATAATTAAATTTATTATGTTAGCCTGCATTTATGGATGTTTACATTGCCATTTAAACGACTTTTGTCTTAATCAGTAAAATATAATATGAGGAATCCACTTTCCAGTAAAAGACAAAGAGTAAAAATAAACAATTGAAGGATTGAACACCGAGTACCGACACCCATTAAAAACTTCTACTCGTAACTCTACCGACATCTACAAACAATGTATAGTAATAACATGACAATGGAGTACCGGCACCGGCACACAGATGGCGCTAAATACAATAAGCTAACCAATCACTGTCCTTTGTAGGGACATAATATTATCATGCAAATGAAAGAGCCCTTATAACAATAAGTCATATCGATTGGGTTGATATTAGACAAGAAATTTAATTTACGGCATTGATCTTGCATTGTGTTCGAGTTATGACGTTATATCTTTTGTTTTAAAGTCTATATTGCTTCGTTGAGAGATGTTGAAAGGAGTTCGGAAGAGGGTCGGTCCCTTAACGACGATATTGAATTAGAAAGGATCTATGTACTATACGCGTTAGGCCGAGGTGCGAACACGTAGCCATAGCGGATAGTGTAGGAGCTGATCTCAGGTGTCGATACAAAAAAGTTCAAGTCGAATAACATAAAAGTCGAACTAAAAACAAAACTATAATATAAAATATCGCATACCAGTTTTCAACGTATGTACAATAATTAAATAAAATAAAATAAAAAATAAATAGTTAGATTCCAGTACCTCGCTTTCATTTGCAGTTTTTATTCGTTTGATAAAAAAAAAATGAATTGCACTTACAGGGTTAGTTATTTTGGGTGTTCATGGACGGTGGTAATTCTTCGTTATCGAAAGACCAACTGGACCCCATGGTCAGGTTGCGAGCCTTCATATATGATTAAAACGTTGGAACGAATCGCATCATCTTTAGTTGTTCTTCAAATTGTGTGAGCTTTTGTTGTAAACCAGTTAAATTCATGCACGTTTTTGTTTTAGTGAGATTTTATCTCCTCTTTCCTGCCAGCCTGAGCTTGGCTTCTTTATTTATTGTTCATTGATTTTGCACCCTATAAAATGTCTGTAGTTATAATATAAGTGACTTTTTGTAATAATAATAATTACTAATTAAATGTACACACACACACACACACACACACACACACACACACACACACACACACACACACACACACTCACTCACGCCTTTTATCCCCGAAGGGGTAGGCAGAGGCGCAACTAGTGCACCCACTTTTCGCCATTATTCCGTCCCATGATGTGATAGGGGGCGAGCCTATCGCCATATCGGGCACAAATTCCATATTTTTAAGTTTATTTTTTCTATTTTACGTCGTTGTCTGCTTCCTTAGTTTTATATAACGTAGTTGGGTCCGCCTATAATTAGGTGAACGATATATGTAATAAGATTTGGTTTAGGTACGTTATATGTGTAAGCTAACTATTGTATCATCTGCTGGTGGGCCAAATAAAATGATAAATAAATAAAATAAAATAAAGATACACTTGTTACTAGCCGGAGGGAGTGAACATAGGAATATTATAATATATTACACAAGTTTAAACATTGAACAAAATAAGTTATTTTATAGGTTTATTGATTTCCTTGTCAGAATTTTATCGTTTATAAGCAATTAGTAATAAAACTGATGAAGTAAAAAAAATTACACAACTTGATCGTAATACATTTTTCATTTTGTTTTCATCATTTGAGCCATACTTTGTACTATGGATTCCAATATTAATTTTATGCAGTAACTCATAAAGTCATCTTAACTATCACAAGTAAAATAGCTGTAGAGCCCCTGTACATCATTTTATATTTATCTAGCTTTTGCCCTCGGCAACGCCCGCGTGAAAGTATAAAAAAATTATAATAAATAAATATTTTCCCGGGATAGGTAAAAAAAAGCCTATAGCATTCAAAAGTAACGTAGCTTCCTATGAATGAAAATTTTTTTACAATCGGTTGAGTAGTTCCAGAGATTAGCCCATATAAACTCACAAACTTTTCCTTTTTAGAAAATTAGTATAGATTAATTTAATGATTTTCTATTAACCGTAACTGAGCTCTCGGCCTATCCGTTAGTATTCTCACCTCGCGTAGGATGCCTCTCGTGGCAGTCTCGCGGGGGAAAATTAATACCGCGCGCGTGACTTACGTGACGTTCTGCTGACGCCGCACACGACATGTGAAGATAAAGCAAACTTCGACATAAGTCGAAGCTGGAGACAACAATTTAAAATAATTGATTTTACGTGTACCTATGTGTTTCGAACGGAGAATAATGCTAAGTAAATGCAAGTGGTAAAGGAATGCTAAAGATAAATGTCTTCAGCATTAATTGACATTTTCAATCAAGGTCCTCAGACCTTCATTGTCTCTGAAAAAAAGGTGGTTCAAGAGGTGTAATTAACATCTGACAAGTACAGCAATATTTATTAGTTTTATTTCATAATGGTTTTAATAAATTTTCAGCATTGTCAATAAATTAGGTTTCTCTCTCAGCTATATCGTAAAAAGATTTCTAGATGAAAGGGGTTGCACCTATCAATAATAAATTGGAAATTAGCCTGCATAATAAACTGCATGCTTGAATTTGATCTGTATCATCTATTTGAGTGTTTTCGTACTTGACATTGGCTTTTGCTTGCCTTGTGGAAAAATAAAGTGGTGAACGATCCTTCAGTGATGAGGATGTTCTTCAACCAGGCAGGTTGAGAATATGGCCCGCTGTGATCTTCTGATCACCATATTTGGAACTGCTAACCATACAAAATTTTGTGCAGACTATGCTAATACGTATCAGGTCCTCCTCGTGATTTACGATGCAAAACCCCAGTGAGACCCCGGCCCATTCAGTAAATAAGACTATCGATCGTAAATCTCGATTTTATGCTATACAAATCTGCATGTGTAAAGTACATATTGTGAAAGTCTATGGTGAAATTTCTATTTTAGTGCCGAAAGTTTATTTAACCTTTATTTTCTACTTTTTTAACACGCTTTTATTAGCTTCATTATTATGCGCTTTGGAACTAGCATAATAAAGAGTAGTAAATATAAAACAAAAAGACAACGGTCAATAGTTAAAAGCTAGCCAGTTTCGGCCACGGCGGCCAATCTCAACGGAGATCAGCCAGGTACGCAGGAGATATTATAGTGCACAAGTGTGTGCGCAATACACAGGTGCACTCGCTATTCCTTCACTCTCATAGTCCGGTGAGACGGCAATCCGACATGACCGGAGAGAGATCAGGCGCAGGACCAACGGCTTTACGTGCTTTCCGAGGCACGGGGGTATCACACCGCCAACTTCCTGACTCCGAGCTGCGACTGAGTTAATTTTAAGATGGATAAACCCAGTCACAATTTTTTTGGCTCGACCCGGGATTCGAACCCAGGACCTCAGCGCGCAAATCGTACTCGTAATGCGTACGCAATACCACTACGCCACCGAGGCAGTCAATAATAGGCAGATAACCAGCCTAGAGACCTAAGTAGTTAAGTCTCATTATGTCCAGTAGCTACACTGGCTACAATGTCCTTCAAACCGAAACACAACAGTGCATGCGGACTGCTGCTTGGCGGTAGAATTAGTCATTGCGGTGGTACCCACCCAGACGGACTCTTACATAAGAAAGACCTACCACCAGTAAAAGATAAATAAACCAGACAGTACTAGAATACGACAATTTAATGTTTATTCACTCTGTAGATTCCAGTTAATTCGCATTTGAAATAATTCCCAGTAATACAGTGAATATTCTCTCTATTTACTGTGTGGTGTGGGTCGCGGTAATTAAACTTGCGGTGTACACATTGCGGCTCACTGTGGAGTAAACAGCCCGCGGGCACGGGGGCGACTGCCGCGGACGTAGTACGCACGTCGCTTTATAAACGTACGGTGGCGAGATGTGCGCATGCGCGGAGTTTAGTGATGGCGGCTGCCGATGGAAATATTTAGTTTAATTTCTTAATCAATTTGCATAGTTTATTTTTAACTGAAAACACAATTTTCTAAGTTTTTTTGGACTATTTGTTATTATTTTTCTTTTTTTGAGTCTTTGGACAAGTATTCTGTAGCTCTGATATTAAACGCCACAACATCTTATAAAGAAATTAGCAATAGAATTAATGTAATTATTTTATACCATTAAATAATTAATGGTATTATTTTCATCATTGACGTAATCTATATAAGATTTTCGTAAATATGCCCAGTGACATTACTAAATTTGAATACAATGCTATATATATATAATACTAGCGGCCCCGACAGACGTTGTCCTGCCCTAAAAAGGAAATAAAATCCTAGAACCCGAGTCTAAACCATTCTGGAATCCACCTGAAGACACGCAAAAAAATTTCATTAAAATCGGTCCAGCCGTTTTTCCGCGCAATTTTCTTAATTTTTTCTTTCATAAAAACCTTCTCCTGGCAATAATAAACACATCAAAAAAAGAAATAACGAAATCAGTCCAGCCGTTCACGCGTGATGCCGTGGCCAAGGAAAATAGGGATTCATTTTTATATATTAGACTAGCGGCCCCGACAGACGTTGTCCTGCCCTAAAAAGGAAATAAAATCCTAGAACCCGAGTCTAAACCATTCTCGAATCCTCTTGGAGACACACAAAAAAATTTCATTAAAATCGGTCCAGCCGTTTTTCCGCGCAATTTTCTTAATTTTTTCTTTCATAAGAACCTTCTTCTGACAATAATAAACACATCAAAAAAAGAAATAACGAAATCAGTCCAGCCGTTCACGCGTGATGCCGTGACCAAGGAAAATAGGGATTCATTTTTATATAATAGATTATAGTCTAGTACATACTAAAGTCAAATCGCCTAGCTATATTGGCGTGTCGACGGCATCGGTGTGTAGAGAGCTTAAGACACGATACCTTTTTATTTACTTAATAAAATAAATTTGTTAGTGAAGTGTTATATGATCTGATTCGATGTTGCACTAGCCCCGAGTCACTAGTCAGTAAAAATGTTTTTGTTATCATTTAAGTAATAAAAAAAATCTTTTATCGATAGCAAATCTATCGATAAATTTTAATCGACTCTGTCACATCTTTATCCCACCCTACCCCACTACGAAGCCGTAGTAGTGTGGTGTGGGTGTGTAGGTGGTTGCTAGGCAATGAATGCCGGCAAGCCGCACGCGGGACGTGTAAACTGTCAGTCTGGCCCCGGCCTTAGAGGTAGGCGGTCTCGTTGTACGGGGGGAGTTATGTAGGTCTGTAGCGTATAATAGCCCGAGGCATGTTTGCCTTTTAACCGGGCCCAACATTAATTATTCATATTTCTTTATGTTTAGATGTTAAATAACGTTATTAAAGTAACCCTTTTAATTATTTGCGGGAAATATTTCATTTCGGGATTACTTTTCCTATGAAATTGAAGACAACAAAATGAGAGAATTCGTGATGAAAATTCTTCTTATTGATAGTATAAGAGTTTTAGGGAAGTAAGTTTTAAGGAAAACAGGTTGGGTCTTTACTCTTCCCTTATTATACTAAACTTATGAGAACTGTAGATGAAAACACCACTTGTTAATTGTGGAATAGTCAAACTCTTTCAGCTATTTTCCTTGTGAATCGTCTCAAAAACTGCTACCATCTAAAAAATTATCGAAAGAAAAGCAATACTCTGAATGAAGATTTATAATGTCTCTTCAATCGATATTTAATATTGTTATTCCAGGACAGCCATAACCCGCGCTACAAATTCAGCCACGATGTGTAAATAGACGTTGAATACATAAAGGTTGGACCCGAAAACAACAAATCAAGCCGAAGCCAAATTAATTTCCGCACGGGATCAAAGGGCTCCCATACAATATTAAGACATTAAATTAAGACAAAGTAAAAAGCCTACCTGCCACTATCCACAATAAAACGACCTATCATCTTCTGAGAAAATTATTTAAGTTGCAGAAAATCGCATTCGAAAAAGCATACTGCGAAAACTCCTTTTATATTGGATGGGCAAAAAGGTGAAGGGATCAATAAGGGGTATGAGGGCGGGGGCGAGGTGGCAGGGAGGCGGGCGCCACCGGTAGCCGGCCGCCACTCTATCGCCGACCGGCAAGGGGGACGGACGTCTCCGCTGTTTTTGCACTAATTGTTGCTAAGTTTAATTGGATGGGTACGGTCGTAATTTTAAATAGAACGAGATAATGAACTAATTCGCGATGATTCAGAGTTATCTAACAAAAGGTGGACGTACTTTTTAATCCATTTTTGTTCTTTAAACTAGATAATACCTAAAGATACGGCGAAGCACCTATTTGATTTTTTTCTTTCCTTCAAGTCTATAAGTCAGTAAGTTAGGTAAAAAAATTGCTTTCGAAAGTAGATTAAACGGTCGGTCCCAGTATTTTGCGATTTTCGTTAAACAATTGGCTTGTACTAACACCCAATTTGGTGCTAGTACACGTTCTCAAGATAAAACGCACATTTTTTTATATTCTATCAAGCAGGTGTGATCGTTTCGGGTATTCATAAAGGGAACAGTTGATTCTTATTGTTTACTTCAGTTGTAAATTGAGTAGTGCTGCCAGACGACGCGCAAGCGAGTTGTTAGTCGACAGTATATGTACCCCACTCTGCTTACCATAGGTGCAATCAGTTACTTTGCCGTGCCTTTATCAAAGCAATATAGTTGGTGACTCAGTTGCTCATTGGCCGGCGTTTTATGGAACCTGATATAACCTTTAGATTAATACGTTGGCTTCAGTGTCCTTTGAACCTGAAGAGACCATTGTGCTAGGCGGTAAAAACAAACACACATCATGCCATCAATCTTGAATGCATTCCATCGCATGATGTGATAGGGGTCGAACCTATCGCCACATTGGGCTCAAATTCCAGACTCCGGGCTGATAGTGAGTATAAAAACCCAATACTATTTTGCTCGACCCGGGATTCGAACCCGGAACTCCAAAGCAGTGTCGTAGTTTTTAATTGAATTCTATTTTAAAATGGTTACAATAAAGAGTATTTGCATTTGTACCGCGCACGTAATTCAGGTACGCTATGTAGGCCGTAGGCGGCAAAAATAAGTGAAAATGTTTAATATTAGCTTACAGTTGGTTTGCTTAATCCCCCACGCCGATATTCCAGGCTTCCCCCGAGCGTTTACGATCTTTATAACTTATAACTGGATTGCGTTGAAGCGATCCTGGCGGGCGACAGTTTGCCCCACATCCCCAGCAGTTAGCGTGAAGTTATCTCGTTACCTCACGTGAGGGACCACGCTCTCACGACTCTAGTTATCTTGTAAATATGAGAAGTTTAGACCTTTCTTGAAGTTCGTAATTGTCAATTTATACTGGAGTGGAATAATGGTGTTTGTAAACATTAGGTAGATTGTCTAAAGACCTGTAGGATACGTACCAGCTCCGGATACGAGTGCGGGCTTCTGTTATAATTAGAAGAAGTTATGCGCGGCGCCCACCACATGGTCTGTTCAGGTTGGTAGACTTTGCACGACATAAAATTCTTACAAAAACTTTCTTTAAGATTTCCTCACTACAATATCAATTAAAACTAATTTAAATTAGGCATATGAAGTCTACCAACTGCACTAGGTCAGCTTTGTGTTGCCCGTGTCTACGGGCAACACAATTTGATACAGGCCTGATATTATCCCAACTAAAAGTAACAAGTTAGTTTAATCCCTGAGTAGAGATAACTCTGTTTCATTAATCTCCGACGAGGTTCATTACTTATTTATGTTGTTAATCACATTAAGTATAAAGTTATCGAGTTGTTCAATGTTTTTGAGAGGTGAAGTGCGGGACGCTGTCACTGGAATTGGTAAAATTAAATGGAATATAAAATCCTTGAGATGTATTAAATATTTTGATAAAGTACACGGTTCTTATCTACCCTTAATCTATTTCATTTGTCATCGGTACAACACACAATCTCATAAATGTTGAAGAGAGAATTTTGCTTTGCTTAGAATACTTACCCAATTTTATTATTGTTCTTTTTAGGAATTGAATCTGAAAATTTTATCGGGTTTACTTCCTAGTTGGAATGATGCATGAACATTCCAAAACCATTCGCTGTACATGACCGCCGCGCCATGTAATTCTATCGCCCGCTGCGGGCAGACAGACACATCCCAAAGTCTGCATTACATTTGGAGTGACCTGTAATTACCAACTCTAGTACATTTACCGACAAAAGCAATCTAAACCAGGAGTAATTAGCTAATAGCACTACATAAAGAGCGTACAAATTGTTGTCGAATTAGCGCGAGCGTCGCGTGACGTCGGAAGCGTCGCGTCTGGAGTGGCGCCAGCGGCCAGATGTGACTGAATGTTCACAAGCATGCCATCTTTAATTGCTTTAATTAATGCGAGATTCACATGAATGTCGAGTCTAGACAAGGTCTACCTTTCAACGTCTCTTGGGACTAGTGTAGAAATGTCGTTGGTTATTATGTCTCGACGGCGATGCTCATTAACTGTCGCGTATCTGTTTAATTGGAAGGTTTCGTTGTCATCCCTTAAGGGGGTAAAATCCCATTGGGAACAGCAAATAATGAATATTATTTTTGTCCATATCTCATATACGTAAATAGGAATGTACTTGATGTAACTTTGCATATAATATTTTTTTTTGTCTATTTTGCCTGGTGGAAGTTGCTTTCCGAGCTGTTAGAGTAAAAAATTTAGGAATAAAAAAAATGTAAATTATTTTATTCGTGCAAATCAATAATTTCATTCACTTTATTTAATTTTTATCATGCATGACAGTTCAGAGGATGATGATGATGATTCAGATGCCAGGTGGGATGACGATCTGCGAAAGACTGCAGGCAGATGCTGGATGCGGTTAGCTGAAGACAGGGCGCTATGGCGCTCATTAGGGGAGGCGTATGTCCAGCAGTGGACTAATAAAAAATGGACTGACAGAGTGGGATTTTTTGTTACGACTTTTTGAACTTTTCACGCGTTGTGAAGTGTTATAAAGTAATGGTAGAATGTACTTGCAAAAATCATTCGTGACTATTTTCACAAATATTTTTTAAGTGACGATATCTCTCTCACACTGACCATAATCCTAATATTGAAGCTAACCTCATGTAAACTTGGCGTTACACACGTAACTGTCAAACCCAGTGCGTTGGAAATAGCGCAGGGTGTAGTGGGGAGGAGGGGGGCAGTGTCGGGAAACGAGGGGCGGGACACAACAACCCATTAGACAGCTCATTACCACCACCATGCCGCTACACTCTATTGTTTTAAGCTGAGTAATTATGTCAGTAATTAGCGATAAATAATTTGTGGGTCGGTTCGGAGTAGTCAAGATAGATGTCGCTAGTTTCATGTTCGAATGAAAACTTTTTGTCCCCCCGTCAAATTTTAAAAATAATTACGTCAAGCTTGAACCAAAAATACGACATGAGACCTCACAAACTCGTTAGTCAACAATACTGTAATATAGAATATGTACATTTATATGTGTTACAGTTTAATTTGTTTTTATTACTTTCATTAATATTTAATATTAATAATTAGTTATGTAGTAGTTTCAAAGAGTTGATTAACTCAACCATTCTTAAATTTATAATTTAATTCCGTGCACCGTGAATCACTTTTCTACCAAACTGATTCTCTTTGACGTGGGGTGATCGGGCGGGATTTAATATTTGAGTGTTTTTTCAGCGTTGACCTGTCGACATCTTGATGTGTTGGGGATTGTTTTCAACCCTATGGTACTAAAGTAAATATCTCATAATCTCATTGGATGTGGCCTGAAATGACCATAAACACACGTTATCTCTGGAAATGCAACACTATAATTCCAATTAAAGATGGCTACAATTTAATCTAAAGTATGTACGGGGTGAATTTCTTCCACAAGCAAAATAATATTTTCAATAGTATAGGTATTGCGTTTACATTGTTTTGGCGTAGTGGCTTTGTAGGAAATACGCGAGAACTTTGTAGTGGCCTATAGTAGGAAATCAGCCCGATATGATTTCTTCCTTATCACATTATTGATCTGAAATAAGGTCGGTGAATCATGGGGGTATTAGTTTCTCCTGTGGCTATCAGAGTAAAGAGTGAGGTTATGTTCCTGTATAAAAATAATTATCGTCCAGTATTCAAACATGGTCATGCCCTTGCATATTATAAAACAAAGTTCTCCCCTACGTCTGTTTGTCTGACTGATCGCTATAAACTCAAAAAATCCGTAACAACTGGTGTAGGTTTCTCATATGTAAGAGTCCGTCTTGGTGGGTACCACCGCAACGTCTATTTCTATCGCCAAGCAGCAGTGTGTATGCACGGTTGTGTTTTGGTTTGAAGGACATTGTAGCCATTGTAACTACTGGAAATAATGAGACTTAACATCTTATGTCTCAGGATGACGAGCGCAATGGAATGCCACACAATACTTTGTAACTCAAGGCGCTGTATGGTGTTGCTACTGTTTAAAGGTGGTCGTATCACTTACCAACAAGGGAACGGCATGGTCGTCTCTTCATTCAATCCCATAAAAAAATGATAAAATTTGTTGTGGAGATAGTTTGATATCTTAGGAAGGATAGGCTTCTTTTTATCCCGATAAAATATATAGTGGGGCTTTTATCCCGGAAAAACTTACGCAGGCAAAGCCGTTACCAATTAAAATTAACTGCAATAATAATGTTAACACGATCAATTAATTAAGCTAATGTAAATGAACACGAGATCACGTCCATCAGCGCAGGTGACTGATGTGACGTCATGCTGATTAATTGACAACACTACACCACATTATGATACACATTGATTACTGATATTGAGTCATTATTTAAGTACTCTATCTGATGTGTGGTGTAGACATATAATATTAATTGAAATCGTGTTGTATTCATATGCGTGAGTTCGTATCAGTAGGCTTTATTGCTTTGTTTATTTTTGTTGTCAAGTAGTGTGCAAGCACCCAAAACATGTTGAGCTTACAATTTACAATGGCTACAATCTCCTCAAACTTTACACACGTGTGCTTAATTGTTTTCCATCTTTATTTAAAGAGCTTTGTCTTTACTTCACGAGTATGTCCACGTTTGTTAGTGGCTACTCAATTAAACTCTTGGTATCATAAATTACTTTTAAAACTAAATACGGCCCCCCTCTGACGCTCGAACCGATAAAATACTGTTGAGATCCCCCGCATTCATAAATAAGCTTTAGTTAAGGTAGTCCTATTTAAAAAAAAACATTAGTTAAGTGCGACGAAAAATAACACAGAACAGTTCTATCTTTACTTCGTGAAAAATAACATGTTAAAAATAACACGCGAATAGTATAAAATACTAGCTTTTGCCCGCGGCTCCGCCCGCGTTAAAAAGTTTTTCCGGGATAAAAGTCCCGCTTTATGTTATCCCGGGATAAAAAGTAGCCTATGTGTTAATCCAGGACATGATGTACCCGTGTGCCAAATTTCATCGAAATCCGTTCAGTAGTTTTTCCGTGAAACAGGAACAAACATCCATACATCCATACATCCAAACATCCATACATTCTTACAAACTTTCACCTTTATAATATAATATTAATAGGAAGGATTACTAAATTATAATATAGAACTACATAGCACTATTTACACCCACGCTTGCGTTTTCGTCTATCCGCGAAGGTGCAGCACTTTAAGTGCACTCACTTTTCGCCGTGCGTTCCGTCACATGATGTGATAGGGGGCGAGCCTATTGCTATATCGGGAACAAAGTCCAGACTCCGGCTGATACTGATTAGAAAAATCCAATATCACTTTGTCCGACCCGGTGATCGAACCCGAGACCTCAGCATTGCAGCCGTACCGTAATACAACTACGCTACCGAGGCAGTCCCATAGCACTATTTACATATAGTAATAAGTCACCACATGTGCCAAGTTAGTCACGCCGGGAGTCGAACCCGCGTCTCCGGGGACTAGAGGGACCCATTATCAAAACTTTTTATCTGCGCTGCGTCAGACTTTCGCAATAAATTCTTATAAAACCCCCAACCTCACTCGATTGCGAGTGAACAGTTTTGGAAGGTCGGGAATTCAATTCTGATGGTTTGATTTTGTAAAAGTTCTTTTTTTGGGCAGATGTAATAAAATAGAGTACCTGTTCGTGTATAATTCAAAATTTAGTTGAAAGTGAAATCAGGTTTTATATTATATTAAGAGTAGTCGAGCTATATTAATATTTTGGTTCCCACAGGGAGTGCTCCGTGAGTTAGAGCAAAAGAAGCCTCAACTGGACGAGTTGCTGCACACCGCAGAGAGCCTCAAGGGGACCGAGAATAGGCAGCAGCTGCATGGCAAAGGTAAGTCCACCTTCTACATGATAACACCTAAAGCCTATTATTATTAAGTTATTGTCATAAACCAGTAGCGACTACACTATTCACAATAACGATTCTAAATATAGAAGAAGACGATAACCGTTATTTTGTAATTTGTTAGTCAATAAGGCATTAAGAGGCGTTATAATTCCAGTTAACACTGCGAATTATCTTTAAAAGTCCCGTAGTCTTTTTAAATTCCATCGATACGGATTTAAATGGCAACAACGACGTAATCCGATTAATCGAACAATAATTATCCCTAACGTTTGGTGTCGGACACGCTCTAGTCGCGTGAGTAATGCGGATTAGTCTGGTCGGCTAGTCGGCTGGTTTCCTAGTCAGCTAGTCGTGAGGCGATTACTCTACGAGATTACCCAACTTGCCGACTACGTTTTATTGGATCGTTTAATCGTGTTAATGTTCTCTAAATATTGCCCTATTAGCTTAATACGAGGCTATACTGAGCTACGTTTTGTACTTAAGTATGTTTCAATAAATAATTGACAATGATTTTATTATTATGTTTCTTCTTCTTCTTCTTTTCGTTTTGTGGCTTCCACCGTTTATCAGTGATTTCGCCAATGTCAAGTGTCAGACTTTCCAGTTTCCGTTGCAATAATTATTATGAAAATCGAAAGAAACTATAAAATTTCGGCCCGTAGTTACCTATCCCGCAGAACGAATAAAATGCACCATAGTTAATAAGTAGTATACATAAATAGTAGAAATAGATAAATTTATATAATTAAATAAAAAGTAGATTAAATATCTAGGAGAGTTTATATTAGAACAATAAAAAAAAATAAAAAAAGTAAGCAACTCTGAAAGTGAAAGCCGCTATTATTATGTTTGTTATATAGCACACTGTATTTGACTGTATCAGTGTATATCTGTCAAGCGAAATGTCAATCGGTTTTGTATCCAATGCAGCAGTAGCAAAATATGCGTAACGTTTTTGTACAAGCTGCCTAATAACAAACTCTCACGCTTTTATCTCATCAGAGGTAGGCAGAGCCACGACTAGTGCACCCGGTTATTGCCATGTGTATTCCGTCCTATAATGCGATAGGGGGCGAGTCTAACGCCTTATCGGGCACATGTTCCAGATACTCGCTTATATTGAGCAATGAGCAAAACATACAAATTCCAACATAACTTTCGCCGACCGAGGATTCGAATTCAGGACCTTAGAGCGGTATCTTATTGCGAGTCGTAGCGTTTGGCCTAATATGGAGTAATGTGGTCACTACTTTCTGCTCTATAGCGTCGCTTCGCCCTAGTGAGTGTCTGTCATGGCGTAGCATCGACTGCGTAAAAAGCAATTAGCGGCAGTCACAATGACGCCGAACGCGTCAGTTCGCGCCACAGGTTATTGGAGTGCGATTTTTTTCTATAGATCCTTTTCATTTTATTAGTTACATGAATTTGATGGTGAAAAATTGTTTTAATTTATTTGCCAGAAAAGAACTTGGTATAATAAACCAACTGTGAATGATTTTCATTATTATTGGAATTTTTACATTGTAAGGTTACTGGAGGCTTAACCCCATTTACGAAACGATCTAAGGGGTTTTTCTCATGAATAACGTCGGCAAAGCCGTCGCCATTAGTTTTTGTAAATAAAAGAAACACTTACATGTCTTTTCAAACAGTTTTTTTCATAGGAACTTGATGAAATTCGACGATTTGGTACTATTTAATTTGAAACCTTTACAACTTTATTTGTAGCTAAGTTCCAACACTTCTGTGAATTAAACCCCTATTAACTAATAGCAGTTCTAGAAAAATCCGAACACATTTTCCCCTGAATCTGTAGGTATTCATTATCTCCGTGCAGTCATTATAAATACGTAGTTTAATTAAAGCCTTCGCGTGGCGTCCGCGTCTCACTTCTGAAAAACTCCACTTCAGCGGAAAAACTTTTGGACCCTCCTTAAGTGTGACGCCTGAATTTCTTTCACGCTCCTTAAATTTAATTTTAGTTACACTGTCGGAAGCTTGAGCTGTTTTATTTCGGAATATATTTTTGGGGTGCGTTGGCATTGTAGTCTGCTCTCAATAGAAGTATGGCTGTAATAATTTAATACGCCGCAAGGACGACTTTGTGAGGGTGCCATATCGGCTTTATTTTTGGACTACGTACAGACTGTACTAGGAATTGAATCCAATGCCTTATCTTATATACTATCACTAGACTTTTGCACCCGGCTTCACCCGCGTGCATGAGTTTTTCGTATAAAAGACGCACTTTATATTTTGCGGAACAAAATGTAGCCTATGTTAGTCGCTAATAATGTAGCTTTATATTGGTGAAAGAAATTTTTAAATCGGTCCAGTAGTTTTTGTGTTTATTCGTTACAATCACAAAAATGTAAATCTTTCAAGTCTATAATCCTATTAATATTATAAACGCGAAAGTTTGTAAGAATGTATGGATGTCTGGATGTATGGATGTTTGTTCCTCTTTCACGCAAAAACTACTGATCGGATTTCGATGAAATTTGGCACACAGGTAGATCATGTCCTGGATTAACACATAGGCTACTTTTTATCCCGGGAAAATATAAACCGGGGTTCTTAAACCGGAAAAATATTTCAAAGCGGGCGGAGCCGCAGGCAAAAGCTAGTATTAGTATATATTACTCTATAAGGAGGAAGGAAGACTTACAAACCAAGCAATATTTACCAATTACGTTCTCATCTAATCAGTTACCATCTGAGATTTTATTTCGTGCAAATATTTACAAGCAGATCCGCAAATAAACCCGAGTACTTATAATAACATAATGTAAGTCTGTTCGTTATTGACGGGTTGTCGCCCGACGCCGCGTCAATGGAGTCGTATGCTTAAGTTTAGCGATCCACTTACATTTCATTTAATTTGGTGAGTTGATGTGTTATGTATTCTGAGAAAGGGACTAAAATGATTATACTAATTTAAGTCTTTATTTCATTCAAAATAAGCAAATTCCTTAAAAAGTTTTATGATGAACAAAAGCTTTATTGGTTTGAGCCTTTTTAAAAATACTTATTAAATTAGTTTATTATTAATAATATTTCTTTTAATAAATACACGTCCTTTGATCCATGCCAGAATCGAGCAAAGTGGCAGTCCATAGTCTCTGCCTACCCCTATGGGATAGAGACGTGATATTATGTATGTATGTATGTACGTCCTTTGAAACATTTTGAGAATGTAGGCCCGAGTTTGTTAGCTTACATTATTTTGTTTATTATTTACTAAAGGCGTCAGTCTAATTACCATTATTATATTTATAGTCTTCTATGTCTAACGTAAGGTTCATTAGGAATATGTCATAAGAAGTAATATTAAGTGTAACTTCGGTGAAGGCGTGTCGCTTGTAACATGCAGCTTTCACGAAGCGTGTCACACTTCTATTATTGTGCCGACCGATCAGGGATGTTTATCTCTTGCCGGTTGACATAACTTTTTGGGCTTCACTACATTTACCATCAGATGCAGTGAAACCACTTTGTCGAGCCTACGATAAAAAAAAAAAAAAAAAAAAAAAAAGATCGCACTCAAAGCGAGCATTATATAGTACCTCGGTTTGCTATTTTTATTATAATTATCATTCCTCTGTATTTTAAATATTTCTTTTTTTTTTACATATTTATGTATAAAAAAATATTAATACATATAAAAAAGTGAATCAACCTCCGATGGCGAGGCTCCCAAACCACCGGTGGTCAGGGATTCAAAGTGAGGAATCTCCTCACAATGCGTGCTGTGTCCAGAAGTAGTGCTTTCTGCATTTGGCTCTTGACCCAACGACCAATTGCGAGCCTCTGGAGGTGTTGGTCGAGACTCTTTGGTATCAACCCATGAGCAGAAACGACAATCGGAACAATAATTGTGGAGTCCACATCCCACATGTCAGTAATTTCGTGTGCCAAATCTAAATATTTAGACATTTTGTCCTTTTTGGCCGTAACAAGGTTATCGTCATGTGGAATGGTGACGTCAACAAGTATTGCCCGGCGCGCCAATCGATCTACTATCACAATATCAGGCTTATTGGCAACAATAGTCCTGTCCGTGATAAAAGATTGATCGCAGTACAGCGTTGCATGATCAATTTATCATTATCATCAGCCACATGAAGTTCAGTGCGAAACATGGCTTCCCCTAAAGATTTCCAGACGGACCTGACGGCTTTTAGCCTTCATCGTATTTTAAGAATTTTTCTACTGCCTAGTTAATAACCTATTTTCACTGGCTACCGATCTCTGTCATAACTTGAAATGGTTTTGATGAAGTTCTGATAAAAACCTCAATCCCGTCGTTCTCCGGATAGGGTAGGCAAAGGTGCAAGTAGTGCGCATACAGTTCACTGAGCTTATTTCCCGTCCCGTGATGAGGGGAGAGCGTGTCGCTATATCCGGCACGAATTCCAATCTCGAGCAACTTTCGATACCCCGATTTCGTCAGCAGTGTAGTAGTTCTCAGCAAATGTAGCGCTAAAAATAAACTTTTTCCTATGAGGCATATTATAAAAAAATAAGCAAGGATTAAAAAAAATCGCACAGCAACGTCGGTGGCACAACTGGTGGTAAGGTAAAATGATCACCATAGAATAAATGAATTACAATAATAATGATTCAATATTATTATGATCTAAGGCGAGAACATATCTTAATACTGTGTGATCCCCTTGTTAAGACACTCTGCAGAACACCGCAGTTCGCACTCGGCCGCGTTATCCGCCATAAATCCAATCATATCCTCTTTGAGGCTCCCGTAGCTTAAATATTACTTCCATTACCCGAAGCAATGACCAAATATAATCTTTATTTCCGCGTGTGTAAAGTTCAATCTTATTTATCTATTTTCGCAGATTAAATTTAAGCATGCACTCAAAAAACACTCTTCATACATCAGCTTAAAGTAGTTGTTTGCTTGCATGGTAAGGTTAAAGGAAATATGCATTCTTAATAGTAATGTAGCTTTTTACTTATGTGCACTTTTATACAGAAACCTATTTAGGTGCGCGAGTTTTGTCTCATGTTCTGTACTTCTGATTTACTTTTAAGTAAATTCACAGTAATTATCTTTATGTCGGAGATATGTGCTACGTGTCAAGATGAAATTACTGTTTAGAGCCTTAAGTATCTAAGTATACCCACGCAGCCTGCCTTGCTAATGAATTTGAAATTACTAGGGGGAGATAATAAGTGAGATTCTGAGTAGTATTAGTATGTTCTGTATTTCTACCACCAAAAAATATCTTGCGTACCATATTATATGATATTGGCATTATGAGGTTTCAAGTTAGCGTAGAGTGACGAGCTCACTGGAGTGCTTCGCTGTATTAAAGTTTAAGGTGGCGACCTGGATTACGTGATGATAACTTTTAAGGGAACGGTACTCTGGTTTTATAAACGTATTAAGAAAAAAAATAGTAAACATTTTGAAATATTAGTGTGTAGTAAATGCCTTTAATCATTTACTTCAATAATATTTTGTGATATTAAATTACATGCAATAACATCCACGACTTGAAACTTCTTTGAACAACACAAGACCCTTCCGCATCCCACATTCCACTTCATTCACATAACCGTAATTGGATGACTCAATAATTTCGTGGTCCTTTAATAACATATCCTAACTCTAATTTCATTATTAGCT
The DNA here is from genome assembly GCA_949316025.1 of Lapara coniferarum. Taxonomy (NCBI): domain Eukaryota; kingdom Metazoa; phylum Arthropoda; class Insecta; order Lepidoptera; family Sphingidae; genus Lapara; species Lapara coniferarum. Next base: position 11,760,522 of record OX438932.1, read on the forward strand.
CGTCTAATTTTCCTTGGTTTTCTATCCATCCGGGTAATGTACAAAGAGACTTTGCGGAGGTCGTAGCCTCGTAGCCATGTAGCTGCGTAGAGGGTGGGGCTACGAGCTACGGCGTAGTGAACGTAAATCGTCTACGAGTTTTTATATAGAGTAGTGAGTATAGCGCCATATCAGTACTTATAAGGTGTTAATGTCACAATTGTTTTTAACCGACTTCAAAAAGGAGGTTCTGTATTCGATCCGTATGTATGTATCTATGTTTATATGTATGTATGTAAATTTGAATGGCCGCGTGTTTCTCAAAAATTACTGATCCGATTTAGATGTGGTTTTCGATATTGACATGTATATTTTTCAGGGAAGATTTTAGTACATAATTTATGAAGATCTGATGAAGATCTTAGGAGATACGCAATGGAACTCTTCAATAACTAAAAGCAGATGACTCGCGACTGCTGCAATCGTATATGTATGATGTATGGTTTACACCATTCTATAATTAACTGACAAAAAAGCAATAAATAAACATTTTGTAACAAAAAATAAACCAACTTCAAAACCACTGCAAACCAAAATTATTAATTCAACTTTTTGAGCGTGGTGACCGATAAGAAAACAATTTTTTTTCTTTCATTAAATAAATGAAAAATTAATACTGTTCAAAATATTTTTATTATCTTACAGTACATGTGGGTTTTTCAGGAATATTTATCACTAGCTTTTACCCGCGGCTCCGCCCGCATTAAAAAGTTTTTCCGGGATAAAAGTCCTGGTTTATATTTTCCCGGGATAAAAAGTAGCCTATGTGTTAATCCAGGACATGATCTACCCGTGTGCCAAAATTCATCGAAATCCGTTCAGTAGTTTTTGCGTGAAAGAGGAACAAACATCCTTACATCCATACATCCAAACATCCAAACATCTAAACATCCAAACATCCATACATTCTTACAAACTTTCGCCTTTATAATATTAGTAGGACTAGCTTTTGCCCGCGGCTCCGCCCGCATTAAAAAGTTTTTCCGGGATAAAAGTCCCAGTTTATATTTTCCCGGGATAAAAAGAAGCCTATGTGTTAATCCAGGACATGATCTACCCGTGTGCCAAATTTCATCGAAATCCGTTAAGTAATTTTTGCGTGAAAGAGGAACAAACATCCATACATCCATACATCCAAACATCCAAACATCTATACATTCTTACAAACTTTCGCCTTTATAATATTAGTAGGATTGAAACTATAGGTTTATGCTAACTGAAATAAGAAACATAAGTTTGAGATTCACCACGCTCAAAAAGTTGAATTAATATCAAAGAAAAACAAAGGAAAATAAAAAATACTGCATAAATAAAATAAATAAGTAATTATAATTACATAAGTTGATAAAAAATGCTATGCAATAGCTTTACAGCGGCAGTCTCCGAGTGCCACACGTCTTTTTTATTTACTTGCCCTGTGAAACCAGCCAGTAACAATAAAGAATTGGCCGTAAAATTGACATTCGAAATTTAAATAAAATATCACCGCTGTGCTGGTCGGAGTGGGGAGTGTTAGGTTATTTTCGTTACGGAATTTCTGTATTCGGTCTCCACGCTCAAGACCCGCGATAGAAGCTATGCAATAGCTTAATAATTCAACTTTGTATTTGCTTAGTATATTTGGAGTCAGTGCCTAATTTAAATTTAACAATTTTTCGTATGTTTGATCTTGTATTTCCATGGCTTAGCTGGCAATTTGAATTAGGCATCGACTCCAAATATACGTATATACTAAGCAAATATAAAGTTGAATTATTTTTTGGTTTGCAGTGGTTTTGAAGTCGATTTGTTAATCCTTCCATCATGATTTAATATATATTATTGAAAATTTAACATAGTATCGTAACAAATGCATATATTTATTGTTAGAAAGTACTTAATAGCCAGTATAATATAAATAATTATATTATCTTTATTCTATTTTAAATTAATGTTTATATTAGTAAATCAATCATTCATAATTATTAATCTGATAACCACAAAACTATCTGATAATGCGTACACGTAAAGTTTTGTGTTTTTTAGCAAACGAGCTTACTTTTAGTGCAGGGATTGCTCTAAAATACTCGTTAGTCGCCATTTATTGACTATAATATCGTATTATTATGGTTCCAAATGTTTTATTCGGTATGTACATATTTCGCTGCGATATAATTTTATTAATTATGCCATAGTATTTTATAAAGTAGTAATAATTGATTTCTTTATATTCCATTATATAATTTGTATGGCAGATTTTAAAATTTAAGGGAATCAACATGAACGGCCATAGGAATATTGATGCTATTTCATAACGTTTATAACATGAAAGCGATTTCAACATACATAGGAATATTGATGCTATTTCATAACGTTTATAATATGAAAGCGATTTCAACATTTTGATATATCGACGGTTCCGTAGAACAAAGTCGTATATGCAAAATGTTAGCTTTTCAGTAGAGCGCTTTGAAAGTCGTTAGTTTGTATTGATGTGCGAATTAGTGCTATTTTCACACATTAAGTTCAAAGTTGTTACTGAACCCTATAGAATATAATGTTTTGTTCACTATAACTTGTGATTTTCACAATTAACTTAGACTTTCAAAGCGCTCTACTGAAAAGCTTCATTTTGCATATACGACTTTGTTCTACGGAACTGTCGATTATGAATGTTTAATATGAATATCGACAGTGGTACGTCCCTATGCGGCGCGGCCACGGTGCCACTGTCAACAGAGACCGCCACCGCGCCGCGCCGTAGCGTTCACAAACAAACGTTTCAAAACATGGGACTGTCTCGTGACGCGTTTGTGGATCGCTTTTCAAAGTAACAGCTTTGTTTTTTTAGGAGAAAGTGTAAAATTTTATATTGCTCTTCCTGCTGAGCTTTTTTTGAGTAATTTTTATATTACGTTTTCGGTTGTTTAAGATTTTTCACTGAAATAATATATCAAAATTAAGGGATGAGCTATGCACTCATTAGTCGATTCAAGTTTTTCTTATAAAAACGTCTTTTTAAGTGATTTCCCTGTATACACAAAAACCTTCTACTCATGGAATTATAGTTTAAGGAGTAAGTATTCAGATTTTCTACAGCACCTCAGTTCTGCTTACTGGAGGTTTAATATCAAAGTTTGATCTCCTTCCAGTCCTTTGATTTTCAAGATACAAGCTCGAGAATTGTGAGTTCCCGTATTAAATGCCACTTGTTAGTTTTTCTGATGTTTTCTTTATGTTCCAGTTTATGTTATAAAAATATGAAACGAGGCTATGTATTCGCTAGCCTATTTAAGCCTTTAGAATATATGATAAAAATAAGACATTATAATAACATACCTAAATGTCTTTGGACTGTGATGATCACCTTGAGATTTTAGATATCATACTTACGGTAATTATCTTATAGAATATCCTATTATCCTATTAATATTATAAAGGCGAAAGTTTGTAAGAATGTATGGATGTTTGGATGTTTGGATGTATGGACGTTTGTTCCTCTTTCACGCAAAAACTACTGAACGGATTTAGAATAAATTTGGCACACGGGTACATCATGTCCTGGATTAACACATAGGCTACATTTTATCCCGGGAAAACATAAAGCGGGACTTTTATCCCGGAAAAACTTTTTAACGCGGGCGGAGCCGCGAGCAAAAGCTAGTATAAGATAATTTAGCGGCGCCTTCATTTCTATGCCCCTGGTATTGCAAATGTTCACGGACGGCGGTGATCACTTACCGTCAGGTGAACCGTTTGCTCGTTTGCCTCCTATATCATAAAAAAAAGCACTGATGCTTGCTGTACAAGGTTGTACACTACTACTTGATAAAGACAATAAGTGCCACCTACGAGATGGATTCATATATGAGCACATAGACATGAAACAATAACCCGTAATACATAAAGTGAATATTTTAAATCCGTAGCTCATTACAAAAGTACTCGAACTAAAAGTACCCGCCTAACTGTAGTTACGTTACAGCACAATGCTTCACTTTACTTCCGTGGTTGTTGTAAGCACGAGCTTTTCCAGCTTACATGCAATATGTTATAATTTCATTACAATGAAGCACGTGGATCAGAACGCTACAACGGCTACATTACTGTACATACGACTCTACGCCTCTACGTTCCCAGTAGAGCGAGGCGCGGCGCTCCGTAATGGCGTCGATTCACGTTCACAAATTAATGGCTTCTAATTAATGTTTTTGTGTTATTCTCGATTTAATTTTGGGGTATTGGATTTCTTTTTTTTTACATCATTGGTGACAGACAATTGATAACCTTGATCAAGGTGTGAAAGGAGATGGGGATTCAATTAGGTTGCGAATGTTTATCTCGTGTATGAGTGTTATATATGCGGAATGCTTCTTGTGGATGCTGACACTCACGATAAAAGACTTTGTGCCTGTTTAACAGGTTTCAACACATACGCACACACACACGCGCGCGCGCCTTTTATCCCCAGAGGGGCAGGCAGAGGCACAATTAGTGCATCAATTTTTCGTTGTGCGTATTCAGTCCCATCATGTGATAGGGGGCTAACCTATCGCCATATCGAATACAAATTCGAGACTCTAAGCAAGCGGCAATAGCCTAGTTGAGTGGGACGGACTGCTGAGACGAACGTCCGCAGGTTCAAAACCCAAGGGCACATACCTCTGACTTTTTTAAAAAGCTATGTGTATATTCTTTGTGAATTATCGCTTGCTTTAACAGTGAAGGAAAACATTGTGAGGAAACCTGCATATCTGAGAATTTCTCTACAAGAATTTGAAGTCGAAGGTATGACAACTGTGCCGACCCGCACTAGGCCAGGGTGGTGGACTATGGCCTAACCCCTCTCAGTAGGCGAGGAGGCTCGTGCTCAGCAGTGGGCAGTACAGGGCTGATTGCATTGCATTGCATATTATATTCGATGATATATAATCATTTAATCAGATCTCACGAAACAGACCCGCATAGTGTAGTGAATCTGTTTCTTTCAATGTCAACAAATGACTACACTGGTGAGTATGATGTAGTCTACATTTTTCGATCATCGGGAGACGTTATATTGCTCGACGGTCGCTAAAGTTATGCTGAATTGCGTGTGTGTGACGGTTCAGTATATTTATTATTTATTCGAGATGAATATTTCAAGGGTTGTTTGGGTTCACAGCTCAGTTAGTAACGAGTAGGGCGTGTAACGATTACGCTTTAGTGAATTCGAATCCGGTGAAGGAATACGCTTAATAACTACAGGTTCCATTCCCTTGGGATATTTTACATTACGAATTTATAAAGCGGTATCCATGAGGCTATAGTCGATGTTTATTTGCTGTGAAGTTTTTAAGTAAAATGTCGTAGAATTTGTTGGAAACATTTAATTGATTATTACTACCCATGAATTCCCAATTTACCAAAAAAATTGCTGTTATTTCAATTGAGTTCTTTTGCAAGACTTATTGTTTTACGAAACACAACAATCTCGACCCGAAATTACTTAGTTTCTAAAGTGTAAACAGCGAATAATTCTGATAACAAATACCTAAAATTTTCTATATCTAATACTTGATATATAATTATATAACACCAAACTATGCTAGAATTATTTTAGTTTTGATTGATTTGAGTCTGAGAAGTTTATTATATCTTAATATAGAACTAAATAAATTGCTTACTCCGAATATCTGATCAGAGCGGCTCTTTGATTGATGAGGTATCAATTGTCGTAAAATCATTTTGTCAAATTGATGAAAATAAGTAATTCGATCCTATACTTTGTTAAAATTCATTAAAATTTATTTTAGCCTGACATTAAAAAGCCGTTGTATGATTGTAGTTCTATCTCACCTTAACATTTTTGCATTATTAGTAGATTTTTTTGAATGAATACAATGTAATTGTTTGAGGTATACGAACAAGTAAAACATTTCTGTCATGCCTGTGATAATTTTATTAACAAATGTATTTTAATTATGAAACAAAGTCAAAGCGAAGACTAATAGCTTTGCTGTTGCATTTCGTTGTCAGATCGTCCGATACCTGAATGTTAAGCTAATTTTGAATTCCTCGCAAGGCGGTTCAGACATTCACAATTATGTAGGACTAGCTTTTGCCCGCGGCTCCGCCCGCATTAAAAAGTTTTTCCGGGATAAAGTCCCGGTTTATATTTTCCCGGGATAAAAAGTAGCCTATGTGTTAATCCAGGACATGATCTACCCGTGTGCCAAATTTCATCGAAATCCGTTCAGTAGTTTTTGCGTGAAAGAGGAACAAACATCCTTACATTCTTACAAACTTTCGCCTTTATAATATTATTAGTAGGAAGTAGGATAGGATTATTACTGTTCATGGGTGGTAATAATTACCTAACATCACGTAGTCCATTTGTTTATTTTGCGGTCTATTGTAAAATAAAGCAAGGCATTTTCATGGAACACACATTTTTACGACCTTAAACTTTGCAATAACTCCTCACACCACCTGTAGTCCGCGTAAGATCGATCAACAAGTAGACGCAGTTTGCCTGAAGCCTCATACTGCCTCAACAATAAGTCCATGAGTCTGGTTAGACAATTCCAACCATCGCAACCACGAATCAAGACGAGGAAACGAGATCGTTATCCTATTTCACGTGGAGGAACGTTAGTGCGAGCCCGACGCGAACTGTTTGCTTTGTGAACGAGGACTGTTTTGAGGGACCTGGGTTAGTATTATAGTCGTTTTAGACTTATTTGTGTCTTGTGTATTTAATTGCTATTTTGTGTTATGAAAACATTATCTTAAGACAAGTTTAAATATTTTTGGGTGCTTCAAGTCCGTAAGTATTATGTTGTATTCTTTATAGTTTGCAAGTAAATGAGTTGATAATTGACCTGATGGTTATTGACCACCTACAAACAATCAAAATCCACAATGTCAGAGGATTTTTTTGTAATAAATATTGCCGATAAACCAATTCAAAAAATATATCCAAAAGACCACAAATAATACCACTACAACCGAGTGAGCATGGTGAGGTCGAGCTGACCGCTCGGCGGCGGCAGGTGAGCTCGCGCGGGGCGCCCTGCGTCAGTCGCCGCCCGCCCTCGCCGCCGGCCGCACGCGATGTGTCCAACAGAGGCCTCTCAACACATATCATATTGTACTGTAGATCTTTACAACGAATAGTGTAAGTGCCAGTGATTTTGTACGTGTTTGTCTCGGATTTTGTCAGTGATAAATAGTGTCTGTGAGGTTGCACTTTTTCTGGTTTAAAATTTTGCCATAGTTACTATCGCATAAGGTTCAAAATATGTTTACTATGTCTTATAGTTTATAATCCTACTTTAATTAGGTTCAAGCAGTAAATAATCTTGCATCGATAAATCTTATCTCAACCCTTTCGAGGGAAACGTGGGCTTATGTACATGGTAAGGTAATACTATACTATTGCACATTAATTGTTTATTTCCTAAGGTTAGGTAATAGAATAGAAATCTTTACGACCTTTTCGTGGCTACTCTCGTCATTTTCTGTTTTAACACCTATAATTTAAGCCTTGATTTGAAATTGTCTGATCGTATAAAATTTCTTGTAAAATACAATTTTCAGAAAATGACATATAGACTCAAGTAAGTACTAGAATAGAACTAGATGATATATTGAGGACCTAGGTTCGAATGCTACATCAATCAATTGTATTCGCCAGAATAAACACGTGCGTTGATCGAGATGGAATTCGTGTTTGATATAACTATCTCGTGTTCATAGACGGAAACACGCTCATCCAAACATGAGTGCACTAGTTGATCCTCTACCCACCCCCTTGTTGAAAGTATGCGTGAATGTATACATTAAATGCAATAATCACCGAGTAATCAAATCTATTAGATAATAACCACACATAAATCCTAAAGTAACAAGGTCAAAGTCCTTCGTAGTTGATGCTCAGGACATCAGACTTGTATATTGAATGTGTCAAAAAAAAACGGCTAAGGGTAAGTTGGACTCACGTGTTCCGTAACTCCAGCATTTGTTATCTTCATTACTTACTAGGTTTCTTCGCGGCCCCGCCCGTGTGAGATTTCTTTTTCATGAAGTTCCAATGTGTATTTTTCCGGTATAATATTCAGGTCTTGGTAGGTAGCCTTTTATAAGGCACATATATGAGCCTTAGCAGGGTTCCGTTAGTACTAATTAGGTATAGAACCTTAGACTAAATTAACACATTAACAATTTACTTAAAACTGAGGTACACGTACACTTGTTTTAAACTATTTGTAAAATTTTAACGTTCGCAACATTTGTTTGCGCAATAAAATGTAAGTTCCGTTTGTTATTTCTTGTAATTGGAACACGTGAAGAATGTTTTTCCATATCTGATGTTTGTAACAGGCTTTTAATGTTTTAAAAGTAGTCAAAACGATTGTAACTTTGTTAAATATTTTTATAACCACACACAACACTGGAACAATCTATGTACTGCTGGTTTAAATATTTTGTTTATTTCTAATATTTTATTTTCTTTATAAGTGCAATAATCTTTTGAGAAAATAAATGGCTAAACCAAAAAAAATTGGGTTTAAAAGGAAGGATAAGCATTAGAAAGAGAGAGAATAGTTTGAAATTCCGGGATTTTAAACAATCTATCTTTATAAGAAATGCAATGGCAAGCTGTCAAGTAACATCTGTGGGACAGAGGCATTACCATGATCGAAACGATACATTTATGCATGTATTTCTAAAGCATTTAATACTGTGTATTATCTATATTCAAAGTTATGATACATAATCTTAAAGATTAAATGTTAATGTAAAACATTGATCTTTCTAACAGCCATTATCACTTCTTGTTATCTATATCTTCGTGTTCGATCCGTAACCCCATTCGCTAAGCTTCAATTTTCCGTGTTACTGTGTCATCTTATCACCGCTTCTTTCTTTTCATATTCTTTAGTTTATTTACAAAACTAGTTTTACTCGGGACTCAGCGCATAAACTTTACTGGGATTAAAAATCACCTAAATTTTATAAATCAAGAATTGGTTAATTTGTGTGCCCAAGTTTCATATTCATTAATTAATTTATGTTTTGCACTTCAGCAATTTTACACACGTATGTATAGTATATTAGTATAGTCAATGCTGAAATAATATAAGCTTAAATGACTCAGCTAGTCGAAGCTCACCCAACTAGTAAAAAACGGATCAATCCGCCAACCTGACCGAGTTCTGTTCGCATCAAAAAGATCGAAGCCTTTTTATGCTGAGTGTTACATCAGCATGAAAATATCTAAAAGCTCTTAAAGCGTGAGAAGCATTTACGCAGTTTACACAAGAGTTAAAGTTTTTAAGGGTTCTTTTGAAGAGCTATGGCATTAGCTATTTTAGTGAAGAATGCTTCATCATCTCAGCGGGTTGTATTCTGAGTTGAGTTGGTGAAACAAGCTGGAGTAGTACTAAAACGCTACGTCCCTTGCCGTTTGATATATTAATTAAGCTATTCTGTATCAGCCAGTTTTTCTTTGGGGTAAAAATATACTACGGGCTTAAAATCGATATTGTACAGATTGTGTGATGTTGAGTTTTTAGCAAATTTACGAATTTATTTTTAGCTTAATTAATGAAAATAGAGAGGAAGCAAAATAGTTTGCTCGGTGACAATGACTGCTGACGGTTTTTTGTTTACAACTGGCAGGAATTCAAGGAAGTGGTTCAAATATGTTTTGAGGCTATTTTTAGATATCCAATTTACTACTACATCTATTGCTGTTATGTTATGAAGGTAAGTGCACAGTGGCTAATTTTGCTTACTCGTGCGAGTTATATGAGTAATAGATGTATGCTAAATTGCTTTTTCCGTGATTTTCTGAGTGCGAACACTCTTTCATACCCACTACTTGTTGGCCACGGTATAAACCATAGTAAGCGCATGGGAGTTGGTGATCAATTTGTCTCTACTAAAGTTCCCAAGACCCAAATAACGTATTGTAATTTTGGCAGCGGCCGTAAGACCTTGGATCGTGAGCTCGGGCCAACAGAGCTTTATAGCCATTCAAACATGTTGCACTACAATGTACATATATCCGAAACTCGTTAATTGTAGTTTGAACAATGACCTGGACGAGAAACTTCTAGACGTGTATTAGTGGTAAAACTTTACGCGGTATTCAATCCCGTGACAGCCATAATGATATTGGGTTTTTCTGCTACGTACCAGTCCGGGATCTGGAATTTGTGCCCTATATGGTGATAGACTCGGCAATCTATCATATCTTGGGACGGAAAACACGCGACGAAACGTAAGTGTACCAGATGCGCTTCTATCTTAATTTGGAGATAAACAGCGTGTTTGTGCCGTGAGTAGTATGCTAATGTTTGTTCGAAGGATATTATAGACAGAACTATTACAGGGCATTACGAAACACATCTAATATATTATAGATAGCACAGTTAAGTACCATGTAGAGCTTTGCATTATGTTCTGAGTGTTGTTACATTACTGTTTATGAGGAGAGGCGCTTAATATCAAGCAAGCAACTCGCTTGTTTCGTTATCTTATCTTAATAATATTATAAATGCGAAAGTTTCTGAAAATGTTTGTATGTTTGTTAAAAGTAAACGCAGAAACAACTATATGGATTTGGATGAAATTTAGCACACGGGTAAATCATGTCTTGGATTAATACATACATAATTATAAATATTATTCTTACTACTTATTATCCCAGTCATTTGCTCCCTAATGAATGTTTTTTATCTGATTCTTTAAGTAGATGCTCTGGCGCCGTATCGTGTTTTAGAGACTTCTGTTGCAGGAAAGGCATTTTACGCGGGCAAAGCCAGGCGGGCGAGCGACACCCAGTTATTAATATAAATAATACTAGTTATTAATTCCGATAGCCTAGTGCAGGTTGGCAGACATATGCACAATTATTCTTCTTATTCATTAACTAGCTTTTGCCCGCGGCTTCGCCCGCCTTAAAGAGTTTTTCCTGTATATAAGTCACTTTATATAAAAATTAAACATTATCCCAGATCAGACAAAAACATAATGTTACATATAAACGCGCTATTTATAGACACGCGCCGCCGGCACCGCTATGTCCCTGCATTTTAAATCTGTAATATCTACGAAAATATTTATTTTAATTGCATGCTTATCAAGGCCATATTGATCTATATTAAATGTACAATGTATTTAAGGTACTCAATTGAATAAGGTTTAGTGCAGAATTGCTTAAAATCGCATCGTAAATAATCCGGAGGTGGAGGCCAAGAGGGCCGCCTTACGGCGAGCCGCCGTGGAGGAGTGGCGTCTCAGGCTGGAGGCCCCGTCGTGGGGGCACCGTGTCGTAGAGGCAGTGCGTCCTGTCTTTGCCGAATGGCTGGACAGGCGCCACGGAGCGGCAACATACCGCCTGACGCAGGTGCTCACCGGGCATGGCTGCTTCGGTGAGTTCCTGTTTCGGGTGGTAGGGATAGAGGAGTCGGCCGTGTGTCACTATTGTGACAACTGCCCAATGGACACGGCCCAACATACGTTGGAGTGTTGTCCAGCCTGGGATGAAGAACGCAGCGCTCTCAGAACAGTCGTCGGAGAAGACCTCTCGCTGCCGGCCGTGGTCGCTTCCATGGTCGGCGGCCGGGAGGCCTGGCAGGCGGTGGCCCACTTCTGCGAGGCGGTCCTCTCGCGGAAGGAGAGTGCCGAGAGGGATCGCCAGCGCAGTGGTGATCCCTCCCGCCGCCAGACGAGACGTAGGAGGCGTCGGGTGGACGACTGACCGACGTCTCCCGCCCTGTGGATTGGGGGCGTTTGGAGAATTCCACCACGGTATCCCCTGCCTGTCGTAAAAGGCGACTAATAGGGGCCTCCGGGGGTCACGGGTGGGCGGAACGTGCCGCCCACCCATTAGTCTAGCCAACTTCTGTGGCCCCCGTGATGGACATGTCCGAGGCAGCGTGTCTCACGCTGCCTCGGACACCAACAGGCGGACACGATACGGTGTTTCGGGGGCTTCTGAGCCCCCGCAACAGGAAAAAGGACCGCAAAAACGCGGTACGCGCAGGGGCGGTTGCGGACGACAACTTAGACGTGAGTCGGAGGAAGCCCGCAGCCGTCCCTAATGAGCCGAAGATGGCCATATAAAAAAAAAAAAAAAAAAATCGTAAATAATCCATTATTTCTCGTAAAAAGGAAAGGATAAAAAATGGTTATTGTGGGCTATCCCTACGAGATAGACATATGCTATCGCCAACTTTTTTATAGACCTTTTAAGGTGTATAATACTGTAGTACATTATTTTGATCTATCTCGTAGGGTTTAGCCAGTGTTTGCAATGTAAGCTCAAAAAATATGTTCATTTGCATCACATTAGAAATCTCTAAAATTATCAATGTTTCGCTATTATATTGTGCATGTATTATACATATAAACCTTTCTCTTGAATCACTCTATCCATTAAATAAAAAAATGTATCAAAATCCGTTGCGTAGTTTTAAAGATCTAAGCATTTTTTAAGCATACATAGGGACAGACAGCGGGAAGCGACTTTGTTTTATACTATGTTAAGATTGTATCAAAATAAAACTATCTACCCACTTAACACTGCAAATAATACGCTTTTGCGGTGAGAACGCTTGCATGCTCTACATTTTAAAACCAAATTATTCCTTTATTTGCGTTCGGGATTCTTTCCGAGCTCGAGTCTAGAGTACGAGGGGAGGTAGGGGAGGCGAGGAGGTTTGACAGTTTGGCACTGGGCTTACTCGAAATTATTCTATCGACTGTTTGTTTTTGTTATTCTGAATTTTAAACTAGGTAATGATTGTTTAGCATTAATGTTAAACACAATTATTGGCTGGCAATGAGATCCTTTATGTTTTCTATATTCTGATGCCTTTTCCTTTACAGACGCATTAAACTTTTTCAAGTATTAAATCACACAGACACGTGCCTTTTATCCTCGAAGGGGTAGGCAGAGGTGCAATTAATGCACTCACTTTTCACTGTGCATATTCCGTCCCATGATGGGATAGGATGCGAGCCTATCGCCATATGTTTACGGCCATAATGTATCCCTTCCTAGTCGATTTCGGCTACGTAGGAGGTATTATAGTGCACAATTGTGTGCGCAATACACAGGTGCACTCGCTATTCCTTCACTCTCATAGTCCGGTGAGATGGCAACCCGACATGACCGGGGAGAGATAGGCGCATGACCAACGGCTTTACGTGCTTTCCGAGGACGGCGGTATCACACCGACAACTTCCAAACTCCATTTAAATAAAAGACTCCAGACTACAACCTGTGACTGAGTATTTTTTTAAATGGAATAACCCAGTTACAATGTTTTTGGCTCGATCTGGGATTCTAACTCAGTACCTCAGCGCGCAAATGGTACTTGTGACGCGCACGCAATACAGCTACGCCCATAATAATTATGAGTGCGGAACAGTCACATAGATGCCTGTTAAGCTGTGATTCCGCAGGACGCGGCAGACGGCAACGGCAGACGACAGATGGCATGTGCCGCGACGGCATACTGCACTACTATGTAGTATTAAATTGTATGAGACCGATTCAGCACACGACTGCCACGACAGACGACTGACACGTCTGCCGTCGCGGCACATGCTGTCTGTCGTTGCCGTCTGCCGCGTTCTGCGGAATTACAGCTTTACCCAAGCGGACTTTGGCATACAAATATCTTCCTACCAAATAGTTAGTACTAATAATACTTTTCAAACACCATTAAAAAGTATAAAAGTGTTTTAGCAGACGTGTTATCACGTCGATTCGTCAATGTTGTGAATTAAAACTAAACGTACGTTCGCTTAGAGAAAATAAACTCAACGCCAAGGCCGCAACGTTTTTTCCTCGGATTGATATGTAACCCGCAAGCATTCCTAATTGCGATTGTATACAAAACATTTACGTTGTCGGAACGGTTTTACGCGAAACTTCATTATTTTTAGTTTCATTCGGCCAGGAATATCTTATGCTCATTAGATTAGTATTGTTGCAAAGAGTTTTGGAAGTATAGAATCTACTAGAGAGCAGTTAAAGCGGTTTCAAAACAGAAAAGGTTTGTTTATGTGCAAATAATAAATATATAAATTCTGGGATAGTACACCGCAATAATAAAATATTATCTATTGTATAAACTAAATGACCATAATATTTAATCTAATAATTCAATAAGTAATTGATATGTAATAATTCAATAAGTAATGAATAAGTAACATACATATCGGCAAGCATAACATAATTTAAGTTAAAATGCTCGAATCACTGGCTAAAAATAGATCAAGAAGATTATAAGGATTTTCGCATGAAGAAGACGTACCTCATGAGTTGCTAAAACGTTGTGCAATTAAAACTAGATTGAGTTCTCTAATTCTGGACGGAAAGTAAACTCACCCCTATAATCCGGTGGGGAAGTTTGATTATTGCTTCACTTGATACAATATTTTCAATAACGTATTTCATAAGATAGTTTTACTTTCAACTATAAGTTGTTATGAATATGTGTAGTGATGTACTCAGCTCGGCTTCGAGTTCGTTCGATATTCACGTCACAGTGAGTTAGGCTTTATTCTTCGCGCGTTTGCATCGCATGTGATAGTGACGCGCATAACTTGTACATATCGATAAATTATTAGACGTGATACCGATAAAATTATTTTAGGCTTGTATTATTTGCAATTTGAAATTATATGCCATAAAACGAATGTGCTTTAAATTTATGAAAATTAAATTCCCAATAGTAAAGCATCATTTATAAATCTTTATGAATTTGTAACGTTACAAGGAAGTTTTCATTATATCAGGGCATCTATTGTATATTTGTTTATTACTTTACCTTTTGTTTTGAAATGAATGAAATTCTCCTAGCCAGTTTCGGCCACGGCGGCCAATCTCAACGGAGATCAGCCAGGTACGCAGGAGATATTATAGTGCACAAGTGTGTGCGCAATACACAGATGCACTCGCTATTCCTTCACTCTCATAGTCCGGTGAGACGGCAATCCGACATGACCGGAGAGAGATCAGGCGCAGGACCAACGGCTTTACGTGCTTTCCGAGGCACGGGGGTATCACACCGCCAACTTCCTGACTCCGAGCTGCGGCTGAGTAAATTTTAAGATGGAAAAACCCAGTCACAATTTTTTTTGGCTCGACCCGGGATTCGAACCCAGGACCTCAGCGCGCAAATCGTACTCGTAATGCGTACGCAATACCACTACGCCACCGAGGCAGTCAAACCATTTGTTTTATTCATAGTATGAAAACATTTTTACTATGTAAAACACAACCCCAGTTCCCAAACACTGTATGCGGACCCTCACTATGGAGACCACAGTGTTTTGCGAAACGATTTAACAAATATGCGACTAGGCTTTACGATATTGAGACTCCGAATATTATATTACAATGAGAAAAAAATACAAACACACGAATTGAGAACCTCCTCCTTTTTTGAAAGTCGGTTAAAAATAGCTTTTAATAACTACTTTTATTAAGAGGATTAACAGAATTGTTATTATAATTTAGCATCAAATTATTTTTGAAATAATGTACATGTACATAATAGTAACATATATTTTTATTAAACGTATTTGTTTAGCAGTGCAGTTAAGGCAATTAAAATAAATAAAAATAAAATAAAATAGCTTTTATTGCTGTTTTTTTCCTTACAATTAGTATATACATGCCTACTTAATAAACCCTTAATTATTTTAATCTATTCTATTATTCAAACTATCGGCAACTGGATGTTTGTGTAGGACAGCTTGTCTGATCGCCTCCTCTAAAGATTTCCACGTATTCCTGTCTCTTGCTAAACGGACCCATATCGGACCAGCCACTTTCTTGAGGTCATCTTCCCATCTTTTGCATTGTCTGCCTCCATTTCTTTTCCCATCTCTTGGGTACCATTCTGTTATTAACTAAGCCCATTTTTCTTTACTATCTCGTAACATATGTCCCGTCCAACGCCATTTAAGCTGTATGTAGGCAGTGTGTGCATTTTTGAATTTTGATTTCGTTTTTATTTCTTGTAGTTTTACTTTATGAATTCTTTTTATACCTACTTTTTTTAAGGCAATTGCCACTAATTAATTATTAATTAGTTAAGTAATTTTGTTGAAAGAAATGTTACTCTCATCGCAATGTACAAAACCAAAGTAGCTTGCAGCAATTTTTGTACTTTTTTATCCTACAGATTTTTTAATATAATTAAATGAAGAAACGAGTAATAACTCGTTTCTCTCGTCAATAAACTAAACCCATTTTCTTCATTTACAATTGTCTGTATGTTTACGGGTATATCTGTTGAGACTATATTGTTTCACCCTTAGGTTGAATTTTACCACTTTCTTATAAGACGGGCGTTAGTTAACTGGACATAAAAATTAACGCGAATTCGATCCATGAAAGAACGCTTAGTTAAAGAAGATAATCACCTATTAAGGCATGGTGGGACACTTTAAAACCTTAATAGTCCATTAAGACCATACCAGCCATGTATTATATATTGCCCACTGCTAAGCAAGGGCCTCTTCTACAATTGAGAGGGTTTAGGCTTTAGCCACCACGTAGGGCTAGTGGAGTTGGCAGACTTCACATACCTTCGAAATTAAGAGAATTTCTCAGGTGTGCAGGTTTCCTCACGGTGTTTTTCTTTACAGTTAAACCGAGCGATAATTCACAAAGAATACACACATATTTTTGAGAAAAGTCAGAGGTGTGTGCCCTTTGGTTTTGCTCCTGCGGACATTTGTCTCGGCAGTCCGTTCCACATCCAACTAGGCTATCGCCGCTTTTCCACCGCCGTTAAGATAGTTAACAGGCTGGTAAAGTAACTAACAGAGCATGGCGAAATAAGGCTTAGTCTGTAAATATTGACATTATTTATGGATTATTTCTCCTCTCTCTTGTCCATTGTAATTCGTAAATATCGACATACCGATATCATCTCCTCCCTACACGTGAGCGAGCGCGTTGGAAGCTATCCAGCTAGCAGCGCCGGCGGCTCAATAAATATGTACCGAGACACGCCGTATTTTATCACTGATCATATTAGACTGTGCGTCTGTACTGTGTAAATGCCTTCTTACTCTAATATGAGTATCGTGTATTCTAGGCATTTATTTGTCTGTTAATGTCAACAAACAACAAGCGTAGTGTTAAAATTTCAAGGATAATGACATTTTAACTGGCCATTATGAGAGTTTTGATGTGTTTTGACGAGTGCAGTGTAGTGCCATGCAGTATAAACTGGCTGTTTATGGTCCAATAATATACAGAATTCTTAATTATCTTAAGGTATGTCGTAATGACTTTAATAGCCCACTACTAGTAATAGGACAAACAAACAAATCCGTTGATTAAGAGAACACTAAAAATATCTTTATTTTTCTATACAAATAAATGAGAAGCTACCTAGCTCTTCGCCGGATAGTAAGAAACGCGACCGTCCATGCCGAAATATATTTAAAATTAAACTAAAATGTTTCATTATGCTTTAATTGCCAAAAATATCAATATTTTTTAAATTGACTGCCTCGGTGGCGTAGTTGTATTACGCTATGACTGCAATGCTCAGGTCAGGTCAATGCTTCGATTCTTGGGTCGGGCAAAGTGCTATTGGTTTTTAATTTAGGTTGGGCCCGGAGTCTGGAATTTGTGCCCGATATTGCGATAGGCTCGCCCCCTATTATGAGACGGAATACGCACGGCGAAAAGTGGGTGCACTAGTCGCGCCTCTGTCTACCCCTTCGGCCATAAAAAAGACGTGTGTGTGTATGTATTTTAAATTCTTTCCTGGTGGGAAGTCTTTCATATATTATCTAAGAGTCCGTCTCGGTGGGTACCACCGCAATGTCTATTTCTACCGTCAAGCAGCAGTGTCCATGCACTGTTGTGTTTCGGACAATGTAGTGGTGGACATTAGTAGTTAGTGTAACTACTGGACATAATGAGACTTAACATCTTATGTCTCAGGATGACGAGCGCAGTGGAATGCCACACAGTACTTTGTAACTCAAGGTGCTGGATTGTGTTGTTACTGTTTATGGGTGGTCGTATCGTTTACCATCAGGTGAAGAGCATGCTTGTCTCGTCATTCATAGCAATAAATTTTAAATTTTATTTTATTTAAAGAAAAACCGCTCTGAAGGCATACGAAATATTTTCGGCGGTCTGAATCAATATTTAACATTCATAATTTAATATGGATGCGGTAATGGAAATAGTGTGCAGTAAACACTTTATGAATTCTATATGAAGGGGATTTCGTATGGAACGAAAATACGAAGCCAATTTATCAGCTGGTGTTGAAAATGTTATTGATTGATGACACACATAATAAGAGGTTACAGTTTTTTTTATTATGCGTTGAGGAGACGAGCATGTCATAATTATAGCATCATGTATGATAATAAGCGGCAACAGCCTAGTTGGAAGTGGAACGGATTGCCGAGACAAATGTCCGCAGGTTCAAAACCCAAGGGCACACAGCTCTGACTTTTCTAAAAAATTATGTGTGTATTCTGTGATTTATCGCTTGCTTTAACAGTGAAGGAAAACATCGCGAGGAAACTTGCGTACCTGAGAAGTTCTCTGAATTTCGAAGGTACGTGAAGTCTGCCAACCCGCACTAGGCCAGCGTGGTGGGTTAAGACTTTTTTTTTTTACGCGGAGAGAGTGAATTATTACTACCGCCCAGTGTTCAAGGGGAAAGACTGAGAGGTCATGTTGGGTTCACCGTGCCTTACGACTCGACGTTGAGCCGCCCGGAGAGATGGAAAACGTCGGGCGACCGAACCCTCTCAGTTGTGGCGGAGGCCCGTGCCCAGCAGTGGGCAGTATATAATACACGGCTGGTATAGTGGTGGTGGTATGATAATAGGCGCTGCAACCATAAACAGTAGAACTTAGAACATTTTTATATAATACAGGGTACAAATAAGCAAATTAACCGATTAACTACACGTCGCTGGTTATCCTGGAGACATTAGGAGGTCTATAATTTTAAGTTACACTGCATTCTTCGACAACGGTTTTCACATACTGCTATTTTTCGGTAAATATAAAGTAAACTTACACCCGTATCTACAAACAACACTATGAGAACTCACGGTGCGCCCGAGCGCATAGTGTCAGCTATTGCAAAGTTTTCTTTGGTCTGGTTCAGCTTTGTTTATCTGACACTCAACTGAAGCAAAGTTGTATCTCAATATTAGCCAATGACATCGTTCCTATGCCTACGCACTGCGCGGGCTGTCATGTCGTAAGCACTGAGAAGCAGACTTATCATCATAGCTATGAAACGTTTGTGAATACGATGCAGTTAGTTGAT
Source organism: Lapara coniferarum (assembly GCA_949316025.1). NCBI lineage: Eukaryota > Metazoa > Arthropoda > Insecta > Lepidoptera > Sphingidae > Lapara > Lapara coniferarum. The sequence continues at coordinate 11,779,874 of OX438932.1, forward strand.
ACTGGTTGATACACACCGCACACATTCTCTTATTAATTGAGCGAATATGTTATATATTACAAGTTATATTTTGGGTATAATTTTTAATACATGTTGAAAGTGGCACCTGGTTAATGCCCCTCGTAACTGACTACTTAGCTTTGAGATGTAGTGTTTCTGCCTCAAGTAGCATCTTAAGCTTACATGAATGTTAAATAGCTGTGTTGTCAGGATTTTGCACATCAAGGTTAACGTACGTATAGACATCTAAAGTACATAAAACAAATTCAATACATGTACTTTGAGGTTATAATTTCTGAATCATTTTAATTTTATATGGTTGTGCCTTATTAGTAAGTGACCGACTTGACCTTATTATCTAGTTGTAGAAAATTTAAGAGTGACGATTGTCACACGCGTGGTTTTAGTGGATTTTGTCGTGCGTAGAATTGTATATTAAGGATTTGACGTTCACCATATTTCCGGCCGACTTGATACCAGATCGTAAGGTCGGCAAATCAAATAACCGCCCAGCGCGCTTGAGGCTTGGCGGTAGTGGTAAGAATGCACTTTCTCCGGGAAATAAAAAAAAGACGACCTACTTCTTCTTTTGCCTTTCGAAGTCATTACTGCTATATTTTCTCGACTAATTACTGACCAATACTCCATTTTCCATTTGCCGAGGTTTAAAAAGATACATTTTATAAAAACATCAGAATAATGACCTCAGATGTGTGTCATGTTTTCTGACCTCATTGCACACGTACAGCACGTGGTCTGTCGTAACGTAGCGAATTAAAATTAACGCGCGAGTAACAGCCGTGAGTAATATAAACACTATGTGATTCTACGTAACGCACATAAAAATATTTTATTATAGGTAATCGAGGTAACACATAAATGCTGCAAGTATTGTTTTTGGATGGTAAAACACATAACTACTTTGTAGGTAGGTATACTATGAATTCAGTTATTGGTAATAATTGGTATTGAAATTCCATAAAATAGGTTTAAAATTTTACTTGAAATTAGGTTATCTGTTCATTCTGAAACGTTCGACGATAATTCAAGCGGGAACACAACAGCCCTTGCATTCTAGGCGGTAAAAACAAAGTGATAGTACCCGAACGAAACCACATATAAGAGCCATACATACCATTAGTTATATTTTAGACAATCAAAACGAATACGAGTGGAAGCAATATGAAACAGTAATAACTGCAGCGCGGCGATGTTTTAATTAAAATCGCAAATTGTGCATATTGCGCGCATTTACACCAGTAGAGAACTAGCACGATTTGGACTTCCATAAGTGGAAGAATTAAATCCTAGTCCTATTCAATTAAGTAAATGCAGGTTTTCTGTCGCGGTTATAAACTATACGAGACTTTGCAACTAAGTTCCGAGTCACTTTTGTATCTTTAATTAGTAGCTAAATAATTATTAGTTTATAAAAAAAAACAGATTTACTAATTTATAAGTACTGGGCTTTATTGAATTCTTGGATGGGAAAATTCTCATTTAGTTAGCACAAACCGCCTAGTATTCCATTTACACCCGAAACATAATCTTGCATATATGTATATTTGAAACGAGAACTTATTTCAGTCCTGCAGTACAATATCGTTTATCTACAACTATACATATAACGTACGTCTGATCTCCACCCTCCCCTAATCTAAGGGGAGTCACAAAAGTGCAGTCGAGTACCTCCTCACAGTAAAGTGCGAAGTCACTTGCACCTTTATGAAATATACGTACAATCGACGACAGATTTTACAATTTATTCGAACTACGTTAGATCTTATTCGGACCTTTGTTGCATACGAATCAGTAGTGTACTAATAGAACAAAAGTGAGCGCATTTTTCAATGACGTTTGTTGTGTTAGTGTTTTATAAATACACACACACACACACACATATTCACGCCCTTTATTCCCGCAGGGGTAGGCAGAGGCGCAACGAGTGTACCCACTTTTCGCTGTGGGTATTCCGTCCCATGATGTGATAGGGGGCGAGTCTATCGCCATATCGAGTACAAATTCCAGACTCCTAATACTGAACAGACGGCTGGTACTGAATAGTAAAACCCAATATCACTTTGCCCAACCCGGGGATCGAACCCGAGACATCAGCTTTGCAGTCGTACCGTAGTACAACTACACCACCGAAGCACTCAGCAGTAGTAGTAGTGTTTTATAATTTTTAATCATATTGGTAAAACGATAGTTTAAATTGGAACACGTTACGAAAGTGTTTTTATAATGGTGCCTAGTGAGGTTCTGTGTTCATTTCTTTGACTTTTTCCAAAATTGCCCAAGATTCAGAGCTACATGCAAGGCAGGAGGTGGGTCCTAAAAAGTCTAGTCATTACTGTAACATTCTAAGAAAAGTGTGTTGTACCGACCCCACAATGTCAGGAAAGGATGATTCTTTAATGAACAGGAATGGAATTCACAAGATTATCCCACTTACTATGTTTCTCATAACTCGTATAGCCAAAACATTATTCCTTAGATATTGCCTTAATATTTATTTTGCCGACGGCACCATCTGCGCCCCATGTAATGTGCATTCTGAAGCGCGCGTTGAAAGCCCTTCGCGATTCACTAAATTTACATCGGCTGAGTTATGTCGGAGACAACTGAGGGAAAAAGAAGGGAGAGGGTTCGGTGCTCGGTAATAAAGGTCTGTACTTTTTATCCTGATATAAGCGTTGTATGCATAGGAACTTGTATTAATACCTTATATTTTTATATCATTGATATCCTCAAACCAAATTGGCTTTGTATAAAATTGTTTAATTCTTGGGAACGTACTTCTTTTACTATGACTCGTATTAGATCTTTCATCCACGTATTAGACTTTACCGGCCTAGAAATTCCTTTACAAAGCTCCCTGAGACGCATTATTTTCAGCCATAATTCGTCAGGTTATCGGTATTTATAGTATTATTAATCAACAGTTAAATACAACTATTTTTCGATATGATGATCGATTCAAACCTTCAACGAGAAACGCTACCACTCTTTATTAATAGAAGAAACGCCGCGCCATCCAGAATTTTACAACGCTCTATATTCTACTGAACTCGACATCTTAGAACATGAGATGTAAAATTACTTAATTCCCAGTATAACACTATTAGTTTATTCTAATTTAAGCTTAACTAACCCTACTCATTAACTGAAAGGAACAATTTAATTCGAGCTGAAACTTTATAAAACTGGGACTCTTGGGTGAGTATTCTGTAGCGGAATTTTACAGTAAATACGTTATTCTTTTTAAACTAATGTTATATTGAGTGGAACGTCTTTACCAAAAAGGTTTTCTGTGTGAAAATGTATTGATTGAATTAAATTAAATTTCGCTCGCCCGTTGAATTTTATAGCAAAGAGTAGTAAAGGTAGCAGATAAGTCTGATGGAACGCAGTATTATTACCCATTAATCCGAGATATTATATGTTAAGGGCCAATTTCACCACATGCCGATAGTCTCCAATAGTTTATTCCGAACTTATCCTCCATATAAACTACAGCTTTTGGTTTCACAGGAACAGACATATTGTTAATCTTCCAATAAAAAAATTTAAAACAACTGTCAAAGAACGACTTTACAAAAAAGGCTATTACACTATAGGAGATTATTTGGAAGATACAAATGCTTGGGATTAGGTTGCTCGCATTCACACATGTTCCATAATATGAATTTATATTGTTAAACTAGCTTTCGCCCGCGGCTCCGCCCGCATTAAAAAGTTTTTCCGGGATAAAAGTCCCGGTTTATGTTTTCCCGGGATAAAAAGTAGCCTATGTGTTAATCCAGGACATGATCTACCCGTGTGACAAATTTCAACGAAATCCGTTCAGCAGTTTTTGCGTGAAAGAGGAACAAACATCCTTACATCCATACATCCAAACATCCATACATTCTTACAAACTTTCGCCTTTATATTAGTAGGATGACATTTGTATTTAAATATGAGTTGAAAAAAAACAAGATGAAAAAAAATAACCACGCTGAGTTTCTTGGTGCTTCTTCTCAGGTCAGTGGGCTTTTCCGAAGCACTGGTAGAATCATATAGTTTAAAAAAAAAAACATTGTTAAAAATGACGTGTAAAAGTGCCCCTAGGGGCCTAATTACATAATAAATGATTTGAGTTTGAGTTTAGAAATATCTGTCAGAAAAAGGCACTAGTAATGTGTCAGGTTTATTTGTTAGCGTTATATGTCAGATAGTTAATTGGAACTTTATAAGCACGCGATAAGATCGCCCTAAGTCTACCCAGTGACTATATCATACCATAATACAAAAGCAGCACACTGCTCTTTCAAAAAAGATCTGATAAACCTTAGACGAAAGTTTAAACAAAAATAAAACAATTTACCCAAAATAGACGTACCTTGAAAGTCACAAAATGCATAACAAAACTCAACTGTAAACACTAAAGAAACTTGAACCCCTAAGTGCCGTAATAAGTTGGTGCGTCTAGCCAGTGTAAATCAGACGTTATAAGTGCCGACCCGCGGCCGCTCAATATACGAGATAGCCCGGCTGGATTCGCGCCAACAGACTCATTAATGCAGTTGCAACTGGCGATTGCTTGCTGTCATTGTGCAATTGTTATTACCAAAATAATTGTTTCCGAAATTTTATGATATGTAGTCAACTACCGTGCTGAGGTCGATCTTCGGGCTAGATGCAGTGATATAAAATTTTCTTGGTCACTTCCAGAATCCAGTTCAGAGTCGAATTAGGCCAATAAATCACAATAGGCTAGGCCCCTTATTACATGAGAAGCAACAAAACTGTCAAGTTCGATACATCTGTTCACTTCTGAAAAGGGGAATAAAGGCTTATGTGTAACCTTGGTCACGGCTATATGAAGACCTGGAAGAACACCGACCTGTTCCTCCATAAGTTAGCAATCGTTCGTTAGTTAATACCCAGTGACACGGCATCCACAAACCAAAACGCAACAGGATTAAGATTTAGCCCCGGCCCGGCCAGCTGGCCACGAACAGGAACTTTGAGCGTTTGAGTTATGGATGTTTTACTGGTAATTAAGGAAAGGAAGATTTGTAACTATACTCTGCGCTGGTTTATAGTCGCCTTCTAGGTTTAGTAGTGGTGCATAATGTGGGCTATTTCCCGGTAGGTTATGAGTTCGATTTCTTAAGCAGAACTTTTACAAATAAACGAGTTGACTAATTTAGCTTTTATAGTAATTCCTTTAGTAAAAAAAAACAAATTTTCACAAAACGTTCACTTCTATCAATTCTGCAGTTTCCAAAATATATTACACTAGACTTCTCGCGACTCCGCCCGCGTAATTTTTTTTTTATTGCCTTAATAGGCAATCGAGCAAGCGGTCCGCCTGATGGTAAGAAGCATTCACCGCCCATGGACTAAAGCAATGCCAGAGGCACAACCAATGCAGTGAATGAGTTTTTCGGGATAAAATCCTGCTTTATATTTCCTCAGGACAAAAATTATACATGTAAACCTTCCTCTTAAATAACTCTATCGATTAAAAAAAGACGCATCAAAATCCGTTGCGTAGTTTTAAAGATCCTAAGCATACATAGGGACAGACAGCGGGAAGCGACTTTGTTTTATACTATGTTAAGATTATACAAATTGATTTCTAATGATCTGATCAATTTTATCATTTTTATAAGTCGATGATTACCAGATGACCCGCTTCTCCCTTCTATAAAAAAGTCATTAAATATTCCGGTCATTAGGTAGTTAACATCCCTAACTTTCCTCCCTCACGGAGGGACGCGAGGGGCTGTTAAAGCGAATGGTTATTTCAAGTCAATGCGCCTTAACGAGAAACATTCGCGTATATGGGAAATTCTTATGGGTTTGGTCGATTTAGTTGTTTGAATGGATTGCCGTTGGTTAAGTTAACATTGGTACTACGTCCAGCACACATTGAAAATTTAATCAAGCATAGTTGAGTTCATTAAAATATAATTATGTTCATACCTCGAGGCAGCTATTTCAATATTACAAAGTTTATTGGAAATCCTCAAGGATATCCGTCGACGCGGCGAAAAGTTAAGTGTTAATCGACAAGTAGGTAGCTGGGACCCAAAATGTGACAAGAATTTTGGTAATATACACAGTCGGCTTTCAAACGATAGGTCTTGAGGTCTATTTCAGTAAAAGATTTTTTTGTATCCTTAAACATCTAGAGTCTGAACTCTCAAGTCTTGAGATGAGATTTAAAGTTCCTTGTACGAATACTCACAAGGTCTATGTAAAATGTGTTGTGATAAACTGGCTGCGATCTGCGTTAACTGTATGATATTCTGTTAATTGGTGGATAAAATTTTCATTGGCATTGTGAATCGGACCTTAAAGTAATTCCATTAATGACCAGATTCAGTTACAGAATGAACCACTTCGTCCATATATTTTTAGCGTTTTCGATTTTTCTGGTCAATTCGATTTGGCAAACGATCGAGTCCAGAAGCGCTGTCGTCTCTCAAAATCCAATAGAACTGTGTATATAAAATCTGAACGAGAGGAGTTTGGGGATTATATAAAGTGCTTTTTATCTTGACGTGGTCATTTAACGATAGGGGAGAGCGGGGATTGATTTTGGGAAATAATACTTTATTGACAAGAGGATCATAAAATACCCAATTTTGTTTAATATAACTTTTTGTTTTCGTATACTATACGTACTTACAGCAGGTATAGTATTAGTAGCGGGCAATGAAACTGTTACACAAGATGCCGCGCTGTCACCGAGAGAAATGTTTATGAGACCCGCAAATGTTTGAGTCGGGTGTAGTTGTTAAGGTCCTTGTAGCTGATATCCATGGTACAAGACTTGTATCCAAGCAGGATTAGGACTAAGTGTAATCTTTGGAATAACGTTTCTTTTATATGCAGTTAAATTGAGTTAGTACTCATTACTCTAAACTTGTTTTTTGAATCGTATTTGAGACAAACACGTACAAACTTAACCTACTTAATCACTGGCAGCTATAAAAAGTGTTATAAAATGTGTATTACCTTGTTTGTGTAACCGGTTGTGAACGTATCCTAGATAATCTATTATAATCAAACTTACCGCACTTTTGATATACTTATTTATATGCGTAGTGTTTCGAAGTGTTTATAATGGCGCAAGTACCGCCGCAGGGTTTTGTGCCGGAAAAAGTGCAGGAATTCAACAGGAGAGCGTCTCAGGATGTCTCGGACTCCCCTAAAAAATTCCAGGAGACTCCGAAGAAAGAGAGTCAACTTACTGACAAGACAAACCAGCAACCAGATAAGAAAGATGATAAAAAGCCTGAGTACATTCCAAGACAGGGTCAGGAAAGCAAGAACCCCTTCTCCCCCCATTACTACAGAAGCCGTCCGCACGGCCATTTTGAGATGGGTCCGCGAGGGTTGGACTACTCTCCTCATAGAATGGGGATGGACTTCTCCAACCGTCTCCGAGACTATGGACCTCAGCGCTCGACGTCCATTCATGGACACGAACTGACCGATGAGCCTATAAAGCCGGAGTACCTTGGCCATAGAAGCCACTTCGGTAGCCAGATCGTGCCTGGTGGGATGAACCACCCAGACGTGGTGTTCCGGCATGATTACTACAACCAGATGGGGTTCTCTCCACCGCGCGCATCGCGGTTTTCGTCCCAGGAGTACTTGAACGCGCCTGCGCAGTACGGCCGCTGGCCTGACTACCGCGCTGAATATCGACAGCGGCGCCGCTCGCAGCAGGACCTGCACTCGCTGGGACAGGAGCCTGAGTCAGGTAAATGTAGATTCAAGGAATTTAGGTGTTGTTCATATAAACGGAAAATTATTTCTAAGTATAGAATCTGCAAAATTATTTATATATCTTTGGTGCAACTTTTCTCTTTGCCTGTTACCTTTTATATTTTTTATGTCGTAACAAATATGGATTATTTTAATATCTAAATATCAGTAACGAGTTTGTCATAAATCAATTACGACGTCTTTAGCAAACCGAGCTGCATGATACCCAGACGATAGCTTATGAAAGATAAAAAATATCTCCTACAACTCGTCTGTAGCCTTTCTGGTCTAGAATCTTAGATGATTCGGTCCACAAGTATTTTTTTTTCTACCTTCAATTGCACACCGTTTGCAGTAACTTAAAATTAGATTTACACGTATGTCTCAAGTGGACATGCTGGACGTTTACTTTGTTCGTGCAGTGGAAATCATCTCTACTGTTAAATCTATTTTACCTCACTTTTATTTGCGGAGGTAGTTTCTAGAAAGCTTTCCTCAAGTTTCAAAGTTTGTAACGTTTCTATTTAACGCTTGGAAGTGTAAGTAGTTGACCAACTCAACTACTTACTCCTTTTAATGAAATCTATTTTAATGCTTCACATTTGATTAAATCAATAGAACGAGTTTTATAGCATACAGTAAGATAATGAGTACTTAGTCATTCAACAATGACTGCCTCGGTGGCGTAGTTTTATTGCGTACGCGTTACGAGTACGATTTGCCCGCTGTGGTCCTGGGTTCGATTCCCGGGTCTGGCGAAAAACATTGTGACTGCGTTTTTCCATCTTTAAAATTACTAAGTCGCAGCTCGGAGTCAGGAAGTTGGCGGTGTGATACCCCCGTGCCTCAGAAAGCACGTAAAGCCGTTGGTCCTGCGCCTGACCTCTCTCCGGTCATGTCGAATTGCCGTCTCACCGGACTATGAGAGTGAAGGTATAGCGAATGCACCTGTGTATTGCGCACACACTTGTGCACTAAAATATCTCCTGCGTACCTGGCTGATCTCCGTTGAGATTGGCCGCCGCGCCGTGGCCGAAAACCGGCTAGGAGGATTTCATTTTATTTTCACTAAGTCAATCATAAGATGGGACCTAACTTAGTACTGTGATGTCATAGCGTAGGGTTCAATGTCTTCATAAATCATAACATTGTAAATCCCTGACGATTTTTATTGGCACGGCAAAGTGATCCCTCTCCACCTCACCTAAACGTAGTGAGGTCTAGATATAATATCGTCTGACGAGAAATCCCTCGCCATTTGATACAATTATCCCAACCTGTTTGAGAATCGAACATAGGTCCCCCTACACAAAGCTGTCACTACATCAATTAGGCGACCATACGTATAACAATACATGATGTTATTAATAATACATTACACGTGCTCTCACGCAATACGCTCGTTTGACCCTTGATCGTAGACATGTTTGTGCACGCTGGCGTCGGTACGGCGGGTTACTCGATAATAATTTGAGGGAAGTAGAGGCGTTCGATCATTACCTGAAATTTCAGATTTGTATGCATAAGTTTCTTTATTTATTGCGATGGGCAATTTATTGGTGAATTTGTAGACTGCTTTTGTTGTTGTATCTGGATAACAGTGTTTTTTTTACTTAATAATTTTTGACCTCTTGCAATAGATAATTTTTTTATTTCATTGCATACAATTTCAACTTTTCATTTCCTTTCAACTTATTACTGGGCAACAAATTATATTTATGAAGTAATTTACTTCCAGCATCTAAAAATGCGAATGAACCAATTTACTCCATATTCATTAGAAACATCAAAGTAGCTGAGCAGAAAAAACACATTTAAATAATAATAAACGCATTCCGCTCATCCCAGCTCGTAAATAAGCAGCAAAGCGCGAATCCCATTCCCGCATATTTAAATCTAGATAATACATCTCTGGAACAATATGCAAATGGTCCCTTCGGATCCCTCCACGTCCCCAGTCCTTCACTCGAGTGCTTACCGGCCGTCAAACTTTGTTCAAATCATAAAATGGTCGAAAATTTCAATTCAGACTCGCTAACTAGTCATCTGCCCGGACTCTGGCTCGGATTGCGCGGTGAAACGTGTACGTAATTGTTTTTAAGGGTTATAGTTAGAACAGGTGGTCAAAACTGTTTGTGGATTTGAATTTTGATATTTACACACACACACACACACACACACACACACACACACACACACACACACACACACACACACACACACACACACACACACACACACACACACACACACTCACACACACACACACACACACACACACACTCACGCCTTCTATCCCTGAAGTTCTAGGCACAGGCACCCACTTTTCGCCGTGCGTATTTCGCCCCAGGATGTGGTATGGGGCGAGTCGAATAAAAAAACCCAATATCGTTCGCACGACCCGGGGATCGAACGGGAGACCTCAGCATTGCAGTCGTACCGAAATACAATTATGCCACCGAGGCGGTTTGATATTTAATTTTTGTAATTTATTGACATTTGCGACTTACTTCTTTGGCCAGTAAATATTTAATCAAATTTTTAAAGACGGTTTTTACTTCTCGTTATTCAACTACCTAATTAAGCTATAAGGATTTTCATCGCTCCGAAAACGATGAGGCAAAACGCTGACGTTAATCACTGTTCAACATCGTATATTTGTAAGGGGAGAATACCCATTATTGATAAAGATTAAAACAAAACAACCCTCTGATTCTGCGCACGGGAGCAGGATGTTCGCGGCCCTTCATGCTGAGGGAGCGACAGGGGTTGTTTTACTCAAAGCCATGCGCCGGGCCAAGGTTACGAGCAGATTCCCTTCATGCAGCTTCGATTTTTTTAATCACCTGCACTCCCTTTAACACAGTATACATTCAATGTTGTTCTAAGTAAATTTACAAACACGTATGGGAAAATCTGTATGTTTGGGTATAAAACGTTGATTGAGTTTGGATGAAATGTAACACAAATGCAGACGTCGTTGGGCTTAATCTTGGATGAGACCATAACAAACTATTTAATATTTCGGCGTAGGAAAGCACATTCTCGCTTGCGTAGCTACGGACAAAAGCTAATCAAATATTAAAATCTATACTAATGAAATCCTCCTAGCCAGTTTCGGCCACGGCGGCCAATCTCAACGGAGATCAGCCAGGTACGCAGGACATATTATAGTGCACAAGTTTGTGCGCAATACACAGGTGCACTCGCTATTCCTTCACTCTCATAGTCCGGTGAGACGGCAATCCGATATGACCGCAGAGAGATCAGGCGCAGGACCAACGGCTTTACGTGCTTTCCGAGGCACGGGGGTATCACACCGCCAACTTCCTGACTCCGAGCTGCGACTGAGTAAATTTTAAGATGGAAAAACCCAGTCACAATATTTTTTGGTTCGACCCGGGATTCGAACCCAGGACCTCAGCGTGCAAATCGTACTCGTAATGCGTACGCAATACCACTACGCTACCGAGGCAGTCTATACTATACTAATATTATAAAGCTGAAGAGTTTGTTTGTTTGAACGCGCTAATCTCAGGAACTACTGAACTGATTTTGAAAATTCTTTCACTAATAGGAAGCTACATAACTCCTGAGTTCTATAGGCTACTTTTTATCCCGGGAAAATATTTTTGTCCCGGAAAAACTTTTTCACGCGGGCGGAGCCGCGAGCACTATTATGTACATGTACTTACCAAGTTCGCATCAATATTTTCATTACCAATATAGAGTAACAAAGCAAGCAGCTCGAGTATTAGATATTCCTATTGTTACGTAAAAAAATTCTGCGAGTTGTTCAAACGCTAACGTATTAAATCAACTGTATTCTTAGTTGTGGTATCAACTGTCACTGCATCACTGAAATCCGCATCTCAAACCTCATTTAAACGCAGCCATCTATCCCCATTTTATCTCTTTGAAAGTCGATTACATACTGAGCATCTATAACAGCCGGTAGGAATCATCGACCATCAAAAGGCGAAATACTTGACAGTCTAAATACAACACCATTTGTTAACAATAATTGTAGAGTGCAATACATTGAGATGAGAAACACTGGTGTAAAAAATCTACCCAAAGCGAAAAGGAACACGCAACTAATTGTGCGCGTGACATAAATTTTAAATTTGATTTCAACTTTTTACATAAAAGTAACGTGTAATTTGGTTTGTTTATGCGATATTACATTTATATGGGAACATTTAAAAAAATAAAGTTTAACAACCTTTTTTCACATTGTATTCAGGTAATGTTTCTGGATTATGAGTCTGGGTTAATATGCAGTGAGGTATTCGTTTACTAACACGCAAACATTCATTATCTAACTTTTCAAACTTATGTCCGTGATAGGATTAATGTGATGAGTATAGCTTCTGGGTGACATTGTTATTTCCAGTTAACAGCTATCATGCCACTAACCTGTATTTAAGTCGTAAAATAAGTCACTGAGGCGATCCCAATGATTGCACACGTAATAAAAACTCCTCAGTCGATTAACATTGACCCAATGAGTAGAGATACCGCTGCGCCGTGCACCGGGGTCGTCGACCCGCGGCGGGGGCAGTGCGGGGCCGTGGTGGGGGGTGGCCCACCCCTCTATCGATCCCATTCATGCGTGCCGCGATACCAACTCATTTACTTCAAGATAGTGTGATTTTCTTGCGAAATGGGTAATTAAGTGTCGATATTAAATTCCGTGTTTGGAATACGTAATGAGTGTATGTCTGTATGTTATAGAGTCTGAATGTACAGTACGAAATTCTATATGGTTAAAAACATAACATACTCATTGATTATGCTGGTTAAATAAATAATTATACACGTAACCTTGTTAATAATTCCGAAAGGGTGCATAGTGTACGGAAACGCAAGTACTACGCCAATAGTTCACGAGTTTATTTTCCTGTGGTCTGTCATAAATATACATTATTTTATTAAAGATTCTAAAGAATCGGAGCGCAATACGGAGCAGTGTGTGTTGAAATGCTAAGTGGTGATGCTACTGTCTAATTCGTCGAAGCATTTACCATAAGACGATCGGCAAGCTCGTCACGTCCTTTAATTAAATTTTCTACGCCATTACAGTTGTTCTGGTAATGGAGAACTTTATGCTGTGCTGCACACTCATTGTGTTCTATAATGTTGCTACTTCAAAGGAAAGGAAAAGATAGTAAAATACAAACTTAGTGTTTGGAAGTAAACGTCTGCAGAGCATGTGTGAATACAAGTAAATGAAGAAAGATTCTGGAGGACACATTTTGCGAGAAATTTCATATTCCTCACATTTCGAATTTACTTCTGACGTTTTTCATTTTTTCCAGCGTTCCTCATTTAGTGCGCGCGATGTTTCCTATTTGTCTTTTTGTATGACTTTTATATTTTTCCACATTTTTTCGCGGTAGCTTTACGAATATGGTGGATATTTATTTTTATTTTATATCATCGTTGTAAAATATTTTCAACGCAGTTCGCCCACAGTGAATTACGTCTATGCTTTCGACACTGTGTATTGCTGCTTTAAAGTAGTGTACGCTGCTGTCTTTCATTTTGGAAGTTTCACCAAATCGTATAGTCATCTACATAAAAAGCTGAACAATTACAAAATGTCAAATAGCCTATACGCGTTTAGTGTATTTCTTTTCTTCATGTAAATTAATATAAAGAGAAAAAAAGGATATGAACACAACAGTGAATACCCGATTTAACATTTTGAATTTGTTCAGCTACTTATTGTGGCTGACTATACGTATCATAGTGACGAGCACGGTATACACTCAAATTATAAAGCCAGCGAGCTGCACAATCACTTTTCTCTCTCATATTAGCAAATATTCACTTGACAACTGCAAAGAGGCGCACAGCATCTTCTCTACAGTAAAAAAATATTTTATATGTATTCATCGGAAAGTTAGCATCGTGAACCAGTTGTTTCGCGAAGTTTAAGTAGGGTGTAGCTGAGTTCGCTAGTCGCGGATAGTTCGGGACGCAGTGGAATGAAAAAGTTTGAATGGCGCTTTGTATAGTGACCAGGCTCGCGTCTATCCTATTCGAATTGTTAATAGTTTTCGTTATTTTATACATCTTCTAGCACGGGTTGTATGACATTAGTATTGTACGATACGTCATGTTACATACACACACACTCACGCGTTTTGTCCCCGAAGGTGTAGGCAAAAACGCAACTAGTGCAACCACTTTTCGCCGTGCGTTTTTTCTCCGATGATGAGATAGGGAGCAAAGCATTAATTCCAGACTCCGAACTGATACTAAATGTGTTGTATTAGACAAATATATTTAGTTGAGTTTCCATGTCCGTGTTTTAGGGAGACATTGTTTTTTTGCATTATATCCGATCACAGTGGTCGACATAAGTATGTCGCATTCCAAATCATAATAGTATCGTTTGTCGAGGAGTAATTATCTCTCTTCAGTCGATAGTCGACCTGCCATTAGGCGCAACGAATTCATTTCGCTATGTCCGAAGAAAATCCTCTCGTAGAAATGCCGACCTTAGCCACTACTTCCTTGTAATTTAACGCCTTTAAAACATTACGAACTTAGAGTAGTATAACTTCGTATTACGAAGCTATAAGACACATTTCACCACAACCCTTATCAACTGTTTATGATTTGTACCGCAGCGACCATTAAGCCGCCCGACTCAATCCTTATCGCGCTGATCGTCTGCAGCACGAGCTGGAGGTTCGGCTTCCACACTTGATTTATTTACTGATAACACGTTTATTCCTCTATAAATTGTTTATGCGATCTCAGATTAGGTGGCAGTTAATGTGAAAATATTTTAGACAAGCTTTTGCCCGCGGCTCCGCCCGCGTTAAAAAGTTTTTCCGGGATAAAAGTCACGCTTTATATTTTCCCGGGATAAGACGTAGCCTATGTTTTAATCCAGGACATAATCTACCCGCGTGAAAAATGTAAACCAAATCCGTTCAGTAGTGCGTTTAATTCTAAAAAACATACAACACACACACACACACACTCACGCCTGTTATCCCCGAAGGGGTAGGCAGAGGCGCAACTAGTGCACCCACTTTTCGCCGTTATTCCGTCCCATGATGTGATAGGGGGCGAGCCTATCGCCATATCGGGCACAAATTCCAGACTCCGGGCTGATACTGAATAGAAAAACTCAATATCACTTTGCCCGACCCGGGGATCGAACCCGAGACCTCAGCTTTGCAGTCATACTGTAATACAACTACGCCACCGAGGCAGTCAAAAAACATACAAACATCCAAACATTTTCACATACTTTCGCATTTATAAATAAGATTAGATTTACCGATTTCACTGCATGCGGATGAATGCTACGCGTCGCATATATGTATAAGCCTACTAAATAGGTATAAAAGTCACATTCTAATTTATGCTCCGAAATAAATGGTATTAAATTCAGTGCAATTATCTGTAGTCAAATAAAATCTTATAATTAATAAATAAATTACTTATCACCATGAATTTCTTCGAAAAAAGTTATTTCGCATGATTATGCTTGATTTACTTTACCTATCTGTGTATTAATGGCTTTGGGTGTACTTATCTTAGAAACAACAACAATGGTGATATACTTGTTCTCGACTTGTTTTATGGACGTTTTGTTTAATTTTCTGTTTTTGTTCACAGGTAAGTGCGTATAACTGACTGTTATGAATTTTGCATGTAAGTGAATAGATTATTCTTAGTTCATACAGTTGCTCTTGTCGACATATAATTTGCTTACTATAATACATTCGAGAGATTTGGCTCTTTTTTTTACATTTTCACCAATTAAACATGAACTCATAGTTAATTTATCATAAACATTTTTGACATAATTACTCTGATTTTATGTAGGTTCAATTCCGCGATAAAAGACTTAAAGCTCATGAACCACTCTACTGAGATTTGGGGTTCTGGTTGGGATATGACAAAAGTTTAGATCCTAGTTGTCCCAACTTTAAAAATGCGAACAATTGCAAGTCACAGAAAATGAATATTATGACAGATGAAGAGCCTTTCTTAATAGATAGTTATTTACCCACAATTACTCTCCATGGGCGTTCATGAACCTTAAACATCAGTTCTCATTGAGTTATCCACGCACATGCTTACTAAAAGCATCTATACTTTTTGCTTGTACGCTCTCCATGAATTGTCGATTTTGAGGAATTGCTGCGGTCAAAGAGCTGACGAGCTATTGTTACGCGCGCCGTCATACGCGTCATGATATTCAAACAACTGACCGTTTTTTCGAGAACTACCACAATTTATAATAAAGGTCTTTATAGTTCAGCGGGATCTATGAAGGGGTATTTGATTACAACATCAAGTCAAATATTTGATCACCAAAGTTCATAGGACACCCTTACTGTTTTTGGCTTTATTACTCGGCTTGTATGCAAGGCAGTAAACAAACAGCTAAAGTAGACATTAACCTGAATAAATGATTATTATGTACTGCAGAATGTTTTCGTTTGTTGGCTACACTGACGTTATTTCATTCCCGCAATTACCGTATGCATCCTAGCGCTACTATATTTATTTAGTGAGCTTAATTTAATATAACAGATTTTCTAAATATAGACAGGATGCCCACATCGCTCGACTGATGATAACAATCACAAATACCTAGTGAATATCCTTATAGTTTTGAATGGTGTTGTTATTCTTTACGAGCGGTCCTATCGTTTACCATCGCGCGGGCGGCATGCTCGTCTCGATATTCAGGTGCAAAATAAATAAAATCTATTGGCATCATGGCTGAATATTGGCAGCAGTATTTGACCATCAGTTGACCTACTCGCTCATTTACGGCTTCTGTAGAAATTTACTAGCAACATTCCTGACAGTAAATCATTCTAAAGTTATTGCCAGTGACGTTTGGACGTTTGACGTCAATTATCTTTGCAGTAAAGGGTTTGTTCTTATAACTAATCGCTTTTGGACGTCAACCAAGAGCGATACGCTCGGACTGACGCGTCCAAATGTTTTGACGTTGTATGACGATATACTCGTAATTGTAAATTACAAGTATTTGTTAAGATATTTGTTAATTGTTAAGATATCATGAATAAACTAGTGGAAACATATAGATGAAGTTTGACATACGATAAATAATTTGGAAATGTGAACATAGAATTTTGTTCTAGTAAACGAATAACAAAGGCGAAGCTACGACAAATTTTTGCGGGCCTTTTAAAACGGTACACGCAATTTTGATACGCTCTCTAATACGGCTCTATTTTTAAAATTTGTGACTTTTGCATCTAACAATATTGATATCAGAACTATAAAAATAGCTAAACTTAGACTTGCTGGTTCAACAAAATTGACTTGCAAAATTGAAGTAAAACAACCACGAATCAACTCACATTGCGAACTCATTCCGAGAACGTTTTCAAAACTCCGCTCGGCAATTACCGCGGCCTGAGTCAAGCGCAGTTTAACTGAATGACACATTACTCGGTTATAGATGGCTTCAAACGTGCAGTTACCTGTACCTTTAACCGTTTGGTAGTTTAGTACTTTTAAAATCACTGATGATTATAATGTAAGCTCTTTAGGGGTAGGCAGTGATGAAAGTACCATTTTTGCTTCTGACTTAAATATTAATAAATATTATAAAAATTTCGAAGGTATGTGAAGTCTGCCAACGCGCATTGGGCCAGCGTGGTGGACTAAGGCCTAAACCCTCTCAGTAGTAGAGGAGGCCCGTGCCCAGCAGTGGGCAGTATATAATACGGGGCTGATTGCATGCATTGCGTGCATACAAGTGAGTTGAAGTTGTCACCCACTGGTGCTTGGTACCCGGGGCGGACAGCCCCCCCCTGCTCCCTCCCCTTGCGCCTCTAGTGCTTACAGGTAGGCATGGCTTATTAAGAGTCACAAGCTCTTCCTCCCGTCATTAAGGTAAAAAATATTAGCAACATGCAACAGTTACAGTAAAGGTTCGTAGCACGCGATGTTTTAACACCCATCGCACGCGACGCCACGCCACGTTGCGTGACACCAAACCCTTTTTTATAACATTTATAATTTTTTCACCATGTTAAATTACTTTCGTAACATACACCGAATTCCGAGTTATTGTAAGAAATTCTATCCCAGAAAGATTTGTCAAGGAAATAAGTTATGGACGGATAAATTGATAGGAGTTTTATGTTTGTAGGCCGTGGTGTTTCTAAAGCTGTGATTCCGCAGGACGCGGCAGACGGCAACAGCATGTGCCGCGACGGCAGACGGCACTACTGTGCACTATAAAATTGTATGAGACCGATTCCGCACACGACGGTAAATGACGCGCGGCAGGTGACGTCCTGTGCACAGTAGTACCGTCTGCCGTCGCGGTACATGCTGTCGCCGTCTGCCGCGTTCAGCGGAATCACAGCTTTACCGGAAAATGTATTGAAAAACTACATGTAAAGGTAACACTGTACGGAAAATCTTTTTCCTATACTTTAATACCTACGTATTTACTTTAAGCTTGGGCCCACTTTAAGGAGGCGGTATCATTATCTGACAAAAAACAGAAATCAGCTCAGCTGTAACGTTTTGAGCGGTCAGTTAGATTTTATGAAGTACAAAAATCAATACACCTTTGGGAATCTTTATTCGGTGTGTTCTGGGCAGCGGTAATTATGTGTCTTTAGGTCGCGTTGCTGTTTTTTATCTAAATTCTGCTATAAACATTAAAAAGTAACCTATTACTAAAAGTAGATGGTTAAGAATATAGAAAATGTTCAATATTTTCAATGCAAGCATATCTAATAATATAGAAAATTTATTTCGCACAGTTATCAAACACAAATCCAAGCAATAATAGTCACATAGTATTAATTTGGATCACAATACCTAGGCATATAAGCCGATTATATTTGATACCAATTTAATATCAAATCAAAATTCAATTTGATCCTTTACACACGTTTGTATGACGCACAAACATTTTAGCTAAGTAATCACTGTGTGGTATAATGTGGTGTGTAAGAAGTGTGCTCATTTTTTTTATGCAATTTAATAAGCTGGTGATCAAATTACTTGCCTTGCCTTTATAGATAGAAAGAAAACTCCATCGTAGTGGCTTCAAGGCGTTCTGCTCTGAGGTTAGTCGCTAAACAGAATTGCAAAACGGCATATTTTTCGAATGTGTCGTTAGATCTACATTATTTAATACAGTTTTGTGTAAAATAAATTAAAAGTAATAAAATCTATAAAAACAAGCTTTTATTTAATTGCTCTAAAGATTTATTTGTGTAGATAATACAATCATTATGTAACTTGATCTTGACAAAAGTAAATCTCGCGATAAACTTTAATATCCACATAGTATTTAACAAACTTTGTTTATTTTTTTTTTTTTAAAGACAGTAGTGGTTACCATTCGTGATACAATTATATACTAAAAAACTATGCTTACTAAATTAGAACACAACTGAAAGAAATTAAATTATTAAACAAATTAAAATTAAAATCAAAATTAAAATCAAAATTGATTCAGTTTAAAGTTTATTTTGTTCTTTTTAGAGCATTTAAATAAAAGCTTGTTTTTATAGATTATTTACTTTTAATAAGTAAGCTCAAAAACAGCTGTAAGAATTTGGATGAAATTAGTACACGTATAGACCATGTCCTGGACATAGGCTACTTTTTATCTAGGTAATTTGTTACCGTAAGAGATAATTGATTTCTCTGTTTCTCTTTCTGATGCTGTAGGAACGGCGCTATGAATTTATACATTGTTTTAAACAGTTTTGTACCAAAAAAGGCTTTAAACGTAGGCGAAGCCGGGACTTACACCTAGTACAGAATTTTATCGAGAAAGATTAAAAATAAAGACATAAAACAGTATAGTTAGTTATAGACCGGACATCAGCCATGCTTTTCTGTAACATCTCGCTGTCGAGCTCACTCACTTTCACCATTTCACGGCAGATTGTGTTACTGACGAACAGGCTCAACATATTTGTATGTCAATTTTCCCAATGTCCGCTCTATACAATCGTAGTACTCTGGTTATAAAGACGCTGCATCAAGTATCGAGCCTGTGATTTTAAATTACCTGAACTTGCGAATGCCGGTATAAAAACCAACAATCTTAAGCCATCGATACTTCGATAAAAGTAAAATATTGTGAGGTATTCGGTGGCGAGGATTCGCGAGAGCCTCAAGGATTTCGTATCGTAATTGTAATTTTGTTTTTATTGTTTCTGGTTTGTACAAGCAATAAAGCTATTCTATTTTGATTTTTCTCGTGCCCCCATCTCAGTTTATTTGGGATCACACTGTTTTATTTGGTGGGGAATTATGTTCCTCGCAAATTGACTTGGCCCTACATCATCGATTTTTGACACCAAGAAGTAGAAGCATTGTTTCAGTTTGAAAAACATTATAGCTAGTTAATTCATCCCTTTATATTTTAATTTAGAACATTCTACATTAAAGAAATGTGTGTTGTGGACTATGGGTTAGTAGGGAACTTTTCATATTCAGGTGTGTGACGTGGTCTTCTCGTCATTTGGTTATATAAAAACCATTACATAACCTTTACAGTCAAACCCCAACGTCAAAACTGAATTGTTATGTATGTCGTTGTTTCATCAAACTGGGAACAACCAAAGTTATTTCAACATGACGTTATTTCCTTGTTATAAAAGTTAAATCACAAGTTAAACGAACTCGAGAGAGTATTGAATAACCGCTCGCGGGTAGCACATGATGTGAGTATTGTTTCGAGCCATGTGCTTTCGTCTTGTTCTATATACATGTCATTACAGAATGAATACCGGTAGTCCAGAGGTTACGACCCATTCATTTGAGTCAGTCCTAGGTTTGACTGTTAGGACTAGCAATGAAATAATAATAATAGACGAAAAAAAAATTTGTATGTAGTGAAAAGACATAATTAAATAGCTCGTAATTAAAATTCTTGGCTGTTAATATCATGGGCTCGCTTATTGTCTTAGAACAGTTTTCTTTTAAAAGTTGTCATCACAACAAATACTAAAGTATTTTCATGCCCAGAAACAATCTTATTTGGTAATATGCTGGCAAAATTATAAATAAGTATCCGATAACAAAGCTGGATAAAGTGGCACAGACACGGATAAAAATATACATTAAAGAAATAAGATTTATGCCTCGCGGCGAATTTTCTAGACTTATGAATGTTTTATAAACTTGGATTACTGAAGAAATGTACAAATTATTCGTATATGGGATACACTAACGCGAATCTTTTACTCTGTGAGTTTGCTTTGATACAGTAATAATATTCAAATACAAATAAAGAGATGCTTCAGATGTTTCTCTTTTCCTCAAACAGGTTTGGATATTACTACCTGCCGCAAAGAGTCTTCTTCGTATATGTACATATTATACAAAGAAGACTATATAGATAATGATATAGACTATAGTATATACTGATAGATACAGGGTGATATTGATATTACGATACTAAATAAAACGACAGACTTGTAATCTTGAAAATAACAATTTACAATAATTTACTTAAACCGTAGATAAAAAAGCGTAAGGTTAGGTTAAAATAAACGCTTATTAACAAAAAATAATTGTATCTATACCCGCCCTATTTCCACTACTACTACTCTAAGAGAATTCCTCGCAGCGGCAACATTCAAGTTTTAATCAAAAATACTCACGCCATATTCGTACTAAACTACAAAATGATAAAAAAATTAGGAAGTAAAACCGGCACTTTTAGTGAATATATTTTTTGATACATCAATGGAATATATTCGTTATTCATAGACTTTTGGCACAATGTTAGCAGGGATAAAGACAAATATGTGATTTCATTTATTATCGCAATGTCAAAATTACCATGATTAGGGTAGCATAGGTAGGTAGTGTAGGAGGGGTCTTTTTCAATACAGACGTATATAATTTACTAGCTTTTGCCCGCGGCTCCGCCCGCATTAAAAAGTTTTTCCGGGATAAAAGTCCCGGTTTATATTTTCCCGGGATAAAAAGTAGCCTATGTGTTAATCCAGGACATGATCTACCCGTGTGCCAAATTTCATCGAAATCCGTTCAGTAGTTTTTGCGTGAAAGAGGAACAAACATCCTTACATCCATACAGCCAAACATCCATACATTCTTACAAACTTTCGCCTTTATAATATTAGTAGGATTAAAAAGGCCGTATATTTAACATAGCATCACGCCCTTTTCAGTTTTCAGGGGTAGACAGAGGTGTGAGATATCCATTTTCACCAGTTATGTTAGGTCGGCCGTCCACCTGCAAGGTGGAAATCTTTGGGGGAGGCCTATGTTCAGCAGTGGACGTCATGTGGCTGATGATGATGATGATGATGATGATGATGTTAGGTCGCATTTAATAGGGGGTGGGCTTATTGCCCTTTACCAGGCACAGTCCAGGCTCCGGGCTGATGTGATACTGAATAGAAAACCCCGATATCACATTGCCTGACCCGGGAATCGAACCCGAGATCTCAGCTCCGCTGTCGTACCGTAAAACTACGCCACCGAGGCCGTATATTTAAATGATGTAACACTGTGTCTAAGCAATAACCACTTTATTGTCTACGTACAGATATATATTGCTTGGAAAATATATTGAGTTTGAATAGTTGAGACGTCGCAATAACTTATAGCAGCTGCAGAATACAACTGTTATGTATTATTATTATTTGCAAGTTGAACGGTTCAATAGTTCAAATGGATATAACTTTAGAATTGAAATTGTAAATCGATTTACAACCATTCGATTTATCTATTGACTGCCTCGGTGGCGTAGTTGTATTACAGTACGACTGCAAAGTTAAGGTCTCGGGTTCGATCCCCGGGTCGGGCAAAGTGATATTGAGTTTTTCTATTCAGTATCAGCCCGGAGTCTGGAATTTGTGCCCGATATGGCGATAGGCTCGCCCCCTATCACATCATGGGACGGACTAACGGCGAAAAGTGGGTGCACTAGATGCGGCTCTACCTACCCCTTCGGGGATAACGAATCGTGTGTGTGCGATTTATCTAAATTTATACAATCAAATATATAGAGGACTGAGCACTCGTTTGGGAACTGGAACCGCTCTAAACAACATTAAAAACTAAATGTATTTTTCTTTATTTTACACTGTCACTTTATAACCTTGAACTGATTTTTCCACGCTAAAGTCCCTTGCATGTTCTGCTCTAGTGGAAACTGGTGGTCGAGTAATAATTTCCCGAATCGAAATAATGTTTTACATTTTATGGATTCGAATAAATGATTGCATTTCATTCCATAGTATTTTTCGATAAAGAATTTCGATAAAGAAAAGGTTTTGTTAAAGCTGTATATCTTACCTTTATAAAAACGCCCGTAAAATATCCAGAAAGATTATAAAAATCCACTTAAATAAATACATGTGCCTTCGATATAGCTTTCATCTATTATTCAAAAACAAATCACTTTATTCTTATAAAAGCAAAAGTTAACTCAAACACAAAACACTGGCACTTCAAACTTTTTTCTTTTAAAACTACTTTAAAAAATCAGGCTCCCGTTGGTTGACATTAAGTCAATGTAATCAGCCGTGAGTCGTGACTCATCAGAACTTTTGTAATTAACGTGCTAAGTGTACAGTGAGAAGTACGATAGTGCGCTGCGGTGCGTAATCGATACAGTATCCATTGAAGTTATTAGTAAACTTTTCATATTCCTTCATTAATGGTTTAAGCGGCAATAGCCTAGTTGGGAGTGGAACGGACTGCCGAGACGAATGTCCACAGGTTCAAAACCCAAAGGTATGCACCTCTGACTTTTCTAAAGTTATACTGTGTGGATTCTTTGTGAATTATCGCTTGCTTTAACGGTGAAGGAAAACATGGCGAGGAAACTTGTATACATGAGAAGTTCTCTATAAGAATTTAGAAGGTGAAGTCTGTCAACCCTCACTAGGCCAGCGTGGTGGACTAAGGCCTAACCCCTCTCAGTAGTAGAGGAAGCCCGTGCTCAGCAGTGAGCAGTATATAATACAGGGCTGGTAGTAGTACTACTAGTAGTAGTAATATTCCTTCTGTTGGGCAAAAACTAATTATTGGGAGAGTTTTAGCTATTATACTAAGTATATTATAAAACAAAGTCTCCGCCGTATTCGTCTGAATGCGATAAACTCAAAAACTACTGAAGAGATTTCAATGATATTTTTTGCTATGGAGATAGTTTCTGATCTTGGGAAGGACATAGGCTACTTCTTTTCTCGGTAAAATGTGGGATTTTTATGTCGGAAAAATCTTTTATTTTCGGGCTGAGCCGCGAGTAGAAGCTAGTTTATTCTATAGAAAGTTTCTTTTTAAATTAATGGTTATGTGGCTGATGATAAAAAGTGTCCAATTAAGTTACCCCTTGCCCAGTAATGAATTATGTTTCGTTTCATGAGATTATATCAAATATTTCACTAAAAAGAACAATTTATTAACACATCTAATAAAATTACCTCGCTAATTGAACACAAACAATGTATAATCGAGAGAGGGCGCCACTGCCACGTTAACATCGTCTCTGCAATTAATTTTTGCTTAAAATTCAATTTTAGTACTTTTTAGTGTTTAAACGCTATTAATACATTGACTATAGAGTGTTTCAAGTTGTTAAGTGTTTGTGACAGTTTTACTAAAAAACTAATAAAGTTGTTGCTATCTGAATATTCAGTGTCTTCGAGACTCTAAATGTGTAAAATACTTTATAACAAGTGACTTTTTCAAGATTACAAGTGGACACTCATTTACATAAACACCATAAACTACTATCTGCGTCAATACGGTGGCAAACAGTGTCTTCATCGGAGCATATTTTCAAATATTCAATCGAATAATAACCGTCAACTTCTATTGTTGTTGTGATTCACACTTTATGTTGCAAATTGAAACTTCATTCATAATTACGATATCTTGGGAACGTAAAGCATAGTCGGATTAGACTGTTGCACGCCTATCGTTTTGCGAGGTGTATGTTCAAATCCAAAGTACGACCGAAAAAATTTTAATTTGAAAAAATTATCAGATTAACAGACTGTCAGAATCATAAAGAAAATAAATAAATATCATCGGCAAACATTGTACAAACGAAGTTTAACTCCGATTGTACGCTATCATCACACGAGCGGCGTTTCTCTCTAGTGAATTGCACTGCGCAAAGCTGGCCATCGCTAACGCAATCATAGTACAAGATCGGACAATTATAATATTCATCCACGAAGATTCATTAGCAATCAACGGCGACACACTACTTACTGCATTGGCTTAATACATAAAATATATTCTTTATATTATTATTATTTTTTTCGCCACTATGCCGACTAAAAATTGCATGGGCTGCATGAACGTTATTAAGGGCAGGGATTACATATCATGTTCCAACTGTAATCACTCATATGACCTTCAATGTGCCAACATTACTGATAAAGGATTCAAGACCATGAGTATGGAACATAAACGCTGCTGGAAATGTCCTTGTTGCCGTAACAAAATGCCTAAAGGTGACAACAGCAACACCCCCATACGTCCTGCTTTTTCGTCCGACAGCTCACCCAAATCTGCGTCTCCCAATAACACCAAAATTACTCTGCGGAATAAACGTCCACCATGTCAATCTGCGGTTGTTTTAACTACAGATAGTGCCGACGTTAGTACTACTAATAACGAATTTCCATCTTGGTGTAAGTCCCTCGAGACAAATCTCACTTCTAACCTGTTAACATTGATGAAGGAACACATTAGTACAGAGCTAAAGTCAATTAGAGTGGCTAACGAGGAAATTCTACAAAGCATAGTCTTCTCCAACGACAAATACGAGGATATGATGAAAACCATTGCATCGTACGTGGAGGAGGTGAACAAGCTTAGAAAAGAAAATGGATACTTGAAATCTACAGTTGCTGATCTGTCGTCACGTCTCACACTCTTGGAGCATCATACTCGAGAATGCAATATTGAAATCTCAGGCATTCCGGAACATAAGAGCGAAAATCTGGCCAACACCGTTATTCAAATTGGTAAAGTCATTTCACTTCCCGTTCAAGAAGCAGACATTGCTGTTTGTAAGCGAGTGGCTAAATTAGACCCATCTCAGAAGCGTCCTCGCTCCGTAATAGTAAAATTACGTACATCTTTTCAGAGGGACTCTTTTCTTGCAGCTGTTTCCAAGTTCAATAAACAAAACGTGAAAGAAAAGCTAAACTCTAGTCACCTTGGTATCGCTGGAAACAAAGCTCCCATTTTTGTTTCTGAACACTTGTCACCTGCTGCCAAGAATATGCATGCCTGTACGCGTAAGGCGGCTCGAGAAAGGGATTACAAATTTGTTTGGGTACGGAATGGTCGTATTTTTGTTCGCAAAACTGAGGATTCGCCATCATTTCAAATCAAAAACCTTGATGATATCTCTAAAATGTAATTCTCCTTACTCCTAGTATAAACTCCTATAACAAATGGCTATATCTTCATTACTTAACATTCACTTTGTACTACCAAAATATGAGAGGTATTCGCACGAAGCTAGATGAACTTCGACTTTCTTCGCTTGCGAATGACTTTGATATCATCATCGCTACAGAGACTTGGCTGAATGATAGCATTAACGACGCGGAGATACTGGATTCTAGATATACAATTTATCGGCGTGACAGGAGTTCCAGTAACAGCGCTAAAAAAGACGGCGGTGGTTGCCTCATTGCTGTATCCAATCGTCTTACGTCATCTCGTTTGGACAAGTGGCAAATCAATATGGAGGATCTGTGGGTCTCAGTGCGAATATCGTCCAATGAGGACATAATTCTGGGCGCTGTTTATATACCTCCTAATACTTCCCTTACTATGTATAATACCTTCTTTGAGTCAATTTGTGATAAATTATCCTCCTGTAACAATAAATGTATTATTTTTGGTGACTTCAATGTTGCTGGGATTTATTGGACTTCGGATACCAGTGGCCTTTTTACTAATCCTTCTGAATGTAGAAACCAAATAGCTTCATCTTTATTTGACTTTATGTCTCATAATAATCTGTATCAAATTAATCATGTATTAAATTCCAACCGTAAAATTTTAGATTTAGTACTTACAAATTTTATAGGCCCCGTTCTTACTGAAGCAATAACTTCCTTATGCAGCACTGATAATCATCACCCTGCTTTAGAGGTAAATGCTGATTGTTTAAGCAATTCACATGGTTACAAACCTTTATTGCCCAGACAATTTGCTACCTATAATTATAGTAGAACTGATTTTACATCTGTTAACAAATACCTAAGTAGCATTGACTGGCATTTTATTTTAAATAAGTTTGATAATGTTGATGATATGGTTGCAGCGTTTTACCAGCACTTACAATCTGCTATTGAACAGAACTGTCCTAAAACCAAGCCGCGACGTTGTTGTTATCCCAAGTGGTTCTCTGCCAGCCTCATTAAGATGATTAGAGAAAAAGATAAATGCAGATCAAAGTATAAGAAGAACCGTAATCCTAGAGATCTACTAGAGTTTGAGATATTGAGGGAGAGAGTGGATAGGAAGATTAAAAATGATCACAAAACATACTTAGCTATGATGGAAGATCGTATATCGGGCAATCCTAATTTATTGTGGTCCTTTATTAAAAACTCCAAAAACTTGAAATCGCAATATCCCTCAGTTATGCATTTGAATAATGTCACGGCCAGCAGTAATGTTTCCATATGCAACTTATTCGCTGATCATTTTTCAACCACATTTTTACCACCCGCACCGTTCATTCACACCAACCAAGTCTCATCCCTCCCTCTTGGACTTAATACGTTATCTCATATATATATTTCTCGTAAATCTGTATATGAAAAACTAAAATCACTCAAACCTACCAGAAGTAGCGGCCCCGATGGTATACCTCCGTACTTTGTCAAATCCTGTGCTAATGGTTTAGTTGCTCCGTTGTCTATTATTTTTAATAAATCCCTCCAAACGTCGACTTTCCCCACTTACTGGAAAAAAGGATTTATTGTCCCAATTTACAAAAAAGGAGACAATAGTTTAATTAATAACTATAGGCCGATATCATTACTTTCCTCTTTCTCAAAAGTCTTCGAGTCTCTCATTTGCCCCTTTTTATCATGGCACATTAAAGAGATGATATCTCCCGCACAACATGGATTTGTGGCTCGAAAATCCACCACAACTAACTTAATAAGCTATGTCAACGAAGTTGCTGAATCTATTGACTCTGGGTTGCAGACTGATGCAGTATACACTGATTTTAGCAGCGCATTTGACAGAGTGGATCATTCGATATTACTACGGAAGTTGGAAAATGGATTTGGTATTATGGGGGACTTACTTCTGTGGTTTCGATCCTATTTATCCAATAGATCGCAAGTAGTGGTAAAAGATGGTCACTTCTCTAAAGCATATTTTGCAACCTCTGGAGTACCCCAGGGGTCACATTTGGGCCCTATGCTATTCACTTTATTTATAGACGACATAGTTCAACACGTAAAATATTCCAAATGCTTACTTTATGCTGATGATTTGAAATTATACCGAACCATTCGATCTCCTCAAGACTCGCATCTTTTACAGGCCGATCTGTCTAGCATTAAAGACTGGTGTCTTTTGAATAATATGACGCTAAACGCTACAAAATGTTTCCATATAAAATTTACTAAGAAACGTAATTCCCATAATTTTACGTACACATTGGATGGTATAAAATTAGCTGAGGTCAGTAAAATTAGGGATCTGGGGGTTATTCTCGACAGTAAATTAAATTTTATAAGCCATATCGATCATATAGCGCAGTCTAGTAACAGGATGCTTGGTTTCATCAAAAGAGTTGGTAAGCCTTTCAAAAGAACCAAGACTTTAAAAATGATTTTTTGTGCTCTTGTTCGTAGTCGGCTCGAATACTGCAGTCAAGTGTGGAACCCCTGTTATCAAATCCATGTTGATAGGCTGGAAAAAGTTCAGAAATCTTTCACAAGGTTTCTGGTCTTTAAAGCAAAATGCAACGAAGGTTACAATATTAGCCAACGTGCTGATTATGCGACTCGACTCGAACACTTTGGATTGAATTCATTACAAATGAGAAGATCTTTCCTTGATGCAACTTTCCTCCACAAACTCATTAGTGGTGCTATCTCGGAGCCTTCTCTTTTAATGCAGCTTAATTTCAATATCCCTCAATTCAACTGTAGGTCCAATCGCATTAATAGGGATACCTTCCGAACGCGCCGACACAAATCTAATGTTGGGAAGTTTTCACCACTTACTAGAATCCAGAGTAATTTCAATGACCTCCAGAGTTCTGTTTCATTCGACGTCTTTTCAGGATCTGTCTTTTATCTCAAAAAACAAATGCTGCAGCCATGTTTGTCAAATAAGTAGGTAATTAATTCCAAATTCCATATTATGTCTTGATCTTGATCTTTATTTTTATTTTTTTGTATTACGTTTTTTATTTTTTTTCAACTTTGTTATTTTAATTGAGTTTTAATCAAAATTAGGTACATTTGTTATGTAAGAGTCCTTAATCTAATTGTTACCAATTTAATTATTTTATCAATACGAATGCTGTTTCACACCTATAATTGGTGAGTAGACTGGTCCTTAATATTGTACAATTTCAATTATGAATGTTTAGTCTTCTAACTGTTGGTGTGTCTTTTAGTAAATAAATAAATAAATAAATAAATAATGACGAAAAAATCTAAACAACCCAAATGAACAGATTGATGTCCGATTCGTTCGTTGGAACAATCGTCGACAGCTGGCCGCGGCCGTAAACCGAATTCATAACAATTTTTACGGCATTTTTCGTTTTATTACACAACCGAATTAGATTTATGGGACGTCGATGCAAGTTTGGCATTTTAGTTTTAAAATATAATAACGTGGGATGATCGATGTATTGCGCTGTTGAAATATTTAGTGGTTTGATGAGGTATTTTTAAAGCTTTGTTTCTTGAGCAAACATACACACTTACATTTAAATACATACAAACACTCATACATATTTATGCTTTTACAGAATTATACACACATACATACGGCATACATACACATGTATAGGGTCACGCATCTACGTTCCCAAAACTTATTTTATTTTTAAAATAAAGGTCGATCCTATAGCTATGTCAGGCACAAATTCCAAACTCGGGCAACTCACCTAAATCAATCTGCTTGCAGTCATTTGATTGCCCTTAGTAGGTATCAACATCAACAACCTCATCGATTTCTCAGCTTAACAAACTTCGATTAACTAGACCAGCCATACTCAAGTGTTTGAGTGATAGTCCCGTTCCTTCTGTGAGCTTATGTAAGGTTTCCGCAAAAATATTGATCATAATGGGACATCATGACGTCAATTAACACGGCATTGACTGCCTCGGTGGCGTAGTTGTATTGCGTATGCGTTACGAGTACCATTTGCGCGCTGAGGTCTTGGGTTCGAATCCCGGCTCGAGCCAAAAATATTGTGACTGGATTTTTCCATTTTTAAAATTACTCAGTCGCAGCTCGGGGAGTCAGGAAGTTGGCGGTGTGATACCCCCGTGCCTCGGAAAGCACGTAAAGCCGTTGGTCCTGCGCCCGATCTCTCTCCTGTCATGTCGGATTGCCGTCTCATCGGACTTTGAGAGTGAAGGAATAGCGAGTGCACCTGTGTATTGCGCACACAATTGTGCACTATAATATATCCTGCGTACCTG
Source organism: Lapara coniferarum (assembly GCA_949316025.1). Lineage (NCBI taxonomy): Eukaryota > Metazoa > Arthropoda > Insecta > Lepidoptera > Sphingidae > Lapara > Lapara coniferarum. The sequence continues at coordinate 11,810,341 of OX438932.1, forward strand.
GCTGATCTCCGTTGAGATTGGCCACCGTGGCCGAAACTGGCTAGGAGGATTTCAATTAACACGATTCTAAATAAAGAATACACATAAAACTATACCAAACAATGGATTTATTTAGGGTTCTGTCAAATATTAGTTTTCTAAAAGGGTACTGCGACAAGTTTAAGAATGGCTGATCTAGACTGATCTCACATCTATCTAAACGCAAAATATTATTATAAAGATTTTGGGTCTTTGTTGGACATACAAGCAGAAACCGTTGAATACATTTCGATAAATTTAACACGCAGATAGATTAAGTACCGTGTAGGCCTTTTTTGTAGCAAAAGAGGGCACAATGAAACATTTTTTGCAGAAGTCTTGCACGTTAGAAAACCCACGCACAAAATCTATATTAAGTTTATAATCTATTATTAAGTTTTTCTTAACACACTAAGATATTGATCAAAATTATTGTTCCGTCAGCCCTTTGCCAACCTTCACCTTTGTGAGTGGAAGTAACGGTCAAGGTCACATTTAAAAGGCAAGTAGAGTTTATCGCTGATTGAGGTTGCCTACAACCCCTAATAAACATGATTCTTTTGTGAAAAACCGGTTGCTAAATTGGTGTTTTGTTTATCAGGTTTTGCGCTGAGAAAATATATTTCCTTCCCTTTTGTTGGTTGTTTTTTTTAGCCAACTGTGGCAAGGTAAGAGAATGTTATGATTTTGGCAAATGTTAACTATATCCAAAACATTTGTTGGAAATATTTATAGTCTTTTTAAGACATGGGAAAACGAGCATACGGGTCACCAGATAGTAAGTAATCACCGCCGTTCATTTTTAGTTATTACTAGCTTTTGCCCGCGGCTCCGCCCGCATTAAAAAGTTTTTCCGGGATAAAAGTCCCGGTTTATATTTTCCCGGGATAAAAAGTAGCCTATGTGTTAATCCAGGACATGATCTACCCGTGTATCAAATTTCGTCGAAATCCGTTCAGTAGTTTTTGCGTGAAAGAGGAACAAACATCCTTACATCCATACATCCAAACATCTAAACATCCAAACATCCAAACATCGATACATTCTTACAAACTTTCGCCTTTATAATATTAGTAGGATTTATTTTCATTTTGGTTTACGATTTTGTTTAATGTGTAAGGTTTCGCTTGTCTTCATGAGTGACCCACAGCGGCAAGCTCCCCGTTGACCTTACGACGATTTTCTTTGTCCAGGTTGATTCCCTCTATTTATGATGTTCGAAATCACAGAACTAGTGTATAGTAGGAATAATAATAAATAAAAAAAACCTATCACAAAAAACGAATTTCAGTTATAAATACCTATAGTTAAATTATACAAACGTAAATCTGAAATTCATTGTGTATACATAAAAAATACGACTATTTTCTCGGCAAAGCGTTGTATCTTTTCTATTTTAAAAACCATGGTGGAATAGTCCTAAACCGTCTCAGTAGAAGAGGTTATGCTTGCTCGGTATTACATTCTTAAGCAGCTTATAAATAACAACAGTATTTTTACAAACAGACCCAGACGTAACAAAATATTACGTTTTAGACGGCACGTCCGAAAACAAAAGAGAACCGCTCGGACCTTTATCAGGCTTTAACTTTTGTCTCGAAAGTTTCGACAAAAAAGCGAAAAAATCTCTCAAGAGTCGTAACTCCCGGCGGGTCGCGAAGCACACCTCGGGTCTGGTGAGAAATGTTATTAACGTTAAATCAAAAATTGAATTAATAAAATGAAATTCATTGGTTGATTGAAATTTGCAGTGAATGTAAGTAGCGGCATTATTTTGAAGCAACTCTAAATTGCATTTATGAAAATTAAACTTATTTGGTTAAGCCCTTTGTAGAGTTTAACAGAATACGTAACTTCTAGGTTCTTAATCTTTTTTTAGTTCTAACTGATTACTTTGTGTTTTATGAGACGTAGCTAATTTATTTACAGCATCCTTACCATTCTACTCTAAAAAATATTTCACGTTTTATTTGTATGAAATCGTACACGCCACCACAATATGTAACAAACGCTATCAAATTACCAATTACATTCACCAACTTTCAACCGTATTTCATATTTCAGCGCGTCTGTGCGCGGCTTTATCTTCTTATTTATTACACAAAGCGTTATTCACGTCTAGGGGCATACCGTGAAATATTTTAGGGTACAGGAAAACTGGTCCCTCCGCTGTAAAAAGGGGAATCATTGGAGCTAAATAAACAAAAGAAATCCCGGAATTTGGACCCCCGTAAATAATTAATAGCGGGAGTACAATTCAAACAGATTTTGGTGCTTTAAACTAGGCGCTAGAAGTGATGTCCTTTTTATGATCGATTTACATTGCCGCAATTCGGCGATAAAGAATGATAAAGTGACTTTGAGTTTTAAAGAAGAGGCACTAGTTTTAGGCAGGCTAAACGCCGCCATATTCACGATAATATTTCCTCTTCCACCCCTGCTAATATCTGGAAATTCCTTGGAACTTTAGGTATTGGCAAAGGGAAAAACCTTAACTTCCCTGGTGCGACTGTTGGTTTGGATGATATCAATCGTCATTTCTCCACCTCTATTTCGTTTGACAACCAAATCAAGAGTCGTACCTTGGATTACCTGGCTGGCCTTCCAGGCCTTAACATCACTCCTTTCCTATTTTCTCCAGTTGCTCCTGACGAGATCAAAAAGGTGATTCTAGGGATCAAATCCAATGCAACGGGCTACGACAACATCAGCCGTCGTATGATAGTCCTTGTATTGGATTATGTTCTCCCTGCCATTTCCCATATTATGAATACCTCACTTAGCACTGGCATTTTCCCATCTACATGGCGGAAAGCCTTTGTTATTCCCCTCCCAAAAGTCCCAAACCCCTCCCTCGTCAACCACTTCCGACCTATATCCATTCTCCCTTTCCTTTCCAAGGTGCTGGAGGCCTGTGTGTATAAGCAGCTGTCTAAGTTTGTCCACCTTAATAATTTGCTAAATCCTTTGCAGTCTGGCTTTCGGCCTGGGCACAGCACCACTTCCGCGCTCCTTAAAGTGTCTGGCGATATTAGAGCGGGGATGGATGATACTAAGGTCACTGTGTTGGCCTTGGTTGACTTCTCGAACGCTTTTAATACCGTCAGTCACGACATCCTCTTATCCATCCTCTCCCACCTTTCGATCTCTGCTGTAGCACTGGAATGGTTCTCTTCCTATCTTCGAGGGCGTCAGCAATCGGTGAGAATTAACGATTCTTCGTCATTATGGCGTAATCTTGATTCTGGCGTCCCTCAAGGCGGTATACTCTCCCCTCTGCTATTTTCTTTGTTTATTAATCTCGTTACCCAAAATCTTCAGTGCGCGTATCATCTATACGCCGATGACTTACAATTGTACTCGCAAGCGAGTGTGGACAGTGTATCCATTGCAGTAGACCAAGTAAATAGGGATTTAGATCACATAAAGAGCTGGTCTGACAGTTTTGGTTTGTCTGTTAACCCGTCGAAATGTCAAGCCATACTCGTGGGCAGCCCAAGGATGCTTAACAGACTGAGTACCTCGACCATTCCACCTGTCTCATATGGTAACTCTATCATCGCGTGGTGCTCCAGTGTCAAGAATCTTGGGTTGCTTATGGATTCCACTTTGAGCTGGCGGGTCCAGATTACTTCTGTCTGTCAGAGAGTTACCGGTTCTCTGTGTGCTCTTTACCGTTTGAAAAATTTTCTCCCTGCTAAAACTAAGGCAATGCTTGTGCAATCCCTTATCCTTCCTATAATAGACTACGGTGATGTGTGCTATTTTGATCTGAATGCAGACCAACTCTATAAACTTGACCGCCTTCTGAATAACTGCATTCGATTCATTTTCAATCTTCACAAATATGACCATGTGTCCCAATACCGCTCTCAGCTAAAATGGCTGCCCATACGTCAACGCCGTTCCTTGCGTGCTCTTACAACTCTTTTCTCTTTACTTTCTTCTCCCACTTCACCTTCCTACTTATCTTCTCAATTTCAGTATCTAAGTAGTTCTCATGATAAAAACCTTCGCTCTTCAAACAATCTTCTGCTTAAGTGTCCCACTCACAGTTCTGAATTTACTCACTCTTCCTTTGCAATTCAATCCATTCTTCTCTGGAATGCACTCCCTCTCGAGATTGGGACGACCACGAATCGTTTTGCATTCAAAGCAAAGGTTCGTATGCTGTTGCTTGACAAGCTGATGGAATCATCTCAGTAATCATCTTCTATTTTATTATTAAGTATATGTATTTATATATTATTATTATTATGTATTTAATAATAAATTATTATGTATTTTATATATTATTATTATTATTTAGATTTATATATTTATATTGTATTCGTTACCATGTTTAGTAGTGTATTCGTATTGTGTACTTTTTTATATTTATACTTTTTTTTCCTTGCTCATTTTATGTTGATTATTTATTACGCCTACCTTTATTGTTTATCTCTGCATCACCCTAAGGTTGACTGGTAGAGAATGCCTTCGGCATTAAGTCCGCCTTTATACATTGTATAAGAAGTAATAAATAAATAAATAAATAAATAGTTTTTGATTCGGCTGTAGATGCAAAATGGTTTATTTTTAAATTCTTTTTTACAAGAGCTGAAACTAAGTGCATGAATGTTTGAGAGATTAGATGCATTTTGTCGCCTCAAACATTCATGAGAATATATCCACCACCTTTTCTCTACATCCTGGCTCGGCGAGGAGACTGGATCTGATGATAAGTATAGTATATATAAAATGGCCATCAATTACAAGCATTACCTTCCTTGACGGTTGCCAGAAGTATGCCAGTGTGTCTACTTACAATAATTTCTCACAACAACATCTTAACTTAGACAGTATTTCCCCAAAAATTTAATTAATAATGCACATTTATAGGATATACGTGATGTGATAATTCACCACTAAGTCTGCTCCTTTTGACAATTTACCAAAAACTAACATAAATCCCATTTATTTACTTAAACTGAGCAACAATTTGTAAACTCAGCCGCAGTTTGTCCAAAGTGCACCGAATACACAGCGTCCAGTGTTGTAAAATTTTAGGCTTAACCCACAGTTGATTCAAAAAGTCTGCAGCACCCTTCATGATTCGCTCTCGAAGCAGCCAAAAAAATTGTAAACAAGGGGCACGCTTTTGATTTTGAACCTTGAGTCATTGGGTAAAGGTTGGAATACAGATGCGAAGGCTGCGGACACTTGATTGGATCAGTACTTGATCATTGCAAACATCGAATGCACTCGGTTCTTGTTTCCAAATATTTTTCGGCCTCGGGGCCAGAAATTGGTCTACATTAATTGGGGTTTACTTATGTACATACTAATGAATTGTGCGGGATGGCAGAAAAAGTTTTTTTTTATGTCATCGAATGACGAGACGAGCATGCCGTTCACCTGATAGTAAGCGATACGACCACCCATAAACAGTAGAAACACACGATACCAGCACCTTGAGCTACAAAGCATCGTATGGCACTCCAGTGCGCTCGTCATCTTGAGACGTAAGATGTTAAGTCTCATTATGTCCTGTAGTTACACTGGCTACAATGCCCTTCAAACCGAAACACAATAGTGCATGCACATTGCTGCTTGGCGGTAGAAATAAACATTGCGATGGTATCCACCCAGACTTACTCTTACATATGAGAGTCCTACCACTAGTATATATAAGTATAGCTAAACAATAAACAACAGTTATATAGACGGATATTGAAGTACCTTATTACATATTTCTAACTTTATTGACACGTTACAGAACACGTGGGTGGTAGCATGTCAGAGTCATTTCAGGTTGTCACATTTTTGTGAGTTTCTTAGAGGCAGTTTAGAGGAGATATACTCCCCCATTGCAGGTCCATAAAAGCTGCTAAAAGGCAATGCTCCGGTACATTCCTGAAGCAGTAAACATCTCGCAAAAGTTCGGCCATAACCAAATCATTCCACGTAAAAAACATTTCCGCTGACCCCACGTCAGCCAGGGGGATGATATATCTCACTGGGAGGAACAAAATAAATTATTTTTTATCTGTCTTCAGGCTATAAAGGCTGTAATTGAGTCAAAACCCAGGATACTTTTGTATTATTACTGAAAGAGCAATACATTGTTTGAATATTTGTGTCGGTTTCCACGCGTCGTATAAATTAATTTAAACAACATACTGACTATAAGAATTTCCCCCCGGGGAGAGATTTTATCGCCGTTCACAATGTTCCAGAATTTAACAAGGAAATTATTTACTAAACTTTATGTAGAATTTACCACCTTTATTATTTTGAACATCAAACCATAGCGTAGTCCATAATACGATCAAGAGTATATGTTATTAGTTTCAGTTACTTTGCTGGTCTAGCTTATTGTCTTATTTGAAAGGAAACTTATAAAGAGGAGCAAGTTATTATGACTTGAATGGTTGTTAGACAAAGTTTGTGACTTGTCGAGAGCTAGTTGGACATTAAGAAGCGCAAACGCAAATGTGCTAATTAAGTCTCGTTTTGCGTAGATAGTATATTACTCCAGGCTACACCAGCATAGTCATTCTGATGATAAAAGTAGCAACAGTGTTATTCTATCTTAATCAGTAATCGAAGTTGCGGCATATCTTTCACTAGTAGTGCTCGCGGCTCCGCCCGCGTGAAAAAGTTTTTCGGGGCAAAAATATTTTCCCGGGATAAAAAGTAGCCTATAACACTCAGAAGTTATGTAGCTTCCTATTAGTGAAAGAATTTTCAAAATCGGTTCAGTAGTTCCTAAGATTAGGGCGTTCAAACAAACAAACAAACAAACTCTTCAGCTTTATAATATTAGTATAGATAACAGACATGTCGCTCACGATCCAAACTCATGTTCAATATTTTCTTCTTTTATTTATCTACAAAAACAACATTCAAACAATTATGAATATTTAAAACATCATTTCTGCTCAATCTAGGCGTTTTTTCGTAGCGTTTGTGAAAGGTACTCTCGTGAATTTATTATGACCGAACAAAGTGGGATAGAAGAATCACAAAGGATTTGTACCGACTACAGAGGTACCAAGTGGAAGGAACCGCGCCAGGAACAATTATTGATAGAATATAAAATTCTATTTGAACGAGTTTTGTTCGTTTATTGTAACGAATTTGTTTGAAGTTTTTGCAAATTGGGAAAATTCCAGCCAGTGTAATCCTTAGACATTATAACGACACCAAATATTATTATAAGTATCTCGGGATGACGAGTACGTGGTATATCCTACTAATATTATAAAGGCGAAAGTTTGTAAGTATGTATGGATGTCTGGATGTATGGATGTTTGTTACTCTTTCACGCAAAAACTGCTAAACGGGTTTCGATGTAATTTAGCACACGGGTAGATCATGCCCTGAATTAACACATAGGCTACTTTTTATCCCGGAAAAATATAAAGCGGGACTTTTATCCCGGAAAAACTTTTAAACGCGGGCGGAGCCGCGGGCAAAAGCTAGTACTGTATAAGACCATTGTGATTCAAAGTAATGGGTGTTTTATGTATAGTCATATAAATACCATTATGCGGCGATAGCATAGTTGGGAGTGAAACGGACTGCGAGACGAATAAGTCTTCTCTTCTAAAAAGTTGTGTGTATTCTTTGTGAATGTGCTCGCTTTAATGGTGCAGGAAAACATCTTCAGGAAATTTGCATATCTGAGAAGTTGTCTATAAGAATTCTAAGGACTATGGTCTAAACCCTCTCTGTTTTAAAGGAGGTCCATGGTCAGCAGTGGGCAGGATATAATATACCGCTGGCATACCAGTATGGCAGGGTTAGTGAGCGACTACAATCTCCCAGAATAGAATAGAAGGGACTTGCTATGCAATATTGCGGTGAGAACTACCAGGAGCATACTCTTGAATACGATATCTAACACACTAACTTAACTTTACACACGTGACATATGAACGCACCCAGCTACCATATGCACCTCAGGTGAAGTGTACAGTGGGGCGGTGACGTAACCGTGACGTCACCTGCAGATTTATTGCCCAGGAAATGGAAACAGGAAAGAAAAGCATTGTACATTTAGTGTTACCGGCCCTGGCCCGTAATAGGGTTGCCATGTGTCAGATTTTCACCCGACATTTTCTATTTAAATACCCTTTCCGGGTGAAGTATGACAAGGATCCGAAATATACCGAAGATTTATTAACCCTAGTTATGGATATTTATTGCAGTGTTAAAGTGGGTTTTGCGTAGTATTTTAATAACTACCAACCCTGGAGTGGGGCGCGCAAGGAGCGGTGGCTGTGTAAAAATAAACAATAATTTATCCTTTGTGCAAACAGCGTGAACACTAGGATTTTGTTTTATTAACGTTTATTTGTATTGTGCTATATTTTTCTACATCTATATTTATTTTGTTGTATTTGAACATTCATGGTTTTCACGGAATCTGTGATATTAAGAGTGATCTCATGAATATCAGTGAAAACATATTATATAAGGAGATTAAACAATACACCAAAAAGTTAGTATTTTTTCTCATAATAGTTTTTATAATATGGTTCCTCTTTGTACGTTATAATTGTAATAGTCTAGTGATTCGAATATTGTTCAAGCACTTTAGTCTTAATTAACTAAAAATACTGAGTCGTAGAAAAATTTTTGTATTCAACTTGCACACTTTTTCATAATTCGTCCATTAACTAAATGTTTTCAAATATTATTTTAATATACATACATTTTAAAGTGTGCGAAGATTTTTTGATATTTGTTAGTCAATCCTGCATATAAAATTGTATAGATTTGTATAAAATTTTGCACACAGAAAGACTACATCCCGAAATAACACAGACTGTTATATTATATTTTGGAAAAGAGCAGACTGGTACTTACTGATATACTGAAAAAATATTCAAATGTAATGTAATATGCTAAGTATACAGTGTATACTTTTAAACGCTCAAGTTACGCATCTACTGTTATAATGTTGGCTTTATTTTATTCTTTATTTATTTATTTATTTATTTTAATTAGGTCCACCAACAGTTTTCACATTATTACATAGTGTTATATTAAATATAGTTATAGTGTTAATCTAAATGTGACAAACCACTTATAGGTAAACACAGCGTGCATTATATAAAAGTTATTTAGTTATTCTTTAATATATTACCCCACATGTCTCCAAATATTCCTACGAGGAGGGCCACGCCAAAGTATGGTAACCCAATTTGTCTGTTAAAATGCCATCGTGTTATTCTTATAAAATCTAAAGAGGTTCTTGTATGAACTCGTGAGGAAACTTTGCTCTCAGCCACGATATGGCGTGTGTTATGTATGCATTGGCTTACTTTAACTTTCATCATTTCATATTACAAATATCCCATGCTTGGAAAATTGGATTACTTGAGGGAAAATGGTATCTTTGAAGTTTTTAAGATACACCAATGTTTCCAGCTCTGTCTTTATATCTGCTCTGTTTTAATCAAAGCTCATGGAATTTATATCCTACACATAAGTTCACCCGGTGAAGTTCGTCCCCCATTTTGTTTTCCAGTCGCAGACTTAGGAAATGTAGTATTTCCGGTAAATTCAAATCAGTTGGATTATCAATAATTCCATATATTGACACGTTTGATGTGTCGAAAGTAATTAACCCAAATTTGAAAAATATCGGAAATGTTACACATCACGTACTAAATGACAAATGAGACAAAATATTCCGTTTACAATATAGAGATCGCGGGTGGAATTTGGATGTGAATGGCTCCAAACCGAGAAAGGTGGCATGATATGAGAGAGGTCTATACCCAGCAGTGGGACTCTACAGGTTCTGAAAAAGTAGTCTGAAACCTTCCATGGTCACAAAATATCTCCATACCAAAACTTTATCGAAAACCGTTCGGTAGTTTTTGAGTTATCGCGTAGGTACAGAGGCGGCGGGCGCCGTTGCTTTGTACTGTGTAAGGATTTCAATTATTATGGAATGTCTATCAATTTTGTAATATTGAGGATATAATGTTCTTTTCTTTACTATAATCGTCGATAGCCTAGTGGATAGTGGAATGGACTGCCGAGACGATTGTCGGCAGGTTCAACATCTAAGGGCACGCACCTCTGACTATTCTAAAGTTATACTGTGGGTATTATTTGTGAATTATCGCTTGCTTGAACGGTGAAGGAAAACATTGTGAGGTAACCTACATGACTTGAAAATTCTATAGCAGTAGTAACTGGTACCCTTATTATATCCAATCCCAAGTTATTCTAAGAATTAAAAATGAGGTAACGATGAAACATAATATTATTGCTATTCATAATAATAGCAAAATAACAGCTGTATTATTGTGCGGTGTTTACGTTCCAAGTAGCGGTGCGACCTCGTCGCAGCTCCCCCACTGTTGACACAACCGACAACCATTTTTGATTGCTTATTACTGTTTATTGTTTTTGAAGCTAGTATTTTGTATGCTGGTCACGTGATAAAGAACGATCTCATTATGCTCCATTTGTTTTTTGAGAATATTTAACAATTATTACTGCTTTTGCTATAATAATATAGAGTGACGTTTTATGGGCGATCGTATCGCTTACCATCAAGCGAGTGCCACGCTCGTCTCATCATTCAACTGAAATTAAACAAGTAATGTAACGTCATAAGAAGCAAGGCAAAATGTTGTACAACAATAAATGAAAATGCAACAATGTATTGTATTATATAATGTAACAATATAATATAGCTTCATATCTCTTTTACTACAAAATACAGAACACGCACAAACATGCTTTGATTATCCAGTTTTATAACCTTATTTTAAACAGCATAAAACAAATATTATCTCAAAGAAACAGTTACGAATAGATCTATTTTCTTCGTTGTGCCTTTCCTGAGGATTGTAGGGAGAGCTAGGGGAGGGGGTAGCTTTACCCCCCGTCCAATTGATCCAGTAACCGCCCAAGACGTCGGTAAGTTGAGATGCACTTGTCCTGGTTTGAATTTTCCGTTTCTAGCGTAAACATTGACCCACGTACTATTTCGAAAGCCATTTCAATTTTACTGAAGATTTTTTGAAGCAACTGGTGAAAAAGTCTTTGGATAAATAAATGTATTAAAATAAAAACCCAAGTTGCAATGTTGTTGTAACGTTTTTGATGTGTATGAAGGTTAGTTTCGGTTGTCTGTTTTTAAGCTATTGCATAGCTTCTATCGCGGGCTTTGAGCGTGGAGACCGAATCCAGAAAGTCCGTAACGAAAAAACCTGTCATCCCTTACTCCAACCGGCACAGCGGTGATATTTTATTTTCAACTCTATCACAACCAAGTAGTGTGTAAAATTCCATAAGCAAAAATAATATCGCAGTCTTGTAAGAATACAATATGTAAGAGGATAATATGAGCTGAATGTTAAAGGATAAAAGGTCGAAATTACCGTGTATTTAAAAATTGTTCCAGTCAGTGACACGTATCGAAATGTCAAACGCAGCGGGATGACGTGATTCTAAGTTTGAATTTTTAAAAAGTTTTTATTTTATATCTGTTCAAAGAGGTTTTTATTTAAATACTACGGCTCTGGACACTAGTCCATTGAGCCCGTCTTTCATATTTTTTTTTAGTTTTGCCATCTATCGATGAATAGCAGAACTTTTAATGACTTTTATTTAATACCTGTTCAAAGAGGTTATAAATATTATAATTTATGCAATAGCTTTACCGCGGCAGTCTCCGAGTGCCACACGTCTTTTTTTGTGTAATATTGTGCTATCTTGGTAGAACTCGGCTTATTTCGCTGTAGATTAAAACAGCCTGCAGTGATCTTTACCACATACCAAAATATAAAATACACATTTATAGCGAAACTAAAAATTTGCTCTAAACGTTACCATAGGAAAAAATATAAGAAATATGAATAAACCAGACACCATTCAGCAAAATATAAAAATGCTTTAAAATGTAAAATGAAAGAAAACAGTTTTCCCACAAGACAATGAAGTTTACTGAAGGAATTGTTGCAAATGCAAAATTATTTAAAATGGCAGTAAGTCTGGTACCCCGCCCGGGATTGAATTAACGCGGGACCGGGAGTGCTTGTCCGCCCGGGAAAAGCAATATGAGCTAGGGATTTGATCGGGAAACGCGGTTGATAGACATTTTTCCCAGGACTTCAATGAAAGCTTGTTAAGATTAGTCCGGGTTGAAGTGGATTATGAACTGTTTAGTGAGTGGGATTAAAGGTCCTATTTAAATTTATAATGTAGTCTCGAATTGTTAACAATGAATTTCAGTTAGAAGAGTATTTCAGCAATTCTATTCTTTGATTTAAGAGGCCGTTTCAAAAATTTCGACCATTTCAGTGAGTTGTTCATCGTGATTTTTTTTAAATAAACTGATCTGATTAATTTATAATACATCACCGGAAAGACTATTTCAATACCAATGGAATAAATGAACCAGATTTTTCATACCTTTCTTGAATTTCAATCTATCCACCAAGTTCTAACGTCTGTTTCAGAAATTTTGTTGTATGGAGACTCAAACTTGTTGCCGTTTTCAATCAAAATGTGCTTGAAACTAACTAACGAAAATTAATATTTATTGGTATAAAAAGTCGCCTAAAGAATAAATTTGTCCGGGATTTTTAGCCGATATTCCAATAGACGTACCTCATATTACTTGACGCGGAAGTAATGTGCGACTGCGAAACGAATTACTGAACATGAATTATTGCGAATAAAATTAATGTGTGTGAATTTGTGGCCAAATATAAAATTCATCGAAATATTTAGTATGTTTTTGGAATAAAAAGGTTAACAGTGACGTTTTATGATTTTAGTATTGTTTAAATAATAATATCATTTGATTTAGTGGATCTCTGTCTAACGTTAAAGAGTAAATGGTTAAAGAGTACGAATTTCTGCTTTATTACTTTCATTTCAATTGATCACATTAATTTCATGCATTTTGCTCCGTTGACTTGACATGCTTTTTCAAAATATTACAGTTTTGTCATAGTTTCGGTGGTTCTATACCACCATTCACCCACACTTACCTTTTATAGCTTTTCTACAATATTCTATCTTCTCAGAACACGTCTGGATAAGAAATGTTGAATTTGAACCTACTTTTTTCGTCGATAATAAACGTTTTCCCTAAATCAAGATTTCACCAGGTGGTATTTCAGGCATACATCAGTCATCTCTAAGGTTATATTATTATATCTAGTATATGTATGTTTAATAACTATCAGATAGTTGACTCCATTATATCTTCAAACTTAATAACTTATGTGGCTTTCAGTAAACTAATAAACGTGTTACACAAAGCTCCGGTTATCAGTCACCGAGCATCTCTAGTCATGAAAGACAGTTTCAATTAAGGCTGACCATCCCTTATTAGTATACATATATTAATATTTAGGACCTTCCTCAGACTTTGTCCTAACGAAACAGCACCTTAAGCACTGGAAATAAAGTTGGTGTTTGGGGATCATTTTTCCGCTCGAGACTTGGAGATACGGTAAAGTTTCCCACGAGGAAAATAAAATAAATGATGAATGTTCGCCGACGAAAAGTGGTTCGGGACTCGTCGGAGCTTGATTTGTGAGCGTTGGTCCACTGAATTATATATTTATGACTTATGCATTGCGTTGTTCTTTCATGTTTCCGGCAGTAAAGGGGAATTTTAGATTATAAATCCACATCAAGATCAGGTGCCTTGTTTATACTTAGCTTACTGTTAGAGGTATAGCTTGATAATAGCTTAGTGGAAGAGATGAAGCGGTAAACCCAGACGGAATCTCGCAAACGAAAGACTTACTTTACGTCGGTTCTCTGATATAGTATCGCCATGGTCAATCTAGCATATTTATAGTCAAAACTGCCCGTTACTAGGCATATATTTCATTATCCATCAATGTACTCCATTATAGTAATAGCCTAAGGCTTTGTTAAAGATCGAACCAGAAATACGTCAACTAAAGGCTTTCACATTTGTAGTCAGAGGTCGATCGAGGGCCACTGTCAAATTAAACCAGACAAAAAGTAACCAATACGGTCGCCATTTTCCGCGCACACACACACAAACGGACAAATAGATACAATACCGTGCAAATGGTGCCATTCGTGCCATTACGCCCACTGTCAGGGTTAGTTCCTGTATTACGTATGGCGATAGTCATTGATCGCTATTATCTAGTTATAGAAAAACGTTTTTGATGAAGAATCAAAATAACGGTATAATCATCTGGCACTTTCAAGGCTGTGAGGATAAGTACACACAAATATAATCAAGTTTGGAAATATTACCTATGTTATCTTACGCTTGCCGCACACGTTCGGTTTCCTTATTAGGTTTCCTGATCAGGAATTCAGATTCGGAATTCCGAGTGACTAGCGCAAACGGTTTTTTGTACTAACACGTTCGTTTTCCTAATTAGGTTTCCTAATCAGGAATTCAGATTCAGGAACGTGTGCGCGTTGTTGAACATTTTCTATGTAAGCGGAGCATTCAGGTTTCCGAATCTGAATTCCTCATCAGGAAACCTAATCAGGAAACCGAACGTGTGCGGCAAGCGTTATAAATCTTAATGTGGAAATTGTAAAATCTATGTATCTATGTGATTAAAAAAGACACACACAGGATCAAATTAACCAGATAAAAGGTGGCCTATATGTCAATCCAATGTCAATCCAAATTTCAGCGGTTACTGCGAGTAGTAAGGGATTCGACGGTTCTGGAGCACGTTCGGGGGTCGGTTGGCGCCACTCTGGCCTAGTTCGTCAATAATTTCGATTGCTCCAATTTCGCCGCGTACAATCCGCGAATTAACCCGCGGATTTCATTAATACCTACCGCGAAAAATTCCGCGGATTTAATTAATACCAACCGCGAAAAATTCCGCGGATTTAATTAATACCAACCGCGAAAAATTCCGCGGATTCCATTTCATATCGCCCGCGAGATAGGTATAAACCGCGAATTGGAGTTGTATGGTTTACGGTCCCCTCAAGCTTGTACCTTTTCCCTTTGTTTCGTTGTGCTTTTGTATTTCTACTTTCTAACAGCGACCCTTTTTATTTGAAGAATACAAATGTCTTTGTTCCATATTCCTATGGGCTCGTGTTTCTACTTAAGAGCCGTTTACAATTACCCATTACTCACCCTTTATGCATTACGGGCATTGTTTATGATCCATAAAGCAATCGTTACAATACACCATACATTACTCAAATTCTAAGTAAAACCCTTCGGGTCTTCTCATTGTCAATGATTAACTACATGTCCATTATTTTAAACAACAGTTACGGATCCTATTATTCCCATTTCCTGATGCTATGTATTCAATGGAACGTTCAAAGTGAAAGTTGAACATGTTGGATCCTGTCTGCAAGGAAACAATACTCGCTCTCCATATAAAAGCCAAACTCAAAATCACATGGTATCGTATTCCACTCTGTGCTCTCTTCGAAGTGTGATCTCCAGTTGTTTGTAATAGTGAAGTGATAGTAAAACAGTGTAATAGTAAATACTGAAGCTGATATAAAATGAATGTAAGTACCTTCTTATACTTTGATCTAAAATTGTTATAACCAGATGTTTTATTAATTGTATATGTTATGTGTTGTTCACTGGGTTAATGCATTTTAGTTGTATTTGATCTCTTATTTAATTTATCAAAGTTACTGTAGTGCATTTTATTTCACATACCTATAAGTGTTTATCATACAATACTTCCTTAACCGATTTGTTTTATTTACAGTTTTATTTTCGTTACATTTGATCTCTTATTAAATTATCAATGTTACTTTAGTGTACATTTATACTTCGCATACCTATAAGTATTTATCATATAATACTTCCTTAACCGATTTGTTTTATTAACAGTTTTATTTCATTTTATTACAGTTTTCGGAAAATACTTTCAAAAATTACTATTATGCTGAAGATATAGATGAACCTAGTGATGAAGAAGGTACACTCGCCTTTAAAGTCAAAAAAGCGATAATAGCAAACAAAAGATCCATGGAATGCAACAACATTGACGAATTTTTCGAAAAACCTAAGAAAAAGAAGACAACGACAAAAAAATCATCTAGTGTTGGTAGAGCGACGAGTGGTGGTGTTTCATACATCAAAACAAACAGCGATGACAGCAGTTCTGCATCACACCTCATAAAAATTGAGGTGTATGATGTTAATAAAATAAAAAACATCGCACCGACGGAACAATGGAAACATGCTGATGTGCGAGTTAAATATTACGCAGACACCGAGAGTGATAAAAACTTGCAATGTATCAAGGACGCGGTATACAACATAACTAAACAGTTGGCGAGTAAGGACGATTGTGTGAAATATTTTATAGACAACGACAAATGAACAAAGTGCCAGTGCGTATCAGTGTTTTAAAATCATAACTTTAGTCATATACTTTATTCTAAGAAACTATTATTGTAATAACTATACCTATTTTAATTTAATTTACATTGTATTGTATTTTAACTTTGTACTCTTTTAAGTTACATGCTTAACAGATTACTTCGTTTTTTATTCTAGAACTCTTTGTGTTGTTGCTAAGTATTAATGTAAATAGTAATAAGTCTTTTTAGTGTTTTTCATGTTCATGCTTACGATTGTAAAGTTATTACGAACATTCATTAATTGTTTGGAAGAAGTATAAGTTTGTATGGGGTTATTAATTCTCAATAAAGAAAAATCATTCATTCATTTTCATATTTCATTTATTCTCCTCAAAACATGATTTAAATAAACTAGTTAAAAACACATCATTGCATATTGTATTATCACTAAATAATACTTGAAAATCTTTGAGACTCTTACCATAATATTTATAGTACAGATACATTAAACAGTACTCTCCACAAACTATAGTAAAGTCATTTTGAATTCGGCTTGTATTGTAATTCCACATTCTAGAATTCCTCGCTAAAAACATTCGGTGGTATCCTTGAGGTGGTCGACCGTATGAATCAAAGTACTGTCCAAAACCATTCTGATCTATGTGTATGGCAACCCAGTGAGAACCTGGTTTGTTATCAGAGTCTAAGTTGCTAACTACATATGTAGGAGTTACTACATGTATTGGTAGGCGATTGGCTGCATATACATTATATTCAATAGATGGATCAATTTTCTTTAAGTAATTCTGTATTTCTATTGTATTCATTTTTATTTATCGAATCGCTGCAGAATCTTATCAAGTCGAATGATAAAGTGGTAATGTCGTATATAAGGTTAAGAAGACACTATTATGGTACTTATGTGGTAAGTTTTCTATTTTTGTGGGGTTGCAAGGATTATGGTAAAACAAAAATCTTAATATTTTTTAATTCATTTTATTCGTAACTTACATCTAACAGCAAATCTGAATCAAATTATTCATACTTAATCTAATCTTAAACAGTTAATTTTGTTTTCTTAACTACTATAATCTACTGAAATGTTGCGGTTTTTATCTATTTCAATAACATTATCAAACTCCGCATAAACAATACAATTAATAGTTTGTGATAAAGCTGTTTCAAAACGCACTTCTAATCTCACACTACCATGCTTTACAAGATTCCAATGACTTGAAGAGTTTGCTGATAAATCAGGTGTCAAATCAAATGCCAACATACAATACCCTTGAGCGTATTGTTCTCGGGATATCCCATTACCTTCATTTAGAAAGTGTATACCTGTTCCCGAAAACAATGTATGATATACTGAAGTAAAGTTATTGTTCTCAAATGAGGGTTGTAAAGCCTTTGATGGTATTTGTTGACCGTCTATGTATAAACTAAAAGTATTAATGTCATAATTTTGAAAGTTAAATGGGTTCTTAGTGAGGTTTCCATTGAAAGCAGCGTTATTTACAAATCCTACTATACACCTTTTAGGTAATTGCCCTAAGAAAATGTTATCTAGAGTTTTTCCTTGAACACCTGATGGTATTGTTAAAACTTTAACTTCAGCTCGAGTAATGGGGTATTTGGCTGTGGTAGAAGCTAAGACCTTTTGATGAGCAAGTAACACGCTGGGATTGATTCGTGCTCTACGAATTATCAAAGATGCATCCGTAATAGATACCTTTAATTTAAGGTCACCTGTAGAGGCCATGAGATTGAAATTTTCTCTAGAACGAACTAACTTAACACAAATATCAACACCATTGATTAAAAATTTTTCTTGATTGAATAAATCGCCATGCAAGTGACCAATCATTTCCAATTCTTTGCTTTCACTGGCTAGTTCTTGTCTCTTAGTAAATCCTTTATTAGTATCATCGGTGGAATCCATTTTTCCAGCCGTATCTTCATACCATAAGCCACAGGTGAGGTGAGAAGTTTTTGCCGCAGGAGCATAGTTCAATAAGTTTTCTATATACGCACGATAAGCATATGTGTTATTGGGTGGTGATACAAGTTTTTGATTTAAGTACACATCAAGTTGACTGAAGAGTGAGTGCAACCAATTGTTCACCGGAGCAACGACCGTAGATGCGGTGAGCTTGGTGTTATCTTGATTTACTATTTTCGCTTTCAAGTGAATTAACGTATGAGATAAATCTATGTAGTCATCTCCTGCCCCAGGAATTTGAAATTCTATAGGACCATCATCGGCAAGAGATGAAATTGGTTTATAATGGATCCAATTTCCACTTTCAATGCTAGTTTGAGTCGATGGCAATGCAAACAAATCCAATTCGGACTTAATACATTCACAGGAATGACTATGTAAAAAAGACATTTTAATTAATTGTTAGAAAAAATGTCTTTAATTTGTTTTGAAGTAATTTTTGATTTTTTTAGAGCTTTCACTTTCGCGGTCAACGACGGAATGACTCCAGGTAGACGTTTTCGTTTTGTTATATATCCTGATCCAGACATATTGATTTTATTTATTTTTTCATCGGCCTTGCGTTTCAAGTTGGTACCAACTTCTTTAAGACGTGCTTTTATTGAATCTTCCATAGGTCGCGCACTAACCATATCTGTCAATAGCCCAACACCAGCACTTAATGCCTCTTTACCAACAGCTCGAACACCGCTAGATAGTAATGGTAAAACTGACCTAAACAATCCCCCAAGAAAACTACCGATTCCATGTCCTTTTTGATAAGGTGCCCCTTTATATACCACCCCTATGCCTGAACCAGCCTGATGAGAATAATACCGTTGATAAGGGCACGACATGTCGGAGCGTTCAAAATGCATTATAATTTTTTAAAATGTAGTTTAACACACACCGTTCCAAACTGAAATGGTATCTTTTGTCCGGTGCTCGACCTTATATCTATTTCGATGGTATCGAATTCTCTTCGCATTACTGATAAGTAATGTGGAGGTGAAAATACATGCATTTTATTCGCACCATAGATGTATTTTGAGGGATCTAATGGTATAACTCTTAGAAGAGGTGTCATTACATCACCTACAATTTGAGGTTCAACTATATCGCAGTAAACGAATAGTTGAGATGGTAACCCTAAATGTAAATTAGCTGGACATTTTGCTAAATTCTTTTCAACGAGATTTCTGTTTGGTTCAAATCCCAACTGTAAGCCTAGTTTAGGAGATAATGTCACAGATTTAATTGTTTCGTCTAATACAGAAACAGACACAAATTTGGATATATTATCGTAGCGGAATTTGATTTTTTCCCTTATATTATTTAATGCTGATAAAATATGGTTAATATTATCATAGTTTGTGGCAGGTATGTGAGTCTTATAATATACTGTGGATAGTTTGTCTTCATGGGGCATTTTCATGATTTTTGTTATGTAAATAACATTCTCATGATCTTGAACAGTAAACATAGTGCATGGATATTGGAATTCAACGATTCCTACACACCATTCTCCTTCCAATATTATGGGTTTGGGTAATTTTGTTGAAAAAATTGATGTTTTATTCTCAGGAAAGTATTCCATTGAACTATTGCTAAGTAAAGTTAAATAAAAATCCTTCATATTTTTTTCAAACTGGAAGCTAAAATCCAACTATTAAATTTGTTCGGATAACCTTTCCACTTAACTAACACTTGTTGTCTGTTGCCAGAGTAACGAGAGCTAATTATTTTATCGATCTTGTGTTCAATGGTGGGGTCATAAATGACCTTTTGTAATTCTCGTTCATAAAACGTTCCTACTATCTCTTCACCATCTAAATCTTTAATAGTATAAACGGGCCACGGACTACGTTCTATTATGGAAGAAATCACAAATATTTCATCGCTCCAATTAGATTCATAACCTTTTTGGAATACATGTTTATATTTGGTTATTCTAACATGATCACCGAGATGAAACATAGGTAGTATATTTTTTGATGATTTTTCAGATTTTTCATATAAATTACTCCAAACTGTCATTATATTATTAGAATTAACATCTGAAGGACGCATTTTAATACTAGAATGAAAACTGTGATTGTAAGAGTGTATCAAGTTCTGCAAAATATCAATATATTTATGTGTATTCTTGTGTGTAAAATAGCGCCACATCTTCATTTTTAGCGTTCTTTGAAATCTTTCTACAATACTTGCTTTGATGTCTGGATTATTTGTCGTATAGTAATTAATGTTTTTTGTTTTAAAGTATCTTTGAACATCTTTTGATACAAATTCAGTGCCTTTATCAGATTGAATGTGTGTAGGTGTGGTGCTAGCTTCATTAAATATACTATCGAAACACTTTTTTACGGTTTCTGAATTTTTCTTTTGCAAGGGTCTGGCATATGCATATTTGCTAAAAACATCAATAACACAAAGAATGTAATTGAAACCTTTATTATCTTTAGAATAAGTTCGCATGTCACTTAAATCGGCTTGCCAAAGTTCATTCAGATTAGAGAGAACGTATTTGTTTCGAGCGAATCTTCTATGTACTGGTTTATGGAGTGTATACGTAGATTGAGATTGCAACCAGTTTTTAACTTCCTCCTTTTTCATTTTACTTTTCATAGCTTTTGATAATTTGTCGATATTACTATATCCAGCGGGGTGTGATACATCATAATAAATTTGATTTATTTCTAATAAGGGGTCCATTTTTCCCAATCAATCTTTTTCTTAATTTTATTTGCGTGTTTAATTTCACTAGTTGGTGTCAAATATACCTCTGTGTTTTGTGGCGGTTGTTCTTCGATGTCTTTTTGAAGTTGAGCTATGTACTCACGTCTTTTTGGATTGCCAATGTATGTTAAAGGTATTTTCAAATCTTTTAACGCTTCAGCAAATTTTTCCCAACCGGGTGGGTCGTTGTTTTTCAATGGTCGCAGTGTATCGCTTATTAAATCGATAATGTTACTGTTAGGAATTACTTCATTATCCACAATCACTGTGCCAGCATCATTCCAATAAATTTTGTTTTTATTTAGCGACACCGAATTCAATAATAACTCACCTTTTTTTACATATGTTTTTGGTATTAAATTTAAAATTTGTTCTGTTGAATAGAAAGGTTTTTTTTCAAGTGTAAAATGTTCTTGTTGCTTCTGTTCATCACTCAGTGTCTGACTGACAACTACATCTTTATTCTTGATATCATTATTTATATTAAAATTTTTCCAGCTTTCAGATGTGGGTTTATTGTTATCGTCATTTGAAGTTATTATAGGGAGTTCAATGGGACGACGATCTTCTTCCATAAAGTGGAGATATCTTTGTAAAATTTGTAAGTATAATTTACACTTTTTTCGATCATCCATATTACTGCTGAGTATTTTGTCCATTTCGCTATCTAAACGAGAGGTAGGATTTTCATTTCTTTTTTGATTTAACTTATCTATTAAACTTGGGTCAACTAACAGCATTTTTTTGGCGTGTTCCATTTTAAACCAGTCCACTTATCAATCCACTCAAAATAGAACCCAATATGATCGGAAGAAATGCACCACCTCTTTGAACTATTATATTCTTTCTTATTTTATTTGTACTTTTACGTACTAATTTTCGTAGTAGATTTTTGTATTTTTTTAGTTTATTCTTCGATTTTTCTTCAAGATTTATATTTCCTTGTAAAACATTATGAATACATTCACAAATAAAATTAATTTCGTTTTCGTTACACACTTTTAAAAGAGCTTGTTGATGTTTTGGTTTAAGCTTATAAAGAGCATTTAATAAGTGTTCATGCGTCTTTAAGCGTCGATCCATCATTTGCAAATGACGGGTATTTGTTGGTTTTTGACATATTTAAACTCTTTTGTGGGAATGTACACTGTAGGATGACCATCAGAAGGAAAGATCTTTGATTTAATTCGACACATATCAAAAGTATTTTGTTTTAGATCTATCATCAAATAGCCATGTGCTTCTTTTGTAGCATCTCTGTAAGAATCTTCTATGAATTTGCTATTTTCTGGTGATACTTGTCGCGCTAAGTAACGTATTTGAGTTTTATCACGTGGGTTTTTGAAATAAATGATGTAGTTTGAATTCAAAGAAATGTCTCTTTGTCCTTTACCTTGATGAAATAAATTTTGAGTAATGTAAAATACACTCAAGTTCCTATGATGACTACCTTTAGTAAATATGTCGACAATGCGACCATCAGATTCCCTCATAAGATCATCGATAATGATAAGGTTAGCTTCCTTTCCACCAAACATATTCATATCTGGTATACCCTGATAATAGTTTACATTTGGTACATCATATAAGGGTTGCATCTCATCAAAACACCAAGTAATTTGATGAAAAGTGATGTTACACATATCATTAATGTATTTAATAAAGTTTGTTACAAAATTAGACTTTCCACACCCACTTGGACCTGCAACTATGGCAGTAAAAGGATGATAAAAGTGAAACATTTTTAAATGCACGTGTGAACTCGAAAAGCGCTTCGGATTGAATAAAACAAGAAGATACGATTGAATGTATTATATTTGATTTTTTTTGTTTTACATACAAAGATTACATAATATTCACATAGTTTGAAAAATGATCACATACAATTCAAAGATGTTTTCAAAAATATTACAGTAATAAAATTAATATACATTATAGTTAAATCAGATATAAGAATTAACTTCCTACAGACATTCAAATTTGCATCTTATTTTTCATGATACACAAAATAGTTGTCATAGTATCACAATAAAAAAAAAGTACATAATAAAGACAGAACATTAAAATATTTAAATCCGAAAATAAAACATACACACACACATTAACATACATATTTTCGTTGTACAGAATTCACTGATAAAATCAAATGTCCTTTATTTTATAATGACCCCATGCAAGAGTATCTGTCGAATTCTCTATTAAATAACGTTTTGTGTCATTGTGTGATAAAGATATCTTATTGATTTTTTGTGTATATATAGCATGTTTAATAGATTTGAATCTTATCATTTCACTGTATTGCGTTTTCTTTTCATATAAACATGATTTATAATCGCTGAGACAAAATTTTTTTGTGACACTTTTATTAATCCCTTTTGCTTTACATATACATTTATTTTGCACATCCATTGCATACATTTTAGAGCGAAGACCTACAAACTCTTTAAGAATTTTTCCGTTATTTTCGTCTTTAAAAAATCCTAACCGTTTTTTATTCAATAATGGTAAACCATATTCATTATTTGGTGGATAGTCTGACGTATCAAAGTAGTTGGCTAAATCAAGTTTTATATCAGCATAATAATTTTGCGTAAATATTTGATATATTAAACTATCGGTATCAGTATATAGTAATTTAATATTATCTTGATATTTCGATTTCATATAATCGTAATGGAAATCGTATAGTAATGTTTTCGATATATCTAAAATACAAAAACCGAGGTAAATTGGTTTATTATATAAAACGTTAGTTTTGTTTAATTGTATTGCAACTAAGCTCTCTGAGAATATAGATAAACTATGGAATTCTGGTCTTGCTATCAAAGATTGAGCACCTTGAGTTTTGCCACGATTTAACCAATGATTTATTAATTTGACATGAACTCGCTTTCTTACATTTTCCATTGTTTTACCAAAAACAGAATTATTCATAAGTTTAAAAAAATCTTTCTCAAAATCTGAAGTAGCTAATGATCGCATATGAGTGTTTAAGTCTATGTAACTTTTCAACCACGCAGATTGTTCAAATTTTAAAATTCTATGAATTTTAACTAATCTGAGACCATTTTTTAAACATTGTTTGAGGTTTCTATAATGAATGACGTAATTTTTTTTATCTTTTAAATTTGGAATCAGTTTCTTGTCTTTGCTGCTTCCTAAACATACGTTTTCTGGACAAAATGGAAAATCTGAATGAAAATCATGTAAAGTTTTTGAATATTCTAAGTCTACTTCCAATATAAACCCATGTTTGGCATCATCGGCTGTATTAAAATCTGTATTTATGTCGACCCATTCAAATTTTCCTGTCGGGAGACATTGGGACATAGCCCAACCATAAAGGTTATTTGCGTCTAAGTACATCAAAAATGAAGATGGTTTACTTGAATTGTATTCCGACATAAATATGTTATTTGCCACTGCATGTCTATTGCTGCATTGTGATATACCACCCCGAATATTATTTGCTATAAACGTAACCTTGTCGATATCTGTTAAGAGTTCCAAATTTATCTTGGTAAAATTTAACATAGCATCCCAACTTAAACCAGGTGCTGTATAATAGTGGGCAGGATCTAAACCGTATGTTTTAAGACAGACATCCCTAAAATTTTCAAATATATCTGCTAACAACAATACATCTGTTTTTAAATACAGGTCTGAATATTCACCCATATTTTTACAATTAAAATGTTTCCACACGTCTTGGGCATGATGGTATTCACTTTCTGTAATGTGACTATCATTTAAAGAACTATAAAACTGATTGCGAGTGGGAAGAGAAGTTATTTTTAAAGAATCAAATGTTGTCATGTATTCGTATGGATATACACCTTTTCTTATTAAGCGTTTAAAATCTTCTTCACATGGATATTTTAACTTGAGTTCACGAAATTGTTCGGGTAGTAAGTTCTGAGCTAATTTGTTAAGGCTACTTGACATAAATTTAAAAGAATCAAGAAATCGTAATTTTACAACTCTGTTGTTGATTTGTAAAACTTTAGAAAAAGAAATGTATTTTTCTTTGTTCTCAGGAATAAGTTCAATGTCACCTTTCTCGAAATCAAGACCATGCACTATGAAATGAGCGTCATAATTACTTAAATTATGTAAAAACACTGGTACAAAATTAGGAGCTTTGTATTTCTGAGAGCATACTCTATGAGCTACACCTTCATATACTCCAGTATGCCAATTGTAAGATACTGTGCTATCCTTGTTTAATTTAGTAGCACAAATGTAACACGAATCACTTTGACTGATATTTATTTCATTTTCTTCAGTTAACGGTAAAGGTGATCTTACAAAAGAATTTTTTTTACAGATATTTTCTAAATCTGTGTTAATGAATTGCATAAATTTTAGTGCGCAATCTTGTCCTGTATAAGATCTATATACTGAAAGATTATCATCATACGAACATTTAACATAATACCCAAAACTATACGTTTCATGTTTTTGAATATTAACAGTTGAAGATTGATTTGGATTGTTAGAACAACTCTCTATTGGGTTTAAAAATGCTTCAAAGTCAGCATACACAACGAATGGAACTCTTAATTTACGTTCATAGTTGTTAAATGAAATTTGGTTTGATGGTATTAATTCATTAAACCAGTTTCTTTTGCTATCGCTTTCCGATGGTAAATTTGTGCACACATTGAAACAGTCATTTTCTTGGTGTCGTTTTAAATTATGTAATGATGGAAAATTTAATAAACACCCATCACAAATATGAACTGCATGTTCAGAAGTCGATATCTGTTTAGATAATAATCTCGAGAGGTTTTTAATAAAACAGTAATGACCTTTAGAACCTTGAGATATATACAACAAGTTTAAGTGAGTAGTTTTTCGACGTTTCGTAAAGTGTAATGGACCTACAACTTTATTTGATTTGCTTATTGAATCATATTGTAATCCAAAAACATTAATACTCATACTGTTCAATTTTTCAAACTTATGGATGTCGTTAATTTTTATAGGAAACGATAGGTTATCAAAATTTAACTTATTTTTATGTATTATATAAGATGATACCCTATTGGAACTATGAGTGACTGGGAATAATCCTGACAAAACTGCCCAACGAAAGCATTCGTGATCGTTATTTTGAACATTGATTACAGCTTTCTTGTGTTTTATATCTAACGGTAGGTCTATGTATGAAGATCCACGCAATGGGTTAAATTTGTTGACATTCATATCCAAGTGATTTATTTTAACTAAACTCCATCCGCTACCTTTTTTTTGAAAATTTGTCATTTTGTTTGTAATTTCGGTGATTATAGATGAGAAAATAATATCTTTATCATCACCTTGACAAACAAGATAGTTTGAAATTTGGAAATCAAAAATATTTAGTAGATTTTTTGTTTCTTGTGTGAAATCCGCATTGAGAATAAAATTAACTTTTACAACAGAATATTCTAAAATAGATCGTTCTAGTAATGTATAAATTACATTTTTTATATTTTGTAAAAATAATTCAGGTGATTCAAACTGCGTATCAGAAACTAAATTAGATTTCACTCGATATGTAATAATTCTTTTACCAAAAGCACTATCAATCAATTGAACATTAGGTAGATTATTATCTCTTCTAATTAAATTATTTTTATGTTTATTGCTCTTATAGTGACTGGTCATATATTTTTTTGACACATGTACGTGACACTCAGGACATTCAATTTTATCATTATGCTGTTCTGTACTTACATTTACAATGGTACCCAGCGATGATGTAGATGTTGAAGGAGCTTCAAGACGAATATTTTTTTTTCTCTTTAACGGATCCTCCTCAAACAACTCAGTTGGTGCTAATCTTTTCCTTTTTCTGCTACCTTCTCCATTCTGCATAGATCTGATGGATAAGAAAACTGTTAAAAATTGTGATCACACGTAATAAGCTTCTTACTATATTTCTATTCTTTAAATAGATACTAACATTTTTTGTTATTTACACTGAAAACAATATGCTTTCATTGATAATACACCATCAATATCATCCTCATCGGTATGAGTTTGCTGTGAGGTTCTATGACCACTACATGGCGTATAATAAGGAGAAATATCAGGATCTCCCAACATTGACACTGGCAAAACATTTTGTATATACCAAAACCGTATGAAACGATGATATTTATTTAGAATAATATTTTTATCGAAACTAGCAATCTCACTCTGAGATAAACTAGAAATATCAAGCGAGTGGTACATTTCGGTTGCACACTAATGTAAAAAATATAAACGGAAGAAACAAGTGGAATGATTGTGCAAAGATGTCCCAACCATTATAAATACTTGAATTGTATCCCCTCTTCGTGGATGCCCAGAACATGTTGCAACAAGTCTTAACATAATAAAAAATGTTATACTCACGTTTCAACTTGTGTTTGTTCCATTTTATCACAGAGCTCGTAAAGTTCTTTGTCGTATTGTGATGACATCAGGTCCATAGATTCAATGTTCTCGAGAAGTGCGACGAGTTCCATGTTGTGTAAATCACAGCTTGATATTGCATCCATCGTGAGCAATGTCTTCGTAGTACCTTCTTACTTTAATAATAAACACTACCCTTAACAATGCAATTTAACTTTAAACTATCCAAACAATTAATGAATGTTCGTAATAACTTTACAATCGTAAGCATGAACATGAAAAACACTAAAAAGACTTATTACTATTTACATTAATACTTAGCAACAACACAAAGAGTTCTAGAATAAAAAACGAAGTAATCTGTTAAGCATGTAACTTAAAAGAGTACAAAGTTAAAATACAATACAATGTAAATTAAATTAAAATAGGTATAGTTATTACAATAATAGTTTCTTAGAATAAAGTATATGACTAAAGTTATGATTTTAAAACACTGATACGCACTGGCACTTTGTTCATTTGTCGTTGTCTATAAAATATTTCACACAATCGTCCTTACTCGCCAACTGTTTAGTTATGTTGTATACCGCGTCCTTGATACATTGCAAGTTTTTATCACTCTCGGTGTCTGCGTAATATTTAACTCGCACATCAGCATGTTTCCATTGTTCCGTCGGTGCGATGTTTTTTATTTTATTAACATCATACACCTCAATTTTTATGAGGTGTGATGCAGAACTGCTGTCATCGCTGTTTGTTTTGATGTATGAAACACCACCACTCGTCGCTCTACCAACACTAGATGATTTTTTTGTCGTTGTCTTCTTTTTCTTAGGTTTTTCGAAAAATTCGTCAATGTTGTTGCATTCCATGGATCTTTTGTTTGCTATTATCGCTTTTTTGACTTTAAAGGCGAGTGTACCTTCTTCATCACTAGGTTCATCTATATCTTCAGCATAATAGTAATTTTTGAAAGTATTTTCCGAAAACTGTAATAAAATGAAATAAAACTGTTAATAAAACAAATCGGTTAAGGAAGTATTATATGATAAATACTTATAGGTATGCGAAGTATAAATGTACACTAAAGTAACATTGATAATTTAATAAGAGATCAAATGTAACGAAAATAAAACTGTAAATAAAACAAATCGGTTAAGGAAGTATCGTATGATAAACACTTATAGGTATGTGAAATAAAATGCACTACAGTAACTTTGATAAATTAAATAAGAGATCAAATACAACTAAAATGCATTAACCCAGTGAACAACACATAACATATACAATTAATAAAACATCTGGTTATAACAATTTTAGATCAAAGTATAAGAAGGTACTTACATTCATTTTATATCAGCTTCAGTATTTACTATTACACTGTTTTACTATCACTTCACTATTACAAACAACTGGAGATCACACTTCGAAGAGAGCACAGAGTGGAATACGATACCATGTGATTTTGAGTTTGGCTTTTATATGGAGAGCGAGTATTGTTTCCTTGCAGACAGGATCCAACATGTTCAACTTTCACTTTGAACGTTCCATTGAATACATAGCATCAGGAAATGGGAATAATAGGATCCGTAACTGTTGTTTAAAATAATGGACATGTAGTTAATCATTGACAATGAGAAGACCCGAAGGGTTTTACTTAGAATTTGAGTAATGTATGGTGTATTGTAACGATTGCTTTATGGATCATAAACAATGCCCGTAATGCATAAAGGGTGAGTAATGGGTAATTGTAAACGGCTCTTAAGTAGAAACACGAGCCCATAGGAATATGGAACAAAGACATTTGTATTCTTCAAATAAAAAGGGTCGCTGTTAGAAAGTAGAAATACAAAAGCACAACGAAACAAAGGGAAAAGGTACAAGCTTGAGGGGACCGTAAACCATACAACTCCAATTCGCGGTTTATACCTATCTCGCGGGCGATATGAAATGGAATCCGCGGAATTTTTCGCGGTTGGTATTAATTAAATCCGCGGAATTTTTCGCGGTAGGTATTAATTAAATCCGCGGAATTTTTCGCGGTTGGTATTAATTAAATCCGCGGAATTTTTCGCGGTAGGTATTAATGAAATCCGCGGAATTTTTCGCGGTAGGTATTAATTTAATCCGCGGGTTAATTCGCGGATTGTACGCGGCGAAATTGGAGCAATCGAAATTATTGACGAACTAGGCCAGAGTGGCGCCAACCGACCCCCGAACGTGCTCCAGAACCGTCGAATCCCTTACTACTACTGCGTTTACTTCTAAACAGCAAAACATTCGCATTTTTTATATTAGTAAGTACAGTAAGTAAGATAAGCGATGTCTTTTGATATACTTTTACTGGTGGTAGGACTCATATGTAAGAGTCCGTCTGGGTGGGTACCACCGCAATGTTTATTTTTACCTTCAAGCAGCAGTGTGCATACATTGTTGTGTTTCGGTTTGAAGGGCGTTGTAGCCAGTGTAACTACAGGACATAATGAGGCTTAACATCTTATGTCTCAGGATGACGAGCGCAGTGGAATGCTACACAGTACTTTGTAAATCAAGGTTCTGGATGGTATTTCTACTGTTTATGGGTGGTCGTATCGCTTACCATCAGGCGAACGGCATGATCGTCTCGTCATTCAATGCTATAAAAAAAAAATATACGTAATGAGGCAGAGTGTAAAAGTAGGAAGTTAGTGTATCGACGAGCAGGGTTGTGTGCTCGCTGCTCGCGCCAGACGGACTAAATTGTCGCTTTTAGACTGAGAATAGCGGATCGAACTCATTGGGAATTAGAATTTAATTTGTTTCCCATTAAGTGTGGTTTTCTTTGGTTCAGGTGTTAAACATGTATTAATTAGATGTCTTTATTACAACAATTGTTATTTATCAATGAAATTTGTACTTTTTTTATTTTTTCATATATATAGGGTAATTTGTCTAAATATCTATATAATTTATGAAGGTTGAACCGGGTTTTTTTATATCAATGGTTGGACCATAAAACTTAGAGTTAATGTTCATGTGAGTGCATTACTTACGCAACCAAATAATTGGCTCGCTCATCCCGTCATATTAATATGCAGAATATGACTAAAGTTAAGAACATCATTATCTTCAGGGAAAATCAGAAATTCTCAATCTTAACTATTAAGCACGTAAATGAAAGTAACGATTTGCTCACTATACCATTTAACTTATAGTTAGGTCCAGCGTAGTCCATTAGGCACGTAATCCAACTGAAAAGCAAAAAACAAACACATATCATGTCTTTATGACCGGACAGGCCGAGGTAACTACGGCACCCACTTTTCACCATGTGTGACACGTCCCATGATATGATAGGGGGGCTATATATGATATGATAGCTACCTATGCTACTTCTCACCATAGCGGGCACAAATATCAGCGTCAGAGCTGATACTAGTTGGAAGAACCCAATACCACTTTATCCGACCCGGGGTTCGAAATCCAAATCCTCAACACCTCTTCCAGTACAGTCATGGTAAAAGCCAGTACACCATCCCCTCCATTACCTCTAGCGTGCATTAGTGAATTCCCGTTTATCTACAAGACAGGGAGCGATGAGGCACGCCCCGACACTTAGCCGAACGTTACAGCTCCAATTAACTCTTCCCTTATTTATGACCGATTTAAAGATACCGGCAGATTTTTGTTCTTTTAATTAATGGTTTGAAATCGCGAATGATGTTTAAGAAATAATACATTGTGTGTAGATCCTTTAGACAAGTATTGTAGTGAATAATTACTGTATTGTTTATCACTAATTATCGTTTCCTTTAACGCTGAAGGAATACATCGTGAAGAAACCCACTAACACAAGAATTCTAAATAAGAATTTGAAGATAATGTGAATGTGTGCCAATCGACACTAGGCTGGCATGGTGGACTCATGTCTAAACCCTCTCAGTAGTAGAGGAGGCCTGTGCCCAGCTGTGGGACATTATGTAATGGTTTGGTATTATTATTTTGAGATAAGTTGCATAATGAAGTTTGAAGTTCTATTGTCTATAGTCAACATGGAGAATACTTCTTTAACTCTAATCTTATATCTAATTGTTTATATTCATTTTCAATTATTTGCTCACTGCGCAACTATATTTTTTCTTTCTAAATGGCGGATTGCCTCGGTGGCGTACATGTAATACAACTGTATTACAGTACGACTGCAAAGCTGGGGTCTCGGGTTTGATCCCCGGGTCGGGCAAAGTAAATTCGAATTTTTCTATTCAGTATCAGCCCGGAGTCTGGAATTTGTGCCCGATATGGCGGTAGGCACGCCCCCTATCACATCATGGGACAGATTAGGCACGGCGAAAAGTGGGTGCACTAGTTGCGCCTCTGCCTAGCCCTTCGGGGATAAAAGGCGTGAGTGTGTGTGTATGTATGTATGTGTGTGTGTCTAAATGGCAATAAGCTTCACTATCAGATTATTGGAGGGACATGAGGTCAACATACAGTATTTGCACTCATTGCACCTCTAACAACCCATTGGAGATAGAGCCGTGTGTGTGTACAAGGCTCGAACCATAGTGTAAGTGATCATTCTTAATAATGAACACCCACCAAGCCACATGATAATACATCATGAAGGATGGCATGCCAGACAGATATCGACCGTACCGTCCTTCGTGATGTATTTCCTATAATTATTGTTCACCTTTATAACTTCGTCCATAATTGCAAGACAAAACCCTCAGTTTCCACAAAAATGTTACCAAAACGTAGCCAAGATACGGATGCAAGCTGGTCCACATCAGGCCCGTGAAGGGTCCGATAGAACCGACCGTGTCGTTCTTTGCTTTTCGCCTCAGGTTTTCACCAGTTCTCATTCGCCAAGGAAAGCGGGGTAAATCCTTTATCCACCATGACTACAACCTTATGTATGCCCACTTTGCTGTGGAGGAAATAATCTTTGAGATTACATACCTCGCGGTTACGCAAGTCCTCGGCCCCGCATCTCCGCGGGATGTACAATCTCATCACTGACGATCGTGGGTGTTAAGACAACGTTCACATATTTCCGCACGCACCGCCCCCGCGGCCAGCGCGGCCCGTGCGGAAACAGAAACAACCTAACAGTGGGTGATGCATACGATGTGTAGTCAGTAGGGTTCGGACCTTTCGATCCAGGGCATCCAATTCTGTCTGAGTCCATCTGAGTATGCCAAAAGAGTATATGAGTACAGGTATAACCCAACCGTTAAAAGCGCGACCGTCTTGTTTCCACCCGACAAAAACTGTCAAGTAAACTTTTGTCAGACAGCCGAAGAAATGTTCAATTGCATTACAATAATTTTTATTGAAAGTGAAGTTCAAAATCTTATAAAAAAATGCGCCGTGCCGTCGCGTGCGTTTACCTATAAATTGAGGATTAGGATATCTATAGCATCATTGACGAGGTTCCCCCACGGCTTTTATCTACGCATTAAAGTCCAGAACTCACAAATCTTCTAAAATCCAGCCAATAACTTGCTCGATCAGATATTACCACGGGTTTGAGTTTAACTTGGGATTTAATCGAATTCTAATAATTACAATATTATGTCTAGGTGGTTGGTACCTATGATAGTCCTTCTAAGTGCCATTGCTTTATACATTTTATATTAGATGCTGACTGGATAGTGATCACCGTGAGTGAGTCACTATGGTGTTTGCTGTGCTAATCACGAATTAAAGATAGAATGGATAGAGTTTAGCATCAATTTACTAAGAAAACCAGTGTCGCCAAACTCACACATGCATATATTCGCATACTATCATCTCTTCATTATGATTGGCCAAAATCACCAATAAAGATAAAGCGTATAATACAAAATCATTTGCATTAAATTTAACCTTAATGCCATTATATAAACTTCGTATTCTAAAAATTCACATGACTTCATACAACATTATTCCTTCAGTCTGAATTTTTATTTTAATTCGATTTCATACCGCTAGTCCACGCGAGATGGCGTATAATCGCAATGGCATTCATAAGAACTCAATGGCAGTTGTTTTAAGATAAGTTATTGAATGACACCCAGTACGCTACGCATGCCGGTAATAGTGTTGCACCCATACGTTACCTTTTTGTAAACCTATCGATGGTGTTTGTTTTATAACTAACATTAATAAATGAAATGGACTTATAACAAAATTATATAATATTAATTTGATAAGTACTGGAAAAGTTGTTGGAACTGTCTTGAATACAATTTTAACTCAGTAAATTAAAAATTATTTTAAATTTTAAGTATATATTTTAAATTCCTACTTTATAATTTCAATACTGCAGATATGTATGTTACACATACTATATTAGCTACACAGCTTATATAGCTAGTTTGCAATAAATTATAATGAGTATATATACTTATCATAGTGATTTCACTGCTGGGGTTAAGAGGGTAAGAGTAGACTTCACGTCTAAGCAAAACGTCAACCTGCAAGGCAAGAAAATATCCTTTGACGGACAGCAGAATTATGCCGGCCTGCTAATAGCTTCTGCAAGTTCCGTTTTAAGGACCCAATATCATAAGACTTGGAAACATTCGTGCCCGGCAACTGTTCCACAGTTTAATAGCAAAATTACGAACTTCTTAACCCGATTGATATGGGCTGAGATAGAAGAAATCACTAAGCAGTGGTTTCGCAAGCCAGCACGCGTGGTTCCCCTAAGGAAGTGTGAGGATGGCCTAAGGTTAAACTTTTGTCCAGAGCACTCACCAAGACACGGACGATAGAATACACTAAGTGAGGCAATGTCTCGGCGTAACTGCATTGATTCCAAACTGAATAGTGCTTTGTGCTGTTTATGAGTGGTCGTATCGCTTGTTGAGCGACATGCTCGTCTCGTCAAGCAAAAGTTGTTTAATTTTGTACCTGGATCTGACTCGGTAATATTTTACGCTTTTTGGGGGCAACAATTTCTTGTGCTTCGTTTGAAGAAGATACGCCTGCGTTTAAATTTATGATTTCAGGTTTACTTTGGAATCCACCACCCTAAGAAATAACATTAACGATGAGATATCAAGTAATACTCATAATATAATATCAAGTAACATAGCTGATCAAACATTGTTAACCTATAAAGCAGACAGGCACATTTATATGTAATTAAAAACAATTATTTAAAACTATGTGTTGTCTCAATAAAAAGCTTTTCCCGTTAGAAAAGCCCCTAAAACGCAGTACGACGCATAGAAAAAATATCCATTATATCCCATGGGAGCAAATTACCGGAATAAAAGTAGCCTATATGTGTTAATCCAGGGTATTATGATCTGGCTGCGGACGACAACTTAGACACTTTAGCCCGGGGAAACCCGCAGCCGTCCCTAATGCGCCGAAGAAGGCCACCGCAGAGTTTTAGTTGGCATGCCGTGCGTTGTACATAGGTTAGGGACTCGGCCCGGTGGCTCAACGCTGGGTCGTAAGGCACGGTGAACCGAACAAAACCACTCAGTCGCCTCCCTTGAAAGGCTAGGTGATAGTAATAAGTCTCTTTCTCCGCGAAAAAAAAGGGTATTATGATCTACTCGTGTGCCAAATGTCTGAGTTTACTTCTAAGAAACATACAAACCAAACAAACATCCCGACATACAGAGATCCAAAAATTTCCACAAACATTTGCATTTATATTTTTTATTGATATTACTAAAATAAGACAAGAAGTAAGATAAGATTAAAAAGGGTATTTTTAAATAATAACCTATAGTTTTTTTAATAAATTTATGTAGTAAAATAAAACAATAAAATAAATATTATGGTGTGTGGCTTTCTTATAATTACTTATTGATTGATGAATTAGAATATTTATATGAGCTTCTGCATTCACTTTAAAATATTGATTTCCCCTTTTTTTTACATTACACATCTTCTACAAAATGTTCTGAACATATTACGGAAAAATTGGAAGGAAACCAATTTAACCTTCCCGTAGCATTGATCCAACTTTCCTTAATAAATTGATCTTTTGGAAAACTGAAAATTAACAATCTAGTATTGTTTCATTAATTAATTATTATATCTTCCTACTGAATCAACCAACACTGATACAGCTACGCGCCTACGATATGCGTCCACTAGTAAGAAGAATCCTCGCATCCCTCCAATCATTTTAGAGATGGAGAAGACCTGGACTCATGAACATATCAGGAATATTATTTTAAAGTATTGCAAAGATTTTCATCTTCAGTACAGAAACAATAATAAGGTAGCTATAATATGCTACTCTGCTGAGAGTCACCAACAACTTAAAGAAGGACTTAAATCTGAATCTACTGCTTTTCATACATTCGCCAGAAAAGATGAGAAGTCGTACAAGGCAGTTATATTTGGATTACCCGAATACGTTGAAGCCTCTTTAGTTGACGAGCTGGCAAGTCTAGGATTCGACGGCGCTAAATGTCGTAAAATTAAGACAGCAGCTGATAGACCGTCATCGTATTGCGCTCCATTTCTTGTCCAACTCCCAGCTGGGAGTGACTTTACCAAGTTTCGGCAAATAAAGTTCCTGAGCAACTGTGTGGTGCAAATCCGCAAGTATAGAAACAATAATCAATATGGAACCCAATGTTTTAGGTGCCAAGGATTTGGACACTCGTCCAAAAACTGTAATTTACCTCCTCGTTGTGTTAAATGCACAGAACTACATCCCACTAATGAGTGCCAGAAGAAAACTCGCGAGCAACCCGCTAAATGTTGTAACTGCGGTGAAAGCCACCCTGCAAATTATCGTCAATGCCCAAAACGTCAACAATATCTTCAAATGATTCGGCAGAAGCAAGAAGATGTTAAACAGACAAGACCCTCTGAACCTGTTACTAAGTCTTCTGTTCAGTCTACTAGTGTACAACAACACATTCCAAACCAAACTGATAGTAACCCACACATGGCTCGTTCATGGAATTCGATTGCTTCAGGAAATCCGATATCAGCTACAGCGCGAGAAATACAAGATCAGACTATTATTGACATGTTAGCTATTCTTACTACGCTTAAAACCATTAAAAGTAAATTTTTAGCTTGTAACAACATGATGGATAAAGTGATCCTAATATTAACACACCTTGGTCAATATGTTTAACACCCAAAACAATCTTCGTGTTCTATACTGGAATGCCGATGGTATTCGCACTAAGATTACTGAGCTACTTCAACTGGTAAGCGATTATGCAATAGATATAGTTGCCCTAACTGAGACAAGATTATCCCCAAAACTTAAAATCCACACACCAGGATTCACTCTTTATCGACAGGACAAACTATCTGACGGTCGTGGACAGGGAGTTGCTATTTTAATTAGAACTCACATAGTACACACTCCACTGGTTCTTCCTATCACCAAAAACATTGAATGTATTGGCTTACAACTGTGTTTATCAAATCTCAATGTAGCCTTTATATCGGCGTATCAATCTCCAAACCGGCCTCTTTTGCAGAGTGATCTAGATTCTATTTTAAATGTAAATCATAAGTCTTTAATAATGGGTGACTTAAATAGTAAACATTCATACTGGCACTGTTCTAGTTCTAATCCACATGGTGAAGTTTTATTTGATCACATGATAAAAAAGGAGTACGAGGTGATTGCACCTACTACACCCACTCTTGTTCATTACCACAGTGCGCATTCTCCTTCTACTCCCGATGTCATCATAGTTAATAACGTACATCAACTCTCGGAACCCCAGACACTACACTGCTTATCTTCAAATCATTTACCAGTCCTTTTTACAGTTGGTGGAAATTTTATGAGCGAAAACAAAAGCGTTTATAACTTTCGCAAGGCTAACTGGATTGGTTATCGTACTCATATAGATCAGTATATTACCCTTATAAACACCCCATTTAAATCAATTCATGAAATCGATTCGGCAATTGAATTGCTAACAGACTCAATTCTTAAATCACGTGATTTTAATATTCCAAAGACATCAGCGGTTAAGCTTAACAAAATTCCCCGGCGGATAAGAAACCTAATAAAAACTAAAAATAGAATACGTAAAATAGCCATTAATGAAACCGATCGAATGTTAAGACGCAAGTTTTTTGCTCAGGCAAATAGAATGCAGGTTGAAATAAGAGCGGCTATCAGTTCTTTCAATGATAAAACTTGGAATGTCAAATTGTCTCATGTTGATAACCCATCTTCCGACTTGTGGCGTGTTGTTAAATCAATTAACTTATCAAAACCTTTTATTCCTCGTCTAAAACTGGCAGATGGAACCCTTACTACATCTACTTACGAACAATGCGAAACTGTTGCCGAATCTTTTTCAATGAATATGTCGCTTACAAAGAGCTGGTCTAGTGACCCTCATACTGAGGCCATAGTTGAAAATTCAGTTAAGTTTCTGGAAAGATTTTCATTTGGACACCCAAGTCTTATTAGACCATCTGAAGTACGTAGACAATTAAACAAGCTTAAACCTCGCAAAGCTCCAGGCGAAGATGGAATAACAAACATCTTGCTTAAAAACTTGTCCCAAAAAGGTTTGGTGTTCTTAACCAAAATATTTAACAGCTGCATTAGATTATGCTATTTTCCTTCTAAATGGAAGTCTGCCAAAGTTGTTGCCATCAAAAAACTAGGAAAAGATGCAACTGACCCACTAGCCTACAGACCTATTAGTTTACTGCCTTGTTTGGGAAAAGTTTTTGAAGCTATTATTTTGATTGAACTGGCAAAATTTACAGAAAATGCCCTAATCCCAGAACAATTTGGGTTTCGTAGCACTCATTCTACAGTTCAGCAACTGGCTAGAGTTGCTGAACATGTTGCACACAACCTAAATTTAGGACAATCAACGGGCATGATTCTCCTTGATGTTGAAAAAGCCTTCGACACAGTTTGGCATCATGGATTGTTACATAAGCTATTAAATCATAATGTTCCTCTTGGTATTGTTAAGCTGATTCAAAATTATCTTCTCGATCGCTCTTTCTCTGTACACATAAATGGCTTCACTTCTAAACCCAAATTAATAACAGCAGGTGTCCCTCAAGGCTCTATTCTTGGTCCCTATTTGTTTATTTTATTTTTAAATGATATACCTAAACAACCGCATACACATCTTGCCATTTACGCAGATGATGCTGCAACTTATACATCCGACAAGAACGCTGATGTCATTATTAGTCGGTTACAATGGTCTTTAGAACTGCTTAATGAATATTTTCAAAAATGGAAATTAAAATTAAACTCAGATAAAACGGAAGGTATATTCTTTACCAGAAAACGCTCACCGCCTAGTCGATTTGTTGTTATCAAAAAGACTCCAATTGCTTGGAGCAAGTCAGTGAAGTATCTTGGCCTAGTCTTAGACAACAAACTCAACTGGAATAAAAATACAGAAATTCTACGTAATAAAGGTCTAAAAGCCTTGAATTCACTAAAACCTATACTTAATCGTAAGTCCATTTTAAGTGCACAAACGAAACTTCGTATTTATTCAACGCTAGTTAGGCCTTGTCTTACATACGCTGCGCCTGCTTGGTGTAGTCTAACAGATACAAATTATAGAAAGCTACAAGTAGTCCAGAACAAAGCCCTTAAAACTGCTTACAACACCCCTTTCAAAGCCAACCTTTATAAATTACACTACAGTATCAAATATCCTCTTTTAAAAGATTTTATTTTAAAATTGTCGCGTAGATTCTATTTACACAAAAATCCAATCCATCAAAATATTCTTGTCTCAACCATAGGCAAAAGTCGACTTAAAAATTTATCGTATTCGCAAACATACAATCGATACCGACTGCCCCATCACTACTTTCTTGACGAACCATATTCATAACAATAGCTCGCTTACCGGCTGACCGGCGGCCACCGCGCTTGTGGTCGCTTATTTTTCAAATCTACCCGTTTTTTAATTTTTACTTATATTGTTGTATCATCGTCATAATATTACTTTTTCTGTTTTTACGTGTTACCGTAAAATTGTACGTTAAGTATACGTCATTGTAAAATTAAAGTGAGTCTCACTAAGACTGCACATTTACTTAAATATCAATGTATTATACTTTAAGTTCTGTTACTATTTTCTTTATAATTCATGTACATATGTTCGTAAAGGCGCTTGCTAGCCTCAGTAACATTTATGCACAAATTTGTATACATATTTAGAATAAGATCTATTTGTGTACGTTGTATTGTATATGCTTAATAAAGACATTTTGAAATCAATCAATCAAATCAATTATTATATCGACCACAGCTATGCATCACAAGCGGATCATGCATCAGATAACTTTTCGTACTTTTCTGCATAACATAACGCTTCAGTGAAAAATTAATAATTATCGATAATATTTTATCGACCACGCATGCACTAATTGAGTAGCGATGACATTATGAATTGGTGACAAATCATTCTAGAACAACTGATTTTCGTTTGCGACAATTAACCATATAGTGAAAAGAATAAGGAACATTTTAAATTGTAATTTTTGTGTCATGTTTGACATAGAAAATCAAGATACATTTTTCAACTAAATAGCAATATACCAGAAAATATTACTTACCGATGGTACGAAATACCTCCGTGGGACACATTTTTGGTACGGCTATTATTTTTGCATTCCAGAATAGCATAATAGGGCATTTTAATATTTTTAAATATTTTTTCCAATCATTAAACCTTTGACAATGCGCAATGACGACTGAGACCGTTCAAACAGTGAGTTTGTACTGCATTCTAAACTAGTGTATCAAAGGTTACGCCCACTTTATAGTTCTATCTCTATCTCTGTTCTGTGGTGCTAATCAACAGTTGATTAGTTGACATTTGATTCAACTAATCACTAGTAATCAATTTAGTTGCAGCAACTGTCCACTAGTCACGACTTAAAATGATACGACAGCTCGTTCATATACAAAATTCAATTAGTATTAACAATCACAATGAAACTGGTTGAAGTCGAATTGCTTGCGGCGCGTGTTTTGTGTCTGCGTCGGTAATTGTACGAATTCATTGCGTCTAGTTAATTGGCGAGAGTCAGGCGACGTTAGCCGGCGGCAAAGATTATGCTGCTAGCTGCGCTTATAGCAGATAGGCAACTGAACATATTTTAAAACTAGTTCTTGTCCGCGGCTCCACCCGCGTGATAAAGTTTTTCCAGGATAAAAGTCCCGCTTTATGTTTTACCGTGATAAAAAGTAACCCTATGTGTTAATCTAAGACATGATCTACTCTTGTTGCAATTTCCATCAAAATCTGTTTCGTAGTTTCGGAGATATGCAGTAACAAACAAACAAAAAAAAACAGACAGACAGAAAATAATTATAAAAATCGCTGATTTGTTTTCCGTTACTCTTCTTTAGCCACCCCCTTTCTTTTTTATCACATTTCTTTAAATGTACAGACACACCCATTCTACTGTTTTATTATATGTATAGAAATTTTATTGTTTTGTGGGGACAGCACTACCACCTAGCCTGTGCGGTTACTGGCTATGTTGGTTCACTTTTATTCTTTATTTGAGCCGGTAAACTTGTTTGGCCCTGATTGTTAGTGCACCTACAATCGCTATTTTTTAATTACTAGTATTTGCTGATTGCCTGCGTAGGATTCCGTTTCTAAGATAAAAAGCGCACGTAATCTATATCACTCAGAGATAATATTATAGCTTCCTGTTAGTTAATTGGAGAGGGTAGCAGTATAGTCAGAAATTGGCGCGTTTAAACCGACAAATATATAAGTAATATTATGTTGGCACAGGTATAAGTGTAGTCCCGCCCTGTGGATTGGGGGCGTCTGGAGAATTCCACCACGGTACCCCTGCCTGTCGTAAAAGGCGACTCATAGGGGCATCCGGGGGTCACGGGTCGGCGGGAGGGGCCGTCCACCTATTAGTCTAGCCAACTTTTGTGACCCCCGTGATGGACGGCAGCGTGCCTCACGCTGCCTCTGACGCCAAGGGCGTCCTTCGGTGTACGGGGGCTTCTGAGCCCCCGCAACAACAGGAGACGGACCGCAACAGCGTTATGCGCAGGGGCGGTTGCGGACGACAACTTAGACGTGAGTCGGAGGAAGCCCGCAGCCGTCCCTAATGCGCCGAAGATGGCCACCGCGGAGTTTAAGTTGGTATGCCGTGCGGTGTACATAGGTTAGGGACTCGGCCCGGCGGTCGCCCGATGTTTTCCATCTCTCCGGGCAACGTCAGGTCGTAAGGCACGGTGAACCCAACATAACCGCTCAGTCGTTCCCCTTGAACACTGGGCGGTAGTAATAAGTCACTTTCTCCGTGTACACAAAAAAAAAAACAAAAAAAAAAGGTATAAGTGTAGTATAGATTTCTGTCCCCATCTTTAATTTATAATAATAGTTGATGTCTTTATTAAAAATTCATTTCACATTAAATGACTCAAACTATTTAAGATTATTTCTCCCTAAAATATACTTATTTAGAATAAATCAAATCAGCTTCTTAAACCGAAAAATACCCTTCTGAAGTTCTATTTATTCTTTGATCCAACAGTTAGGCGGTTGTTGATACGTGACACTATTTGTCAGCGTGGATTAGGCGCCCAATATCCTCCTATTGATTAATATCGATCCTGCATCATTCATTAACTATCGCCTACTTAGCGGGATTGTGGGCCCTTAGGCAGATATAAAGCACTTTTGAGAGGCGAAACAGAAATTAAGTGGCTGTATGAAACTGCATGCGACATGGTTTAAAATTTATGTTTAAATTTAGAATACTGGTTTGAAACGGTAATTTATTTTTAACTCACTTTAAAAGTAGTTTCTCACTTCGTTTAAAATATTATAACGTGAACATTATGGGATTCACTACTTTTGTAGGAGGCGTAATTTGAAAACACCATGTATTTTTGGAAAGTAAAGCAAAATAAGCTGCGCTAATAAAAAAAATATGCAAAATATTTTTGCCGCAACTTTGCACACCTTCGTGTATTCAGCCCAGATAAAATATTTGTTTTATTCCGTAAAAACCGTCACATCAAACTACGCAACGGAAAATTTTGGTAAAAAGCTACACGGGTTAAAAGGTATCAATCAAATTCATAGCGGGATTTAAAATATCAATATTACCTTACAGAGTGTTGTTAAAAGGCGCGATTTTATTGATGTTACTAAAATAGTAAGATTAAAACATTTCTATTCGACAAGTAGCTAGTATTCTATGAAATTCGCGTCAAATCGAATAATTCGTTTAATGAGTCATAAATTAAT
Source organism: Lapara coniferarum (assembly GCA_949316025.1). Lineage (NCBI taxonomy): Eukaryota > Metazoa > Arthropoda > Insecta > Lepidoptera > Sphingidae > Lapara > Lapara coniferarum. Next base: position 11,852,986 of record OX438932.1, read on the forward strand.
TGATGAATGACTTCAAGCCATTTCTTTAAGTTAATGGAATATTATATACTCCGCCTTGCATCAGACGAGTTAAGCCAAAAGAATATTATGTTAAAAACACACTGAGTGTTATTTTGTCGTTCACCTTTGCGACTGAGCTTCACATCCTCATCGCGGTGCCGTAAAGTACATCAACTTTCGGAAACAACTTTCTGAAGCCGAATTAAGTCCTCTTTTAGGTAAAAGCTCCCGTAAATTCATTTACATTTTTCGTATACTCGCGTGAAAAATACTAGCAAGAGTTTTTTCAGTCTATTGCCTTACGCTAGAAAGCCATAGACTAAACTTTTGTTATTTTTTAACTTCAAAATATTAACTTTTCGGATTTTCCTGTTTACCGTGTAGTTTCATTCCCCTGAAAATGTATTGTGCCTATTTCCCTGGTTTATTTTATACATCCGATGCGCATTTCCGTGTGAATGAAACACATTTTCCTGTTGAAAAGCGGCTATAAACCGTTTCCTTTAAACCAATAGTAAACTCGGTGAGGAAGGTAGACATCGTGACCTGTCGGAATGTTACACGTAGGGACGACGTGTCCATGATAGAGTGAGTGTCGATAAAGTCGGCAAAGGATTTGCGTCGAGAATGTTAGTCGTAATAAGTTTATCGACGTTTAATTTGTGTATGATCACACACACACTCACGCCTGTTATCCCCGAAGGGATAGGCAGAGGCGCGACTAGTGCACCCACTTTTCGCCGTTATTCCGTCCCATGATGTGATAAGGGGGGAGAGGCTATCGCCATATCGGGCACAAATCCCAGACTCCGGGCTGATACTGAATAGAAAAACTCAATATCACTTTACCCGACCCGGGAATCGAACCAGAGACCTCAGTTTTGCAGTCGTACTGTAATACAACTACGCCACCAAGGCAGTCAATTTGTGTATGATATTCTGGATTATGGCCATTCCGTTATTGCAATAAAATTCCTTTCTTAAAGCAATAATTTGACTTTAATACGATTATGAACTTGCATAGCAAACGTTTATATTAAATTCAAAATGAATATAATCGTAAAAGAGCTATTTTATCCATTGTTTTTTGGGAAATAATTCGTTTCAAAATATCAAATCTCATTATTCTAAAGATATTTTAATGAAATTAATAGTAACTTCCTCGGTGGCGTAGTTGTATTACAGTACGACTGCAAAGCTGGGGTCTCGGGTTCGATCCCCGGGTCGGGCAAAGTGATATTGAGTTTTTCTATTCAGTATCAGCCCGGAGTCTGGAATTTGTGCCCGATATGGCGATAGGCTCGCCCCCTATCACATCATGGGATTCATGGGACGGAATAACGGCGAAACGTGGGTGCACTAGTTGCACCTCTGCCTACCCCTTCGGGGATAACAGGCGTGAGTGTGTGTGTGTGTGTAATAGTAACTTCCATCGATATTTTGTCACATCTCTACGGTAAATAACATCAATAACCCTCTCCCAGTCATCAATTTGAGTAGGTCGTCAACCTTAGAAGCTTTTATTCCCTAATACCCTGCACAAAAGAAAGCTTTACGTGTTATTAAGGGCTTTACCACGTAGCTTTTAAATGGCTCCAGTCTATATTACTGAATGAATAATCAACTTTTTTATTTAGAGTTGAATAGTCTATTTTTTACTCAATTATTATAATTGAGTTTTAAGCATGAAAAATGTAGTACATTAAAATAGATTAGGTTAGAGCTTGAAAAATTATGCGTAGATTTACATCGTTCATTTTGCGTAGCTATTTTGTCTTAACAATTGAGTAAATAGTTGATTTTAGGGTTTTTATATACATCGATGGTTGTAGTATTAATTTTAAAATTTATTTGATTTAGTTTTTGATGCTTTGTATTCTTGAGCTTTGTTGGTTGATTTAAGCCCATGAAAAGAGTATTAATTCTATCATCAAAGACTTAAACGATAAAATAGGTTCGGCAATTAATTAATTTATGGTTAAGTTATTATTTTATGTATCATTTGGTAAACTGTAAGAGATTGGAAGCTTTTAAAAAAGTACATAATTATTTTGTTGTAATAAATTGCATAAAATATTTGATCACGAATTTTCCGTAATGAATCCATAATGAAGAGCATAATTTTTATATTATGACTATACAAGAAAACGTGCTTGATGTTTTTCGGTTTCATGTGTTTGAATCTATATCTTTGATCTTCTATATCACCTAGATAAGTTTGTAGATTGCATCAGAAAATACATTTATGTATTTTAGTTATTATTTGATTGATATTGTTGATGGAACCACAAAGATAATCCGGGCGCTAACCACATTACTGACTTTAAAATACAATAATTAAATAAAATATGATTAATGTTGATTTAAATAATGTTACTGGCAAGACGGCAAGAATCAACAGTTGGCAATTCGGCGTGTTCTCGATCAATCAAAAATCTCGAATCAAGTCAATCAATCAAATAGCCTGTCGTCCTCTGTTGAACGTAGACCTCCCCAAGTGAGCGCCAAACATCTCAGTCTTGAGCAGCCCGCATACATACGCTACCCGCCGTCTTTTTCAAGTCTTTGGTCCATCGTGCAACAGGGCGGCCTACACTTGGTTTACCTAAACGTGGTCTTCACTCCAGCACTTCTCTGCTCCATCGACCGTCTGTCCGTCTGCAGACATGGCCGCCCCACTTCCACTTTAGTGTGCTGATTTTGCAAGCGATGTCGGTTACTATGTTTCTCTGGTGGATAACTCCATTTCTGATTTTATCCACCAGAGAGAACACGAACATCACTCGTTCCATAGCAAGCTAAGCGACTTTAAATTTGTGGACCAGGCCACTGGTAAGTGTCCACGTCTCGGCTGCGTAGGTCATTACAGGTAGGACGCACTGGTTAAAAACCTTAGTTTTTAAGCATTGAGGGATCGACGACTTGAAAATATTACGCAGCTTCCCGAATGCCGCCCTAGCCGTATTCTTTTATCTACTTCTTTCTTGAATTTGTGCCGGCCCAGTTTAATTATTTGGCCAAGGTAGATATATTCTTGCACAACCTCGAGAGCGGCATCGCCTAGGCCCTATTTTTTTTTATCGCGGCGAAAAATGCATTATTGCTACCACTATTGGGGGGTGAGTGGATCGGTTATGTCGGTTTCACACAGTCTTACGGCCCAATGTCGACACTTGGGAGTATAGCTTCATCCGAGCGAGCATTGGACCGAGTCCCTAACAGTTTATACACCCTACACCGTCATACCAACCTAAACCCGCGGTGGCCTTCTTCGGCGCCTACGGGACGGCCCCGGGGTACCTTTTTGCACGAAGATAGCTGCACGGAACCGCCCCTGCGCGATGCCGCATTGCGGCCCCTCTCTAAATTTGTAGGCTAAGATGCCTCCGAACTATAGATTACGCTTTTGCGTCTACGACTGAAGGAGACCGACCACCCGCATTGTCGTCCACCTCATAGCCGCTTACATTGGAGTAGTTGAGCGAGCAGACCCCCACTGCTCGCCCCGCGACACTCACTTATCCCATTTAGTCGCCTCTTACGACAGGCAGGGGATGCCGTGGCGAAATTCTATAGATGCCTCCAGACCACAGGGCACGAGGCGCCGGTCAGTCGTCCACCCGACGCCTCCTTCGTCTCCTCTGGCTGCGGGCGGGATCGCTCAGCTCACGATCCCGCTCGGCGCTCTTCTTCCGCGAGATGACACACTCGCAGAAGGAGGCCATAGCTCCCCATGACCTCCAGCCGCCGACCATAGTAGACACCACGGCCGACAGCGAGAGGTCTCCACAGACGACTGCTCTACGAGCGCTGCGTTGTAGGTCCCAGGCTGGGCACTCCTCGAGAGTGTGTTGGACTGTGTCCTCGCGACCGTTGCCATAATGATAGCACACGGCGGACTCCTCCTTTCCGATCCGACACAGAAACGATCCGAAACACGCGTGGCCCGACAGCATCTGTGTCAGACGGAACGTCGGCGCACCGTGGCGCCTGTCTAGCCAGCTTAAGAAGACAGGTGGTACTGCCGCGACAGTCCTTAAGCCCGCACTCGGGCTCTCCAGCCTGGTATGTCACTCCTCCACGGCTGCGCTGCGGATGGAGGCCAATTGATCGCCTAGGCCTACTGTTTTTTTGCTCACTCAATTGTTGTCATGAACTAATTAACTATTCAGCAAGCCTTTAAAGGAACACCATGTTTTCAACTTTAGATAACTGGAATTTCGATACAACTTTTGACAAACTTGCAGAAATTTTGTCTAAATCTAAACTTCAGTTACGTAGTTACAAATCAATCAATATTAAGTGTAAACTTAAAGTACCAAGTAATAAACTACTATTAAACTTTCCCAAGGCTTTAACAAACTTACCAACCGATCCGATATCTTGCGTTTAACAAATCAAACACAACTCTACATAGAGCTATATAATATTTGTAAACAAACAGTACCTCTATGGTGTTTATCTATGGGGCCCGTGTGTCGTTTCCGGTCTTCCCTTCCGTTTCCTGCGGCGAATATCGTAAGGCGCGGCGCATATGACACTGTCTGCATAATATGCAATATAATACGCGTGTATTTAAGATGGAGTATTGATTTAAGAATGACAGTGTAGGTAATTTATATTGAGATGCTTATGAATTATTGTGTAAACTTGTGTGTGTGCTGTGTATGGAATCGCAAGTCGCTTTAAGTAGACACAGTACTCGTCTAAATATAGTTAATTTTAATTGGAATATAGTTATTTTAATCCTATATTATGATTTTTTATACATATTAATGGCCATGTAGTGCCTGGATAATGATTTTATATTTTTATGGAAACTTGAAAAAGAAGAAGTCGAAGGTGGGACTCGAACCCACGACCTCCAGCGTATCGTGCCGGTGCTCTTCCAATTTAGCTACCTTGACCCTACCCTCGATTGTCCAATTTCAAGATCCGTATTTAATTCTCTTAAGGGAGATGACCAGTGACATCTGTTAGCAATCATTACAATTACTAACTCAGCGTTACTCCTTTACAGGAGTAAGTTACCGAAACGAGTCGCTAAACTTTTTTCTAATCCTATATTATGATTTTTTTATATATGTTAATGGCCATGTAGTGCCTGGATAACGATTTTTATATTTTTATGGAAACTTGAAAAAGAAACAGTCGACGGCGGGACTCGAACCCACGACCTCCGGCGTACCGTGCCGGTGCTCTTCCAATTGAGCTACCTCGACCCTACCCTCGATTGCCCAATTTCAAGATAGCTCAATAGATAGAGGTAGCTCAATTGGAAGAGCACCGGCACGGTACGCCGGAGGTCGTGGGTTCGAGTCCCGCCTTCGACTGTTTCTTTTTCAAGTTTCTATAAAAATATAAAATCATATAGTTATTTTATTTGTAGCTTAATGATATCTATTTTAACTAAACAACGAAACTATTACACTATAATAGGTTGTAATTTAGTTACACCATAATGGGTCGAGAAAACGTCGTAACGTAGTATACTAATACATTTATTTAGCAAATCATCGCAGCCTTTAATCTAAATTAACTTTAAAAAAACAATCACTTAACACTACTTTCAAAACCAATCCAAAACACAATAAAATTATTAATTTCAATAAAATCAATCCACGAATGCTTACTTAAATCTTCGAATGGAAATCTCAAATATTACTCCGGTAGAATCTATTCCGCGCTCATGCGACGCGACGCACAAAAGACTGTTTTTATACAACACAAAAACATTTTACTTTCGCCCGTGTTTGTCAATCTGAATAAACACGCGCCCCGGGCCAGAGGTGTGACTGGGGAGACCTCTACGTTAGCGGACCATTCTTAATGTATCAACATCGAATACAATACTTAGGACCAGTTTGACTTTTCCTAATAATTATTTTATGTAACGCTAATAAACAAATCTGACACATTTTTTATCCATAATATATTTCTGTTCGAGACCTTTGAAACCAAAATTTGTAGTCTATACCTATGGCAGATAAGTTCCGAATGGACTATCAACGGCTTTATGAGCGTGTGGTGAAATCGGCCTTAATCATTGTTTTCACCACATTATGAGTTTTTAAATAATTTTATTAGCTAGTTTTAGTATTCACTAAAAGTGTTGCCTTCTCTTTTAAAAATCTTCCCCTTTATCACTGGGAGAGTTTGAACCTTAAAGGTAGCACATAGATGTACTTTTATTATACTCTATCATTGAATACATGCGTGTATAATCAATGGGTTTGTCTAAAACCTAAACGAATTCATCGACCTTCGCAATATTGTTTGAAAGATTACATATGAAAATATTATTAGCAGATAAATATATTAATCAATATATTATGTTGGCATGGTGATGTAGTTGTATTACGGTACGACTGCAAAAGTGAGGTCTCGGGTTTGATGCCCGAGTTGGGCAAAGTGTTATTGGATTTTTATTTAGGACTAGCTTTTGCCCGCGGCTCCGCCTATATTTTCGCGGAATAAAAAGTAGCCTATGTGTTCATTCAGGATATGATCTGGCCGTGTCCCAAATTTCATCGAAATCCGTTCAGCAGTTTTTGCGTGAAAGAGTAACAAACATCCATACATCCATACTTACAATCTTTCGGGTTTATAATATAAGTAGGAGTACGATCACCGCGGAGTCTGAAATTTGTGCCCGATATGGCAATAGGCTCGCCCACTATCACATCATGGGGTGGAATACGCACGGCGAAAAGTGGGTGCACTAGTTGCGCCTCTGCCTATCCCTTCGAGGCTAAAAGTGAGTGTGTATATTATCTTGATCTAAATTCATCGTCTTTTTCGTACAATATATTTTAATGACATCTCGATTATTGTTGAACCCCGCCCATTTTCCGGCCGCACGGCATCATTGTAGTTGTCCGTATCGCCACGGGCGTACACCTTGTTTGGGGTAATTTTGCTCTTGTTACCAGGGCTCCATCCGCCGCCATGTTAGCTCCAAGCGAACGAACATTTGAATTGTTCGCCCAAAATTTTGTTTCTCTTATTGACTTAAATATACGAATTTACTTAAAAGGGAAATTGGGCTGGAATTGAATTTATATGGTGTTATTTCATTGTGTTTTTGAACGAATATTACATTTATAATTAATGGTTGTTTTACCCAAATTTTGAAGTTATATTATTATTGTTATGTTACTTGCTTTTATAAATGGCTATAGATATAATCAAAGTAAGACCAAAGAGAATGTTATATCATAAAATACAGCTTAGCACTGCTTTAAGTTCATCAAAATTATATAACAGTTTTTAACTGTCATTATAAATAGTGATTTCGTTGGCTTAATATTCTTCAAACCCAATGAATCTTGCACTCTATTGCGTTCTGATACAAGAATGTCCAAACTAGAAACTTTTCAAAACGGATCTTTAACTATTGAAGTTGTCAAGACTCTCAAACGGTTCGCTTGAAACTTAGATAATATTATAAACTTCTTGCTTGAAACCTATTCAAAAACTTTTTAAAACTGTAAAAATGTCACAAAGTGATTTTCGGTCTAGAAATGGAAGAACTCTTGAAGTTGAAATACTTTTATGAATAAGGCAATAGAGCAAGTAAGGTAGTAGTAGTAGTGATGACCACCGGCCGTAAATTAATACAAGAGGAGTTTCCAATTTTAGGGAGGTTTAAGTTACAAATGGGCTCTTTTCTCTCAGGTGCCTAAATTATATGATGTAATCTTCTTTTAGTTAATCTAATCCAATATTAAGACATGAAATACATGACATAACTTAGGCGGTGAGTGTATCACTTTCGAACCTTAAAGTCGGCTATAATAAAATTTCATGAGCTATAAAAAGGGATGCAAGAGAGTTTTTAGTATGGCGAGTTAATGTGGTGTAGTGTAAGGCTCCGCATACGCTGTAAAAATTCCCTTTGCCTTTCTGACAAAAGTCGGGGATCTACTTATACTGGGCCGGAAGGCGCTTTGTACCAAAGTGTCGCTGACCGACCATATTGCAAGATCTCTCGATATGTATCGGTTTATTGTCACTTGGTACTTGAAATTATAACGGATACTGTTAAAAAAATGTATAGTTTGTATATAAGGTGACTTTTATACAGGAAAAACTCTTAAATGCGGGCAAAGCCGCATGCAAAAGTTAGTGTATAAATAAGTCATATACATTCCAACCCATCGTTTTCCTCAACCGAGCTCATCCTAATCTCCCGGCTAAGCTGGCTTTGAGCTGGCTAGACTTATTGTCTGCGTGTTGAATGCCTACGCAGCACGCTGTCGGGACTCAAAGCCGTTCGCAACCGCTCAAACAAACGGAAAAGAGATTGGAAACGTGTAAATCCTTTACTCTACCTAGAATCTTAAGAAACGTTTTTGAGTTCTATAAAATAAGATAGTTTGGAAACGAGTATTAGTACGTACTGGCTTTGTCTTCTGTCACCAAGCTGTATTATAGAAGCGTCGCTGTGATTGTGGCTGAGAGACTATGTATTATGTAATATATTATTGCGTATAAAATAGTACAAAACAAAGTCGTTTCCCGCTGTCTGTCCCTATGTATGCTTAGATCATTAAAACTACGCAACGGATTTTGATGCGGCATTTTTAATAAATAGAGTGATTCAAGAGGAAGGTTTATATGTATAAATTAGCCAGGGGAAATATAAACCGGAACTTTTATCCCGGAAAATCTCATTCACGCGAGTGAAGCCGCGAGCAGAAGTCTAGTTGCGTATAAAACAACATCACTCTCAATGCTTTACGGTTCATAGTAGTGGGACACTACTTCTAATTTTTTATAAAAAAATGTATTAAATTCTACGGGGAGGTGATATTAACTTGTATGCGATTGGATTTTAATTATGTCTTTTTTGTTTCAGGTAATAATATTTAATACTATAAAAGCATGGTTCAAACTTCAAATTAGTAAGTAAAAAAATTCAATTGGAAATTCATAAAAAAGGACGCTATATATTTAAGACATGTATAAAATTACAATGGCTTTTATTGTAATTTTTGTATCGAAAATACAGAAAAAGTGAACTATTTTAAAAGGTCATAAACTTTAACATCGCAATATATTTCCCGAGAGGTCTGAAAGTTAATGTAATAAAATTTACCTCCATTGAATCATAAAATGTTAAATATTTACAACAAATTTATTTTTGATTTATTTTTATAAATTACAATCTTATTTTGTTTGGTACGAGACTATCCCGCCCTCACACCCGCCACTGCAACTCCTGTAAGCCAGGATCGGCAGTGGCACGCATTTTATGACACCAAGCGGTGAAGGTCGGCGAGTCTCTGGCAGCACTAATTAGTCTTAACCCGCAAAGAAGTTAATCAAATGGAAGAAAGAATAGGGAGGCGTTAGAAAATATATTTTCCATTTCTCTCCATAGCAAAGCTGGAGACAAAATAATGAACTAGAAAAAGGTATTTTAATTATTTCGTTTGGTTGTAATAATACGTTTTTTATGGTAACCCCGCGTAGATAATGTCAGTTGATTGATGAAGGGGCGTCGGGAGAGTGTAAATCATTTCACCGCAGATTGATGCTATAAATAAAAAGGTGCTTTAATGTAAGGTGAAAATTATTTCCTTACGGATGGGGTTTTTTGCCCTGTCAGTTGGTCTGCAGCTTGCAACACCACCTTGTACACCAAAGTCGAGGCATGGATTGGAAACGCGAGTGATGCCTATCGCTCGCGTTCCAGCCGTTTGTATGAAGATATTCTAATGTAGGTATAGATATGTATACTGTGCCTTAGTTCATGACGGCATCTTAGTGCGGGTTGGCAGACTTCACATACCCATAAAGTTTTTTTTTCAGAATTCTCAGTTATGTAGTTGTCCTCACGATCCTTTTATCACCGTAAAGCTCACGATTATAATTAATCAATAATACACACATAACGTAGAAAATTCAGAGGTGACTTGGGTTTCGAACGGACGTCCGTATCGACAGTTTCATTCCCAACTAGGCTATCGTACACCTCTGGATTTGTGCTATATAAAATGTTGAGCGTTCCCTAAGGTTTTTGTTGTATCAAGCCAATATGAGAGAAATATTATAAAGAGAATGTGTGAGGCTATGGTCTGCATTGCGACGATTCTGCTAGTATTGCTTCGTTGTTATTCCGTCTCGGGATGAGACCATACGGAATTTTAAGTAAGGTCAATATACAGAAGATTGTGAATCTGTTCACGATTTTATTACTTTTTCTAGATGATATAACTTTGTATGTTTTGTCTGGGTGTACCTCTTTGTAATTTTTTTAAGTGTACGAATATCTGAGCTTTTAGGCAAGGTGCTTTTCTACAATCAATAATCAAAGGCAGCGTCTGTAGAAAGAAAATAAGAAACGTTAGCCACTTGTCTCAGGCGATCACCGATAATACGAATACCGGACCTATATCTACTTGCTTTATAACTGACTGGAAGCCCACTTCGTCACAGAGGCTACTGATAATATTCCTTTGTTGCTCGGATATAATAACCTACGGGGGTCATATAAGCAGGGGAAGTACATACATAGCATCGCGCCTCTATCACAGGATAGGCAGATACTATGGATTGCCACTTTGCTCGATTATGGCATACTTATTTCGCTTCCTTCACCTTCATCAATTTTGTCATCCATTCCCGCAGGTTCAGGGTACTTTTAAACTGGCCTTTACCAAGAATGTCACAAATCTGACATTCGAGGGTTCGGTGCCGTCGACCCCGACCGGTTCTTCTATCCATACTCGCCTTATGTATCCACTTTGTGAGCCACCTATTATCCATTCTCTCCAAATGCCCAAACCAACTTAGCATGCTCTTCTCAATTTTGGTCACTACATCCTTTGTCACTTCACACATGTCCATTACCATAGTATTCCGCTAGTTATCACTCACAGTCACCCCACCAAAGGAGATAAACGAATAATAACATGAATGAAATTTTAAAATACATAATCTTCAAATGTGGTAGTCATCATAACTATTTTTCTAAAAAGTCCTGCTTCTAGATAATACTAGTACAAGCAAACCAGCAAACTGCACAACACGTACTAAAAACTTTTATAAACAAGTCTAAAATCAAATTAAGTTACAGCGGTTCCAAACTTAATCTAGACCTTATTCAAAATGTAAAGTTTGTTACCAAGTAAAAATTAGTTTGGCGCTCATATTGGTCGGGCATTTTTGTTGGCGAGTCACGTGCGGGAGGATGCTGCGAATATCTTATGACGGCTCTGTGGGATTGTGGTGTGGGCGTGTGGGCTGGGAATTGTTTCTAAGCAGATTTTGCTGAATGGGAGGTACGTTTCTTGTGTGTGATTCCATAGTGTTGGTAAGGCTTTATTTGTGTCGATAGATAGGGTGGATGATGTAAGCATTATTAAATTCTGGATTTAGGTATATTTAGGATGCTAATGTAACCACCAGGCTAGTTACATGTTTCTTTAGTCATTTAGTTGCATAAAAATTGTCATAGTCTTGAAATACTATAACTTATATTCTACTACATAAACTCATGCTCATGTCGAAATGTTTCTCGAAATAAATTAATCAAATAAAATGAAATCTATCTGGGAGGGCAAGAATATCCTACTACCGAGTAGTATGTTAGCGTCCAAAGACTATGCTCTATAAAATGATTTACAAACTTTGTATCGTATACCTAATATTCGTCCATTCATCCTTACACATCAAAAACAAAGACTCACGCCGCGTCTGTTTGTCTCAACGCGATAAATTCAAAAACTACCAAAAGGAGTTCTATGAATTTGTTATGGAGATAGTTTGAGACTCTGGAAAGAATATAGGCTACTTTTTATCCCGGAAAACCATTCACGTGAGCAAAGCCGCAGCAAAAGCTAGCCTTATAAATATAAACCCGTCGATTGGCTCTCCATTCCGGCAAGACATATCAGTTTATACTGATGTTATGAGCAGACTGTGTCAGTTGGCACGTCTTTGTTCAATCAATGCATTAACATCGAAGTAAATCGTAATCTATTCGAACGAATGAAGACGTAAAATTGGTTTGTGATTTTAGATTCACCGCAATGAGTTGTTTAGACGATCTATTATTGAACCTAAATGCGATTGATTTCGCGTCCATTAGCAGCAACGTAGTATCATTACGCCTTTTTAGCAAAGGGGTAGGCAGATAGTAATTCAAAGCCTCTTCCCTGATATATACGTCCCATGATGTGATATTGATGGGCTTATCGCTATATCGAGCACCAAGATTTATTTTGCACATATTGTACACAGAGTAAATAAATTTAAGCAATGTAAATTAGCGTGATGTTGAAAAGTAATTGAATTAGGTCCCTTTTTTAAGGGTTCATCTGTTAAACCTCTGTTATAAGCCCTTGTGGATTGGCGGCGCTTTATTACTGTATATTATGTGTATCGTGTGGGAATGAGTAGGATTTTTTTTTGTTTTCATTAAACAGCTGTGTAGTAATATTAATGAGGCCAAAACATATTGATAACTGAATATTTCTATACTATGACGTCATCACATTTATTTTTATAGTATATTTTTATATGGGTATGGCAAGGTACCCCCACTGCATCTGATGGTGAGCGAAGAGGGGTCCAGATAGAGTCGCATGACGAGTGATGATTATGCGTCGTCAGTCGACACAATAGGTTATTTGAGAACTTTTTTTATACAATTATGAAAAAATTATGCTATCCAAAATCTAATGGAAAAAGAATTTTCAAAATTGGTGCAATAGTAAGTAAGTTATAAAGCTTTGAAATTTGGTTGAAGGGGTAGCTGTCAAATAACAGCAATACTAGGCTGTGACGTCACCAAGCGCTATCGGCCATAACGCTGCGTGCGTGCAAAAGAGATAGCGTGATATCCCCGCCACGCCTCCACTTTTGCTCACAAGAATATTTCAAAATTAAATAACTACTTTATTTTTCAATCGATTTTGATGCTGATTTCACAGAAGAATTTCATTTTCGTATAATTTTATGTTATATCTAAAATAATGTACAAAATCAAACATAGGCAAATACATAAGGTATTTGCCAATGTTTGATGCCAATTAATTAATGCCGATAATTTATGCCGATAAATTTTGGACTCCAAGCTGACATGACATTCGCGTTACACCAGCGTAGTGACTGTGTTTAGTCATTATTACCTTTTGCTACCTGCGTCAGCTTGAGCTGAGCTTAATCGTACTTGCTCGCCTAAGAATAGGAAGGAATATTTTTTTTTTGCCTGGCAGTGGAATTTCATATATAAATAGGATAGTAAAGACGCATTTGAAATAACTAATTTATGACAGCCTCAGTGGCGTGTTATTATTTCGTGCGCGATACGATTCGCTGTGAGGTTCCGGGTTTAAATCCCGGGCAAACTGATATTTGTTTTTTTTTCTATATCCGTCCGAAGTCTGGAATTTGTGTCCGATATGGCCATAGACTCGACCTCTATTTCATCATAGGACGGCACATAGTTGAAATGTGGGTCCGGGTAGTGTGGGTCCGAGTTGCACCGCTGCCTACCTCTACGGGGATTAAGGCGTGAGGTGTGTAAACCACATATTACATTCATGGAATCTTGAAAATTTAAGTTATGCATTTAATTTTAATATATCATAACCGTTTCAACCATCCGTGGGATGTTTAAATCCCCCATTTGTATGAGGTGGGGTAATCGAAGTGGGTTTTTATAACGCGTCATAAAATGTAACACGCGTTTGCGGCGTGAACGTGAATGAGCGTTATGGCACGGGGTCACGAGACCCGCGGTTATGTTATGGTTAGCAGGAGTTTCAATCGTGGTTTATAATTTTTTTGTCATCTGTAGTGACTCACTTTGCCGTACTTGAATATAAACAAAACACACATTTAAACAAAGTTGTCCCACATCTGCAAAACGAAGTCACTATACATAAAAAAGAAATCTGAGTTACGCCCTAGGCGCGCCTAAAGAAGTTTTACTTATAAAAGAGGGTTTATATCTGAAATCCATTTTTCCGACCTCAAAAAAGGAGGATCTGTATTCGGGCCGTATGTATGTATGTAAGTTTGTATGGCCGCAATTTTCGCAAAAACTACTAATCCGATTTGGATGGGGTTTCCGTTATTCAATTGTATATTTTTCAGGCATATATCATTTATTCGTATTGTGATTGTTTTTTGCCGATGTACGTTGTGAGGACAGTTGGATCTTTGTTTGAACTAAACTGAAACTCGTGAACAAATGATGTTTGGCACAAAGACCATGTCCCATGTAATGGGTACTTTTTCCGGAAAAGTAAACATTGGGACTTTTAAAACCGGGCATTCATTTGAAAACGGTGAGGAAATGAGATGTTTTTTTCATGTTTTTTTTTATGTATCCTTGCTGATTTCTCTCAGATCTGTTACGCATTTTTTTATTTTGCATAAAACATTTCACAATTATAACTTGATTAACATCTGCCACTCTTATAACCCTTGTTTAATTAAGCTAAAGCACATTGAAACCGTATAATCCATATCTCACGGGATATATAAACACAACGAAACGTAGTCGCAGTGGGAATTATTAATCGTGTAAAGAGCGGTTTAAGTGACCCGCCTCGGACTTACATGCGGTCATAAATCTATTGCTTATATTGGTCGAATGGGGTGTTTATGAGTAAAGTTGGGGAGGTAATGACATGCCGTGGACATATCGAGCCTTTTCAGGAAGAATATTAACACAATTCACAAATCAACAAAAACAGATACACACAAGTAGGCTTATAATGTCGCAAAAAAAAAAAACGCAACCAGTAAGACGGCCCAACAGAAGACCAGCGTTGGCTGTGCTGCCAACATATTGCTGAGTTGAGGCTCTATGTAACAAATATAGTTTTAAGTATTTTTTATCTGTTTTTATTTTATACGTGTGTTTGTTGCGAATAAACATAATTTCTTTCTTTTCTTTATAAAACGATGACGTTTAATTTGGATTTCTGGGATTGATCGAGAGACCCATACGTCAATCACGTGTTATTCTCTTAACCAATCCCAATAAAACGAAACGGGGCCGTGTCGTTTTTTATCACATTCTAAGCCGTCAGAGTACTTTTTGCCTTGTATGTTCCATAGTGTGATAGGGGGCCAACCTATCGCCGTATCGGGCATAGTGCAGGCTTCTGGCTGATACTGATTATAAAATCCACGTAAGTGTGTAAAGTTCCTGGATGGTGATCCCGAGATCGCAAGTCAACATATGCCGGTCTATTTAAACCGGTACAAAGCACATCGTCAGGAACAATCATCTCTCGTCAGTCACCGTCATCAGTACCCTAATCCGCTGACCATCAGGTGCAGTGGTACTTTGCTATGCCCATTGTAGGTGTGTACGAACGGTGGAAATCATTTAAGACCATGCGAGTCATTGCTGATTTGCTGTTTTATGCAAAAAAGGTTAATTTTTGTCACATGAAACTGCAAGTGTTAAATAATTTTCCTTATCTTATATATTTATTATATCTTTAGTTTTCCATCCTTTCAAATCTGATGAACAAGTTTTCATAGTTATTTTCCTACATTCATCAAATAAAGGCTAATAAATGAATGCGTCATAAAGCCCTAGTGCCCGGCGGCCGGGCCGGTTAAACATGCGAATAATGAATATATATAAATATACAGCGTTTGATGTCGGTCCGTCCGTCGGTCCGGTCCGGGGACTCGTTCATTATTCATGCAAGTGTACGAATCACATGTTTAGTGATATGTCTGAAAACATAGGAGGTACATGTTTTATTGGAATTTAGACGTTAGGTTTTCTCAGTACGGTTGTTATTACACATGTTGTGTAATGACAACACATGATGTTAGAATTGAACTATGTAAGATCTAGACGTTTGCTTGATGGTAAAAACGGTATAAATTATCTAATGGCAGGGTTTGTAGTCTGTCAAGCCCCGTGATAGACACCGGTGTCCATATATATAGAGTTTCCCCATACATCTGTATATATAAACGGGGCTTGAAGCGGGTAAACATAGAATGAACAATAGTGTAAAAGCAACACCATCCATAATGTTGAATAACAATGTTGTATTAGAACTAAGTTGTATTGCGGTAAATGTGAATTCCTTATGGACCAATAAATTAATAAGAGAAACCCCAGCTCTTTCCAGAAATTACCAATCCCAATATATTATCCACGACTCACAAAATATACGCAGCCTCTGCGTATGTTTCATTAAAATAAATGTACCCAAAAATATAAAATGTCGGTCTGAGTGGGTCCTCCTCAAATGTAATGTAATTATCCTGTTGATTGGGTTTATTTGTTGGTCTTTCGTGCTTACTTTTGGTCTATTTTTGTAACTAAGTAGTATATGGTCATCGTTGTGTTTCCATTCATGGTCATCTATGTTAGTACTACAAATAAAGGCAATTCGTAAAATTAGACTTAAGCCATTTGCAGAAAGATAACTAAGCTTAGTTTAGGTTAGCTTGAATAACTGAGATATATTTCAAACGTGTGTGTACTAGTACTGTAGACCTAGTTACGTTCTATGTGTGATTTTCTCAGCTATACGGGCTAAGGTAAAATAAATAAGCTTAGTTCTTGGTCTACAACGGCGTTAGGGCTAATCTTTCAAAATTAATTGTAATTACAATACTTTTATTATTAGAAAGTTCAATTGTGTCTATTAGCTAAAAACTACTTTTGATTTCTGGAACTCTCAAGCGAACCGCAAAGGTTTATCATTACATAGTATAAAACAAAGTCGCTTCCCGCTGTTTGTCCCTATGTCCCTATGTATGCTTAAATCTTTAAAACTGCGCAACGGATGTAGATGCTGTTTTTTTAATAGATAGAGTGATTCAAGGGGAAGGTTTATATGTATAATTTATCCCGGGGAAATATAAAGCGGGACTTTTATCCCGGAAAAACTCATTCACGCAGACGAAGCCGCGAGCAGAAGTCTAGTTGTTTTATAACACATATATTAGATTAACAAGGCTATATCAAAGCTTATTTGAATAAAAAATTATGACAGTACTGTAGGCTTAGAATGTGGCAAACAGACGCAACTCGTAAGACAATGTCGTTTAATATTGATGTATGTGATTGATCGAGAGAGTCACGTCAGTCACGTGTTAGTCTCTCAACCAATCACAATGAAACGAAACGGGCTCGTGCCGTGATTTTTGCCACGTTCTAATTCCATACTGTTTCTGGATAGTTGTAGCGTTTTTCATGAAGGGAATAAATAACTCATTATTCCATAACGAAATATAATATTTTCTACTACGAACATAAAAAGATAATTTTCCACTATTTGAATTTCACTTTATAAAAATTGTAATATTTTCTATTACGAACACAAAAATTTAATTTTCCACTACTTAAACAAACTTTCCTTTATTGTTGGAAAATCTTGTTTTATAAGTTTTGTAAAATTATTAAACTTCTTTATAATTGAATAGTTCTAATTTAAACAGCAACGGGTCGTTCTTTAAAGCCGAGAAATTACTTGTTTATCTGTTAATTAAGTAGCGAATATGTTTTCATGCTATCTGTACCTTATTGGCAGCTAAGGGCTCTCCGAAGTTGAATATGATAATTTTTTACATTATTTTTATACTTAACCCCACGTTTAGTAAAGTATATTTGCCAAGTTATCAAAAGCCTATATGAGATAATCACTGCCGAGTCTTTAATCTCTTTCTTTATTATATAGTCCCTTGTGTAATGAATGCAGGCCGGTTTGGACAGGACCGCCTGGTAATCTTTAGGGTAGGCCTATGTAGGCAGGAAGTCATGTGGCTGACGATGATATGAAATACTTAGTGTCAAATAGGTTCAGAGCTAAGTTTAAGCACCCAATTATTTATTAAATAAGCCTTTAACTAAGTCATTAAGACCAACAATGATAGCAGAAAGTTACGAGCAATCTATTTAAAACTTTTACTGAATGTATTGGCCTTGACAGGCGTCCAATTGCCATAAACTTCGAATGGTATAGAAAGGAATGTCGCGTTATCAATCGATGTATACCCCACTGCGCGAAGAAAGGGATGTACATTTGTACGTATATCTATACATATAATAAAGCAGTAGAACACTGTGTGTCTGTACATTAGAAGAAAATTAATAGTAAAAAAAGTAAGGAGACGACTAATAGGACACAAATCACCGGGTTTTAAATTTTTTTCTACCTGTCTGTCCGTCAGTCTGTTTCCTCGTAAGCGCAAATTTCCGAAACTGCTGAACTGATTCCGATGGAATTTGGTATGGAGTTTGAGACACTGAAAAGGGCGTAGGCTACTTTTTATCCCGGAAAAACTCTTTCACGCGGGCAGAACCACGACCAAAAGTAAGTGTTTGTACAGTTATATAAAAATGATAGAGCAATTCTATAGTTTTGATACTTTTTTGCCTCTTCATTCGGTTGTTAAAGGGAAATTGTTCAAATAGAGTCTGTATATCACATTATTGATCTAGTAAACGAATGAATATAAAACAGTAATCCTGGGTTAATTTCTTATGACGTGTGATAGTTTTTAGATTAGAAAAATACATTTTCTGCCTACACTTTTGTGGCAAGAGTGAGGGTGTTATACAACTAACTAGAGCAGAAACTACTTTTTATGTAACTCTATTATTTATATAAGTGCCCCACTTTTCATTGTATCTAAGAACTGGAACTAGTTCATTGAATGGCATCAACTTTGGTATGGGCATTGAGGGCTGCGATAAAGAAATAATAGAAGAAAACAGCTGTAGTTAAGTACTCCTGTTTGAACTTTTAAAAGCGATATTTTAAGCGTATTTATGGAGATGACTGCCTCGGTGGCGTAGTTGTATTACAGTACGACTGCAAAGCTGAGGTCTCGGGTTCGATTCCCGGGTCGGGCAAAGTGATATTGAGATTTTCTATTCAGTATCAGCCCGGAGTCTGGAATTTGTGCCCGATATGGCGATAGGCTCGCCCCCTATCACATCATGGGACGGAATAACGGCGAAAAGTGGGTGCACTAGTTGCGCCTCTGCCTACCCCTTCGGGGGTAACAGGCGTGAGTGTGTGTGTGTGTGTGTATTTATGGAGATCAAACTTATTTTAGAATATTCTTATGTTAAGGTATGAATGATAATTTGTTCAAGGTAAAATTTCCACCAAGTTTTGTACAACATAGACTTGTAAACGAGTAAATGCGATACCGGATACCTACTTGATGTTGAGGTCCACCACCCAGTAGCTGATATATTTATAATACTTTAAAAATAAATAATAATACCAGCCCTGTATTATATACTGTCCCATTGCTGGGCACGGGCCTCCTCTACTACTGAGAGGGGTTAGGCCTTAGTCCACCACGCTGGCCTAGTGCGGGTTGGTAGACTTCACATATCTTCGAAATTCTTATAAAGAACTTCTTAGGTATGCAGGTTTCCTTACGATGTTTTCCTTCACATATAATAATATAATTGTTAAACAATACACACGTAACTTTGAAAAGTCAGAGGTGTGTGCCTTGGGTTTTGAACCTTCGGACTTTGTCTCGGTAGACCGCTCTATTCCCAACTAGGCTATCGTCCGCTCTACATTTATTATACTTTATTGTACATAAAAAAAAAACAATATCAACATAATAAATGCACCACATTAAAAAATAGGGATAAGTCAATTTAGGTGGGTGCTAATGTCTCCAAACACCTCAAAATAACTACCAACTACCATAAATTCTATTCCACAGCGTCGAAATAAGTTCCCCCATCCTTATCAGCTGTCATCTCAATATTCAACGCAACATGACATTGTCATCTTTCACATTCTATGCATCTCTGTCGTCGTTGTTTGAACTCATGAATAATCCATAATTCATAGACGTAGTGAAAGAGTGTATTGAAAAAAATATACCTGGCTTTGTTTTCTTGTTTTCTGGGTTTGAAAAGAAAGTATTCGACCAACAGTTTTCAAACCTCATACAAAAAGTTGTTTGATCTGGAAATCATAAGCTTCACTATGCCAGTACCAGTAAGACAATCGAGGAATTACGATAATTTGGTTAAATTATTATTCACTTTACTATTAAGCAAAATAGCCACTAAAAGTATCTGTAAAACTAATTCAACTGTCCCAAGAGAAAAATATCAGTGAAGCATACTGAAAATCTAGTGCTAAGCAGTTTCGAGGGGAGAATGACACGTCTTGCTTTCATCTCATGTCATAAAATTTGATCAGCGCCCAAACCCGCCGCATCTCCCCGAGGCTACAATATCCCAGCGTATATTGCTGCTATATTTTCATCACGATCCACGGTAGTGACGTGGAACGTCGGGAATTCAGCTCTTTGCGATGAATTGTTTGGATCATTGTAATGTTCATGCTAAGATTTGTAATTTTTTTGTTATTTAGGCATTGATGAAATATGATAAGATTCAATAAGATCAGCGTATCCAGTATTTCGCACGTTGCATAATTCCTTGTTTATGTTATGCTATAGTTTCCATTAAAATAGTTTTAATCCTCACCAAAAACATCATCAATTATTTGAATGCCGAATGCGCGACTGACAAATAAAATAATATAAATTCAAATATGGAATAAACAATTGAACTAATTGAAACAAAAACCCAAACAATGGAATGGGTGAAGCAAACCAAAAATTTAAATATAGAACGAACATATCGAATTTTCGTTCCTCCAACCGTCCCATCCTTAATAATCCACAACTCAACTAGCTGGCTTATGTTCCCGCGATGTTATGAGGCGATACAATGTGCCAGGTATTGTGTTGGTAAATAAACTGCGGAACTGGTGCGTCGCTGCAAGGGTTGTCATACGCTGTGATACTCTATTGACAATAACTATGTCAAACCGTCTAGGGTTGTCAATATTACAGAGCTTTGAAATAATCTCTGTGGTCAATTTTGTAGTTATCATAGAAGTTTTATAGATTTGAATTTGAAGACAGGTTCTGCATGTTGATATATTGTATTTTCACTTGAATATGGAATACTCCGTCTTTGTAAGACTTCTCGAATACTGACAATAACTGTCAATTGTGTCAGGACTATCAAAGCTCTAGGGTTTTAATATTACGAACAGTAACTTTAGAATTATTGTACCTACTCGGTGTCGGATATTACAATGTGTTGTCAGTTATTGTGTAATACATATTTTACTAGATTGTGTCTAAGTACAAAGTAGGTAATACTTACGGAATATATTTGTGAATAAGGTCCATTAAATATGTAATTAATAATGCCTTTGATAGATCAAAATAAAATGTACTTGCACAATCAGAATATGTTTTACATTTAAAAAAATGTTATTTATTTAAGTAGGCCAATGGTGCGAGCCTAGATATTTAAAATTTTGTACCATTGAATTATTGCATACCAAACAAGTCACATTCCACGCGGAAACGCGTTAAAACCACAGTATCGTTCAGTAATAACGCGGCGAACGTTTTACAACGTTTTCGCACGTAACCAAGATCGTATCTGTACGTTATAAATTTGCCGTAAATTCCGCTCCGATATTACTTCTGGCAAACACATCTACTCTACGACAAATCGAACAATAAAATGTTTTGAAGACATTTTTGTTGATTTGATTTTTGATTTGCTGGTTAGTAATCTCCACATCTTAACTTTCCATTCCTGAAATTGCGACAATGCGCTTATTCCTATTGTATTGGTGAAGTTCTCGACTCGCAGGTTCACCGTAGTCGTCTTTTACCAGAGAAGTCTTACAAAATGGTGCATCCTTCCAGAGTAAAGTTTACGTCATGCTTACACACACACACTCACGCATGTTACCCCAAAGGGGTAGTCAGAGTCGCAACTAGTGCACCCACTTTTCGCCGTGCGTATTCCGTCTCACGATGTGACGGGGCTAGCCTATCGCCATATCTGGCACAAATTCCAGACTTCAGGCTGAAATTGCATAGAAAAACCTAATATCATGCTTAAGCTTAGATAATAATATAATATTACTAGATAACAAAACGGTTTCACTTTACGGTTCAACGGATCGCGTCTCTCAGCACTCGCCTATGAATAGGTTGAAACTTGTTGGCGATTCTGTCCAAGTATACGTGAGTGCAACCGTTGTTATCTATTAATGTGATATGACTCGCGTAAGTTTTAATAGATAACATAATATTGATATATTTAATACATAACATTGATATATTTAATTGTAGCCTACCGAAGTTCATTGAAGCAGCATATAAATGTGTAGAACAAAGATAAAAAACGTAAGTTACTAATAATATTAAGGAGATGCTTATATCATGTATTACTTATAGCATCGTATTGGTTGTAAATTGTAGTTGATGTTATAATTTAGTGTAATAAATAAATAAATCAATAAATAAAATAATGTCCACCCAAGAATTGTAGCGATCTGTTATTTTGTAGCCACTTAAAAGAAGTATTAAATGGAGAGTATCCCGTCCTCACACCCGCCACTACAACTCCTGTAAGCCAGGATCAGTAATGGCACGCATTTTATGACACCAAGCGGTGAAGCTCGGCGAGTATCAGGGAACACTAGTCTGTCTTTATCCCGCAACGAAATTAATCAAATAGAAAGATAGGGAGGAGTTGGAAATATTAATTGTCCCTTGTTCCCTCCATAGCAAAGCGGGAGACAAAATAATGAACTAAGGAGGCATTTTAACCTCAAGTATAGATACGTTTACAAATATAAAAGTCAATTGTAAAGCACCACGGATTCAAATTAAATTAAAGGGTTCTATCATTTGAGCTGTCAATTTTGATTCCAATAATAGGCATGGCGAAAACCGCCAGAAAGCACAGAAATTCCATCTAGTCTCTACAAGGTACATGTAGTATACAGTTCCGGATGTTATTTGCATACTATCTAACATTATGTTGCGCTCATCATGCCAAAGACTACACTCCCTAAGTACATGATGAGTGGACTGTTCATATTCGCAACCAGGTGTAGAGCATGGGACACATAGGACAATCAACCAGCCTAAATGAGAATAGTTTAACCCTAAAGTTACCATGGCCGGTAAGGATTAAATAACAAACATACTCTTGCATTTATTTTATAACTAGATTGTTGTACATTTTCTGTATAAAAATTAGTCCATGCAATTCGAGGACTCTTTCTATCTTGTATGCCAAATTGTATCGCAATCTATTCACTGTATTTTTTCTTGTCTGTTAACAAACATCTTTACAAACTTTTACATAATACAAAGAGGAACTTGTATAACAAATAAAATTTATTTTTGTTATTCATCCGTGAATTTTCCTGACATTCACAACAGGAAGTTCGGTTCTTACACATCCGCCTGTTTTCTTCGTATCATTGTAATATTAGTAATATTATTTCGAGTCTAATTAAAAGTTATGTAATTACGAAGGAGTCGACACGTTTCTCGGAATATCGAATGTATACTGTAGTTAGAATTGTATAGTAACTTTTTAATTGGCATCTACAGTTAGTTGTGAAATGAACATCGTGTAAAAGAATACATAGTAAAAGTATTTTTTTTAACTAGAAATATTATAATGAAGTTTTCAGTCGTTAATAAAAGTAATTATTTATTTTTTGTCTGCCTTGATGGCGTAGCTACATTGTGTGTGTGGTACGACTAGCACTATGAGGTCCAGGTTTCTAATTCCAGGTTGGGCAAAGTGATATTGGGTTTTTCTTCTCAGTATCAGTGCGAATCTGGAATTTATGCTCGTTATAACGATAGGCTCGCTCCCTATCACATCATGGGTTAGAACACAAAGACGAAAAGTAGGCGTTCTGGTTGCACCTCTGCCTACCCCTTCGGGGATAAAGGCGTAGTGTATATTTGTTTATCAATATTACTTAATAGATTATACTTGAAACGCTCATTCAAGCTAGTCTCAGAACGTCACAAACTTATGGGGGTTTTACATCTTGTGTACGACGCTTGTTATCCATATTTGGCTATCTTACCACAAACAAAAATGTCCCCTAAAACACAAAACTCATGAGCTTACTAATTATCGATTATAATTAATAAGTCTATTTCAAACATCACTTAAGTCAGAAAGTAACTAAATACGAAGCTATTTCAAAGATAAAACCGAAACTTTAAGGCTCATTTTTCATTTAGTAATAAAAGGGACAGGAGCTTTGATATCCTGTTAAAATAGCCCCGGGAAACGTTTCCGCCCTATTACCCTGCTCGGCCGGTCGGGGCCGGGAGTGGCTGTGACGTCACGGGACTCAAAGCAGCTATGAACAGTAAAGTATTGTGGAAAAAGGTGTTTTCTAGGCATTGCTTTGATTGATGGTCTAGTATAGGAAGTGTTTTTTATAGCTTACTTTTATTGTGAATCTATAGGTTTGGAGTTCAATGCTAAAGGAACCAAAATACGTTTGAAGTATTACCCTCTTAACGCCAGCAAGGCTTCGATGATTGTTGTGAATGTATTTAGGAAATAGGGGAATAACCTAACCTTGAGGTGGCCTATTTGCTCATTTATTTTTTCGGGCTCAGTGTAATGATTGGGCGTAGAATATGCTCGATGCATTGATGTCGGATGTTTACAGACTATCATATCGAGTTGTACTATCATATTTGTGCAAGCGAACAATAACCAGCCTTAAAAGCTTTAAAAATGCGTAAATTTTTAAATTAAACGGACACTATCATACTCATTATAAAACAAATAAAGCCCAGAAGAATAAAGTGTAAGGCAAGAGCCGCAACAAAATGGCTGATTTGGTTCTCATTCGTCTTCGAATGTCAACCAAATAATATGTAACATCAACATGTAAGGGAAACAAACGAGACGTTACCCCTAATTCGTGCATTATCGATGGCCATCATCCATCAAGTCCTATAAAGGGCGCGGACGGACAAATTCTTGCTCGGGGTAAGGGTACGGTCCGCATATGTTTTGGCAACTCCTAATTTGATTTGTGAGTTTCGAACCAAAATGAGAAGGCTCTCGCCTCGTGGTAAATGTTTGTCAATATAGTAAAATTTTATATTTCTGGCTTATGTACGTGCTTCTTATAAGCTTCCGTGTAATGTACTTTTGATATTAAATACGAAGACCAGGTTTCATCCACGGTCAGGTAATGCTAAGGCCCTTATCACAATGGTGAATTGCAAACGAGTTCACGGCGAGGCGAAGGCCCTGCATGCTCGTCCAGTTTAATAAGACCATTAAGAAAAAATACAGTCTAAAATACGCAATAATTCCTATATTCCACGAATCAATTACAGTGTTATTAAAAAAAAAGAAATAACCTGGAATAGCTCAAGCTGTTTCATAAAGTAAACTATGAGACTTTATAACTATCTAAAAATATGTTACAGCGCAGTCCTACATCAAATTAGATGTTATGAACTCTAATAAAAGGGATACAAAGAATGCGAAGCAAGTCAGCTGCATTCCCAACAAATATTAAACTTAGTTTAAAATATACTTCAAACTGCATTGAGGGTTTAAACATACAGACATTGAAATAAGTTGTATCCCAATAAAATATTTCACTTATATTTGAAACGAAATTTCAGTTTACTATTTATTTCCAAGATTTTATTTAATACATATACACTCACGCCTGTGATCCCCGTAGGGGTAGGCAGAGGCGCAACTAGTGCACCCACTTTTCGCCATTATTCCGTCCCATGATGTGATAGGGGGCGAGCCTATCGCCATATCGGGCACAAATTCCAGACTCCGAGCTGATACTGAATAGAAAAACTCAACATCACTTTGCCCGACCCGGGGATCGAACCCGAGACCTCAGCTTTGCAGTCGTACCATAATACAAATACGCCACCGAGGCAGTTTTATTTAATAAATCAAGTAATTGTTTATTTATAAATAAGTTAGCTTGTATATTTAGTTCTAACTAAAGGACGAGTTTCCAGAAACAATAAATATTTGTAATAACAAAACTGTGTTTATTCAGAAACATACAATATTTTAGTACCTATCCAAAAATGATAGATGTTTAATAATATTATAATGGTTTACGTTCTACATAGTTACTATTAACGGCTTTACGCTTTTCTTAATCTAAGTATCTGCTGTAAGCACCCATAAAGAAAGTCGCATTTTTCTTCTGTTATTTACGATGCAATTAACTTTTCGCGTAGTGCTGCCTGATGAAGTTTATGGCTCATTTGGAGAATTTCTTCGGTGCTTTTATTTACCTTGCTGTTCATTTTCATCCATATCTGATCTAAAATTGGGATTTGCTGCTCAGTATTAGCCTGGAGTCTAGAATTTGTGCCTAATATTATGATAGACTCGCCCCCTATCATATAGGACGGAACATACATTCCGAATAGTGGGTGACCTGGTTGCACCTCTGCCTACTTCACATCGCGATATTTATATGTGGGCGACGTTCTTTATTTTCATTTCTTGTTATTGCAAGATATTGGCTAAATGAAATACAAAAAAGTGGGCAAATAAAATTTATCCACCTTAGAGCTTACTTTCTTAGAGTCGAGATTTTTAAAATAAATAAACTATACAAATTGTCCGGGAAACTATATTAAAGTAAGCTCTACTCTTCTTCTTTTCTTCGTGCTCTAGACGAATTGGTTTGGTTCGCAATAAATGCAGCTGGCACAGAGCGGTGCCGCGCCTTACCTGCATGCATAAGTTTCCTTTATCTCTGAATAAACTACATAGGTACATACACTATGTGATTGCTTTATTCTGTCTTATAGTAATGACTAAATGAATAAAAACACAATTATGTGCTATTTAATTTGTGTTATACAAATACATAGTAACATTTTCGGGCACTTTGTTTGATTTTGTAGGTTTTTTTGTCGTCGAATACAACCCATGAATGGTAAATACCTACTAGAGTGTACTACTATAAGTCGCGGCACGAAACTCTAGCGGTGACCGTTATTGCGCAGAAGTAAAAAATAAGGTGCCTTGGCGGGGTACAGGGGTGAAGGGCGAGCGTGCGTTGCGCCGATTGGCTCTCCAGTCGTACTCCGTCCCCCGTGCCGATACGACGCTCCGCGCACTTCCAGTGTACAGTCGCGTTCTGAATTGTTTTGTTGTCATCGTTAATTTTTGTTGTTGTTTTTTGTTAAGTTTGTTTTGTTGATTTGTTTGTTGTGTTTGATTTGGTTCTTATGTAATTCGGACTTAATATAAAAATTATTATTATTTGGTATTTAATATAAAAATTTACAAATCCGATAGTGTATTTATTTTTCTACTCCCCATAAACTTGTTAAAAATTATATTGTAGGTGTTACCTACAATATAATTTTTAACAAGTTTATGGGGTGGGTGAAGTAATATTACTTAAGTAATATTTGCGTGCGTGACAGTACCCATACGCAGTTAAGTTCCACATTTTGTTCACCGCTAGACTGACTATTTGACTTTACATTAAAACATTATTTTGCTGTTTTTAATTAAGCAATTAAATTACTAATTTGTATTGCGTGCGCGACGGTACCCATGCGCAGCTATCCCCTCCACGTTTCGCTCAGCGCTAGAGTTTCGTGCCGGGACATATACCTCTGTGTGTGCCAATTAAATTAATTGATCTAGTGGCTATAAAGGTTTGCTACAAAATATTTTCTATGGTAAATACCAGATTTATCAATATTCTGACGGCGATTGGTTTTTGAGTATTATGTTAGATAATATATTAAATTAGTGAAATCCGGGGTACGATGTTAAGATTTTTTTTTTATATATCTAATAATTTACTCAACGATGCACACACTAGAATCTTAGTACTTTAATATAAACGCATTGTCATATATAACTTCAACTGCCTTCGAAGTGAAGCCACGAAATCTATTATGATCGCGAGTTTCCTCTCGACTGTCACTCAGCGTTGTACGTCGCGCGCAGAGCGTGCCCCGACACGGCAAATTGGATCCAAACTCGGGCGAACAACCGAGCCCATGCTGTGTAATATAGTTAAATGTTTCATATAGATACATATTTTTATGTTGTGAGAATCTCTGAAGGAAAATGGCGCGCTTATAATGTGAGTTTCTAAGGTCTGGCATAACGCTGACAACAATAACATTTACAATTTCAATTATTGCTGAGTACTACATGCCACTGAAATGCATTCTTCTGGAGAACAATAAATTTTGGTGTTCTTAGTATTACTACTAGCCTTGTAGGTGTTGATCACACGAGCGATTTTATGAGACGCTTGTTTGAGCTCCATAAACCTATCGCTCAACTAGTGGGTCAGTGACTCGCCCGTTGTGATGTGTTATTGTTATATTTTGTTATTTTTATGTACGTAATAACATAGCTATAAGTATTGTAACTTACTAATTCTATGGGTAAATATCCTGAAATAAATACAATTTAATTTAATTTTTATTGGGTATTTGGTAATATTTTTAAAGCTAATCTAGTCTAGATACACATATCTTAAGAGACAATCGTCCTGACTAGCCGACATGACCGCTCAATTGCTGTTGCATTTCGCGCGCTCAGTAAGCTTACCAGAGTTCGAAAAACATCTCCAGTAGTGTCCTTTAAGTTTGACAACGTTTCCACGATTCGTCTAGCATATTTTATGTATAGTGACTTCTTACCATCAGATTACCTATTGCTAGTTTACACTTCTCTTAATTCTCAAAAACATAACTAAAAGGAATATACTATAGTTTCCGACAAAATGTCTGAACACTAAAATCCTCTTCCGTTCCCCAACGTGATATATTCCTTTTTAATCTTACCGATAATGGAGAAATCAATAACGAAACGGGGCCGCGTCCATGGCATCCAATTCGTGATAAAATAATTGCGAAGACGTTCCGGCGACGTCGCGTAAACGTTGCGGCGACGGGCCGGGGTCGCGGCCATTGGTACAGTTGTGTTGGATTTCTTTAAGACGGTTTTATGCTTTAAGATTGTTTTAGGCTAGTGGTTGAGTGTTAAAATTGTTGGAGTTCCGGCGTCTAGTTACTGTATTTTCAGTATTCTGATTTATACCAAATTTCGACGGTTGGCAGGTTAAAGCGACATTAAAAAAAAAATTAACTATGTTCGAAAGACGTAGGGAAATGTGCTGATTCCAAATCTGTATTAAACTTAATGTCGCAAAAATGTTGTTTAAGTCAACTGGCCTGGGAACCGTCGATATTAAGTTAGAGTTTAAAGCAATGGGTTCCTAAAGGTCGAAAACCACAAATGAAGATTTTAATTATTTGGAATTTATAAGCAATGCATCGCTTCGAAACTAAAGAAGATTGCGCAGATTCTCAAAATACCTTATAAACCTGTTCGGGGAAAATGAGTATATCTGAAATTATTATTATTATACGTTACTACATCAGTCTCTTATACACGTTATTCCTACCACAATCTTCTTCTTAGTCGTTACACTCTTGGCAGAGTGGTCGTGGTCGTCACCTCAGGGTTTGAGGCTCACTTGACAATCTTGCGCTTGATTATCATGTACAATAATATACAAAAACATTTACGCTTGCGGTATTCAAAACTACAAAAAATATACCTATTACGAGTTACACCGTTTTCGTTTTGGTGGTACGAAATAATCTCATTAGTAGCTTTACAGACCGCAATTTGTAACATAAAAAAATAAATACACACACAAAATATACGCCATGCGAAAGTCTGTGCAAATGGTCGTATAATAAAATCTAAAATACTGTTTGGTCGTAAAGTTTTTGTTGTCCTCGTAAACCGTTCCACTGAGTAAAGTCGTTAGGAACGTAACAGGTGTGTTCTGGCTGTAAAAAAGCGCCATATTAGTGATGTAACATAATCGTATTCGCTTATATTTTACCATTCGCTTTCGCATTCGTAAAATAGAATGAGAATAATCATCTACAGGCATAAAGTTTAATCATAATTAGAAGAAAATGTTAATTCGTAAATTAATTAAGCCCGTGTTATTTCATCCATCAAGTAAAGTTAACGATCTTTATAGACTGGATGAGCGCGCAGCTTCGCCTCGCTGTGAATCGCTTGTAATTCGTCAGTGTGATAAGAGTCTTAAGTTTGCCTGACCACGGATGAAACGACCTGACCTAAAGCTGGCATAATTTTAGCAACCGTTGATGGCAGCACCGTGTCCCGTTGTTCGTTATTATTAACCGACTTCAAAAAGGAGGTTCTGTATTCGATCCGTATGTATGTATGTATGTAAATTTGTATGGTCGCGAGTTTCTCAAAAACTACTAGTCCGATTTGGTTGTGGTTTTCGATATTGAAATGTATATTTTTCAGGAAAGGTTTTAGTTTATAATTTATGAAGATCTTCGGAGATACACAATGGAAGTCTTCAGTAACTAACAGCAGATGACTCGGGAATGCTGCAATCGTATATCTATGATGTATTGTTTACACAATTCTATAATTAACTAATAAAAAAGCAATAAATAAAAACTTTTTAACAAAAAATAAACTGACTTCAAAACCACTACAAATCAAAAAATAATTAAAATTTGTATTGGCTATATATATGTATGTTTGGAGTTGGTGCCTAATTTAAATTGAACAATGTTTTCGTATATTTATTTGTGTATTTCCTTAGCTTAGCTGGCAATTTAAATTAGGCATCCACTCCAAAAAATATACGTTTATATTAAGCGAATACAATTTTTTTTTTATTTGTAGTGGTTTTGAAGTCGGTTTATTTTTTTTATATTTAGACACAACATTTCTCAAAGTTATGGTTAGTTACGTCTTGACTAATCTGCTCTTAAACTTTTAATCGGTGCTTAACCTTATCTCACTCAAAACATGGGTTACCTTCTGCTTCGTAAAGACGCACACAGATTAACAAGTATGTACGGTCGACACTCGACACAGATTATAACCTTATAATGCCTTAATTCATCGAGATCAAAATCGCGAAGCAGATTATCGAAATCCATTTTTGATAAAAATCACAGTACTCCGCCTTTACAACAGTAGTTTATCTTAAAATACACAAATATAGTTGATCAGCTGTAAGTCAAAACCCGCCACCTTGTCTCTTAAGTAGGTTTAAACTAGGCCACGGCGATGCTTAATTTTGACAGCTATTTAAGCAATGCTTAAATACCTCTTAAAGCTAAAATAAGCTTACACAGACACACTCGCACCTTTTTATGTCCGAAGGGGTAGGCAGAGGCGCAACTAGTGCACCCACTTTTCGCCGTTAATCCGTCCCATGATGTGATAGGGGCGAGCCTATCGCCATATCGGGCACAAATTCCAGGTTTCGGGCTGATACTGAATAGAAAAATCCAATAGGTATCACTTTGCCCGACCTGAGGATCGAACCCGATACCTTCACTGTAGTCGTACTGTAATACAACTACGCCACCGAGGCAGTCTAAATGTATAAAAATGTTAATTTTAAATTTATAACAGCTGACAAGAATCCACTGCGATCCGTTGTTATTGCTTTGTTGCGCATCGCCTAGAGAAATAGGTCAGCCATGCTTAGGGAGTCGTGCAGTGTAAGTTAAAAAAATATGAGCTGAGGACGAGTTTTGTACCTATAAATACATTGTTACATCCACTCTGCCAATATTAGCTTTCCTTACAGCGTAGGTACAATGGCGATATTAGTTGAGCAAGGCAATGGTTAATAATAAAATTATAATCAATAAAATAATAATAAAATCAAACTAACTGAAATATAAGGAAAGAAATGTCGGATTTTATTGGTTATTTATTATATATTTACTTATTATAATCATTGTTTATCTAATGTGCGGCTACTTCGAAGGAATCATCATATAAAAAAACACAGAAGATAATGTTTGATTATTGTGTTCTAAGGTTCAATAACCCGTGCAGAGATTTCAATTTACCATGTCAACGTGAGTTACCAGGGTTTGGAATTTGTGCTCGATACGGTGGTACGCTCATTTTCTATCATATTATCAAGCTTTCAGATAAGCTTGAAGATCCGGAGAAAACTAGTTGCAATTCTTCTTGGAAATTAATTATTTATAACTAGCTTTTGCTTGCGGCTGCGCCCGCGTGAAAGAGTATTCCTGGGATAAAAAGTTGCTTTAAACCTTTCCAGAGTCTCTAACTATCTCGATATCATCGAAACCCGTTTGGTAGTTTTTGAGTTTATCGCGTACAGAGGTGGCGGGATACTTTGTTTTATACTATGTAAGGTAGGATAATAAAGTTTTTTTTTTCGCCATAAAGTGAAATCCAAATGAAAAGCCATTATAATGTTTCAGGGCGGCGCTGCTTAGTGATTTTACCTACTCACGTTCGGAGCTATCTACAATACTATTACATGTATTATTACTGTTTATTCACTTACCACCAACCAACCCGGCAGTCTTGTTGAAAAAGTCACACACCAAAATTTCTCACCTGGCTATACAAATACTCTGCTAAAATTATATTTTATTTGCGCGAAAATACACTGTCGGGCAAAAAAGTGATGCATGAATAAAGTCGGCGGTTGTGACATATTATACGAGCCAGAGGGCGCAAGGGCGCGCCTTTGTCAATTTTTTGATGTATTTTTTTACATATAGAAACCTAATGGATTGAATTTTCACGCTAACACCCTTTATATCTATGGAACTTTAAGGGTAGAGTCGTTGATTTTATTAGAGTAATGAAATATTTATAGTAAAAAAACCGTTGCTTTGTTGGTATAGAATCTAGTTCCTAGATGGTCTGGATTCGATTTACAGATAACACACGTAGTCAGTGACGCGTGATAGCACTAGTTTCGCCTCTCTTTAACCTTTACGATATGAAATCGTAAATTTGTATTGTATCAATTGAAATCCTCCTAGCCAGTTTCGGCCACGGCGGCCAATCTCAATGGAGATCAGCCAGGTACGCAGGAGATATTATAGTGCACAAGTGTGTGCGCAATACACAGGTGCACTCGCTATTCCTTCACTCTCATAGTCCGGTGAGACGGCAATCCGACATGACCGGAGAGAGATCAGGCGCAGGACCAACGGCTTTACGTGCTTTCCGAGGCACGGGGGTATCACACCGCCAACTTCCTGACTCCGAGCTGCGACTGAGTAAATTTTAAGATGGAAAAACCCAGTCACAATTTTTTTGGCTCGACCCGGGAATCGAACCCAGGACCTCAGCGTGCAAATCGTACTCGTAATGCGTACGCAATACCACTACGCCACCGAGGCAGTTGTATCAATTATTGTTATCATAAAGTTAGTTGACGAAACTAATAACATTAAATAACACATTCATTTCATTCAACACAATGACACCAGGTGTAAACAACAATGTAATTGTATTAATTGCGATTGCGTCGCAAAACCCATTAATTTAGTTTCAAATAGATGAAGCATTAGTTAAGTACTTGAACAGTGTTTTGGCAGTATAGTATTGACATTAATTATGTGGGCTGATGTTATACGAATAGACGTATTTTTTTAAGAGATATTGATAACACAAACACACACACACACTCACGTTTTTTATCTCCAAAGAGATAGGCAGAGGCGTAACTTGTGCACCCACTTTTAGCCGTGCGTTTTCCGATATTGATATTAGCTTTTTTTGTCAGCAGGCCATACAACTAATAATAATTATCCGTTCTGTATAATATCATATAACTAGCTATGTCCCTTCTACTTACATATTTTTTCGTACTAATTAATTCATTAGTACATTTCCGCTTGAATTTAGGAAGATATTTAGATATTTGTTTAATAAGTAATAATTCAAGCCCTGCTTATATATATAGATGTATGGGAAAACCCTATGTATATGGACACCGGTGGCCGTCGCGGGGCTTGACGAGTCAACACGTAACTTAAAAGTCAAAGCATTTTGTGTGAAATTATGTGGTTTATACAAGCATCGGAGAATTGGCACCAGCTGCATAATATTCAAATACGGTTTAATTAAGAGTTACATGATAAGACATCAATATAAGCTAGGTTAAGGCTTAAATTATTAGGATCTAGTTAACATACTAACTTTGAACTCGTCAAAGAGTCGAACGTTTGTGTATTGGGAGAAAGAAGGCCATTAATCTACGTTATAATGTTCGGTATATACGCCTTTGTAACTGAAAAACCTTTTGGTCTAGACAACGACTGACTGATATTGATAAATGGAAGGGATCTTAAAATGCTTACAGTGTTATATTCTTAGTAATGTTTTACTATTTTTTTTTGTTTTCTACTTATTGAGTATGAACTCATCAGTTTTGACTATTTCACAGTATCTCATTATGCCCAGTACATGCCTACACCATAATGTCTGTTGAGTTGTAATACACCAGACACAAATATAGGAATAATTACCGTGAGAGGGTCTTGAATTTGAAGACCTTTGTAACACAAAACATTCAAAGAAATCGTCCTAATTTGATTCATATGACTTAATCCAATCACCAACCGCATAAATAAATAGTCCATGACCAAACTTCAGCCAATCATCAGTCATAATATCAGTCGTTACTATAAATTCACCAAATTATCATACAAATCACTCATCCAACCGCCATTACATAAATGACACATGCCTACAAATAGTATACTTACGACCACATATAAATGGCCACGTTCCATGCATCGGTCATTGGCAAAGCATAACCTCGCAAACATAAAGATCATATCTCACATATATCGATTGTAGTTACCACCTTTCACTCCGGGGCGTTCGTTGCATCGATAAATTCAAATATAAAATTCGTTCGCATAGTGGCTATAAATAATTTTGCAATGCAGTGTAGGGCTGCCAGTCATAAGTCGTGTAATTCGGATTTGAAAATCTATCATCGCTGAATTCGCTGGCGATGTGAATTAAGTTGTGTGAAAAATGAAGTATTTAGATATCATTTATTTTTATCTATACTATGAATACTTTAATTTTTCAATTTTTCAAGAGATGAGCATGAATATCATCAAATAAAATCCTATCCTGACCGATTTCGACCATGGTGGCCAATCTTGCCAGAAATCAGCCAGGTACGCAGGAGATTTTATTTGCGCAATACACTGGTGAACTCGCTATTCCTTCACTCTCATAGTCCGGTGAGCCGGCAACCCGTCATAACCGGAGAGAGATCAGGCACAGGACCAACGGCTTTACGTGCGCCCCGAGGCACGGGGGTATCACACCGCCAACTTCCTGACTCCGAGCTGTAATTGAGTATTTTTTAAGATTGAAGTACCCAGTAACTATGTTTTTGGCCTGACCCGGGATTCGAACCCAGGACCTTAGCGCGCAAATAAAACTACGCCACCGAGGCAGTAAAATATTATTAATTGCCCTACAATCACGTCCTATAACTTCAAGTTGCGAGGGGCTGCACACTCGAGCGCTTTTTATTTGTAGACATATCTTTTTTTATTCTTAGTTTGGCAAAGTGACTTCGCTGCACCTGATGTTAAGCGAAGTGAAGTCCAAAGAAAATGTCGACCGTCAATGGACAAGATTATCCCTTAACGGTCGGCACAATTATGCCGGCCTGCTAATTGCTTCTTCACGCTCCGCATATGTCATGTTACTTAAAATTGGAACGTTAATTCATAATTTCAAAATAGGAATACATATTTTGCAGTCGATCAATATTTCAAAATAAGAATAAAAGTTAATCAGTCAGCTTGCTGCGTGCTGACCCTGCGGCGTGTCTCGCATGACGTGCAACTTAATTTATTTGTCACTGGCATGTTACTGGCATGACTTTTTTTTCAATCATACTGGATATCCAGTTACAATGCCATGGATTAATAAGACAGTCTGAAATTTTCAGTAGATAAAGTTCGTAGCCGCAATGTCAAGTATTACGTCGTAGCAAGTATTGCAAACAATTATCGCACTTAATTACTGCTACCAATATTCGTGTTTAGCATATCTGTCGAAAGGCTCATATACGTTAACGCGGGCGAGAATTTTTAGTAGATGGATGCTTGCTGGAAACAGAAAAAACCGTTGGTGGCCGATTTCAAAGACAATAGGTCCGGTGTCTTACCGATACAAATGTACAATTCACTAACATTTTTGTTTCTGATGTAGGAGACGTACAAACGAAAACCTTAAAAATATCTTGTAATTAAGACTAGGTGTGACTTTAAAAAATACGCAATAATTTATGTTCATATAGATATTTGTACATTTTGAATCTGTCAACTATTCGTTTTAGAGAAACTAATCCCTTAATTTAACTA
Organism: Lapara coniferarum; assembly: GCA_949316025.1. Taxonomy (NCBI): domain Eukaryota; kingdom Metazoa; phylum Arthropoda; class Insecta; order Lepidoptera; family Sphingidae; genus Lapara; species Lapara coniferarum. The sequence goes on from OX438932.1 coordinate 11,889,073, forward strand.
GGTTATTTCAAGACAAACAAAGTTTCATTACAGCATCAGCTACAGTTTCGCTAACAAAGTTTGTATTGCCGTAACTTTATTGTTATCACTAAGTTCTGTTAGTGAGACGCATAACTACATATTAATTAGTTGCCTTCGGTAATGCAAATTAGAAATTGTTAGAGTAGAAAATTATTTATTGTAACATACATACAAACTCACGCTCTTTATTCCCGAAGGGGTGGGCAGAGGCGTAACTACTGCAGACATTTTTCACTGTGCGTATTCTGTCCCATGATGTGATAGGGGGCGAGCCTATCATCATATCGGGCACAAATTCCAGACTCGGATGAAAAACGTTTCCCTGTATTTTTACGGTACAAAAATAGCCCATAATTATGTTAAATTAAGATAGGGTCTATCTGAGTACCAAATTCCCTTTAAATCCGTTCAACGAGTCATGTGAATACCTTGTTTTATTTCTAACAAACTTCCAGAAAATTTACAATATCGTCGATTTATAATGATAGTAAGTTTTGTTTTTGCGCTAAGTCCAACTGAAGAGTTTTAAACGACCCCTAAGAGTACCTTTATTTTGGGCAATTTGTAGTATAATTGGCAATCCAACATGTCAAAAGTCGCCGCGTCACGCTGTGTCACTCTCTATAGTCATTATGCGTTACTGGTCCTGAGGCATGATTCTCTATGACATTGTTAACTCGTAACGCGGCCGCGTCACGTTCACTTCGTGTAATGTGCGTAAAATGGTATTCTGTATGCCAATTTCCATAGTAATAAACGCGATGAGTTACGTTACGCGCTTGTTACGAGCGGTGAAAATAACGCGTGTCATAGAGAATAAGGGGGCTGGACTGGAAATGCTCGTGGAAGAGTCCTTATGAGCATGATTTTGAACTTTTTGGCTAAATAGTTGTTTTAAGAATAGTCAACCAGCTTGATTCGAAAGTATTTTATTTTATTTATTTAGATACACCACCGATAGTTCACACAGTAACATAGAGTATGTTATGTTTATCTGCTAATCTGCTATTTCCTCGAATGATGATGTTAGGAATTTAATTACTGTGTACTAGAAGACTTATTACCAAAATGTTTAAGGATCAAGAGTACTGTGAAAAGCATTATAATTAAAAACTCTCAAATACGATGTTATTGTCTATGGGCTGCAGTAGCGCTTAACATCACGCGAGAAACTTGCTCGTCTCATCATTCAAACGTCTCTAAAAAGTGCTCTACCCACTACCAGGCCCCCAAAATATGTATACGCCATATATAATTTATTATAATTACTATTTGTGTACATACCTAATTTTTTATTGAGTAAAATCCCATTTAGTATAATATTAATATCAAAGTTATATAATTGACTCTTCCTAAGTACTGTGTCTACTTTTACCAAATGTGTCATTGTGTTTATATATGTATATACCTATAATTGTGTTGTATGTAACCCGTATAACATGTATTTTTGTATTTATCAGACAGGTCTGGTTTCCCCGCGTCCAAAACAAGCGCCCCCCTATTGTACCTAAGAGCCCTGTTGAAAGGTTCGAATTCTGTTATCGCTTTTTTTTTTTTTTTTTTTAAAACGGCCATCTTCGGCTCATTAGGGACGGCTGCGGGCTTCCTCCGACTCACGTCTAAGTTGTCGTCCGCAACCGCCCCTGCGCGTACCGCGTTTTTGCGGTCCTTTTTTCCCCTGTTGCGGGGGCTCAGAAGCCCCCGAAACACCGTATCGTGTCCGCTTTTTGGTGTCCGAGGCAGCGTGAGACACGCTGCCTTGGACATGTCCATCACGGGGGCCACAGAAGTTGGCTAGACTAATGGGTGGGCGGCACGTCCCGCCCACCCGTGACCCCCGGAGGCCCCTATTAGTCGCCTTTTACGACAGGCAGGGGATACCGTGGTGGAATTCTCCAAACGCCCCCAATCCACAGGGCGGGAGACGTCGGTCAGTCGTCCACCCGACGCCTCCTACGTCTCGTCTGGCGGCGGGAGGGATCACCACTGCGCTGGCGATCCCTCTCGGCACTCTCCTTCCGCGAGAGGACCGCCTCGCAGAAGTGGGCCACCGCCTGCCAGGCCTCCCGGCCGCCGACCATGGAAGCGACCACGGCCGGCAGCGAGAGGTCTTCTCCGACGACTGTTTTGAGAGCGCTGCGCTCCTCATCCCAGGCTGGACAACACTCCAACGTATGTTGGGCCGTGTCCATTGGGCAGTTGTCACAATAGTGACACACGGCCGACTCCTCTACACCTACCACCCGAAACAGGAACTCACCGAAGCAGCCATGCCCGGTGAGCACCTGCGTCAGGCGGTATGTTGCCGCTCCGTGGCGCCTGTCCAGCCATTCGGCAAAGACAGGACGCACTGCCTCTACGACCCGGTGCCCCCACGACGGGGCCTCCAGCCTGAGACGCCACTCCTCCACGGCGGCTCGCCGTAAGGCGGCCCTCTTGGCCTCCACCTCCTATTCTGTTATCGCTAACAATTTATCGTAACGATTACTTTTAACCTTGTTTAAGTGTTTATTAATGCTCTTTTCTAATGTTTTAACCATTAAACCTTTTTATTTATTTATATTAACAGCAATTTCGTGTGTAAAAATTTATTGATTTTGCTTTTGTGATATGCTTCTACTAAATTGTTCATAAATATACGTCCATATCCCGAAGTAGAAGATACAGGTGCATATTAGTCTCTTCACAATCAACTGAGATCATGATATTATAGGTGGACCGATGACTTGGCAAAGGCCGCAGGAACGCGCTGGATGCGGGCCACTTTTGACAAGTCCATCTGGAAATCTTTGGGGGAGGCCTATGTTCAGCAGTGGAAGTCATGTGGCTGATGATGATGATATTAAAGTGGAAAATTTAAAATCTCTTACGTGTTTTTGAGGAAACCTACATACTTATGAATTTACATAACTTTTGAAGGTATGTGAAGTTTCCCAACCCGCTCCAAACCAGCGCGGAAGACAAAGGCCTAAACCCCCAATGTGAAGACGATCGGTGGAATGGTATATAATACAGACGATATTTTAATGGGTTGCGAGCGCCTTCTGCGCTCACCCACAAGACCGGTGTGCTTGTATAAGCCGACTCTCGTCAGGCTAACAAGAGTATAGTCAGGGACAAAAAAAAAAAAAAAAAAAAAAAAAAAAAAATTATCACCATTACTTCACTTGAGTTTTTTTTAATCTCTATATAACTCGAAACTACTCTCATAGAGATCCGTAATTATTATGATAAGTAAGTCCAATAAAGCGATAATATATTTTTAAGTGCTATTTAAAATGATATTGCCTATTTTAGAGCTCCTAAATAAGCAATGTGCCAATATAGAGTTTCGGATGCTAAAACCAACAGTACTTACCATATAATTACAAACTGTGGAATGCTAATGCGTCGGTAGGAGTTCATAGAGCACTGCACAATGGATAAACGCGTGGATAAACTCATCTACACAGAATTATACAGTTTCGTTGATCAATCAATATTTAGTTTTATTCAGTTTTCATATGGGTGTTAAATACTTAATTATTAATTTCACTCTTTTTTGCTACATTGATGAATTTGTGTACATATTGTTATACTTATTGGGATTTTTATAATACTGAAACAATTTCAATATTATACATAACTAGTAGTGCTCGCGGCTCCGCCCGCGTGAAAACGTTTTTCCGGGACAAAAATATTTTCCCGGGATAAATAGTAACCTATAGCACTCAGGAGTTATGTAGCTTCCTATTAGTGAAAGAATTTTCAAAATCGGTTCAGTAGTTCCTGAGATTAGCGCGTTCAAACAAACAAACTCTTCAGCTTTATAATATTAGTATAGATGAATTCGATATATAAAAAAGTATACTATACTGACAAATTAATTTACACTCCCAAAAAATAATAGCTATTTATCAACCAATAACTTTCGCTCATAGATCCATCCAAAAGATATATTTAGTACAAAAGTAATCAAAAAAGTATTAATACGTTTTCTGTTACTCAGGAATACGGGCTATATGTGCGTCTCGGAAAAATATTCTCAGAATTACTTTTTACACTCACAAAATTCTATTTATGTTGGTGGTGATTCCTAGTTTCAATGTCTTTGATCACGGCGACATGATTGTATCGACTAGCAGGGAATATTTATGCATCACTAGGTATTTTATCCGGCTTTACTCTATTTAGCGGTTGAGTCAATGCCAGACCAGTAATAAAAAATCAGTAAATTACTACCTACACTAAGAATCCAATTTACTTCCGCAAATAAATTACAAATCTATCAAAACAAAAACTCATTTCCTAATATTTGTCCATGTGTGCATTCCGAACCACTGGCTGTAGCGCATTGTGCCAGCGACGCTATTTGCATAGTTTATAGAGTCGCGTAAACATTGACGCCTCGCGCTGGCGCGTCAATTGTAGCCAGCTCTATTTTAGTAGAGTTAGTCGTGTAGCTAACTCTGTTGCTGTTGAATACGTTGGAAGGTTTTAAATTGTTAGGTACATCTATATTGATTAAACAGTAACGTTAGCAGACAATGTAGTTGAAAATTGGGTAGATTTTTGTATACAATTCTGTTTTGAAATTTGTGGATCATTTCACAATTTTACAAAAATATTTAATGAACTGTTGACGAGGTCATTTTATATATTGTGCCACTGTCTATTGCCCTTGCATTATTGTATTGCTGGGCACGGGTCTCTTATACAGTACTAGCAACTAACGAGATGGTTTGGGCCCGTCGTCTACCATACAAACTTAGCATTCTGGTAGAATTCACAATATGATTTCAAATCTAGTAATTATTGAGGAATGTCATAACAAATAATGTAAGGTATTTAATACGTAACTTTAAAAACTCAATATCAAGTCAGACTTCCGTTACGGCGGCACTGTTCACTCCCGCTGGATCATCTTTGCTTGATTTATTAATTAACTGAATTATTAAAATTAATTAACGTTAAAAATATCCTCCATTCGCTTAAATGTGACATTTTCTCTCAGGGGAAATGGAAAATGTTTAGGAACTTTACAAAGTGAAAAAGCATTATATTAAAAAAGTTTTCAGCAATACATTTTAAGATAACTTGAGCATCGTTTTGATTTAGGTAACATTTGTTTAATGAGTTGCACTGTGATTACTGTTTATCGTCCAAACTCTGGAGTGTCTGTAATTTTATCGAGCAAGCACTTTTACAAGCAAATTTTCATTTAGATATTGGACAGGATAAGACACAAGTCAGCTGCGTATGACCACATTTTTTCGTAGAATTACTGAATTATGTAATCAATTTCTTTGGAACCTGTTTACAATACGAGTAATTATTTATTTTATTTTGTACATTCATCATTACAAGATACACATTGTAATAAAAAAACAAACTGAGGCACGTCACGCTTTAACCCCTAAAGGGCTAGGCAGGGTGGGTGAAAAGCCCAATATCACTTTACCTGACACGGGATTCGAGCCCGGGAACTAAGACCGGGTCTAACATTCAATAAATATGCCCATAATGTTGTTACAGTGACAGCGCTCCGCGAGCATTGGGATGAGGCTAACGCGCGCGTGCTTCAGCGTAAGGCGCAGCTCGACGCGATGCTCGGCGACTCACAGCGGTACGAGGCACGCAGGCGCGACGCAGACGCGTGGCTCTCACGCATGGAGACACGGCTGGCCGCCATGCCGCCACCTGGGCATACTGCTGATGTGCTCGAGATGCAGCTTCGGGAACAAAAGGTATTCTTATATGATAGTATGGACAGTCTTAAATACTACAACCTTACCTCATACAAAATAGATTTTTTCTACTACTGACTGAGAAGATAAATTAAGTCACTTACCAGATGGTAAGCGTTAGCTTTCCGCCATAAACAGTAGCACCCCACATTACCTGTACTATTGCATCTTAAGTCACAAAATACGCCGTTATAAGAAAATGATTCAAACCGCACACAAAGATGCGTTATACTGTTGCTTGATGGCATTTATAGACGCAGCGTACCCTTTAATCAAATCGTCATTTTAATCTTAAAAAAATACTCAGTCGCAGCTCGGAGTCAGGAAGTTGGCGGTGTGATACCCCCGTGCCTCGGAAAGCACGTAAAGCCGTTGGTCCTGTGCCTGATCTCTCTCCGGTCATGTCGGATTGCCGTCTCGCCGGACTATTAGAGTGAAGGAATAGCGAGTGCACCTGTGTATTGCGCATCCACTTGTGCACTATAATATCTACTGCGTACCTGGCTCATCTCCGTTGAGATTGGCCGCCGTGGCTGAAACTGGCTAGGAGGATTTCATTTTAATCGAAACACCTTTCAGTTGCCTAATCCGGGAATCGAATAAACGACTCTACAAATTCTCTACAGCTACAATAAACAAGGAAATAAAATGTATTCCGTAACTAAGATATAGAAAACAATCACTCCGCCAAATGAAAAAGTAAACAACGTCGATAGAATCGGTCGTAAAACAAATGGGCGTAAGAAGCGAAAACTATTGTGGGAATATCGTCCCATTACGGACACGGGCGGGCCATATGTTGCAGAATAGAACCTATTATCCGCTGTTTTATACATTTTCGATCGTTATATCGCAGGTTGTTTCAAACTTTAACGATTTTCGATTTAGTATCAGTCGGGAGTCTAGAATTTATGCGCGATGTGGCGATAGGCTCGCCCCTATCACATCATAGGGCGGAATACGCACGGCGAAAAGTGGGTGCAATAGTTACACCTCTACCTGCCCATTCGGAGATAAAAGGCGTGAGTGTATTGTTTCAAACCGTCTGTAAATGTTAAGGCTCGCTGGTGGTTAGATTTTTCTCGCATTTTGTATTGGCCCACGTAGGTAAGTGTGTCGTATTCTGGGATTAGTATGATTATATCCGGTTCAAACAGGCCGGCATAACTGTGTCGACTGGCGAGGGATTATCATCGCTCGTCAGATGACACTTTATCTAGACCCCACTCTGGTTACCATGAGGTGCAGTGTGGTTACATACCATACCAGCAATGTATTATATACTGCCCACTGCTGAGCACGGGCCTCCTCCACAATTGAGAGGGTTAAGGCCTTACTCTACCACGCTGGCATAGCGTGGATTGGCAGACGTCACATACCTTCGAAATTCAGAGAACTTTTCAGGTATCCGGGTTTCCTCACGATATTTTTCTTTACCCGTAACCTTGTGGTTACTTGACCGTGCCAAATAAAAATATAATTAGATCATTATTTTTTGTAGTATAACTTCGTCGTCTTTAAATACCTATTATGGAATTCCGTACAACCATTTTTCGCATGCCGTTTTCGTAAACATACAGACAAAAAAAAATTACATGCAGAGAACCACAATATAATAACGATGTTGAGAAACTTTACTTCTCAATTTTGTGCTCTTCAGTTGTTTGCTTGTAGGTTAAATAAGTTTCAACTTTTCGTATATTCAGCTCCATTACAAAGGGTTAAGAACAATACGCCGAGTTTACACAACCGGCCTATAATTAAACACAAGTGCTACAACAGAGTATAATATAACGAGTAGCCCTGTGAATATGTAATGAGGAATTTGAGAGGCGTCCTCCATCCCTCCGGCGCCAATTATCCACGATTTACGACAACTTGAAGTAACTTTACATTATACTTTACCTGAGGAGACTCAGGAATGTAGGTGAGTGCTTCAGGACGTGGTTAACTTGTACAATGTCCGTAGTTTGAATTTGGGTCTTAGGGAGTTGTGGTCGGAAACGAAATTATAAGGTTGGCCTCGAATAGCATTGGCTTTGTTTTCATCGTCAGTACTCCAGCGATTTGTAGACAATAGCCAGTGTATTTGAATGAAATCCTCCTAGCCAGTTTCGGCCACGGCGGCCAATCTCAACGGAGATCAGCCAGGTACGCAGGAGATATTATAGTGCACAAGTGTGTGCGCAATACACAGGTGCACTCGCTATTCCTTCACTCTCATAGTCCGGTGAGACGGCAGTCCGACATGACCGGAGAGAGATCAGGCGCAGGACCAACGGCTTTACGTGCTTTCCGAGGCACGGGGGTATCACACCGCCAACTTCCTGACTCCGAGCTGCGACTGAGTAAATTTTAAGATGAAAAAACCCAGTCACAATTTTTTTGGCTCGACCCGGGATTCGAACCCAGGACCTCAGCGCGCAAATCGTACTCGTAATGCGTACGCAATACCACTACGCCACCGAGGCAGTCAATGTATTTACTGGGTATTCAGCTAGTGTGATTAATGTTTTGTAATTATTAGAAGTACGGACGCTCAGTAAATGATAAATAATAAAATAATTGTTACAAGAAAAGCTAACTAGCTTTTTACACATTGAATACTTATACAGTACCGTATTTTTTCGTATTGATTAGTAAAAAGATTTCTTTTCCAATACCAACTAATACGTACCTATTAATATTTCTACATGTATGTCTCTATTTTTAACCTGCACATTTAATTGCAGTCGTTCCACGCGGAAGTGCATCAGTACAAGCACCAGATCGAGTTGTTCGGCCAGCTGACGCAGCGTCTCATTGCCGTCTACCGCAATGACGACACCTCTCGCATTAAGCGCTCCACCGAGGCCATTAATCATAGATACAACGAACTGAATAATAGGTGAGGTTTAAAGAGCGAGATTTGATTCCTTGTTTAACGCCATCTCTTGGGTAAATTAGAAACTAAAAATAGCGCCATCTGTGGGACGGGGAATGTGACATAAAACATTGCTACATCACCTTGCGTTAACGAGTTTGTTACGCTACTTTTACTTTATTGGTTGTAATTTATATAAGTTAACATTTTTCAAATCCAACAGTATTTATTGTGTAGATATGTAGTATTGCTTTTAGATTTCAATGTTATACAAGAGTACGTGTAACGGAATACTAGAGATTTCTTTACTTTACAACTAAATTGAACAGCGCCATCTATAATTTCGGTGCGTGACTTGAAGCCTGGTTGTGATGTTTGGTTCTAAAATTATTATTTTATCATTTCATCGGTAAATGTATTTTTAAAGTTGTATTATTTTTATGAAATCTTTCAAAACCTTCATTCATTGCACATCGAGTCATAAAACCAACTGAAAATGGCTAACCATTTTTTTATCATTGTAGAAATTTAAAATTCGTAAGGTTTTTTGTGTTTCCGCTAGAGGGCACACACCCTACAGATACTTCAACACTAGATGGCGTGCTACATAAGTTTTTGTGCTTAGAGTAAATTTTCGTGTATTTTAGTGTTTTGCTTTTACAGCATCGTCGCTCGCGGTAAAGCGCTTCATTCAGCGGTATCATCGCTGCAGAACTTCGACCGTTCGCTCGAGAACTTCGTCGCGTGGCTGAGTGAAGGGGAATCGTTGCTGGACGCTGCTGAGAGAGATCCACATCTGCTCAAGGTATGTAAACAAAAATCAAATTACTTGATTTATACAATGTAAACGCAGAATAGTTTCAAGCTTTGGAATAGTTTACCGGCGCACGTGTTCCCTCCTTCCTATAATCCTGGGTCCTTCCGCCGTAGCGTGAAGAAGCAGCTCATTAGGCCGGCATGATTATGTTGAATGGCATGAGATAACCATCTGCTGCCATTTGATACTCTATCTGGACTGCATCGCGCTTACCATCAGGTGAGGTGCAGTCACTTTGCCGTACCCGAATAAAAAAAATAAAAAAGCAGCCGAAACGGTTTTAATTTTTGCACACGAGTAGACTATGTCCTTTTTTTTTGTTTTCGCGGAGAAAGTGCGTTACCACTACCGCCCGGCCTTCGTGGGGGGCGACCGAGCGGTTATGTTGGGGTCACCGTGCCTTACGACCCGGCGTTGAGCCGCCCGGAGAGATGGAAAACATCGGGCGACCGCCGGGCCGAGTCCCTAACCTATGTACACCGCACGGCATACCAACCAAAACTCCGCGGTGGCCATCTTCGGCGCATTAGGGACGGCTGCGGGCTTCCTCTGACGAATGTCTAAGTTGTCGTCCGCAACCGCCCCTGCGCTGTGCCGCCTGGTGCGGCCCGTCTCCTTTGTGGGGGGCTCAGACGCCCCCGCGCTGCGAAGGAGGCTCTCAGCGTCTACGGCAGCGTGAGGCCAACCAGCCACGCTGCCGTCCATCACGGGGGTCACAACAATATTGTGTAATGACGGACAGCCCCCTGCCGCCCGCCCGTGACCCCCGGTGGCCCCTATTAGTCGCCTTTTACGACAGGCCATACCGTGGTGGAATTCTCCAAACGCCCCCAATCCACAGGGCGGGAGTAGACTATGTCCTGCTTTAACACATAGGCTACTTATTATCACGGTAATTTACTCCCACGGAAAATAATGGTAAAAATCCATTTTATTAAACAGATTTCGCTGGTGTCGTACACTGTTTAGGGACTTTTATAGTGGGAAAGACTACTTACGCAGGTGAAACCGCGATAAAACACGCATTAAAACTTCTATAACTTGTTAAACCTGACGCTAGGTGGCGCTATTTTAAGTTTCAACATTTTATACACCGGGGCTTGTTCCGTTGTCTCTTCTACAGCGTCATCTCTGTAAACTGGACGGTACTACGAGGCCGCATGTTCGTAAGTTTCTGAAAGACGCGAACCACGACTGAAAAGGTTCATGTAACTCTCGCTGAAAATTTTCTATTTAAGTTGCCGCGATGTGGCACTACTAGTATACTTACAATAATTCATCTGTAGGTCATAGAATTGTGCAGACAGCAGTTTTTTAATCACACAACCAAATGTGAACTGCATAGTATTATAGTCGGATGAATTGATCGATTGCCACCTTGAGATGTCGATATAGTTTTTACAGATATTCTTTAGATAGTTTCCCATTGTTGCTTTTTGGAAGAAATACTTAAAGATGTGGAACCTACCTAAATGGACCATCGGATACCTACCAATTATAATAAACTGAGAAAATATATCATAGTAAAATACCTAGTAAGCCGTCTCAGAAATGGAAACCCAGCAGTGGTGTTACATTATAATACAGGGCTAGATTTTTTATATTTATTAAAAAATATATTCTATTCTACTTCTTTTGATTTCTTTACAAAAATGGAGCCTCAGTTCGCAGCTTTTAGCAGTAAAACATAAACGTGGAACAATATAGCAGAATGTGATGTCATTAGACGAGGAGCGCGCGGAATTCGCAAGACGCGACACAGTTTGCACAAGTTCCCGGGAACTTACCGGGAATTCGGGTTCAGTTGTAAAATCATGGGATAATACAAGGGTTGGGTACCTGCTAACATTTCTTTAACGATCGTTATCATTAAAGTTGGAAGTTTTGATTTAGTTTTATAAAGTTTTGCTTCTGTATCTTGGGTTTGTGAATTTTAACCATTATTAATCCTTGGTAATATTTAATATCCACTGTCTACATTGAATTTAGATATCAATAATATCATTTACATACTATAAAAACTTGTAAATATTGTTTAGTATTTAATGAGGTCAAAACAGCTGAATCAATATATAAATTGATTATATATTATTATCTTGTCGTAAAGCTTCTGCATTCCTACTTATAGCATAATACTAGCAAAACGGCAAGTCTGGTTTGAGCATTTATTGTGCATTCCAAATTGCAAGCAAATGATTTTGGAGCTCTGAGACGTATATTACGTTGATTATCTAAAAACATGTTACCTAAAATTACAAAGAAAATTTGCTATCATAAAAGTCTCAATCATAAAAGAATTCATTCCATAAGTCGCATTGATAAGGATACATTCCGTACGCGCCGGCATAGATCCAATGTGGGAAAGTTTTCGCCGCTCAATAGAATCCAGAGTTCCTACAATGACATCCAGACTTCTTTTTCTGTTGATATCTTCTCAAATTCCAAAGTGAATTTTTTTTGGGCGGTAGGTGTAAATAAATATAGACGTACCTTTTTGCTGTCCCAAAATTTTATTAAGTAATCCAGTTATATTTTAGTTTTACTGTTTAATTTTTCATCACAGTGACACAGTACTTGGTCATTAACAACACTGGATGTAAACTAATTACTTTACCAACACCACCTGCTAGCACCATACTTATATACTATGGCACACCTTGCTGAGATCCAAGCGACCCAACACAGACTTGAAGAAAGCTTTTCCATGAAAATGGCTGAACTTGAGACGCAGCTGCAATCTGGAGGCTCTTCTAAAGATACAGTGGCTCGTGTAGCTGAAGAGTTCCGCACCTTCCGCGAGCTTGTTTTTAGCATGCTCCGACTACTACGACAACAAGTCACCGAGTGCTCCCGTATGGTGGATGTCATAGAGACTAGACATCGAAGAAAAGCACTACTGTTTCTAGGTGTCCCAGAGTCCGACAAGGAAGACTGCGCCACTACGGTTCTTGGTATCATCAACGGAACGATGGCGTTAAACAATATTGCTCTCAGCTCATTCAGTGTCTGTCATCGAATCGGGACTCCTTCCAAGGATCACGTTCGGCCTATCCTCGTCAGGTTCTCCGAGGTCAACCACAGGTCTGCTGTTTGGAGGACAAAGTCGAAACTGAAGGGTTCCTCCATATCGGTCAGGGAATTTCTGACAAGAGCCCGACAGGCGGTTTTCACTAAGGCTCGGCTACACTTTGGGATGAGATCGTGCTGGACTCAGGACGGCTCAATTATAATCAAAGTATCGGATGGTAGTCGCATGAAGATCTCCTCAATCGGCGAGCTGGACGAGCTAACGTCCAAATATCCGAAAGCAGCTGACCAATCTACACATCCTACACGTAGAACTGCTCCAGGGAATGCGAAGCCACGTAAGAACTGATGTCCATCATCCATGAAAATATTAGTGCTTTATATTTACGCTTCAGGTTAACCACTTTCAATAATAAAAGCAAATTTCTGTAGCAATCAGCAGGTAGCTTCAATTCAATTCAATTCTTTAGTTTATGGCAGCAGGTAGCTTACTAATTTGAGGCATCTGAAGTTGACACTTGACATTGACAACAACTGTCATTTCTGTTTGTCATTTTTTAGTGGTCAGTGTTGTTAGCCGCAAAATTAATGTGTCGCAGGCAGGTAGTGTAGTGACACCCTCTCAACCGTTAAAAAAAAAATAAAAATAAAAATTATGTATTCAATTAGGATGTGGTGCCATCTATCCGTTTTCGACATGTATATTTACAAACATTTTATTTTTAAGTTTCGAGGCATTTTTATTTTTATTTCTGTCTGTTTAAAATTTAGATATTTTTTTTTTAAGTATTGTATCTAAGTTATGAGCTGGCGGGTGGTGTAGAGATTGAATTTTGTGAACAGTAGCGTACGTTTTTGTTTTGTTTAGGCGATTTATAATTATATTATATTTATATATATTGTATTTATATATCTATTTTATATTATGCTTTCAGATGACGATTCATACCATTCTGCACTTGATTCTTCCACTATATCCACCAATGATAGTTTCTGTTCTGCTGATGATGGGCTTGGCGAGGTGCTGAGTGAATCTTTTAATAAACCTCCTCATACTCTCATTAATATTTGCCACATAAACGCTCAAAGCATACCAAGGCACTTCAGTGATCTGTCCGATACTTTCAGCAACGCTAACGTTCATGCCGTCCTAGTGTCGGAGACATGGCTCAAACCTAACCTTCTCTCTGCTGCTTACCCTCTCCCTGGCTTTATTTTAATTCGTAACGATCGAACTGACAGGAGGGGTGGCGGCGTCGCTATCTATCTCCGAAGCGTATTTCCCTTTAAAATTCTATCGTCTTCCTCTTCTACCTATTCTGCTTCTGCGGAACATCTTTTCCTCGAGGTTTGGGCCCAAGGAGTGAAATTCCTACTCGGAGTAGTTTACTGTCCTCCCTCTGTTGACTATTTCTCCAGTCTCGAGTCGATTCTGGACTCTATAGGGTCACAATATGCACATCATATCATCATGGGTGATTTCAACACCAATCTCCTTGTCCCATCTTCCTATCGCTCCCGTAAACTCCTAGATGTCATTGAGTCTGCCAGTTTGCATGTCCTGCCGCTACAACCGACTCATCACAACATAGACGGGGAGGATACCTGGTTAGACTTGATCCTCTCATCCACCCCTTCCTTCGTTTCCCATCATGGTCAATTTCCTGCTCCTGGCTTTTCTCACCACGACCTCATATTCCTACGTTACGCCCTTAAACCCCCTAAATCCTCGCCTAAGGTTTTGCATGTCCGTTCTTTTGGACGCATGGATGTCGGTAAATTAAGGAAGGACGCCTCCAATCTCAACTGGGAAGAATTTTTTGCAGCCTCCTCAGTTGATGACAAAGTAAAAATCTTCAACACGGTTATCCTTGGTTTATACGATATCCATGCACCTGTTAGAAGAACTAAAATAAAGCGACCCCCTGCACCTTGGATGACGAAGGGAGTTCGGATGGCTATGAGACGCAGGGACCGAGCCTTTCGCAGATACAGGAGAGATCGTTCTGAGGACAACTGGGCCCTATTTAAAGTTGCTAGAAATCGGTGTAACCAAATGATACGCAAAGCAAAACGCCACTATATCCTTAATAACATAACCTCCTTGTCGCCATCTGCTACTTGGAAGTTTCTCAGGACCTTAGGTATTGGCAAAACAAAGCAGCAAGAGTTCCGGAGTACAATTGGTTTGGATGATATCAACTCTCATTTCACAACCACCACTTTGTTGGATCCCCAAACCAAATGCCTCACGCAACGCTTTATCGCTGGCCTTCCCTGTGCCAATGTCGGTCCCTTTCACTTTTCTTCAGTGGCATCGTGTGAGATCAAGAAGATAATCCTCTCCATTAAATCCAATGCAATAGGCTGCGACAACATCAGTCGCCGTATGATCATACCTATCTTGGATTTACTTCTCCCGGCCATTTCCCATATCATCAATCATTCCTTGAACACTGGCACCTTTCCATCTTTATGGCGGAAAGCTCATGTCATACCCCTCCCCAAAATTCCTAACCCTTCCCTTCCTAGTCATTTTCGTCCAATATCCATTCTTCCTTTTCTATCAAAGGTGTTAGAGGCATGTGCTCATAAACAACTTTCCGCCTTCATTTCTCGGAACGGGCTATTAAGTCCACTACAGTCTGGTTTCAGACCAGGTCATAGCACTGTTTCCGCGCTCCTCAAAGTGACTGGCGATATCAGGGAGGGTATGGAGGGCACCATGATCACTGTGTTGGCTCTGGTGGACTTTTCCAATGCCTTCAATACCGTCAGTCACGACATCCTTCTTTCCATCCTCTCCCATCTAATGATCTCTCACGATGCACTGAAATGGTTCTCGAGCTATCTTCGAGGGCGCCAGCAATCGGTGCGTCTAGAAGACTCTTCGTCGAATTGGCGCGACATTGATTCTGGTGTCCCTCAAGGCGGTATACTTTCTCCCCTACTTTTCTCTGTTTTCATTAATCTCATTTCAAAAAATCTTCAATGTGCGTATCATTTGTACGCCGATGACTTACAAATATATGCTCAAGCCAGTGTTGAGAGTATGTGTACGGCAATCGCGAAAGTCAATAGTGACTTAGAAAGCATACAGACCTGGTCTCACAATTTCGGCCTAGCTGTAAACCCGTCTAAATGCCAGGCGATTTTTGTAGGCAGCCCACGTTTGATGAACAGAGTTCTCAATCTATCACTTCCACCTGTTGTTTTTAATGGCTCAATCATCGCCGTGAGCTCCACAGTCAAAGATCTCGGACTTCATATTGACACTACTCTCAGCTGGCGAGAGCAAGTAACTAATGTTTCTCGAAAGGTCACGGGTACGCTTCGCGCTCTCTATCGCTTAAAGAACTTCCTTTCACCTAAGACCAAGAAGATGCTCGTGCAAACCCTAGTGTTCCCGGTAATCGACTATGGTGACGTGTGCTATTTTGACCTGAATGCAGACCTTCTCAACAAACTTGACCGTCTTCTAAATAACTGCATTCGATTTGTTTTTAATCTTCGTAAGTACGACCATGTCTCTGCCTATCGTTCCCAACTTAAGTGGCTACCCATACGTGAACGTCGTAATTTGCGTGCACTTACTACCCTGTTTGGTTTACTTCATTCTCCCACCCCACCATCTTATTTAACTCCCTTCTTCCAATTCTTAGGTTCGGACCACGATAAAAACTTACGCTCTTCAAATAATCTTCTTCTTCTTTGTCCCCCACACCGCTCTGATTTTATCCATTCTTCTTTCCCGGTTCAATCTATCCTGTTATGGAATTCGCTCCCTCCTGACATTAGGAAGGCTACGAACCGTTGCACGTTTAAAATGAAAGTTCGTGAGCTGTTGCTTCAAAAGGTATCAGAAACTCTACACTAGCATTTTATTTCTTCTCTCACTTATTTTTCTGCAAAGCATAAATACGTATATATATATGTACTGTATGTATGTGTATGTATTTATATACATAATATTATTGCATATATATTATAGCATTATTGTATTATTATATTATGTTACATCTGTTTGTATATAATTTACATTATAGAATATTTTATGTATCATAGTCACATTTAATATCCATTTTTTTTTGTTTCCTCTTATAATATATATTCATATCATTTTCATTTATTTTTAATTTTTTTTATATACACCTGCTTCATTTCATCTCCACATCACCCAAAGGTAGACTGGTAGATAATGCCTAAGGCATTAAGTCCGCCTATGTACATTTTTGTATATAAAGTTAAATAAATAAATAAATTTCAAAAGAAAAGTGCTGCAATCATGCTTGTCGGACAATTGATTTGTGCCTTTTAAGCTGTTTTGAATGGTTCTTTTTAATTTTGTTAAAACTTAAGTATGTAATTTTTAATTTTAGTAGTAATGTTATTTTATTCATCTTTTTTAGTTTATGTTTGTTACGTCAGATTCTTTTAATTGTTTTGGATATTTTGATTTGATTGCTTTTCTTTTAATTTTAATTTTATTGTTTTTATTTTTATATAAATGCTGTCTCACACCTGTCATTAGTGAGTAGACTCGTCCATATGTGGGTAATATTAATTAAGCTTGCTTAGTCTATTAACTGTTGGTGTGTCATTAAATAAAAAAAAATAAAAAAAAAAAAAAAAAAAAAAAAATTCCATAATATAGCAATATTTAAAAAACGTATTATAAGTAATGTCATATATCACCACTAAAACCTCGGGGCAAAATGAATCTCAGATAATGTTATTTTCGCTTGGATTTACGTGAAAATTTTAATAAGGGCAAGAAAAAATTGTATAAAAATGGCGACGGCTCCCAGGCTAATTTCTCAAATATTATCACCCCTATAATTCCAATCTCAAGATGGATGAAAATTTTCCAGCTTCGAAAATTTGGAGATTTCTCTTGGAAATAGAATACTTTGTAATGTCTGGAAAAAGACAAGACTTTCTCATCATATTATATGTTGCACAACTGTTTTTTGTGTAACTATATACGACAAGTGCATGTTATATACCAAAACATGACGTGGTATTTATTTTATTGCGTTTATCACTCTAATAACTCTAGGTATGACGCACCTCAAAAAATATAATTTTACTGCAAATAATCCTTCATTCAAAACCTACTTTGCCTGCTTAGTGCTCATCTTACTCTCAGTAACATTATAAATGCGAATGTTTGCGAAAATTTTTGGATGATTGTTAGAAGTAAACGCACCAATTGCTGAACGAATTTATATGAAACTAGCTTTTGCCCGCGGCTCCGCCCGCTTTAAAAAGTTTTTCCGGGATAAAAGTCCCGCTTTATATTTTCCCGGGATAAAAAGTAGTAGTAGCCTATGTGTTAATCCAGGACATAATCTACCCGTGTGCCAAATTTCATGGAAATCCGTTCAGTAGTTTGTGCGTGAAAGAGTAACAAACATCCATACATCCAAACATCCATACATTCTTACAAACTTTCGCCTTTATAATATTAGTAGGATTTGGCGGAGACTGGTTTACCATATACACTAGTTTTTATCTCTGTAATTTGCGCCTGTTAGAAATAATTTAATTTAAAAAGGCGTTGGATTCGTTTGATGTTTAACTTTAGTAGTGGAAAATACTTTAAACATGAGCGAAGCCGCGAGAAACATCTAGTTAATAATAAAAATAGATAAAACGGCAATATTTAAAATACATTATCTACATTAAAAAGTAATTTAGGAATTCAAAGCAGCATTACTATGAAAATGTGTTTATTAAAGTAATATAAAGTAGCAAGGGCGCCGGCGCCATGTTATCGCCTTAGACTAACAGTTATCGCATATTTCAACATCACTTAGTTATAAAACGTTTTGAAAGTTGAACGAGAGGGAAAGAGGATAGTTGCCTGTACAAATGTTTACTTTAAGCTTAAATGTATCGCATTATTAACACTTTGTAGCAATATTATGCTTCGTTAGTGAAGTTTAACGATTCTTTTATTAACTTTTATACCTTTCAAGTGAATTGTTAATGTATTATTCTATAAAAATAGGTATTTTGAAGTTAGAAGTGGTAGAGACGCGCTCTATGTCATAAATTTCAGTTTTGAGAGGTAAAGCATTTTAAAAGAGTATGTGATGACTGATGGTTACAATTTAATATGTTCTGTATGGTTATGGTGGCAGGAGTTATATAAAATTTTCTTTATTTTCGAATTTTCAACCTCTTTTTAATAGTCGACTACGCTCCCACTAGTTATAATGGTTGGTTGGTTATAATTTGCCACTATGTTAGTAATATGATTGAAGATTTAAAATTTATATGTCTATTTTTTTGCAGGTAAGTGAAAGACCTTTCGGGAAGATAAGTAAAACCATAGTAACGGTAAGTTCTTTATTAAATTAATACGAGACGTAAATGATTCTTCCTAATGACTGAACCCAGAACCTCGAGACTCTCATTTAGCTCGTTAAAAAAGAACCGGTATAATAAAAAACGTAAATCCTAACGTCTCCGTGATCTTCCGGCGGAGTTCCCGGAACTGAAATTTTCGAAACTCGTTTTCACTTTCTTATTGTAGGGCGGCACTTGGTCTAACTTTTCAGCTATTGTTTAGTTCGCGCGCTCTCGTTCGAGTATTTTCCGCGGTTTTTCGGAATTTGTCTCGGATTCAAAAATTCTTTTCAGTTGATTTTTTTATGATGTGTAAAACGAGGCTGTATTTTTATAATACATACATACATATACACTCACGCCTGTTATCCCCGAAGGGGTAGGCAGAGGCGCAACTAGTGCACCCACTTTTCGCCATTATTCCGTCCCATGATGTGATAGGGGGCGAGCCTATCGACATATCGGGCACAAATTCCAGACTCCGAGCTGATACTATATAGAAAAACTCAGTATCACTTTGCCCGACCCGGGGATCGAACCCGAGACCTCAGCTTTGTAGTCGTACTGTAATACAATTTCGCCACCGAGGCAGTCATTCTGATCTATATTTTTATAATCTATTCTAATTATGATCAAGTAAGACATGTTTGACGTAAAATACCATTAATCTACGAAGTTTGAAAATAGAATAGCGTTATATGTTGCAAGTGGAGCTTTTTTTATTGCATTGAATGACGAGACGAGCATGCCGTTCGCCTGATGGTTAGCGATACGACCACCCATAAATAATAGCAGCAACATCCAGCACCTTGAGTTACAAAGTACCTACTGTGTAGAATTCCCCTGCGCTCGTTATCCTGAGACATAAGATGTTAAGTCTCATTATGTCCAGTAGTTACGCTGGCTACAATGTCCTTCGAACCGAATCACAACATTGCATACACTGCTGCTTGGCGGGAGAAATAGATATTGCGGTGGTACCCACCCAGATAGACTCTTAAATATGTGAGACCTACCACCAGTACAAACTTACAGTAGACTTAATGATGTGGATTGAGGTTGGTAAAATTTATAAGCATTATGAAGCTAACTTCATAGAAAAAACGATCGCTTTGTTTCTAAATCAATTATGTAATAAGAAAAGGAATAATAGAAAAGTCCCATTTTAAATGGCATAAAAAAATACTATGTTATTTACAAACCTATTCTAGCATCTCGCTACATCAACATCATGATAATAGGAAAGAGTGTAGATATTTTTAAATTTAATTTATCCCTGCCTCGGTGGCGTAGTTGTATTACAGTACGACTGCAAAGCTGAGGTCTCAGGTTCGATCCCCGGGTCGGGCAAAGTGATATTGAGTTTTTCTATTCAGTATCAGCTCGGAGTCTGGAATTTCTGCCCGATATGGCGATAGGCTCGCCCCCTATCACATCATGGAACGGAATGACGGCGAAAAGTGGATGCACTAGTTGCGCCTCTGCCTACCCCTTCGGGGATATCAGGCGTGAGTGTATATGTATATGTATGTATGTATTATTTTATCCCTGAATATTATATAGGTTGTACGTAGAGTCAGGTGCGTTTCCTTCATATTGAAATGTGACACGCCGCCGTGAGCACGCCCGTGTGCATTATGTATTACTAGGGCAACAATGAGAACGATGACGGTGGGATAAATCCTGACACAATTATTAGTAACGTGACTCTGCTATTTTCTCTGCTGAGTCAATATGGAATGGGAATGACAGTCGGAATGAATGTTTTGAGCTGGGTGCACTGTGCAAAATTGTAACGAGTTGGTGTTTTGCATTATTTCTTTAAGGAGGATGTCATATTTAAAGAACGTATTATGTTTATAACAAAGTACAGAACAGAAAATAAGGCAGTATTATCTGATATTTGGCACATTATTTTCACACATACAGTGGGTTTTTAACATAAGGAGCTCCTAATATATCCTTATTGACATTAACTTGTGAATAAACTTAGAATTTATTTATCTTGTCATCTTATGTCGTGTGGTCACAATGTGTGCGTGGTGCTCTATCTTATATGATCCGCCTTTTATATATTAATATATATTTTATGTATGCTATAATCTATATACGGATATGTTACTATTGACTCTCTATACGTACTTATTAATGTGTTTTGAGGGTGCGACGCAGATTATGTTTTGAGTTGTTAAGCGTCCTTGCCTTTTATAAAGGTACCGATCTCATTACATTTAGGTTTTCTACTGATTGCGTTAAATAAAATGTTGAGTATAGCACCATATTAGGTAATAACCGCTAAGTTCTGCAAAGCAACGCAGTGAAATAGTTATTTTTCGTTTTTAGTCAGCTATTTGCATGCTTCGGTCGTTACCTCCGTTTAGGCTTTTGGGAACGGCTAAAAATTATGTGTTTAATTAGGTTTTTTTTATAATATGAACTAAATTATCATCACCCATACCGTTATAAATTAGCCATTCACCTGTTAAGAGCCAACAATATTTATAAATATTAACATTATCAAGAATCTAGGTCATAGACCAGTAAAAATACCCTGAATAATTTTCTGCCATTTCTCTTGCGTCCCTTCTTGCAACATCAGTTGAATCATACCGTCCAACATTAAAGGTGTGCCTACCCACTATTTATCCGCAACCGCGTGAACGTAATTTAGGCTGAACTTAAATATTTCTTTTAAAAGAATGAGTGTCGTTTTATCCGCTCGAGTGAGCTAAAAGAAAGCTCTCTTCATAACAGGCGAGTGTTTGGCCCCTGGGTCGTTACCCTTCGGCCGTCTCTGAGTTACTGACAGCTATTGTGCCGGCCAATTTTGACATATTTTTTTGTATAAGTACACCATTTATTCCAGAAATATTGTCGTTTCGGTGAGTTGGAAATAACCAATTAATTTCGGTGAAGCTGGATGAAATTTTCTCTGTACATTTTTACTAAACTGAGTATAAATATGTAATACAAGAAGAATAAATGCGTAACTGGTTGATGAAAACTGGAGTAGTTTAAATTTTGATGATTTTAAACTGTAACTATCTAGAAATATTGTAAGAAAACGTCCTACGATTCTCTTTTCCCATAGAGATATATATTTTTCAACTTACACCGTCCATATTCCCTAAACTTACACACACACACACACAAACACACATACACACACTCACGCCTTTTATCCTCGAAGGGGTAGGCAGAGGTGCAACTAATGCACCCACTTTTCGCCGTGCGTATTCCGTCCCATGATGTGATAGGGGTGGGCCTATCGCCATATCGGGCACAAATTACAGACTTCGGGCTGACATTGAATAGAAAAATCTTTCTTTTTTTCTTTCAATATCACTTTGCCCGACCCGGGGATCGAACCCGAGACCCCAGTATTGCAGTCGTACCGTAATAAAACTGGACCACTAACTGAACTGAACCACCGAGGCAGTCTCCCAAACTTCACTGCTTTGAATCAATAAAATTTAAATATCAATACGAATGCTGAATATCGACAACATTTCACAATTCTACGGAACCTGAGCATGTAAATGTGGTTGGATTGGTACACATGTATTTTTCTTGTAACCCCCGACCCCTTCGCCCCCCACTCCCCGGAGCCGAGCGAACTTTTCGACCGAGAAACTTGCAAATCGTTTGTATGCTTTCTGTTGTACGCTCTACGCTTGGCATCAACATTTATTACTTTAAACGACGCTCTTGAATAAATGACAATAAATTCCAGTTTTATTTGTTTTTCGGCTATGATTTGTAAATTGAGTTATTATTGGCCAACTGGACTGTAAGTAGTATTACAAATCTTTACACGTTCAGCCCAGTAACGTTTAATAACGTCACATTAAATGAACACATCGTTTAATCACATATCGTAAATGTGCATAGTATGTATAGGAAATTATTGGGTCACATTGTGAGTATCTGACTAGGCTAGCGTTGGGGCGATCGTGTGAAACAAAAGCAATCCTAACCATAACTTTGAATTACGAATCTGCGGCATTGCCCTGAGCTCCTTACTTTGAGACATTTAATATTGTCTGCATAGGTAAAACTATCTAATTTTCATTTATTAAACCACAGTCTCAAAGTACAAAAGGAATTGCTAAAATTAAATCATTAGACACATTTTGTCGCATGTGTGTTAAATTTCCGAGTCGAGGTAATAGCGCACCTGCTTCAGACCAGCATTGTGTCTAGGCTGAAACTTTGTGCATTAGAATGTCGTTAGCAGGTAGCCACGTGGTGCAAAACAAGAAATTGTTGCATCAGATTAAAGTCCATGTGGAACATTTAACAGAATCAAGCATTGTTTTGGGTAGATTTTTTTGCCAATTCAATGAGGAGACAAGCATTCTGCTCGAGTGATGGTAACCGATACCCCAGCACTTAAACAGAAGCAGGACTTTGAATTACAAACTAAGCGTGGCATTTGATGCGCGTTGCGAACGGTTAAGGAAACCATCGTAAGGAAACCTGCATACCTGAAAAGTTCTCAATAAGAATTTTGAAGGTATGTGAAGTCTACCAACCCGCACTAGGCCAGCGTGGTGGACTAAAGCTTACCCCCTCTTAGTAGTAGAGGAGACCCGTGCCCAGCAGAGGGACAGTATATAATATAGGAATGGTATTATATTTGCCGCGCGTTGCGACCGTATATGCTTATATACGGTCGCAATACGCTTGGTCATGATGACTGCTATCAAGCGAGCGGCTGGCATAAAAAATGATAAGGTGACTGAATTATGAAGTCGTGGTTTCGATTTTAGCTTTACGATGCTATAGACAAAATTACGTTATTACGGCTCGTCACCGCCACCAACAAGGCTTACCAAAGCGGGCACGACCTTCAGTAATGAAGAATACGACAAAGAAGAAGACAAAATTATATAATTATTATGCGTTTCAGATATGTGTTGGTATTATATAGATACTAGGATAAGGAATACGTAAGGACCTATATATAGTTTCCATATGCTTGGAGAAGTTTCATTATTAAAAGCTGGCGGTTTTACTGAACTGTAGTTGTTAGCGAAGTCAGAAACAGTGCTTCGAAGTTTGCCCTAGATTGGTTTTAAACAACGTAATATTTATGCATATGTTATAGTAGTCTGTAGATTTGTTGATACTCAAACACCTTTTAGCTAACATTGGAGCGACGGCCACGAGTCTCTATATTCGTACATTAACAATTTTGACGATCTAGGGTAGGTCAAATGTGTGTTTGCGAACAAAAAAATTTACTTAACTTGTGTATCGTCATACCTAACCATTTTCAATGTAATGTGTGCTGTATCGGGATTCCGTTACTGGGTCCGTATCGATCTATCATGAACCGTCGCCAGAGGGCGCAACCAACCTCGAAATCCGCGAGGAATCGGCTACCATCGGCAAAACCGAAGGACGTCTACCAATGCGCTGCGCTCGCGGTAGGCGACAGGTTTTTTGGGAGAAAAACCGTTGCGACACTTCGATTTCGATCGTGCGAGAAGAAACCGTTGGTGAATCCTCTGCTGTGGACTTATAGCATTTAACCGTTATATTATAGTGTCTTAGACGTTTTACAATTGTGTGCAAGAGTATTGCTGTTGAAGCTGCGCGATCTGCAAGAGTTGGTGAAGCCGGAAAGCATCGGTAAGTGGTAGACGATAAGTTCTCAGTGCCGGATCTCACCGTTTCTCTACAGCGCACATTTTGTTGGAAAATCTGTTGGGTATACCCCCTCGGCAGCTGAAAACTTCAGCTGAACATCTTGTCCAGCCTTCGTGCTGGTACAACTTGGGTGTCGAAAAAGCAACCTTCATAATACAACTCCAAAAAAATTCTTTTCAGTAATGAAGTGCTAAATCACATAATTTCCTATGAAAGAATATTATCTCTAAAAATGAATCCTATCATCTCTCATTATCCTCGTCACGTATGCAGCACAAAAATCACAATAGCCTTAACAGTTGATCAAATAATACCACAATCAATTAGCTGTATCCCACTAACCCGGAAACCATTTACATGGAGCTCAAGCAAAGGTATCTGAAATCATTTGAACTACTTCCATTTGATTCACAACATCCGATGTTTACTCGTACACTTAGGGATGAGATGCTTTCGTATCGAAATTGTTGAAATTGTTATAGAAGCATAATTGTTGCTTTTTTGTTGGTTTGGGGTGATTTTCTTCGTCGGATACTAATTTTAATTCTCCTAAATTTTTACTTAGCTTTGAATCTTTAGTGATTTAGGTAGAACTTTCAAACTTTTAGGTGCTCGGTGCTGTATGTTTACATAACATTTAGATGATAAATGACTTCTAAGATTTCCAAAATATGAAAATGTGTACATAATTTATGTTGTTTTAAAATTTATCCACTTTTTATATTTTATGTAGTTATTTTTTAATAATTATATTATCACACTATATTTTATTAGGAACTAGCATTTACCTGCGGCTCTGCTCGCATGAAAAGGTTTTCCTTGATAAAACAACCTGAGTGCTATTCCAGACAATAATCTATTACTGTGTCAAAGTTCATACAAATGCCTTAAGCCGTTCCGGTGTGACTGAGTAACAAACATTCAAACTTTCTCATTTACTTCTTCTTTATATTAGTATACATATACTTCTACTTCTCATTTATATTAGTATACATTTTGTATGTTACGGAAATCATGGAGGTGTTAGATATTTTTGATGTAACAGCGTAAACTTTTCCAACGAACACAAAATCAATACGCATCGCAAACACGAATCAATTCTGTGTCGCATCACTATACAATCGAGAGCCATAATCAATCTAGCTCGGCTCGTTCCGAAGACGTGTAATTACGTTTTCAATCGACAAAGGAGAAGCAAATTCACCCCCCCCCTCCCCTACCGCCCGCATTCCCCACCCCCCGGCGGAAATTGGGCAACTGTTTCGCCAAGTGTATTTTATACTGTTTGATGCTAATTATTATGTTTGTTTTGGATGTTTTATGTAAATACATGTAAATTTAGATCGTCGTTAAAGATCTGTTACATATAATAAGCTATAAGCTCACATTGTTTCTAAAAAAGTAAAACAGCTGCTATTCGTGTAATTACGGCCTTAGCAGGCTATTTTGGTCCTTTAAAGTAATCGTAGAAGAAAATTCTTTCGCCATTTTGAGCATTAATGAAATTCTGTGAAAGTAACCTAAGTTTTCGTAAAGCATATTATTACACACAAAAATCTCTCTTATTGACTCAGTTTGTAAGTCTATGCTGTCATTGAACTAATTCAGTGTATGTTGTTAAAAAAAATATTATGTTATTTTAAATTTGTATGTGTATTCAACCCCTGTTTAATATCATTCCGAATCTCATGTTTAAATTTAAATACTGAGGAATCCATATAATTATGATATAACCTATCAAAAGAAAAAAGGTTTATAAAAGGAACATGAGAATTATTGTTATAAAATTTAAAGTAGTTTTTCATCGAATTAACTGAATTATTTTTAATAAGTGAATTATTTTTATCTTTAAAACTATATAAGCGAACTAGTTCCCTTTCGGTCAGCATCGTAAACAACAATTGAACCTGCGTTTATGATTGTAAACTCAATGAACGAATATACATGATCGAATGGGAGACTCCATCATTATTGAACTATTAATGTGACAATTCGTCCGGAAAGCTGTGAATTAAATAAATAGCTTTACATATCCGTTAAGTTGTTGTGGTGGTTCGCGGATAATGCCGGCTCTCGATAGTGTTTCGTGATTCGCCGATATTTCTGCGGGTGTGCACTCGTGTGGAATGACTTTCGTGGTGTGGCGCTATCGATAATATTTTATCGACTTTTCCGTAATCAAGTTTTATAGTTTTGCTTTTGTGATATTTTATTTTTTATTCTTACATGGATCCTGACGTGGCGCATCGTAACGGTCCTGTATTCCTAAATCCATTCTAAGTATTTTTTTTACGCTTGTCTGCAATCAGTCCTAAACTATAAATAGACTTGTTCCCTGTAGATTTTATCGTATCGAAGGTGCTCCTCAGCAGGAGACCCTACTTATGCTTGACCACCTGTCACCAAGTCTCTGTATATCATGGCGTTTCAGTCGTTTAGTGTAACTGATAGTTGCTAGTGCGGTAGCTAAGTCATTTGGGTGATTTTCCAGCCGCGTTTTATATTTATTCCCTATTAGTTTTAACTCCTCCTCAACAGTGCTTATGTTCAGAGCTTCATGGATCTCTGTGTTGGTGATGAACCATAGTGCATTTGAAATGGTATGTAATGATATTTTTAAAACTGTATTTTTTCATTGAATTCACCATATATTTCGTGAGAAAAGCTTTGATACATTAAATTATTGATCTCCACACACAAAATGTTTCTGTCAACAAACAAACCAGTCCCCAATAACCCTTTGCAAACATTAAACTTCGCATATTAAATCTCGATATCGACATATGAACCACCCATCCCTATAAGGAAGAATTCGGCCCATTGGCTCGACTAGCCCTTTCGCCCAAATTGATTTATAGTTAGAATAAGAATTTTAGTTAGAATTTTACATTACATAGCATTAAGGGATTACAAACATGGATGCTCCTTTAGGCTTTGATCTCGGCCCTTCATTTTGTTTATGGATTAAAATTTTTCCCGTTTCGCCGTTTTTGGTAAAAGTATAAAAGGTTGGTCGAAATGTGTCTATATTCTGTTTAATTTATTTGAGGAATTGTAGCGTAGGGTTTTGCAATACTGCTTTTAAAACTTTACTTTGGTTTGGAATTTTATGTGTACAGTATATTTTTGTAAGCTCTCGCCTGTATACCTAAAAAGTAGGAAGAAGTGCAACGAGGTTCCTCTCGTACACAATAACATACGCTCACGCGCTCTATCTACGAAGGGGTAGAGCAGAGACGCACTCATTTTTCGCTGTGTATTCCGTCCTATGATGTAAAAAGATAATCCTATCGCCACGAGGCCTATCGTTATGCCAGGTACAGACAATCCCGGGAAAGTCTTTTATAAATTACAGATTCTTACACACACACTCACGCCTTTCCGGAAGGTGTAGGCAGAGGTGCAACTTATGCACCCACTTTTCGCCATGTGAATTCCGTCCCATGATGTGATGGGGGGGGGGGGGGGGGGGGAGGGGAAGCCTACCGCCATATCGGGCACAAATTCCAGACTCCGGGCTGATCCTGAATAGAAAAATCCAATATCACTTAGCCCGACTACACTTTAATATGTTTTGTCTATATAGTTACATACATATACATACCGGGTGGAAGGGAAACGCTCTCGGAAACGAATACAGGTGATAGTATTGGAGATTTCTGACGTGATGGCACTAAAAAAATCGCGATCGCATTGTTACAATTTTAGTAGGATTTTCTCAAATTTCTGTACAGCTTCACGTATGGATAGATAAATCAAACTATTATTCTGAAAGACATAGTAAAAAAGGTCAATATTTCAAAAAAATCGTAATGAAACACGTACATCAGCTGACGGGTTAACGACCGCGTGGCCTGTGGCGGCGCAGCGCGGCGGCCACCGCCTTGTCGGCGACGTCGGCGTTTGCTTTGTAGTGTTTTGTGCGCTTTACATTGCGCGCGCATGAATTACGGAAATACTAAAACCGTAAATATTATCGCTTAGCTTTGCAAATGAATATGGTTTTTCGTTAATGTTATGGTTCTTCTCTCTTACCGTTCCGGTATAGAGAGCGTTTCCCTTCCACCCGGTATACACTCACGCCTGTTATCCCAGAAGGGGTAGGCATAGGCGCAACTAGTGCACCCACTTTTCGCCGTTATTTCGTCCCATGATGTGATAGGGGGCGAGCCTATCGCCATATCGGGCACAAATTCCAGACTCCGAGCTGATACTGAATAGAAAAACTCAATATCACTTTGCCCGACCCGGGGATCGAACCCTAGACCTCAGCTTTACAGTCGTGCTGTAATACAACTACGCCACCGAGGCAGTCTATATAGTTATACCACAAATAAGCAAACCCGCGATAAAACCGTAACCAACTCAAGCGATACACAGGCGAGCGTGGAGTGCAGTGGAGTGGCCGCTGTCTCGCTCCCTAATGCATTTCAAGTGGTTCATCAAGTATTTCGGGGTATTGTTCCTGCGCAGGTTAATTTTATTATAAGTGTATAAGTGGTCGAAAGGATTATGATTAATTGATGGTAGGTGATGAAGAAAGATTTTTCTGATGATTTTATATCGAGACACGCGGCAGCGTGTCAAGCCAAGCAAAAAAAAAAAACTTGTCAAAGCTGCCTAGTGTAGTTTCACCCGAACCATTTGGAGCGACTTTTGACGCCTCTATAACTCAAAATCTATTTAACGTAAATACCTGAGATTTGTTTTGTGTATTCTACCCCCTCAAGTTAACCAGAATCCCAAATTTCATAAATATAGCTCAAACGGTCATTGAGATACTAACATCTAAAAATCGGCATTTTTATCACTGACTGACATATAGATCAAAAACCTAACCCACTTCCAGATGACCTAGAAAGTTGAAATTTGGTGTCCAGGTAGGTAATTGTATGTATACAAAGGAAAAAATCTGAAAACAATACATTTTTAAGATTTGAAACATTTTCCAAGCAATCGGAAAATCTGCATACTATCTATAAATTATCTTCTGAATAATGAACGTTTAGGCGTACACGTCCATTGATGCTTTATTTTACATTAAATACTATTTACCTTGACCCATTAATTACGTTCACTCCGTATTAGGGCATCACTTTTGCTTGAATTTTTCTATAAATTTTCCGACTTTAGACAGAGCTGTTGTGGGACACGGCGATAGGTTCCTATAGATACGTTATAGGCATCAGCAACTCGTTCCCACTCTTCAGTCTTTTAAATTATATATTTACTTCTGTTTCGAGCTCGAATTAAAAATTTCTGATTTCTACAATGTTTATTTACATCTTAAGACGTTTATTATTTTGACATGATATGACATTGGACGTTCTATCATAATACTTGCGAATCATAGAGTTTAAGTATTTATTAAATAGAGGTTTTTATACCAAGAGGACTTCATCGCGTGCACATAGCCGAGTGATGAAGTGGTTTACGGCTTTTAATACATTGTTTATTTGCTTTCTAAAATAAGTAACTTCATGAATATTGATCAAAGGTAACTTCTTACGTAATTGTTTTAATTACTTAACTCAATATTTTAATAAATAACATCTTTACAAAAAGTAATGATATCCCATCAAAAACATAAATGTGAAATGTGGAAGCCAAGTCTAACATTAAGAATATGCGTGCTGGTCGACTTCACCGACAAAAGAATCGAAATCTTAATGGTTGCCAAGCCCTGTAGATTATCCTGAAAATTATTTATAAGAACACAATCCATTCTAAAATAAATTTAAACATAATATTTGTTTGTTTTTCTGCTACGACAATGTATGATGTTTAAAATATAATTTCTTAAATTTGAATAGTCGAATTATTTACACAAAGCAGATAACTTAGTATAAATTTAAGCTCAAGATTTGACTTGGCTAGTTTTATCAGAAAACATTTTTATCGAAGAGTAGGATAGGTTGACTTTACAATATAAAAACAGTAACATAAAGATAAGTTTATTCGCCAAATATAAGAAAAACTGTATGTGAAGACTAGCCAAGTCAAATCTTGAGCTTAAATGTATACTAAGTTATCTGCTTTGTTTAAATAATTCGACTATTCAAATTTAAGAAATTATATTTTTAAATGTCATACATTGTCGTAGCAGAAAAACAAAGACATATTAGTTTAAATTTATTTTAGAATGGATTTTGTTCTTATAAATAATTTTCAGGATAATCTACAGGGCTTGGCAACCATTAAGATTTCGATTCTTTTGTCGGTGAAGTCGACCAGCACGCATATTCTTAATGTTAGACTTGGCTTCCACATTTCACATTTATGTTTTTGATGGGATTTGAGTTTACTCGGTCAGAACATTGTGAGATTTTGAAAAAATTGATATCTAATTTATAAAGTGGTAGCGTATTTGTGGAGTGAGTAGTGTTTCAGTTTCCTCGTCGTGCTATATTTTATGTAGTATTCTCGATTAAGATTTTTCCGGGTTAGCATCTTATAAGAAGTCGACGTTTGGCAGTTGGTCTTAAAAATAATCTAAATTTCTTTTGCACATGCTCAAAAGTAATATGTTGCACAAAGTGACATCAAGACTTGTATAAGAAGAAAAATTAAGAAGAAAATTACAATCGAACCTGCGAAACTTTGTCTCAAATCTCGACACCCGCTGCACCACGAAAGCTGTGTAAACTTTCAAAACAAATATTAGCTAACATCAGACGCGCCCTGCCTCTGATAATTACATACATTATAATTTTACGATCACGCGTGTTTAATCTGCACGAACGAGAGAAGTTTCATCAATTTACTTTGCTTTATCTTTTGTTTCATGTTTGGCAATATACTATGGACAGGATAGTAGTGTGGTTCGACTGGGGTTGTACCACGAATTAAAGATAGAATGGATAGAGTTTAGCATCAATTTACTAAGAAAACCAGTGTCGCCAAACTCACACATGCATATATTCGCATACTATCATCTCTTCATTATGATTGGCCAAAATCACCAATAAAGATAAAGCGTATAATACAAAATCATTTGCATTAAATTTAACCTTAATGCCATTATATAAACTTCGTATTCTAAAAATTCACATGACTTCATACGACATTATTCCTTCAGTCTGAATTTTGATTTTAATTCGATTTCATACCGCTAGTCCACGCGAGATGGCGTATAATCGCAATGGCATTCATAAGAACTCAATGGCAGTTGTTTTAAGATAAGTTATTGAATGACACCCAGTACGCTACGCATGCCGGTAATAGTGTTGCACCCATACGTTACCTTTTTGTAAACCTATCGATGGTGTTTGTTTTATAACTAACATTAATAAATGAAATGGACTTATAACAAAATTATATAATATTAATTTGATAAGTACTGGAAAAGTTGTTGGAACTGTCTTGAATACAATTTTAACTCAGTAAATTAAAAATTATTTTAAATTTTAAGTATATATTTTAAATTCCTACTTTATAATTTCAATACTGCAGATATGTATGTTACACATACTATATTAGCTACATAGCTTATATAGCTAGTTTGCAATAAATTATAATGAGTATATATACTTATCATAGTGATTTCACTGCTGGGGTTAAGAGAGTAAGAGTAGACTTCACGTCTAAGCAAAACGTCAACCGGCAAGGCAAGAAAATATCCTTTGACGGACAGCAGAATTATGCCGGCCTGCTAATAGCTTCTGCAAGTTCCGTTTTAAGGACCTAATATCATAAGACTTGGAAACATTCGTGCCCGGCAACTGTTCCACAGTTTAATAGCAAAATTACGAACTTCTTAACCCGATTGATATGGGCTGAGATAGAAGAAATCACTAAGCAGTGGTTTCGCAAGCCAGCACGCGTGGTTCCCCTAAGGAAGTGTGAGGATGGCCTAAGGTTAAACTTTTGTCCAGAGCACTCACCAAGACACGGACGATAGAATACACTAAGTGAGGCAATGTCTCGGCGTAACTGCATTGATTCCAAATTGAATAGTGCTTTGTGCTGTTTATGAGTGGTCGTATCGCTTGTTGAGCGACATGCTCGTCTCGTCAAGTAAAAGTTGTTTAATTTTGTACCTGGATCTGACTCGGTAATATTTTACGCTTTTTGGGGGCAACAATTTCTTGTGCTTCGTTTGAAGAAGATACGCCTGCGTTTAAATTTATGATTTCAGGTTTACTTTGGAATCCACCACCCTAAGAAATAACATTAACGATGAGATATCAAGTAATACTCATAATATAATATCAAGTAACATAGCTGATCAAACATTGTTAACCTATAAAGCCGACAGGCACATTTATATGTAATTAAAAACAATTATTTAAAACTATGTGTTGTCTCAATAAAAAGCTTTTCCCGTTAGAAAAGCCCCTAAAACGCAGTACGACGCATAGAAAAAATATCCATTATATCCCATGGGAGCAAATTACCGGAATAAAAGTAGCCTATATGTGTTAATCCAGGGTATTATGATCTGGCTGCGGACGACAACTTAGACACTTTAGCCCGGGGAAACCCGCAGCCGTCCCTAATGCGCCGAAGAAGGCCACCGCAGAGTTTTAGTTGGCATGCCGTGCGTTGTTCATAGGTTAGGGACTCGGCCCGGTGGCTCAACGCTGGGTCGTAAGGCACGGTGAACCGAACAAAACCACTCAGTCGCCTCCCTTGAAAGGCTAGGTGATAGTAATAAGTCACTTTCTCCGCGAAAAAAAAGGGTATTATGATCTACTCGTGTGCCAAATGTCTGAGTTTACTTCTAAGAAACATACAAACCAAACAAACATCCCGACATACAGAGATCCAAAAATTTCCACAAACATTTGCATTTATGATATTACTAAAATAAGACAAGAAGTAAGATAAGATTAAAAAGGGTATTTTTAAATAATAACCTATAGTTTTTTTAATAAATTTATGTAGTAAAATAAAACAATAAAATAAATATTATGGTGTGTGGCTTTTTTATAATTACTTATTGATTGATGAATTAGAATATTTATATGAGCTTCTGCATTCACTTTAAAATATTGATTTCCCCTTTTTTTTACATTACACATCTTCTACAAAATGTTCTGAACATATTACGGAAAATTTGGAAGGAAACCAATTTAACCTTCCCGTAGCATTGATCCAACTTTCCTTAATAAATTGATCTTTTGGAAAACTGAAAATTAACAATCTAGTATTGTTTCATTAATTAAATATTATATCGACCACAGCTATGCATCACAAGCGGATCATGCATCAGATAACTTTTCGTACTTTTCTGCATAACATAACGCTTCAGTGACAAATTAATAATTATCGATAATATTTTATCGACCACGCATGCACTAATTGAGTAGCGATGACATTATGAATTGGTGACAAATCA
Organism: Lapara coniferarum; assembly: GCA_949316025.1. NCBI lineage: Eukaryota > Metazoa > Arthropoda > Insecta > Lepidoptera > Sphingidae > Lapara > Lapara coniferarum. The sequence continues at coordinate 11,922,876 of OX438932.1, forward strand.
TTCTAGAACAACTGATTTTCGTTTGCGACAATTAACCATATAGTGAAAAGAATAAGGAACATTTTAAATTGTAATTTTTGTGTCATGTCTGACATAGAAAATCAAGATACATTTTTCAACTAAATAGCAATATACCAGAAAATATTACTTACCGATGGTACGAAATACCTCCGTGGGACACATTTTTGGTACGGCTATTATTTTTGCATTCCAGAATAGCATAATAGGGCATTTTAATATTTTTAAATATTTTTTCCAATCATTAAACCTTTGACAATGCGCAATGACGACTGAGACCGTTCAAACAGTGAGTTTGTACTGCATTCTAAACTAGTGTATCAAAGGTTACGCCCACTTTATAGTTCTATCTCTATCTCTGTTCTGTGGGTTGTACCATTAACCTACATCATTAATGACGACTAACATCAACATGCGATGATTAAAGCCTCGTTTACATGGAGCAATCATAAACGAATTTATTTCAAGCAATTATAGTTTTATAGAATCTGTCAAAATACTGGCATTCGTCAAATTGGCGAAAATTGCCTCGCACTTACGTTTAGAGGTGGTCTATTTTTAACCAATATTTGGGTACGTTTATTATTAGGAATAATTCATTAGTAAATGAGGCTTAAGATCTTGGAGAGTTTTAAAGTGTAAACGCTGATGACTAATCAGACCGATTCGAAAGAGCTGTTAACAATATTATCAAAGCTAGTAAACATATTTCGCTAGGACTATTAAGAGGCGTACACACGGACTGGTGTGACGCTAAGTCTATGATTTACACGTTCGATAGCGAGTACTCGCGGCTGCTCGGCGTCATATTTCAGACTCGGGCAGTGTAAGTAGCTGTACGAGGGGCTCCGTATGTTTGGCGAATTTTGTAGTTTTGATCGGAGTGTTGTGGCATTATATGGTTATTTATATTGGAATTCATAGCTTAGCAAGGGAATTTTGCTGAAGCGGTGATCGTAGCTATAATGTCAAGTTCAGGGTGCGTACATTTTACGTATATTATGATTTCTGGATTATGAAAAATTTTATTCTCAATTATTTGGGATAAATTCAAAATATCCATAGTAGATAGTTCAATGTATAGTGTACCGTGGTGTCTACATTCTCAATTCTTAGACTAGATCTTCATTAATTGAAGCACGTGGGTATTAACTTGGCCAGTTACCGCCGTCTGCCATATTATCCCTTAGAGAATAAATCCAATAATATGTTGTATAAATGACGTGGTCCCGTAGGATATAGTGTAAATTTGATAATATACAACACTACTGGACAGACTTTAAATTTTATAATTAAGGACGTAAGGATCAAAATCGGCTTCACACCAAAATCAAGTCACATCTGGATTTTTAATACATCGAATAAGTGTCTTTACAAAATCTAAATTACGTCCCCTATTTGGAGTCAAATTTAACCCATTTGACTTTCTAAGTTGTGTTCTAATCTACGAAAGTACCTTTAAAATATTAATCGACAGCTTTTCCAAATTCGAAATCCGGTCTAAGGAAGTGGCACTTAGCTATCCCACTAAACTACGGTCGTATTTATAGCTCCTAATGGGTTAGAGTTATTTCAGCATCCTTCCTATACAAAGATGTTTCGTACTAGCGTGTTCTGTGCCGAGTGTAAACAGGCCCTAATAATAGAAACGTCAATAAATAGCGCTATGACAAAAGTTTTCCCGCTATACCGGCCGGAATGTTCGAAATTTGAAATGGATATTCTATAAATTGCAATGTATTAAAAGTGTTTACTGGTGGTAGGAATCTCATACGTAAGAGTCCGCCTGGGTGGGTACCACCGCAATGTTTATTTCTACCGCCAAGCAGCAGTGGGCATGCACTGTTGTGTTTCGGTTTGAAGGGCATTGTAGCCAGTGTAACTACAGGACATAATGAGACTTAAAATCTTATGTCTCAGGATGACGAGCGCAGTGGGATGCCATACAGTACTTAACTCAAGGTGCTGAATGGTGTTCCTACTGTTTATGGGTGGTCGTATCGCTTATCATCAGGTGAACGGCATGCTCGTCTCGTCATTCGATGCCACACAAAAAAACTGTTTGTAAGGTATGAATGGTTACCACATTTTTGGCCGGTTTTGGAATGTTTTAATACAAAGTTTTACGTGTTAGTGAAGTACTGGAATTGATTTCAAGTTAGGGATAATGTAAATATGCTAATAATGAAGCTATTTAAAGTAGGTATAGGCTTAAGAGGAATTATTATTTTGTTAGTCGTATGTATTAAGTAAATAGTTAAGATGCTCAATACATTTTTTTAATATACCCGTCCAATTGACTATACAAAAAAATAATAATAATAACATTAATAGTTTTTAGAATAAATTTATGTAGACATAATTGAGGCTAGTTAAATCTGATACAATGATAATCTTAAGCAATACAATATACAATTCATTAATATACATAGAAGTTTCACGACGCAACACGTTCCCGAAAACAAACATTAAAAAAACACGCAACGGAACACCAAAACAGGCACTGCGTCGATGCAAAACGGGAGAGACGGGAATCGGGATGCAGGCGTCGCGACGCGCCAGTCGAGCGGCGGACGCCGCGCGCGACGCTCGCCCGCTATGTGACCACCCGCCCGGGCCATGACTGAGGGGGCGGCCAGGCCACGGCCCCCGCCTCCCCGCAAGCCGGACTCGCTGAGCCTCGCGTGGCCACGTTGGGACGACCCGCCGCCACCGGCGCCGGCGCCCGAGACCAACCACAACCCCGTCATCAAAGACGACTTCTGTGGTTTTAGCGTGTACACGCCGCCTAATAATGAGCGGCGACGGCCGCAGAGCGTGGTGTCGTCGCGGCCGGCGCCGCAGCTGGTGCGGCGGCCGCACTCGCTGGGCGCGCTGGAGGACGAGTGGCCGGCGCCGGTGCCGCTGCTGCAGCCGGTGCCGCGTCGCCCGCGCCCCGTGCCAGCAATGCCCGCCATGTCCACGCTGCCTCGGGCGTTCAACCTGCCGTCCTCGAGGAGTGACTATCAGCTGCAGCGGCCTGCGATCATGACGAACGGCTACGGCGCGGTGCCGCCGTCCACCTCACGCCGGCTGTCCCTACCTGGCGGAGTGCAGAACCCCCCTAAGACTTCGGCGACGTTCCACGGTTTGTCTGCGTTGATGGGCCCCCAGCCGATTGTGGGTACTCCGCTGACACCGAGTACTCCTGCTGCTGTAAGGGAGGCGGTCAGGCACCTCCTTCAACAGCCTAGGAATGGTTTTCCCATCATGGATCACAAGCTTTCACTTTTCATCGAAATTTTGGATGCTCAGGAGAGATTTTCCCAGGTAGGATTTTTGTAGCCAAGATGCGTTTTACCTGAGTCAAGTGACGATATTTACTTAAATGTTGGTCGCTAGCCTGCGGCTGTTTCACACAATTACGTTTACGCGAATTGAAAATCAAATCACCAAGTTGGGAATCGTGTTGGAGTCACGCTAATGGAATAATTGACAGACTCGGCAAATTCGGTGTATTTTGGTAACGTTGCGTAAACTTTGTTGTAGTTTTGTTTCTGCGAATTTTCGCACGTGTTGGAAGAATCGAATGATATAAACAGTATACTTATTATAGCAACATTTTAAGAATAAACCGTGGTTTCGTAATCAACATTCTAACAGAAAATTTTACAAAGTTATATAAAATTATGAATTCAACATAAAAAACCAAATCACGCATCATATGGATTTATTAACTCCTGTAACTAAATAAAGTTACCCAAATATTTTCAAATTAACCTTGAACTCGACGCGTCGGAAAAGTTTTCCTCGATCTATTTTCCTTTCTAATTCTTCATTAACGCTTTTATTACAAGCTCGTAATAGCGCAAACATATAAAAATTAATGAACATGAAAGTTTGTGTAACAATGCCCAAACACACGCACAAAATATTTGTAACTTACGAAATTAGCTCGTGTAAGATGAATATTTTAACTTGAGTGAAATTGTTTTTAATATTTAGCGTTAGGTACGGCTCAGGTCGTTTTATGGCTGAAACTTGCGCATTTACAAAGTTTAATAAAGAACATTGAACATAAACCTACTAAAGTTCTTTACAAAAAAATACTTATTTCTAAGCCTAAGATTAAATTTTTAAATAAAATGCATCTTAAGTGTAACTAAGGAATAAATAAAGGAAAATGGAACTTTACATTTACAATTATTAAAAAGATAATTTTAATTCAAACCATTAATAAAATATATATCCATACGCAAAACAGATTCTATTATTTTATGTTTCAGTTAGATCTGCAAGACTATGAAAATCCGAAGTGTTCCAAATTTATTTGTATAATTGAGATTCAAACCGTTACATAAATAAATAAACAGTTTTCAGTCAATTTGAGCTTTTCATCAAAGCTCCGCCGCAGACCGCAACGTGTGACTCATTCCGTCTGCAGTCCCAGCTTTATACAGGGGACGGTTCCTATACATCTTCCATATTACATTTGATATGCTTAGTGTGGTACAACCGTGTCTATGTCGGTATGGTACTACGGTTGCAATGTGTTGTCAAAAGATTTCCTCTTGTGTGTTGTATTTTTTCTTTTGTGAAGTTGTCCAAAGCTCAATCGCAATCTTTATTCTAAAAAAAGATAAAATTATCTTCTTGAGTTCTTTTGACAGTGATCTGTTAAAATTAAAGATTTTTTTCAATTAATCTAAAACGTTTCCGGGATTATTATTTGCGAAAACAAATATTATAGATGTTTTTATAGACTCTAAGCCACGATAAAGAAGTTTGTGGCGGACGCGGTGAAAGCCTTATCTCCTATCACATGAGGGGATATCCTATTTCCTACCGGAAATACTGTGCGCAGTGTAGCTCGTCGAACTTTGTTAATCTGTTTACCCCTTTGAAGTTATCTGCTTTATTTTATTATTTATTTTAGACGACTGTAAATATTAATATTGAATTAATTTATTTCCAAACTATTGACTTACGAACTTATGATTTTCTGAGTTTTTATTTGGAGGAGGCATTGTATTTTTAATAGCCGCTTATTCTAAACCCAAAATATAGATAAAATTAGTTCAATAGACTTAATAATAACTGCAGCATAATTCAAATACTCCAGTCCCATCGTTTAAGCATTATGCTGGTCTAGAAATTTTTGAATGGCTACTAAAAAAATCTTTTATAAAACGGTATAAATATTTAAAATGCGGTAAAATCAGTATAAAATCCACAGGGCATTAATACAATTTTCTATGAATATCCACACGATTTATAAAAGGAAACCAACAGAATGTAAGCCAGTCGGTCTGATTTTATAAGGTGCGCTAAAAAATCGGCCGGCTTCGGAAATGCACAGATATTTACGAGCGCGTGAGGAAACGGTATTGTCAAAACTTACTCTTTGTGACCGTCTGGTCCGCTGCGAGCTAGGATATTTGCTTAGTTGCGTCTATGTTAATGCGTTATGTGTACGAAGATTATTAAGTTATTATATCAAAAAGTGAGTACTAAAGACAAAAAAAAACATTTTAGTTTTAATGTTCGAAACGATACACATACTCAATTTTTCATAAAAAGAGAGAATGTATTGCTTAAAATATTTTATTGGTGTCAAATTCTACCTAAAGTGTTCATCGCTAGAACTATAATGGCGTGAGTTATAAGAAATCACATCGAAACGAGAGTAGAAAGAATTCCATTCGGTAAAAATACTATGCATAGAATCAGTTGGTACGAATTACATTCAATATCCTCGAATGAAAACACCAATTCACCCAAAATATCTAAATTATTGTATAAATTTATTCCACCAAAATGCATCCATTAGTGTAAAAACAATACGGAGTTTTGAAAACGCCACCATGTTTGCCTTCAAAGAGCGAGTTAGCGGCAAAAGTTCGCCGAACGGCAACTTTGAAAAATTACCGCTCAAGCCCGACTAGACTAGTTGTTGTGTTTATAATGGTTGTAGGTTATGGAGAAGTATAGGCGCTTGTTGGTTGTTAGAGTAGGTACTTTAAGTGGTAAGTATCAAGTTACTATGAGATTATATGATATGGATAAGATAAGGCAACTACTCTAAATTGTTACGAAAGTTCAGAATTTAAAAATTCTAAGTCAAAAAATCTTGTGCAGGATTATTATAAATTATCACATTTTTATTTAGCTTTATTAAAAAATAGATGCCTATTCTATTCCTTTATTAATTGTGCATATTCTAACCACATAGCTATAATTTGACTTACGGCGTACCCGCCCCGGTTCATATTCGCCTACTGTCCGGCACTCAGCGTGCTCATGTATTGGACCTCCACTCCAACTATGCAGCCGCCAGCTCTAGAAAAACCCGTAATATTTTAAAAACAGCTACATTTTCAGTGCTCTAAGTAATTTTTCATATCGAAACAAAAGCTTCCTTTTAAACGGGGTCAAGTGAAGAGCGCCATGAAATTCAGCCGACAATACCTCCCCCTCCGCTGGAGTACCCCGCCCCCTTACCACTTTCAGCAACGAGTGTTTCTGTGGAATCATACTTTTTAATTGAATTTCCAGTATTCGTCAAAAGGATGTTATTTTTAGTAATACTTAGCGTTTTTTGAGAGGCACTCGCCGTTTTTTCAGAATTAAATTTATTGAAATTTATACAGGTGAAATTTCAATTTGTTAAATTTAATCGAAAGTAAATAAAAACCCTAAGGTGTAATTTTCAAGAGACCATTGCGTACGTAAAATTATATTGTTTTTGTTAATTAAAAATACTGGATCAAATATTATATTTCCATATCATTATTTTAATACTACAGTGAAATACTCTTTTATAAAACCACAGTATGGTATTTAGTTATGAACACTGAAAACTCGAAACGTTAAGTATATACAGAGATTCAAGTATTCACCATAACTTAGTGCATAACAGTTCAACTTAATTCGTACATCACGGTTTTACAGTGCCAAGTCGGAATCGTTCAGTAAATCGTACCCGCGTAGCGACGTAGCACTAGCCGCGTAGCATGTGCTACGAATAGTCTACGCTTGACGTCAATGTATTGGAATTCCTCCCAGTAATAGTTTACGACTAGGAAGTTCGGTTTTATCGGGCGAGTAGATAGTGACTTGCCTGGAGTGCGTATTGAGCTAGTCAAGTTTTCAAATAAGTCACGATATGATTAGTGACCATTGTGGTTCATCTAATGAATTCAAAATTTAAAAGAGATTAAGGTTGCGTTGACGATCTGTCACAGGAAAGTGAAAGCTTTTTTGCAGCATATTACTGTTAGTAAATAGTTTAATAAAATTTCCATTTCGAGTCACTTCTCTAGGACATGAGAACCCCGGTCGTGTCGGTCCATTCAAAACAGACAAAACTTATAGCATCTAAGTAGATCTACTTAACTTGAATTAAAATTCACAACATGAAAGTATCATTTGATATAAAACATTATTATAAACGCCATAGAGTGTATTTTTCTAAAGACATAAATTCACGGTAAGAGCCTCGCTCTCAGCTATTACGGTCCCGGACGTAATAAGTTGCAAGTTATCGTTGTCTGCGGTATAATTTACACGTATCTAAAACTATATTTCTATAAAATGCGTTCTACCGTGCAATAACGCAGTGGAAATAAACAAATTTAACATGTTTTTGGTTTCTTTAAATTTATTCGAGTTAGTTCCATAAAGAGTACTTCTACTGCTTTTAATTTTGATCAAGTATAAGTATTGTCTCGGTTGATATTGTGGGTAATATAAATAGACACAATGAGCCTGTTCAGGAAGAACATCGTAATCTACATTTCGCAATTCTTACTAGAGTGTTGTTTTTATTTTTTTATTCAAAATTATTTGTAAGAATAACTGCTCTATAAAAATACTGGAAGTATACCTACATATTTTAAAATGATCAAGAATAAAAGAGTGAGATAAGAAAGTTCGAAATTTCATCAAACTTTCAACAAGTTGTTTTACTACTAAAATATGCTCTATCAATGAAAAATACTAAAATATCTCATAATCATTGGTTATAATCAACAGACATATTAAGTCCACTACTGTGACATTGGCGAAATCACTGACAAACGGTGGAAGCTATAATTTAAAAGAAGAAGAAAACAACCCTGTCTTAAGTTTTCCAAAATTATTTTCTTCCTATGATACGATGATAGAAGATATCGCTATAGTTAGTTACTCTCAAGCTCTTATTCTCAAAATTAAATCTTTTGATTTGCTTACTGTGTGGCATTCCACTGCGCTCTTCATCCTGAGACATAAGATTTTAAGTCTCATTATGTCCAGTAGCTACACTGGCTACAATGTTCTTCACACAACAATGCATGCTTACTGCTGCTGGGCGGTAGAAATATACACTGCGGTGGTATGTACATACCCAGACGGACTCTTACGTATGAGAACTACCACCAGTAAAATGGATGAAATCGCAACACACTTACGTGGACCATGGCGGTTTTTAACACGTTGCGTACGATGGTGGTTATCCAAGCCGACACAAAGTATCTTACCATCAAATAAGTTATTACTGAAACGGTCTCCGGACAAATGTAATTTACTTTACAAGAGTTAGTCGAAGTAAGAACTTTGTTTGTCCCTCACCACACTTACCGTTGGATCGGTCGCTTGCAATTAGCGGAGTCAGATCCGTTCACACTCTCCGACATTTCCGACTCACACTCTCCGACAAGGACCCGACTGTTCCCGCTTTTAATTAATTTCCACTCGTTTTAAACTTTATTTTCTTGTGACGTGCTTTAGGAGTTTCACATGTTCGCTTTGAAAGGTTGGTTCTTGTTGCTAATGGATAGTTTAGATGTATGTTACAAATTGGAATGGAACAACAGTAAGAACACAAGGATGGTATAGATTGGTCATTTTAATGATGAGGTTACATTTTTGTTTAGCAAGATATAGCTGTAATAAGCAGGCATATATAAGAAAATAATGTAACAACTTCAGATTTTTTAAAGTTATTTGTTTTGTATTTTTTTTAATGCTGTTACTGTAAAGTATATTAATGCTATTAACAAATAGTTTTCATTTATCAACGAATATATTATGCCATTATAATATTTGAGCGTGATTCACTGAAAAATTGCACTGCAAGATATACATTTCTCATAATTACTAGACGTCTTTTCCAAAGCTTATTGCAAAAAGGAAGAGTCATTAATATTTCAATTATAATATCGTCACGATATCGCGAGAACTAAAAGCTCCTTTCACTAAAAGCTCTACGTATTTTTTCGTTTTTTTTTCATTTGGAAGCGACTTAAAATTAGTGGATGCCTGCATTTTAGTGGTCTAGCCCGGCCTGGCGTTGCATTAAACAAGACTCGTTTTGTCATCGCCGTGTTTTTGATCGTGAACTTTATCGCTTTTGAATAAGGTTTGTATTTCGTTTCCTGTATTTGATGGAATTTCCGTTTTTTGTTTGTCTCTTAGTTCTAATTAAATGCCGAATAAATATAATAACGGGTAATTAATTAATGTTTGTTGTTTTTCGTCTCGACTATCCAGACACTAGGAATTTAATAATGGGGATAAATAGATAGTATATTTGGCACAAAAAATACAGTTTTATTTTTTGCAAGTAAATACGCAAGCAAGAACTACACTAACAGTAGCTACAGTGGCGAAAACTTTAAATTTCAAAATACATAACAGTAAAGTTCCACTCATCACCATGAGATAACAGCCTTATTTTCAAACAAAAAAAGAACACAATTCGAGTTTTAAGTTTCACAAATTAAACTAAATCCGAGCGATTCTTATGTGTTAACAAAACTAACACTGATACTTTTGATACAAACACAAATTAGGTCACACTAACAAAGGCTTACAACACAACACCACATTACACCAGTTACAGCGCATTTTTTTTAAATAATCGAGCACCGAAGCTGTAGATGAGTTATTACAAACACTGAAATGTGGCTCAGAGCTCCAATCATTTATTACCTGCAAGTTGCTGCATTCTATCTGGTCTCTACCAGGTCATTTTAAACATATAACGCTGCACATTAGTACTGGTGCATTTTATAACGGCTCTTTTTAGTATGTTATTGAAGGGATCTTTCTGATTTGAAACTGTACAAGAACTTTTATTTTAAAATGTATTTTGACAATATATTTTTGGATAGACAAAAAATTAAATTAAAATTTAAATAACCCCCGACACAAAAATCTCTAAAAAGTAAAATAATAATAGTGTCTTTATCGTTTAAGTAGGCGTCGCGTCAGGGGACCGCTAAAGAAGTATTTTCATCTCCCTGGTCCGGATTTCGGTCCCGCGACGTGAGGACGCTTGGGTCAAAATATTACTAGGTACTTAAACGACAAAGACACTATTATTATTTTACTTTTTAGAGATTTTTTGTGTCGGGGGTTATTTAAATTTTAATTTAATTTTTATATCGAACTTTTTAAATTACTTTATTCTCCATCATTGGGGCTTGATAATTAGCTATCTATCACCTACTCGTTGAGCCCATCCTTATGAGCCCAAACACACTATATCTGCTATAAGTTGTTAAGGAGTTGGGTATCCCGCAGACTACTTGATGCCGCAGCATCAGCTCATGTTTACAAATATATTGAATGTCACAGTACACCAAATTTAAAGCCAATCGATTTTTTTTAAGTTGGAAATGAGCTGATAATCCTCAAACGCCTGAACAGATCTTCATAAATTATAGCTAAGAACCATCGCAGTCACAAATCGGTCTATTCGTTTGAGAGCTACGATGCCACAGACAGACATACAGATACACAGATACACACCCTAAACTTATAACTCCCCTCTTTTTTGTCGGGGGTTAAAAATGGATGCTTGCAGCACATGAAGGCATTGGCTGACGTGAAATATCAGCTTTGTTGTTACGTTTCACACGAGAAGTGTGATTGGCAACAAATCCCCTCTGAATCCTCTAACCAGACACAGAAATTGGACATGTAGAGTCGAAGTGCAGTCGCCGCATCGCGAGTGCTCTACCGTAGTATATGCCATTTTTCTCGTAAAATTATATGTGACTGCGCCAACAAATCATAACCAAGCGCTGGTGTGACAGTATCGCAATGAAGGCAAGTAGATACGAGACTCTTATTTATATGCTCATAAGTCCTATTTCTGTTTGCTCTCTTCTTTTGCCTCAGCCTCGACTCCGCGACTTTACGAGGTACTTGTTTTACATTACGCCCTCAATTAGGCTATTTTACAAGCCATACAAGAATGACGAAGTATTACGTGTACAAAATGCAGGACATTATCTCCCCTAAGCTGGATGGCTTAATTCCTGGTTTATGTCGAATTGCACACCTTCACATCCAGAACGTACTTTCGACTTCAATTTCTAACTCTCTAATGAAGCTTATTCATGAAATCGAGGACGCTGGGACTTATTAAAGCACGATCTAGAAAGTTCGGAAAAAGCTATACAAGTATTTTCTTGTCTGTACGTCAAAGTTCATGACAACTTCATGCATATTCATATTGAGCAGCATCCGTTGGCACATATCCACAGGATGATGCCAAAATTCACATAATACAGCGTGCGCCGAATATCGATATGTCAGTATTGGTACGTCCGGACTGTGGGACGTTTGTGTGGATTGTCAGGTGGGTAGAAGTGCGGTACAGTGGTTCAGAAAGCTCGTCATGAAATATATTCTCTAGTATCCTTATTTGCACCATTCAAGTCAAGCTTTTGAAAATTTGTCATAGGTATATTGACTTATAAGGATCCTGTAAGTGGTGAGATTCTAGGTCTCATCTGAAAACACGAATATGTCGACTGACAAATTTAAATAATGACGTAGGTTGGTCTTCATATTACGAGACTTCACGTTTAACATCTTACAGTACAGTAGGATATATTTCGTATTCACCTGGACAGCTACTATCGTACATAAGGTGTTAAAACACGGCATTGTGACCCGCGTAAGTGTGCCGTCTTCCAGGATCAGCTTGTATATACCGTTCGAACAGGCCGGCATAATTATGTCGGCTGACGAAGGATCATGATCGCTCGTCAGGAAACTTTATCTGAATCTCTCTCCGCTGACCAGTCGAGTGGAGTCACTTTGCCGAGCCAAAAATTTGTAAAATAAATATGGTATAGTACTTATTCATTTAAAATTGTTTGGTATTTGCTATTTATGATCAATTATGACCCTTATGGAAAGTCGGAAAGTACTTTCCGATAAAAAGAAGAGTCAGGCAAGGTGATCCGATGTCACCTAAACTCTTCTCGGCAGTACTGGAGAACATATTTAGACATCTTGATTGGAATAAGTATGGATTAAATATTAACGGAGTACAATTAAACCACCTAAGATTTGCAGACGACTTAATACTGATATCAAGTGACCCTAAAATTCGCCAAGAAATGCTAGAACAGCTTGTGTACGAAAGTGATAAAGTTGGACTATCCATGAATACCATAAAGACTAAAATTATGACAAACGTAGATAAAATACCAATTATTGTCAACGACACCAGAATAGAATATGTAGACCAATACATGTATCTTGGACAAATAATATCCCCAAGAGACCTTACAACAAAAGAAATAAAGAACAGAATAAACCAGGCATGGAAAGATATTGGTCGCTTAAGGAAATTGTAAAAAAACCCCATGTACCAATCAAAGCAAAGAAAAAAGTATTTGATACCTGTATTTTACCCGTCATGACATATGTATATCAAACATGGAGCGCTACGGAACATAATATACGCAAACTACAGACCTGTCAACACAATATGGAGCGAAGCATGCTCAACATTAAATTAAAAAAAAAAAATTAGAGACAATACGTAAACAAACTAAAATTACAGATGTAAAATATTGTATCAAAAAACTGAAATGGAGGTGGACAGGGCATATGATGAGGAGCAAAAAAGATAAATGGGCTAAGGATGTAACAGAGTGGTGTCCAAGACAATATAAAAGAAAGAAAGGGAGACAACGTCGCAGATGGGAGGACGACATTACAAAAATAACAGGTATTACGTGGACAAGGAAAACTTACGATCGGACAACGTGGCAAGCTTTAGGGGAGGCCTATGCTGGAAAGCAAGATGATCTTCACAAAACCGGTGTCATATAATACGTGAAAAAAAAAATATATTTAAACTTATTATGTAAGATTGTTAAAATATACTATAAATAAATAAATGACCCTTATGATCAAATGTGCAACTGGTTTTCTCGTTATTCAATGGTATAACCCATTCATGCAGTAGAGAACTATCCCGAGGCTCTATTACTTGGCACCACCCTCCAAAACCTCTCGTAGAGACCTCTATATATCCTCTCTTTGTGTTTAGACAGGTATTGAGTGTACCGGACGCAATTTACGATTCCATATTTTAACGGTTTTTCTTCGATACATAATAGAATTCCATCTCCTACTGAAACTTTCAGAAAATAAGTTACGCTATTTGACATGTCAAATAGAATATAGAAAGGATATTTATTATTCGTTTGAAGCTCAGTTATCTCCTGCCGGGGCAGAGTGGTTCTACATCTAATTCAGAGTTTAAATGTACTGTCAAACAAGGAGAATTGTTGCGTCTGACAACTTTTACCAGATTTTTGAATATTTATGTTATTTTACTGCCCAACCTGGGCACGAAATGTTTTCTGTTAAAATAATATAAAATACAATCAGCATTTTGAATTGTTTCAAAATTATTGACACACACACACACATACACTCACGCCTGTTATCCCCGAAGGGGTAGGCAGAGGCGCAACTAGTGCACCCACTTTTCGCCGTTATTCCGTCCCATGATGTGATAGGGGGCGAGCCTATCGCCATCAAAATTATTGAATAATTATTAAATTATAATTTAAATTCATCTTTCGTGAAAATAGTTATCAAATACATTTTGCTGGGTCTGCATTATATGTTAGTCAGAGGTCAAGTTATATTGGATTCCTAAGTTATCTGACAGGGAAATTTGTTACGCCCTGTCAAAAAACTCGAGGTGGCTTAAAATTCTGACACTAGATTGACATTTAATCTGATGCTGCTGTCCATCATTTTCTCTCCCCGTTGGAATACGTTTATGTATGCGCATAGATTAAATACTATTAGGTTTATAGTGAATTGTCTTTCATTTTAATGACTACGAAACTAAATAGGAATTTTTACTAGATAGTTTCATTAAAAATTTTGTAAATTTAAAATTATGAAGCTGCTTACTTATTCATAAGTTTGGATGTAGTGGATACCCTTTAAAATTATGCTGATAATATTCAGACGTTTCTTTTACTAATAGTTAGCTTACATTATTCCTGAGTTCTGTAGGCTACTTTTTATGCCAGTAGTGAACTTTTATTCCAAGAATGTACTTCCCTGGCGTAAAACTATGAGTAAAATGTAGCTGTAGTTGACCTGGACGAGGAAGCTATAAAGATGTAAGGGATAAGATAGAGAATGGCATGACTTTTTTATTTATTTTTTATTTTACATAAATCCACAGCTCTCTAAAGTAAAATAATACAAAACAAGTATTAACTAATAACTTATAAACTAACATAGTTTAACCTCTCGAAGTCTATGCTTTCAAATTTGAATATATCCTTCCAAACATTTAAAATGCATATAAATTATTTAGTTCATTAAACATATATAATTATTTTTCCTAGTGTTTGTAGTTTGCTTAAGTTAGTCACGAAATTACACAAAAGAACTCACCATGATTTTATTACAATTTACTTGTGGATAATTTGAAACAGCTAGTTGTTTGATCGTGCTTTTGAAGAAAAGAGATCAACTCTGTCTTATATTACATTAAGTAATATTGACTTAGACGTTAAGCAAACGTTTGGTTTAGAGATGATAAGAATTGTATAAATGCCCCGCCACACCACACAAAACCACGGGTAAAGGTCTATTGTTAGTTTCAGTATTATGTCACTTAAAACCACGGGCTTAATACCGACAAGCCTGGCTCGTAGATCGCTACATGTTGGGTGCCATCAAATCACGTGATACGTGTCATATTGTAAATTTTAATGTTAATTAGTAGGAGATATATCCTACAGTCTAAGACAATATATAGACGTGACTTGAATTTGTGTATTGTAGTTTTAACGTAGCTGGGACTGAAAGTGACTATTTTTTTCTAGTTGGTCTAAGCCTATAATAATGCGAGTCACATGTCGTTTTAGCAAATTGCTACGGCAAAAATTAGTATAATAAACTTACCTCAAACCTGATTTTGACAGACGAGAATACAGTTATATGATCAAACACTTTTTCTATTCGTCTTCTGGTTCAAATTGTACAAAGACTCGACATCAAAGCCTATACTAAGTTCACCTTACATTTAGAAAATATTCAACCTAATACCATACGTATTACAAAGAGTGTAAGGCTCAAAAAGGTATGCGAATGCACTAAGGTATTGATAAATTTGCGGTGGACGGTTCGCAAAAATGATTTCCAATTACTGCCGTTCATACATTTACGTGTTATTCTTTTGTGTTCTCCGGTACAAAGACAGCGTTGTATTTTGTTGTTTGTGTGGTCTCGTTTATTAAGAGCATGAAAGGAGGTGGGCTGTTTTGAAAGTTCGATATTGTGTCGTCACGGTGGAAAATATGAGGAACGAGAAAATATGATTATAAAGTTACACGAAGTGTGGTAAAGCATTAGAATTTTAGTCTCGTGGTATACGGCACACTGGTATTAATTATTTATGTAATCCATTCTGACGAAATTTAGGGTACATACATAATGTAAACAACGTCGAGGACTCTTTGTTTTTTGATTAAAAATATCGTGAAGTATCTAAAAATGTGGCTTATTTTGTCCAATGTACATTAGACCAACGTGGTGCACTAATAGTCGTAATATACGCAGAAATAAACGTAGAAAAAGCTAAATGGATTAGTCTGACATTTTGCCTGGAGACAGACCAGGACATGGGTCCTGGATTAACATCAAGTTTTCATCTTGGTAATTTGATCCTGAACGAAATATTTGAGCTTTTAATCAGATTGTCTAAGCTGATAGCGCTGGTGTCAGGTTACAAATGGCTGTATGGATCGCAACTCTGATTTTATACGCAATAAATAAGTAATAAGACTTTTATACCGGGAATTCAGTATTTTTTATACTGGTGGTAGGCCTGGCATATGGAAGAGTTCGTCCGGGTGGGTACCACCGCAATGTCTATTACTACCACCAAGCAGCAGTGTGCATGCACTGTTGTGTTTTGATTTGAAGGATATTGTAGCCAGTGTAACTACTGGACATAATGAGACTTCACATCTTATGTCTCCGGATAACGAGCGCAGTGGAATGCCACACAGTACTTTGTAACTCAAGGTGCTGAATGGTGTTGCTACTGTTTATGGGTGGTCGTGTCGGTTACCATCAGGAGAATGGCATACTCGTCTTGTCATTCAATGCAATAAAAAAAGTCAGTATGGCCACCTTTGACTTACTGCCCTCTCAGTCACCACGGCAGTAAAGGCCGTTTTTAAACCTCGGCAGACTTTGTAATATAATAGAGTGTACTATAAAACTGCCATAAGGGGCGTATTTGTAATTCCGTTAACTGATCAGATAATCGACACATAAAAGAAAAATGATTTCTCTTCAAAGTAAATTTTCTGCGTAATTTGTCAGTAAAAATAAACGCAAAATATATGTATAAAGCGTTGGTTAATGATCCGACTCGAGATTTCGTTAACTCATTCACAGCCAGTGTAACTTGAGCTGCCCTTCGATTGAATTTTAACGGAGATAGCTATTTGTGTACTTAGGCTATATAAAATCAAATTCAACAAGTCGAAGCCGAGAACTATGGCCTCACATTTCATTCTAACACGGATAGTGCATATAAAAAAAAAAGCAGTAAGAAAGAAACACCATGAAGCAAATATAAATGGTATTGTTTCTTTAAATTTGATGTCATTCTTGACCCTTTAATAGGTACGTAAAATATATATTTGTATTGAGCTGTTTTAATTTAAAAAATTAATAGGTTTTAAATTAACTAACAATTTAATACAGCGCATATTTTAACTACTACTTTTGATGAACTAACCATTTAAAAATAGTGTCGATTTTTTTATTTCTACAATTAATATCACAAGATAATCTCTGTTTACTGTGATCATTTGTTCGGCGGACAGTTAGGTCGTTAATTTTTATGGTCAATAAAAATTGCCAACCTCGCTATTATCCTACCGAATGTATAGTATTTCCATTGATTGATTTTGTAAAATTGAAGTACGCCTATTAAATCTTTTCCCACTCGGATTTTTATGCAATTAATAATAAAATGAGCAGTTTATTCGATTTATTGCACACTTGCTTAATATAAATACGAAACTATTACAACCATATACCCGCAACTGCAATTCCAATAAGCTAGGACCTACATTGGCATTTTAGAATACCGACCGGTGATGTTTGTCGTCTCTCTAGGATGACTTTCATATGCCTTTTGTTAGGAACCTTTCGCTACTAGTAACCAAAGTACACACATTGGTTAACTTTCTGCTATATATAATATATTTTTATATAAATTCAATTTATTACACAAATATTGATAAAGCGTAACAAAATAAAGCCCGCGTTACAGCTCTCAATATTATGACAGCGGGATCGGGGTTCAACTTACACTGGTCGTCACACCGCGTCACTGGCCAAACAAATTTCGACCCGTCAAAATAAGATGGATGTACTTTTAACTCGAATGTTAGATATATTTTTTTTTCGGCAATTTGTCGAGGATTTATTATGTATTCAATATATCGATGAATGGATGTAATAATGGAGATGGGTTTTCAAGGTTATTTATTGTGATTATATTTGGATAGCATAATATGTCTGGCTGAGCAATTGGGTCATGGTTCAAGTTCGCCTTTAATTGATGTGTTTTACTGGGGATCCTTTTAATTCGCCTATTTTTTTTTAAACTATTATATTTTCGAATATTTGACTTTGCATAATATGTATTGGCATAATAGTACTATCGCATAGTAATACTGTGGCCTACCTACTATTTTTTTATCTTTTTGGAATAATTTTAGCTTGACTAATTTGTATTAGACTAATACACATTATCCATATTATTCTTCCGTCTGCAGTCGCGGCACATGCCGTCTGCCGTCTGCCGCGTTCTGCGGAATCACAGCTTAACGATGAAGGAAAACATCGTGAGGAAACTTACACTACTTGAGAATTCTCCATAAGAATCTCGCGAGTACTTCACGTACTATCTACGTCTATCAACCCGCACTAAGCCAGCGTGGTGGACTATAAGGCTTAACCCCTCTCAGTAGTATGCCCAGCAGTGGGCAGTATATAATACTGGGATGTTTGCATCACTGAATCTTAGAAAACCAATAAGAAAGATGTTCAGGCCTTGGTATATAGAGATAAATTAATATTTATTTACATTGAAAAGAATTCAGACGTCTATAAAATACAGCTGATGGAAAATGTCGTTTCTAGTGCATTACAAACATCAACACCCGTATTTAAAGTTCATTTTCGCGAGACAAATAACGAAGGACAAAAACCAGCATTGCAACCACTCGACCCGCGTATAAAATTAAAAAAATATGCATCCACCGTCACTCGGTAACAAATTCTTGACATTTACGTAGCGTTAATTGGGTCAATCGCAGGCGGCCGCGGTGCTGTGAACAAGTGTGCGGTGAAAAATCGCCCCCGCGCTTTTTCGCCCCGCGAGCTTTCGCCCCGTGAGCTTTCGCCGTGTGTTTTTTTCGCCCACTTACAAAACGTTGATTCCGCACCTGTGCACGGGCGGTGTTTCGTTCGAAATATACATTGTTTTATTAAATTGTTAATGAAAGTTTTAATTAATTGTGGGGTGTTCAAAGCGGGGTCACGTGTGATGTAGAAAAGTGAACGCTTATGGTATATTTTCAGTGTTTGTCTAATGTAATTCCAAAGCTAATGTTATGGAATGTTATTGTAATAACTTGTATGATCGTTAGGTAAGACTCACCGTTTCTTTATTTATTATAAAATAAAAATAAAATACTTTATTCATCACGTAGGCGAATATAGTTGCACTTATGGTATGTCAAGATACATTCAATTAATAATAATTATTACAAATAGTCACTTACATAACTAAAGACATATTTAAAGGGAGCAAAATCAATGTAAACTAAATATAAAGAAGCCAAGCTCGGGCTGGCAGGAAAGAGATAAAAAAAGAATATTTTTTATTAAAATTAATAGGAGGCACGCGTCGCGATCCTCACCGGTGAGGACACACAGGCCCTAGCCTAGCTAACCTACCAGCCTTTCACTAGCTACCTAAGCGATGATATTTTTGACGCAAAGTAATTAGTATTTCTGTTCTAAAACATCTTATGTGTTAGATGTTTTAAATTGATTAAACAGTACTTAGTAAACCTAATTTCAAGTTTGTCTCGAACCCGAGGCCATGTTACAAACCTCTCATAGCCAAAGAGGAATAAGTATATTTACCCCTCTAGACATATAATATATCGCAGTAAGATTTAATATTTACTGTCAACCCCATGACCTTAAGTTGGCAGGACGAGAAGATATAGCGCTCTATTGGTTCATATACGTCGGGGATTCCTTGAGTTATCGTCCAATATACACGCCTATACAATAAAATAAACATATACACACATAGATTTATTGTGGGATAGGACACAAAGAACTAAGTTCTATAGTAAGTACCTTCACCTTCATATATATATATATATATATATATATATAGAGATAGCTTGACGGTAAATGTTGATCAGACGCGACTTCACGCGAGCACTTTGTTGATCCAAAAATCTATGTTGATCCGGCGCCTTTTGTTGATCCAATATGCATTTCTGGTAACTAATGTGGCTCCAACCGGATCAACATCTACACTCACGGGACTGCTGGCTAACGTTTGCCGAAGTTGATCCGATATACAAATCCACCTTGCGATAGGTACGGAAAATGTTGATCCGATTTGAATGAGCCAATCAGAGCACAGCAAACAGTCAGATTCAGATCGGATTGGCTGAGAGCAGCCGCGACGTTTTATACACATCCAATTAATTATATTTTAATCATAGTATCAACATGTTACTAATACGGTGTCACTGTGCCCAATTTGTAATCACACTAATATTATAATGGCGAAAGTTTGTCAAAAAATGTGTGTACATGTTTGTTACGTCTTCACGCTCAAACGTCTGGACCAATTTTGATGAAATTTGATATAGCCGTAGTTGACACCCTGAATTAGTACATAGACTAACTTTTATTCCGAAAAGTATTCCTGCTGGAATTTAAGCGACGACTAACACCGCGGAGCGCAACTAGTCAAAGTATAAAAAAAGTGCTGCTATCTAAAGTGTCGTAGATTGTTTTATACTCCATGTGAAAGTGATAATTTATCTATATTTTTTTACTGTATTTTTTACTCTGTGATACAGGACTCTTACATTCCTTCAAAAGCTATTCAACTTCGTAGGCAGGGTACAACGCCCGAGGCATGAAACAGGAGTGTGGTGGTATTTTTCTTAAAAAAACGGTCATAACGCCTTTTTTAAGAATTACAGACCCATCTTCTTGAGCCATTTTTACAAGCTGTTCTCAAAAGTCATCACGAATCGTCTCAAGCGCTGGCTAGATGACTTCCAGCCTCCCGAACAAGCCGGATTCCGTAAAGATTATAGTACAATAGACCACATCCATACGCTGCGGCAAGTTATACAAAAAACTGGGGAGTATAACTTGCTACTTTGCTTAGCATTCATAGACTATGAGAAAGCCTTAGATTCGATCGAGACCTGGGCTGTGCTGCAGTCTCTACAGCGGTGCCACATTGATCATCGGTACATCGAAGTGTTGAGGTGCTTGTATAAAACGCAACCATGTCGGTCCGAGTACAAGAACAGAGTTCGAAAGCTATTCCACTACACAGAGGCGTGAGACGGAGATGTTATATCTCCGAAACTGTTCACTGCCGCGTTGGAAGATGCTTACAAGCTCTTGGACTGGAAAGGACTCGGCATCAACATCAATGGCGAATACATCACTCACCTTTGTTTTGCCGATGACATCGGTGTACTGGCAGAATCGCTGGAGGGTCTGACCACAATGCTCAACCCAGTTTCTCAACTGGTGGGTCTCAGGATGAACATAGACAAGACCGAGATCATGTCGAATGTTCATGTTGTGCCAACCCCGATTATCGTTGGGAGCTCAATTCTCGAAGTTGTAGACGAGTACGTCTATTTAGGTCAAGTAGTCCAACTCGGTAAGTCCATATTTGAGAAAGAGATCAATTGGCGAATCCAGCCGGATGGGCAGCGTTCGGGAAACTAAGCAAGGTCTTCTCGTCCAAAATACCTCAGTGCCTGAAGACAAAAGTCTTCAATCAATGTGTGTTACCAGTAATGACATACGGCACTGAGACGTGGCCTCTGACTATGGGCCGCCTAAGATGGCTCACGGTCACTCAGCGAGCTATGGAAAGGGCTTCGCTAGGTGTTTCTCTACGCGAATCAGAAATGAGGAGATCCGTAGAAGAACGAAAGTCACTGACATAGCCTAACGGATAAGCAAGCTGAAGTGGCAATGGGCAGGGCACATAGTTCGAAGAACTGACGGCAGATGGGACAAAAAAGTTTTCGAGTGGAGACCACGTACTGGCAAGCGTAGCTTCAGCCGTCCATCTGCAAGATGGACCGATGACTTGTTAAAGGCTGCAGGAACGCGCTGGATGCAGGCCGCTTTTGATAAGTCCATCTGGAAATCTTTGCGGGAGGCCTATGTTCAGCAGTGGACGTCATACGGCTGATGATGATGATGATGATGATAATACCGGATGATAGACCTCGATGATTATTCTGTGGAAATAGATTCACAAATTTGCAGCATGAGAATGGACGTTTCATTTTTGTCTCCCACGAAAAGTCGCCCCTTTCTAACACACTAAGTTGTTTTAGTTACCATCCGCTTTAGACTTGAAAATGTGTTAAATGCTCATAAAACATTTTTGCAAAAGAGAAAACGCTTAATTATAAATGTATTACCTTCTTTTTTCTTTGTTTTCGCGGAGAAAGTGACTTATTACTACCGCTCAGACTTTAAGGGGGGCGACTGAGCGGTTATGTTGGGTTCACCGTGCCTTACGACCCAGCGTTGAGCCGCCGGGCCGAGTCCCTAACCTATGTACACCGCACGGCATAACTAAAGAACACAAAACTAAAGACGGACAGCCGACAGGACGACCCCCGGTGGCCCCTATTAGTCGCCTTTTACGAGAGGCAGGGGATACCGTGGTGGAATTTCCCAAACGCCCCCAATCCACAGGGCGGAAGAAGCCGGTCAGTCGTCCACCCGGCGCCTCCTACGTCTCGTTTGGCGGCGGGACGGATCACCGCGCCTCCGATCCCTCTCGGCACTCTCCTGCTGCAAGAGGACCATCTCACAGAAGTGCGCCACCGCACGCCAAGACCTCCGGCTATCGACCATGGAAGCGACCACGACCGGTAGCGTGAGGTCTCCTCCGACGACTGCTCTGAGAGCTAGTATTATACTAAACTTTACCTTATAAGAGACTGAAATCTCAATGTTAAGAAGTTCAAAATAGCGACCTCTTTTCTTAAGTCTAATATTAGATTTGTCTTTTACTATCAATGGCATGCCCAAGTATCGATTTTGACGTCAATTGTCCTTAAAACAAAGAAATTCAAAATGGCGGCCACTTTTTCAATTATAACATTGGATCTGCCCTTGGTACCTAAGGCCATGCTCAGGTATCGATTTCGAGGTCGATTGGCCTTAAAAATAAGAAATTCAAGATGGCAGCCACTTTGTTCATTTCTAAAATTGGATCTGCCCTTTGTATTTAAAGCCATTCCCATATATCGATTTTGAGGTCGGTTGGCCTTAAAACAAAGAAATTCACAATGGTGGTCACTTGTTTGAAATCTAACATTTAATCTGCTATTTATGATAATTCTCCCGTGAGAAAATCTTGTAACACATGCGCGCGCATCGTAAAACTTCACTCCCATAAATTTTTCATAACGCGCCTAAAGAAGTATAACTTCAAAAACAGGAGAAAACAGGAGAAAACAGTAGCAGCAGGGATTTTGTTGCTTTGTGTTTCAGTACCTATTCGTCAATTTTGGCTCCGGATCAACTTAGTCAAAGTAAATGTCGCATATAAGTTAAATATATTCTGGATCAAAGTAATCACATTCAGTATCATTTTTTTGACCGTTAATGGATCCACAAATGTTGGTCAAAACGTCGTCGAGTATGTTGAAAATCTGTAAGTGCAGATCCACCGACGTCACACGCGCATTAAACACGGATCAAAGTATATCAGTTTGCGAGACTCGGAGCTGAGCAAACACGTATATATATATATATATATAATGACCCTTTTACGGTAAATGTTGCTCCAGTGTGAAGTTAGAACAAATGTTGATCCACCTATTTTGCCTGTATACTCCGCTCCTCGTCTCGCAAACTGATATACTTTGATCCGTGCTTGATGCGCGTGTGACGTCGGTGGATCTGCACTCACAGGTTTTCAACATACTCGTCGACGTTTTGACCAACATTTGTGGATCCATTAACGGGCAAAAAAATGATACTGAATGTGATTACTTTGATCCAGAATATATTTAACTTATATGCGACATTTGCTTTGACTAAGTTGATCCGGAGCCAAAATTGACTAATAGGTACTGAAACACAAAGCGGCAAAATCCCTGATTCTACTGTTTTCTCCTGTTTTTGAAGTTATACTTCTATAGGCGCGTTATGAAAAAATGATAGGAGTGAAGTTTTACGATGCGCGCGCAAATGTGTCGCAACATTTTCTCACGGGAAAATTATCATAAAGGGCAGATTTAATGTTAGATTTCAAAAAAGTTGTGAATTTCTTTGTTTTAAGGCCAGACGACCTCAAAATCGATATCTGGGCATGGCTATAGGTACAAAGAGCAGATTTAATATTAGTTTTAAAAAAATTGGCCGCCATTTTGAATTTCTTTGTTTGAAGGCCTCAAAATAGATATCTAAGCATGGCTTTAAATACAAAGGGCAGATCCAATTTTAGACATGAACAAGGTGGCTGCCGTTTTGAATTTCGTTGTTTTAAGGCCAATCGACCCCAAAATCGACATCTGAGCATGGCCTTAGGTACAAAGGGCAGATCCAATGTTATAATTGAAAAAGTGGCCGCCATTTTGAATTTATTTTAAGGACATTGACGTCAAAATCGATACTTGGGCATGCCATTGATATTAAAAGACAGATCGACTGGTGGTAGGACTCTCATATGTAAGAGTCCGTTTGGGTGGGTACCACCACAATGTTTATTTCTACCGCCAAGCAGCAGTGTGCATGCACTGTTGTTTTTCGATTTGAAGGGCACTGTAGCCAGTGTAACTATAGGACATAATGAGACTTAACATCTTATGTCTCAGGATGACGAGCGCAGTGGAATGCCACACAGTACTTTGTAACTCAAGGTCTGGATGGTATTTCTACTGCATGCTCGTCTCGTCATTCAATGCTATAAAAAAAATCGAATATTAGACTTAAGACAAGAGGTCACTATTTTGAACTTCTTAACATTAAGATTGCAATCTCTTATAAGGTAAAGTTTAGTATAATACTAGGTAACACATTTATAATTAAGCGTTTTCTGTTTTTCAAAAATGTTTTATGAGCATTTAACACATTTTCAAGTCTAAAGTGGATGGGTATTAAAACAACTTAGTGTGATAGAAAGGGGCGACTTTTCGTGGGAGACAAAAATGAAACGTCCATTCTCATGCAGCAAATTTGTGAGTCCATTTCCACAGAACAATCATCGAGGTCTATCATCCGGTATCGTCATCATCATCATCAGCCGTATGGCGTCCATTGCTGAACATAGGCCTCCCCCAAAGATTTCCAGATGGACCTATCAAAAGCGGCCTGCATCCAGCGCGTTTCTGCGGCCTTTACCAAGTCATCGGTCCATCTTGCAGATGGACGGCTGACGCTACGCTTGCCAGTACGTGGTCTCCACTCGAGACCTTTTTTTTCCCATCTGCCGTCAGTTCTTCGAACTATGTGCCCTGCCCATTGCCACTTCAGCTTGCTTATCCGTTGGGCTATGTCAGTGACTTTCGTTCTTCTACGGATCTCCTCATTTCTGATTCGATCGCGTAGAGAAACACCTAGCAAAGCTCTTTCCATAGCTCGCTGAGTGACCGTGAGCCATCTTAGGCGGCCCATAGTCAGAGGCCACGTCTCAGTGCCGTATGTCATTACTGGTAACACACATTGATTGAAGACTATTGTCTTCAGGCACTGAGGTATTTTGGACGAGAAGACCTTGCTTAGTTTCCCGAACGCTGCCCATCCGAGCTGGATTCGCCGATTGATCTCTTTCTCAAATTTGGACTTACCGAGTTGGACTACTTGACCTAAATAGACGTACTCGTCTACAACTTCGAGAATTGAGCTCCCAACGATAATCGGGGTTGGCACAACATGAACATTCGACATGATCTTGGTCTTGTTCATGTTCATCCTGAGACCCACCAGTTGAGAAACTCGGTTGAGCATTGTGGAGGGTCTGGAGGGTCTGGAGGGTCTGACCCTCCAGCGATTCTGCCAATACACCGATGTCATCGGCAAAACGAAGGTGAGTGATGTATTCGCCATTGATGTTGATGCCGAGTCCTTTCCAGTCCAAGAGCTTGTAAGCATCTTCCAACGCGGCAGTGAACAGTTTCGGAGAGATAACATCTCCGTCTCACGCCTCTGTGTAGTGGAATAGCTTTCGAACTCTGTTCTTGTACTCGGACCTACATGGTGGCGTTGTTATACAAGCACCTCAACACTTCGATGTACCGATGATCAATGGGGCACCGCTGTAGAGGCTGCAGCACAGCCCAGGTTTCGATCGAATCGAAGGCTTTCTCATAGTCCATGAACGCTAAGCAAAGTAGCAAGTTATACTCCCCAATTTTTTGTATAACTTGCCGCAGTGTATGGATGTGGTCTATAGTTGCGCTCCGCGGTGTTAGTCGTGGCTTAAATTACCGCAGGAATATTTTTCGGAATAAAAGTTAGTCTATGTACTAATTCAGGGTCCCAACTGCCGCTATATAAAATTTCATCAAAATTGGTCCAGCCGTTTGAGCGTGAAGACGTAACAAACATGCACACACACTTTCTCACAAAATTTCGCCATTATAATATTAGTGTGATTACCAATTGGGCTCAGTGACACCGTATTAGTAACATGTTGATACTGTGAATAAAATATCATTAATTGGATGTGTATAAAACGTCACGGATGCTCTCAGCCAATCTGATCTGAATCTGACTGTTTGCTGTGCTCTGATTGGCTCATTTAAATCGGATCAACATTTTCCGTAACTATCGCAAGGTGGATTTGTATATCGGATCAACTTCGGCAAACGTTAGTAAGAAGTCCCGTGAGTGTAGATGTTGATCCGGTTGGAGCCACATTAGTTACCAGAAATGCATATTGGATCAACAAAAGGCGGCGGATCAACATAGATTTTTGGATCAACAAAGTGCTCGCGTGAAGTCGCGTCTGATCAACATTTACCGTCAAGGTATCTCTATATATATATATATATATATAATGACGGTTATATATATATATATATATATATATATATATATATATATATATATAGATATACACTCACGCCTTTTATCCCCGAAGGGGTAGGCACAGGCGCAACTAGTGCACCCACTTTTCGCCGTTATTCCGTCCCATGATGTGCTAGGGGCGAGCCTATCGCCATATCGGGCACAAATTCCAGACTTCGAGCTGATACTGAATAGAAAAACTCAGTATCACTTTGCCCGACCCGGGGATCGAACCCGAGACACAGCATTGCAATAGAACCATAATACAACTACGCCACCGAGTCACCTTCATATACTTTGAAATTATTTGGTTTGCAGAAAAACAAAGCTTTTGCTAATGTTACTTCACTGCCATTGTAGACAACATTATCTGCCATAGCACAAGCATACATATCAACCTACACATTAAATCACTACATAATATAAAACAAAGTCGCTTCCCGCTGTCTGCCCCTATGTATGTATGCTCAGATCTTTAAAAATACGCAACGGATTTTGATGCGGTTTTCTAGAGAATGGTTTAAATGTATAATTTGTCTCGGGGAAATATAAAGCGGGACTTTTATCCCGGAAAAACTAATTCACGCGGACGAAGCCGCGAGCAGAAATCTAGTGATCTATATTAAATACTAACAGTATATTGCCCACCCACGGCCCCTACTATCTGTCCGTAATATTTTATTAACTTACAAAACGCTCATTTATTCACGACCGGCGGCGTTTAATTTGTTTAGGCTCTTTCATTATACCGCGTTCAATCTTCTCGCTCGTCACTTTGTGTTCTCGATTCGAAATTAATTCACTCTTGTTGTGTAATTGGGTTGGTGATTTTATTAGCGCGGAGTAGGGTTCAATTGTCGCCTCCATTAGGCCGTGACTGTGATGAATAGATTTTTGTATAGTGACGTTTCTTGGGAATATTGAATTGGTAATAATAATTATTTCTATGCTCCGTTTAAACCAGTAGGTTTATTTTCATTTGAACGATATAGGGAGCGTGCACGAACTATAGAGGGCAGCACAAAATCAACTCTGGAGCCACATGTGGATTTTTTTTGTTGCTTACGCGGAGAAAGTGACTTATTACTACCGCCCAGAGTTCAAGGGGAACGACTGAGCGGTTATGTTCGGTTCACCGTGCCTTACGACCCGACGTTGAGCCGCCCGGAGAGATGGAAAACGTCGGGCGACCACCGGGCCGAGTCCCTAACCTATCTACACTGCACGGCATACCAACTAAAACTCCGCGGTGGCCATTTTCGGCGCATTAGGGACGGCTGCGGGTTTCCTCCGACTCACGTCTAAGTTGTCGTTCGCAACCGCCCCTGCGCGTACCGCTGTTGCGGTCCTTCTCCTGTTGTTGTGGGGGCTCAGAAGCCCCCGTACACCGAAGGACGCCCTTGGCATCAAAGGCAGCGTGAGGCACACTGCCGTCCATCACGGGGGTCACAAAAGTTGGCTAGACTAATGGGTGGACAGCCCCTTCCGCCCACCCGTGACCCCTGGAGGCGCCTATTAGTCGCCTTTTACGACAGGCAGGGGATACCGTGGTAGAATTATCCAAACGCCCCCAATCCACAGGGCGGAGCCACATGTGGATAAAAAAGAAACTTTTTAGAACAATAATTTGTTTATTTTCTTTTAATATGACAAAAATGATATGTATTCCGGCGAATATTATTATTAACCAGCGGGTTCAGAAAATGTTTTTTTTTTGGTGGGAGCTAGTAATTTCGATGCAATTGAAGCAAAATTAGGAGGTTATGCTCCCTTGATTACAGTTTTTTGTATTCAATATTATCCTCAAACATTTTTATTATTAAAAATAACGTAATGAGACATTTCTAAATACTTTTGGAACTCATAACTATGTATCTTTTATACAGCTTATATTATTTTTGTCGATTTTCACATAACCATGGAAGGAAAGTACTTAGGTACTATTCTTGGGAACATAATATAATTTCACACCATTTAATTTGTTTATTTTTATGTTTTGGAGCATCCAGATACACAATAATATATTATCAACATTAAATGTTATTTTTCATCCTTCTAATGAATATTTTAGGCCAATACCAAGTATTGATTGGCTGAAAAATAATCAGAATGCGCCACCAGATGGCAGTGCTTACGACGTGCACGTTCCCTATGTGTACAATTAATATCTTCTATGTATTTTAAATAGGCATGTCTAAGAACGTACCTCAGTAACTATTTCTAAGAATTGTGGAATTTAACCTTTTATGTAACGGCCATCATCGGACTTATCATTTAGTGTATAGACAATATCATGTTTACATAACAGAAGTGGCCTACAGATGTATTGAACTTAATAGCAATTAGCAAATAACTTTGTACAACACCGCTTTAGTATATGTGTAATGGTTTTGGATATGTGTATAAATAAATAAATAAGAAACATAATAATATTATTTTGAAATCTATGTACGAAACGCTTTCGAGTTTGCACACATAAAACGTAATTTTTTTTAGTATCCGTGGTAGGGGCAGCTTTGATCACTGATCACATGAAATATTCACTTATTTGTTTGGGAGCCTCATTCATTTTTTATGTATTTTTGCCGCTGTATACCCGCTGCTGTGTAATAAGCGACTTTACTAGAATAATGTCTAAATTCTGCGTTGTATCGAGAAAACAAACGTTATGCAGCAAATAACATTTAACAATATAAACTTGCTTATGCTGCCTCGGTGGCGTAGATGTGTTGCGGTACGACTGCAATGCTGAGATCTTGAGTTCGATCCTGGGGTCGGGTAATGTGTTGTTGGATTTTTCTAATCATATCCGCCGGAGACTGATATTTGTATCCGATATGGCGATAGGCTCGCCCTTTATCACATCATGGAGAGGAATACGCACGGCGAAAAGTGGCTTCATTAGTTGCGCCTCTGCCTACCCCAACGGGGATAAAAGGCGTGAGTGTGTTAGTAAACCTGTTTATGAAGAGACCACGTTAGTTAATACTTAATGGGAGCCACCATATATTTGAAAATATCGGGGGCCTTGTGGTAAAATAAAAAACTGATTAGGGATATCATTTTCTTTTTTAGTTATAACCATCTCTAATATAACAATGGTGACACTGACACTAGTGAGCCAAATCATGGACAAAATTAGTTCGTAGTTAGCCCACTACTAGTGACATCTAGTGAGCTCAAAATGATGGAGCCTCATTACATACATACATACATAGTATCACGCCTCTATCCCATAGGGGTAGACAGAGACTATGGATTGCCACTTTGCTCGATTCTGGCACATTACTTTCGTTTCCTCTACCTTCATCAATCTTTTCATACACTCCCGCCGGTTCAGGGTACTTTTGACCTGGCCTTTACTTAGAATCTCAGATATTTGACATTCGAAGGTTTATATATCCTCTTTGTCAGTCTCCTGTCATCCATCCTTTACAAATGCCCAAACCACCTTAGCATACCCTTCTCAATTTTGGTCACTACATCCTCTGTCACTCCACACATGTCCATCACCCTAGTATTCCGCACTCTATCACACACAGTCACTCCACACATGCTTCTTAAGGCTCTCATTTCTACTGCTTTAATCTTACTTTCATGCTTTTTCTGCCATACCCAACTTACACTACCATACATTAGAGTTGGTAATAACACTCCTCCACAGCCAGTCGTGCCTTTTTGGACACATTCCGGCTACCCATAAAGGTATGCAACGCTCCATTCACCCGATTACCTGCACTCATTACGGAATATAAAATAGTCGAGTAAAAAGGACAATTGCGGCACTCATTCTCTTTTATACACATTACAAGACATTACTAAAAGTCTCTAAAAGTCCTTGAAATAGCATCTTTATTTACATTACCGTTAGTTCAAGGAGCTATTCAAGAGTTAATTGACCATGGAAACAATAACCGGAGTGTTGTCGAGCTTATTTTTAATTTCCGACGCCCGGAAGTGGAAGCTCCGTGCGTCGCTACGATGCATTTTTGTTAGATCAGAATGCAAATGTTTGCCATTTGTCTCGCTTTAACGGAAATTTTATTTTTAAGTGTATTTGAAATAATGTTTTGAGATGCTGAAACGTATTCAGATAGGTTTCAATTTTATTACCTAAACTAGTTTCGGAGTTGTTATTTGATAAAGACTACCTCGTCATGAATATCAGTTTCTTATGACTGATATCACGATGGAAAAAGACACTTTAAATACGATATAGTTAAGATCCTACAGGAAGGCAATGTGTAGAACACACACACACATACACACACAAAACACACACACACACACACACACACACACACACACACACACACACACACACACACACACACACACACACACACACACACACACACACACACATGCACATACCTGTTGGATACAAATTGAAGAGAGATAATGCTTTACTTAAGGCTGCCTGATGTTTATATTAATTTGTTAATAGAATGTAAATCCGACTTTGGGCGTAAGATGTGTCATACTTGTTTGCATTATTTTACTCTAGAGAGCTGTGGATTTTTGTAAAATAAATAAATGTATAAATAATTCACAATTAAACAAAATGGTTAGTTATAGGCCAGACTTCAGGATGAAATTTTTCATCCAAAAGATATCACCAATTCGTAATAAGTCGCTATCTTATCTGACGCTTCCGAATGACAAGACGTCTCGGTATGCTTAAATTTTGTACAGAACATTTTCGTATCGCTCAAATTTTTTGTACGAAACATTTCCCAATGTCCTACTAGATAATCTTAGAACTCTGTTCACAATAAGCTTGAAGTATGGTCCGCGCGTGCTCCTAGTAATCTTATGGAATGTAAACTTAATTAGTTACTGCAGTGATTTTTCGATATCGTATAAGTGTCAGGCGCGGAAAGTGCGTAACACAGTATGTCAACACAGCACTCCGAGGACTCTTATAATAAATATTATAAGATTCCTCGGAGATCGCGCACGGACTGTAACTTCTCATGTGCACTGGCATATATGATACACGCCACTATACGGGTATGTTGCTTGCATAATGCTATAAAAAAGCATAGATAAAACAGAACCTACAATGAGAAACTCTTGAATACGAGTTATACGAGATGTTTGAAGTCAAACTTACTATAATAATTGAATCCCAGCTCATAAAAGCGATCGCTCACATTCAAACATTTTCTCTACACTATAACTATTTGGTATATACAACTGTGGAGTGATTGATAACGCCCGCCACTTCCGCTTTGTATTCTGCTTGTGTACACTAGGATGTATGTAGCGAGTGCTCTATATAACGTGTCGGATATAGTTGACAGATGCATTATATCTTAATGTGTTCGCGGATATCGAATAGATGTTAATGACTGCCTCGATGACGTAGTTGTATTTGTGCCCAATATGGTGATAGGCTCGCGCCCTATCACATCAAGGGATGGAATATGCACGGCGAAAAGTGGGTGCACTAGTTGCGCCACTGCTTATCCGTTTGGAGATATAAGGCGTGAGTATGCGAATGCGTATTTGTGGGTAAGAAATGTAGATACAGATTTTTTTAGTAATTTTATCGATTGACTAGGTTGATAGTCTGGTTAATAAATTCATACATATTATGAAACAAAGTCCCCCGTCGCCTCTGTACGAGATAAACTCAGAAACTACCGAACGGCTTTCGTTGAAATTTGGTATGGACAGTTTTCTTTTTTTATAGCATCGAATGACGAGACGAGCATGCTGTTGGCCTGATGGTAAGCGATACTACTACCCATAAACAGTAGAAACACCTAATTATAAATTCTGGGAAAAAATACAAGGTACTTTTATCGCGAAAAAATAAATAGCAGGACTTTTGTCCTGCAAAAACTTTCTCACGCAGGTGAAGCCGCAAGCAAAAGCTAGTAGCATATAAAAAATCAAGTAATACTTTAGGTGTTATTGTTTAGTTATCGGGTATGTCTTGCTAGCTACATGATGGATATTACCTTAACCTTAAATTAATATTATGAACGTATTAGTCTTGTTATGTGTATCAGAAGCCAAAGGATCTTTCAGTCCAACATTTCCAGAGGGTAATATTTATTCTTTAATAATAACTAAATACCACGGTCGAACTGAACTTTACCTTCTTATATCGTAATGCACCACAGATGCTGTCAATATATAAATTTATAAAATCTCTAGATTAATTAAAGAACTAAAATAAACTTCCAGACTGCAGTAGATTTTAACACTAAAACAATAAGGTCTGTCATTATTTCTCTCATAAATTGAATTTAAGATTAATCTTACTCGCGAGCAAACTTGATGGCAAGTTGTCCGAACTTCCCGTCCGTGTGTCCCGCACGGCTACGGCGATAATTTCTTAATGTCATTTGTCATTTGCGTCTACCGCCACTTGTTCCAGTTAAATCCACCGGAGCACTTCGCAAAGTGGATTGTCACCGAGTTTCTCATGTTTATCTTCGTCGGCGGTGTATAAATTAAAAAAGTTTATTTCGCTCCGCTGTTGGGCTTGTCGTATGAACTGAGGGCTCGTGTGTAGTCGAATCGATTGATCGAGTAATAAGGAAGTGCTTATTTTTCTTTCAAACTTGTAGATTGATTTTACTTGTTTTTTATGAACGTGATAAAGTAGCCGATAGATGATCTTTTCGATAGCACTGCGTGAAGACAGAAGTGAAGTGATGCTGCGGGGTTGATACTCGTGTACGATCAATGTCTGTGTCATATTTAGATGTTACTTTAGATATTGTTAAACTTGAGGCTCTCGTAGTTCTTAATATTTGTGATCTAGGTCTTTCATATAGGTAAGAAGAGGATAGGAATAGAAAATAGGTTTTAAAAATTTGAATAATTTAGAACTAAAACAACATAGAAATTGTATAATAAAAAACTATAATAAATACGTTATACACGTACGTTGACACTACACATCTATCTACCTCTATACATACAAGCTAACGCGATATTTCCCGCAAGTAAATAATTGCAGAGTTCCGCCGGCCATTGATGTGTCAACGTGACGTATGGAACCCAGCGCGGCGGCCATTGTCGGCACGTGAATGGCCTTCTTTATACGTTCTGCTGAACCCGTTATGATGAGGTTGTGATTAATTATTATCAATGTATTTCGGTTAAATGTGAGGTTGGAGTAAAGGGTAAATAGGGACATTTTGACAAGGATTTTTGAATTACCTATTAATGAAACACAAAAAAATGTCGAAATTTATAAGTAAAAGAAGATATTTTATTGTTGGTACTATAACAGTACGACATATTGTATCAAAGACAAACATTTTTTTATGACAATGAATAACGAGACGAGCATGCCGTTCGCCTGATGGTAAGCGATGCGACCGCCCATAAACAGTAGAAACACCATCCAGCACCTTGAGTTACAAAGTACTGTGGCATTGCACTGCGCTCGTCATCCTGAGACATAAGATGTTAAGTCTCATTATGTCCTGTAGTTACACTGGCTACAATGTCCTTCAAACCGAAACACAACAGTGCATGCACGCTGCTGCTTGGTGGCTGAAAAAGACATATATACCATAATTACATGCATTGTGCCAATAACGGGCACCCCCATTCAGCTTCTTGCTGCACCATCAGCCTGACTGACACTGCAGCACTGATTAGAGAAGTAGATTAAATATTTTGAATAGAATGCAAACTAGGCATCCAATAAATAAAATCCTGTTTTAATGCGGCTCTACAAAAGTTATCACAAAATTCAAACTTTATACAAAACGATAAAAATGTATAAAAGATTCACCAAAATCTCCAAAAAGGCAGAATAATTATCCAAGAAAGAAGTTTTATCTATTTTGTATAGGTATTATGCTCTGGTGGCAGGTGTGCCGATATTGCTTTCGACTTTCAATTCCTTCGCGAAAGAAGGTACATTAATATCATACGACGCCATATTTCCAAACTGTTTTTATTTGAATAATATTGTTTATCAGTTTTATGTTATACAAAATTTTAGGTTATTTCTTTTAGTTTAGCACGCAAAAGGCACGCAGTCAAATGTATACTTAATATTATAAAGCTGAAGAGTTTGTTTGTTTGTTTGAACGCGCTAATCTCAGGAACTACTGAACCGATTTTGAAAATTCTTTCACTAATAGGAAGCTACATAACTCCTGAGTGCTATAGGCTACTTTTTATCCCGGGAAAATATTTTTGTCCCGGAAAAACTTTTTCACGCGGGCGGAGCCGCGACCACTACTAGTAAATAATATTCAAATGAGTAGCATCTAAATTAGAAGTCTAATAACTTAGATGACGCATAACATTTACTAGGATATTATAAGAAAATCTAAGCTTAAAAAACATTAACAAAGCCCAACATAGTATTTTTTTTCTATTTTTGATATAGGTTAATAAAATAACTTAACCAAACAAAAAACGTTATAACATTTTTAATAATTTCAAGTAAGTCTTACTAAGTACACATTATTAACTCCCAAGTATATCTCCGGAAAAGCGTCATAATTAAGTTTTAAAAGTGAAATATGACTTGAAAAAGAACAATTTACATAGAGAAGGACAATAAAACGAGTGACAGAGTGATAAATACTTCAGTGTCCGGCGAGCGGCGCCAGCTCATATTCATCAAGAGAATTTTAATTTATTTCTACGCGTTTTCTAGTGTTGATATTTTTTTAATATTCAAGTTTATGTGTGTAGGAAGTGGACTGGCGCGCAGTACTTTGTGAATAGGATCTGTATAGTCTTGCAACTGTTTATGGGAGGTCATATCGCTTCGCGTCATTCAGTGGCAATAAAGAAAAGGAATAACCAAAAAATGTAATTGCAAAAAGGATGTTCACAATTGATTTGCCGACTTCTACCAAGATGTCTTGTCCTAACAATATTTTGAATTTTAGGAAAGTACAAATGTATAATCATTAACCGTAAATTCACTCTATCCTATTTATAAAAAGCTTTTGAATACATCGGACTGTGAACTCCTAATTGTCTCAAACTAGCGACAAAAGGGGATCTGAGTCCTAATGCTGAGCTCCTTTAATTTATGTTCAATAAAGTCAACGAATCTGGTGCAATGGCATTAATTACTTTGTGTTTTTAACGGGTTCAAAGTTTGCGAACTATTTTGGAGGAACTATCCCGAACTAGTACCGTAAGTTTGGCGCTCGTTGAAATGTCCACGAAAGTTTGCCAAATTGGCTTTCATTCGGCGAAGTTTTAGAGAATTTATGAAAATAAAACAACTTGCTATGTGTGGGGTTTATTTTTAATATTATGGAACTTTAAAAATATGATGTAGTATTCAAAGTTAAAAATCAAAAAAGTAAGTAGATACAAAGAAAACAAAATGTGTATAAAATTATGCCTATTTTTCTTTATAAATTGTGATATTGTAATGTAAAGCTTAAAACAATATTTTTGATACGTTATCAAACTTGTGATAATGTAACTTCTCGCAGCCGTCTACTTTACTAGATTATAATACACATAGCTCAATCAATTTACCTATTCTCTTCCAATGCCGATCACAAAATCCCAGCAGCTATAAGAACCATTTAAGAGCGTCCAAAAATATTTTAATAGTTCTCATTCATCAATTTCGATCTCAGTCCATCATTCGGTCATTCGTTCAACGCTCTAAGCATAGATGCTAATTATAGTTGGTACATTTTTGTCGCTTGTATCCGGCTAGCATTTCTTCCCGAATATTTTTCCTTTTATATCTTGGAGACGTGGACCGAGTAATTACGGACTCATTTGGAGCTTTTGATTTTTCGGGTCATGATATTTTTTTGTATGCTGATTTTTGTTTGGATGTAATTAATTTTTTATCTCTGTCAAAGGGACTTCGTGTTTTGATTAGTTGCTTGGGCAACTGAAGAAGTTTTTTTTTTTAATTCGTAAAATAATAATATGACGTATTATACATTTTATTATTATTAAGCATTGTAATGATTTTAAGACCAGAAACTTAATCAAAATCGTGCGTATCATGTTAATTAATAACGAGATAAATTCCATTTGAGAATAGCATATTTTCCAAGTACCTACCACCGGTCTCACTTACTCCAAAATGCATCAAGGGAAGTCCTATCGCACTGTCTATAAGACAATGTATCCTTGACGATAAAACCTATTATTGTTGTGGGCGAAAAAATCTAAATTCGGCCTTTTTCAAGTAGACCTTTGATTCTTTCCATGGGGTAGTATGCTTAGTATTTTTACTAATATTACTTGTAAGATTTATGTATCGACTTGGATAGCTACTACCGTTTACTATGTGTTAAATCGCCGCCATAGCAGCCGATGTGTGTCGCGTTCCTGAACCAGCCTGTGTACCCATAACGGCTTCGAACAGGCAGGTGTGTCGAGTGGTTATAATCATCTCTCATTACCCAACATTATATTAACCCCACTCCGCTTTCCGTCAGATGTAGGGGATCACTTTGCCGAGCTAAAAAAACTTGATACGAACTTCCATAACCAAACCAGCCCTGTATTATATATTGCCCACTGCTGAGCACGGGCCTCCTCTACAACTGAGAGGGTTTATTTAGGCCTTAGTCCACACTGGTCTAGTGCGGATTGTCAGATTACACATACCTTCGAAATCCATCTGGAGAACTTGTCAGGTATGCAGCTTTCCTCATCATGTTTTCCTTCACCGTTAAGGCGAGCGTTAATAATAAAGAATCCACACATAACTTAAATAAAGTCAGATCTGCGTGCCCTTGGGTTTTGAACCTCCGCACATTCCTCTGAGCAGTCCGTTCCACTCCCAACTAGGCTATCGCCGTTTTTTTTACTTCTAACTTCTACAAAAATGTATGTACATTTTGAACTATGTTTAACATTTTTAAAACAACACTCCGGGGTCTGAGTGACCCTGTTCGCTAATTAACCGCACTCCCGTCACTTGACGCTGATTTTATTCAAATCGTATTCATTTGCCCTTTAGCCGCAGCTCTGAGGGCTGATCTGGGGCCCGGGAGTCCTGAAAGTGATTTAGAACATAAAAGTAAAATCACGCTTTTTTTCACGGTAGATAGAAGTCTAACAAGTTCATATTTCCATAACTATGTTAGTATGGAATAGTTAACTTTAGACATGATCCCTTATATGAATTATAGGGGTCGTGTCCAAAACCAAATACTGGATACAATTCCAGATTCGTGATATTTAGCAAAGAAATGTCACTGTAAATCATTATGTTTGGTTAACTGGGATAAATTATTTTTTGGCAGTAGGTAAATAAATTAATGATTAAATCAAAATAACATATCGCGTACACAATCGATTCCAATATATTTTGGAGCATATACAAGTTCCTATGTGTTCTATCCTCACACACTGGCATTAGTAGTTTCTATGTGTTAATAAAACACTATCCTCACACACTATCGTTTGTATAAAATCTATCGTGGACCTTAATAAAACTGTTATTCGCTAGTCTAGACGGAGTAGTTATATAAAAACTTACTAACTGTGATTTATTGCTGGAGCCTTTGTATTTTAGCGCTCTTAATGGACCAGGGGTCAAATTTTATTTCATTAAGTTTGCTCTATTAAAGAAATATTCGATCTTCTTTGCAGTGATATTGTACTTGATGGTACAATGTAGACTAGATGGTACAGTGCGACAGGTTGACTGGGTTTGTTCATCTTAAAAATTACTTAGTCACAGCTCGGAGTCACGAAGTAGGCGGTTCGATGTCTCCGTGACTCGGTAAATACGTAAAGCCGTCGGTCCTGCACATGAACTCTCTCCGGTCATGTTGGGTTGGCGTCTCACCAGACTGAGAGTGAAGGAATAGAGAGTGCACCTGTGTGTTGCACACACACTTACGCCTATTTCTTGGCCGATCTTCGTTAAAATTGACTGCCGTGAACGAAATTCGGCTAGGATTTTTTTTTATAGGCGATCATCGGGAATGTTCGGTTTTTAAAGGCCGATAGAATTACATCAACTATACTAGATTAACACTGGTTGATTTCCATACATTATACGTAAGACGTTGGTACTACCGACGGTTTCCAGCACTATACCATCCATGTCATACTTAAAATTATATCTGGATTACAACTTATATGTACCTTCCTTCATATTTCAAACTGGCCGGCATAAATGTGTCGATTAGCGAGGAATAATTATCTCTTCGAATCATCTGTTATCCGACACTCTATCTGGACAAAACTCCGCTATGATTACGTGCAATAGGGTAATTTTTCTGTGCCCGTATGATATATAACAAACACCTTAATATCTCAGCAATATGGCATAAGTTGAATACATTTTGTACCTTTGTCTGCTGAATTTTACGACAATTACGCCAAATTTAAACTTTAAAGCAATCGTTTACGCTAGCGACATTGTCGTAGTTTGAATTTGTTAGTATGTGCTCGAGGATCGAAATAACAGAAGTCAATGAAAATATTACTAGATTTTCTCCTGGTTCTGGACTATGCACAAGGTGGTTTATAATATTGAAATATGTTTCCGAGCACATGAGATACGCCGAGTCATCAAATAGTATAAATTTAAGTATTAATTACGGATAACACTATGTGTACAAAAGTAAAAGGACAGACTTCAAAAAAAGGTGAATCAGCATTCGAGGCGTATGTATGTATTTTGTATTATATCTCGGCGAGTTTTTCAAAATCAGCTATTGATCTGATTTGGATTGGGTCTTTCGTTTACTTTCGTTATTTACAACCATTAATATCTAACATGTGTGACGTTTCATTCGTACTAACTTGTGATTTTATGTTTTAGGACGTATAACATCGGCACTGCTAGTGATTCCAGTCGAAAACCGAATACACACTAATCGGAAAACAATACCTAATTAATCCACTAGATGGCGCTTAATTGCATTAAATCTCAACCCTTTGAATGCATCGCGGATCGCGAATAAGCTAATCATACAAAGCGGTACTGTTTAAACCGTGTTTTTATTTATACCAGCCGCGGCGGTGCATTCTAATTAGTTTTCATTTTGTATCTTTCGCATTTGGAACGCGGGACGTTTTTAATTATGGACCATTATGAGTTACTAGTAGTGCTCGCGGCTCCGCCCGCGTGAAAAAGTTTTTCCGGGACAAAATATTTTCCCGGGATAAAAAGAAGCCTATAGCACTTAGGAGTTATGTAGCTTCCTATTAGTGAAAGAATTTTCAAAATCGGTTCAGTAGTTCTTGAGATTAGCGCGTTCAAACAAACAAACAAACTCTTCAGCTTTATAATATTAGTATAGATTAGCTATCTCTTTCGCTCAAAGAGGTTTGGTAAGATTTGGCTGGCATTGAATAGATTTAGAAAGAAAATATGTTTGGGCTGTTGTTGGGAGTTCTTTTGATACGGTTATAAAACAAAGTTTTTAGGAGATTTTTTTGGAAAGAACACATTATTTTATATCTCAACTTTTAGTACTCTACTTTTTATGTTAACTTCGACTTTGACTTAAAGTTAACTAAAAGACAAGACTGACCGGGGTCTACTAATTTTAGGGTACAATAGTAATTGTAGAAATTGTGTTTTACTTAGTTAAAATACATTTCCATTTTATACCCCTAAGTTTCCCTGTTTATATTATATTTAAATATATTATTTCAACTATTGTTGAACGCCACCCACAAATTTATATAATGAAAACGATTTTTGTACCGTTCTCGTCACTCTGAGGCAGATATCAAATCCCCGTTACGAAAATATGCACTTACTATACTCAAAAGGAGACATTCATTTATTGCGTGAGACGATTTAGGGGGGAGGGGGGTCGACCATATCTTATTTTTTCTTACAAGGAGTGGGGGGAGAGTCTAAATAGTTCTTATGTAACATCAAAAAATGTGCAAAGTTAAAATTATACTTTGAAAAAGCGCGAGCAACCGCGCGAGTACCGAGGTTCCCTCGGATGCATATCAATAAACAATTTCCAAAGTACAAATAAACATTTCTAAAAATTGTTACTTTAAAATATAAACAAACCAAACGTGTATATTATTTTTTCCTTTAGGTTCTTACGTAATAAATGTTAAACAGGAGGGAAGGAGTCGGCTTATTCATATGATGAGGGGGAGAAGGTCAAAAACTCCCGAAAATAGTCTTACGTAATAAATGAATGGCCCCAAACAAACAAACTGCTTAGCAGTTGAACTACCATAAATGATTAAATTTGCTATTATGATGTTTTGAGTACGAGACCTACCCTCTATTAAAAGTAGCGAAAACATCGAACATTGATAAAACACTTAACAGGATTAAATATTCATTCAGCCAGCACAATAGACGGAATTCAATAACCCACAAATACGGTTGTTAAACCGCGTCCGCCATTATCAAAACCAACAATGACATTCGACAAGCGACACATAATTACCCCTGCCCCTTAAAGGGTCCATGTAATGGAGCAATTGCGGGTTAATTTCGCGTGATGGGCCTGCCGTACCCGCCTCCTTTTTGCCGGGTTGAGTATTTAACGCTCGCCCGTGAAAAGGCCAGCTCAAGTGGTGTTTATAGCAAAAATAGTTTTGCGGTCGCACCGGCCCGGCGATTGTTGGTCCCGTTTTGGATTACGTTGTCGTTTGAGGGTTAGTGGGAATTTAAAACGTGTATATGTCTCGTGATGACAATAATATGAGCGAGCATTGTGATTTGAGTGTTGTTGTGTTTGTTATACAGACGGTTTTAAAATTTTAACTATTGATTCTGTAATCTGTTGAATTCTTTATACCTATTATTAACACATTATCCGCTCATACTTTTGATCTCACTTTTGATAAGGTGTCCCGGTGGGTAATAAAAACCCTAAAGTAATAGGATATATACGCTTTAACAGTGAAAGAAAACATCCTGAGGTAACCTGCATATCTGAAAAGTTCTCTATATGAATTTCGAGGGTATGTGAAACCCGCACTAGGCCAGCGTAGTGGAGTAAAGTCTAACCCCTCTCAGTACACTCCATTCGACTGCGCCAAATGGAGACAGCCGCGTTCCGTATTAACCGATCCAGAGGACGACATCACTCTGGCCATCCGCCGTACTTGAAACTTCAACACTCTACAAGGCCGCAGTTCCGTCCTCGCCGTCGAGGATCTCGCCGCGTCCCCCCCCCCCGACCCTCCTAGCAGTTCCTAGATGACAACTCTATCTAATAAGATTAGGCCTAAAAACCTAAAATCTTTCCCTAATCGTTTATGTCCCATCCTCTCTCAGTGGCCGTCCTGAGCCGAGGTTCGTAACCCGTTACTGGGTTGCCCTCAGCATGGTCACTTATTTCAAAGAGTTGCGAGCGCCTTCTGCGTTCACCCTAAAGACCGGTGTGGCCAGAAAAGCCGACTCGTGTCAGGCTACTGGCAGTAGGGCCATTAACAAAAAAAATATCTCAGTAGTAGAGGAGGCCCGTGCTCAGCAGTGGGCAGTATACATATAATACAGGGTTGGTATGGGTGGATGGAATAGGATACCTATATCTAAAAACAATTATTGGTTTTACATATGTTATTATAAGTATTATTACTAGGTATTATGAGAAATCATACATGATATCTTAGGGTGAGTAGTTCGACGTAATACAGTACTATAGAATTCTCTGTTCTAGGTGATTGCTAGTTTATAGGCAGGCTTGGTGCTTAATATCAAGGGAACGACAGATTCATAGAATAATATATAAGCTTACGCCCGTATCCTCTTCAGGGTATATAGTGATACTAATTTATGGCTCAAATTGTGGTGGGACAAGCCTATCGTCATATCAGTAGGAAATTCATACCTGTGATAACTATTAGTAACTTCTATGTTGGACAAAAATCAGAAAACTTAAAATTCAGACAAAATTGAAAATGTAGTTCAGTATTTTTTATATGTAAATCCTTCTTTACTACACATGTAAATGAAATCCAGAATAACATCTTAAGCCAATAAAAAAACAAAATTTATATAAAACCACAATTCAATACAAAATAGAGTCCAGTTGATAACAGCCTGCGAGTGCCTGGGCCATTGGTTATAAATTTAGTACGGTATCGATCGGTCTGCACCTGCACCGTGCACTTTCCTGTCTGTGTGTCATTAGACAGCGTTTGTTGCGGACTCCTGGCTATGGGCTATATTTCAAAGTCCGTGACGAGTTTCTCAAGTAATTCTGGGTTTATTTTTCTGTTAGTTCTAAAAATTAATGGCGAAAAAAGAAAAATCAGTTGTACCACTAAGAAAGAAGACGGAGAAAGAGAAGCTTATTGAAATAATATATAATTATGATTCTGTAGTTTAATAAAGAAATTAATTTTAAGATTTCTTATTTGGCATTAAAATGAAACTATTTTGCGGATTTTATCGCGGTCTTTTTCTTATTTGGCTTTATTATTTTCAGGTAAGTCTTCCGAAATGTATCCTGAAATATAACAAAATGGACGGTAAGTCTTACAACATTATTTACAAAATATACAAATCAAAATAAAACAACATAAAAATGACATTTTACAAATAAAAAATCA
Source organism: Lapara coniferarum (assembly GCA_949316025.1). Taxonomy (NCBI): domain Eukaryota; kingdom Metazoa; phylum Arthropoda; class Insecta; order Lepidoptera; family Sphingidae; genus Lapara; species Lapara coniferarum. The sequence goes on from OX438932.1 coordinate 11,966,031, forward strand.
TATCTTATTAACTTAAAATAAAAATTCTATAAAGAACTATTAAAACTCAAAATAGCATCAAACCAGTTTTCCGCGGTTCATACCAGGTAAAACCGGTGTGATATTCGCAACAGCCGACGGCCAGTCAAGTGGGAATTAATCGGTGCCAAACAAAAATGGCGAACCAATTTGGCTGTCGATTTACAGTATTTTGTAAATGTATTTCGATTGGATTTTCTCACTATAGAACCAAGTTCTTCTGATACTTTGAGTATCTATTGGTTAAATAGTCTAAGTTCTGATATGATAATCTGTTAATAAAATAATCAACTTTATATCCAAAAATCTTTATAGTCGTGAAATTTGTAGTGGCCAGTAATATTACAAATTATAGCCTATCCATTTTGGTAACGTCTTTGGTTGACTTGAAACTTGACTTATAAATGTAACTCGTCCTAAATCACCTCACCCACTTATTCTCGTATCATCCCTCGAAAGCAATGAACTGTTTCTCGAAATGCCAAAGCAATCACACCCTTATTTTCATCTATAGTTTCACTACCACACCGTCAATAGTCCTAAGCTCAGGGTATAAAACACTTAGCAAACAACATTACCACGTTTGGTCTAAAACGCCAAGGACCATTAAGGACAGGCGACACGCTGACCTAAAAAAACTTTTCTGAAATTAGCCACACTTTCATTGCAGCCAGCTCGGCTTTAAAATAAATAAAATCTCGCACATTGCACACCAAACCCTATGCGTCACGTAATAAAGTTGAGAACACCACGTTGGGCGCCAGGATCACGGCTCCAACCTTCGAGCGAGTAAACCGAAACGCGTGGGTGGTTTTGAATTTTTAAAAAGATTATTTCAGAGTGGTCCCGCTCGGTAATGGCGGACCGGCGCCATCTTGTAATTACTGTCGAATGAAACTATGCCACCGGTAGGGCTGGAGTGACTTAGTGGCTTCCTTGTCAATTCTTTATATTTAGGATTTGTGGCTGTGACTTCTATACTAGGTCGTAAATTTGTCGTGACTGACTCTGGGTAGGTACAGTTTTTCTTTTTACTTCCATATAGTACTGGAATGTTTATGTAGAAACATTTCGTAATCAGTACATTATTGAAGAGTTGTTTTGTTACAACCAATGGCTAAGTGAAACTAGCGCTGCACAATACCTGCATAACTCTCATTCAGAAATAGACGGAATTATTTCTATCTATTGGTAAGTGTGGGGTTTACTGTTACTTGGCGGTAGATATAGACAAGGAAATTATACTAATGTTAAATAAATTAAATACACATATACAACACCATCAGCCTGTAAACATTCCCAACGCGTTAAATAATAACAAACCATATATAACTTTTTCCTTACAAATTCGTATTACCCGAACTTTTTACAATTCAAACTTCCAAGAACAAGGCTCTTGTAATATAAAACGACAAAACACGCTTACATTTTTATGCATAAAGTTTGACGTGTTTTTTCCACTTGCAACTCCCCTTCAATGTAACCCTTTATGGCGGCCAAATTCCTTCGAAGTAATGGCCCTTTATATCCTCTGATTGATTGGGGAAGAAATGCTTTTGAGAGTAATATTCCTTCACCGTTTTCAAAGTTGTTAGGGGATGTTTCTTGATATTTTATATTGATAACGTTTTATAAAAGATTAAAATTGTACAGTACTGTACAAATATTGTAGTCCATTATCATGTACAAAATGAATTCTATTTTGGTTGGATTTGGTTGAAGCTGGAATTCTGTTACATACTCCTGTACTCATTGGTATATCTAAATACAAAAAAAATGTATATTATGTAGTTTCGTTTTTATTAGAAACGACGTTCATAGTAAGTGATCAATCTTCAAATTCAGAGGACATATGGGTGTATTATGCTCTTCTAAGGAAGATACAGGGTCATAAGTGCCTTCGGTATTCTGTCTTCAAACGTACAATAAACCCATTCACGGCGTATTCTTGGAAGGTAGATGAGGTCAATAAATAAAGTATTTAATCTTGAAAAAAAAATCCCTTTTTTCTTTTAATTGGCCTTATCCCACACTATTGTACGGTCGTCGAAGTACATTTTACGCATACATACAATTTAGCTTAGTTTCGACGGTTGGGTGAATCCCTCATTTAGGGGATACAATCGCTTAGCGTTCACGAAAAAGCATTATTTATCTGAGAATTGATCTAGTGTTCACTAATGTCGCGGCCGCGGCAGGTGATGGGCGTCTGACAGGCGTCATTTGCCGTCGTGTGCGGAATCGGTCTCATACAATTTAATACTGCATAGTAGTGCCGTCTGCCGTGTTTAGCGGATTCACAGCTTTACATTAACGCCAAAACATTTTAATTAAATACAACGGCGTCATCTGTTTCTTTGCAAAATGTACATAAAACCTACTTACAATTTAGAAAATGTACATGAGACTTATATTACACGTGTATTATATGTAAACATTCCCCCAAAATAAACGCATTACAGCTCAAATAAAGCCAAACAATCCCGAGACGTCTTCACGCTTTACCTCAAGCGAAATCGTGCTTTGTTAACCATTCCAGTCTCACATTACAAAGGCTTTACTCAGGTGTACCTTTATCTCCCACTAAACCATTTCAAATCCTTTTAATTTCCTCGCAGATAAAATTTTTATTAAAAATGTTTGTCACAACTGAATAAAACCAAATGCTGCCAATTATCATTCAAATTGGACTCTACGTGCCGCGTATAAGGTAGCAATTGCGACGCTATTGTCGCAAGGATTTTTACACGGTTCACCTGTTGCCAGAGCACAGAAATGTTATGGTCGTGAGGAAATTCGCCGACTCCACGCAATTACATGGCCAACGAAAGTTGCATGAATTCTAAGCGTTTGCGAAACCGCGGTCTAATGGCGGCCATTGTCTTTTGAGGGCTGGCTAAATGGGGCGAATAGCGACCGCATGCCAAATTGTTATACATTTACATATGGGCTTTGTGTAAACTATTTCGGGTTTGTTGTGCAAATACGACGATTCTTGGGTGTAAGGGGTGTGTTATTATTTTCTCCATAATGACAAAATTAATCAGAACTCCATAATAGTGAAGGTGTAGGTAATCCTTGCAATGCAATCAGCCCTGTATTATATACTGCCCACTGCTGAGTACGGCTCTACTACTGAGAGGGGTTAGACCTTAGTTCCCACGCTGGCCTAGTGCGGGTTGCCAGACATACCCTCGAAATTCTTAGGGAGAATTCTCGGGTATGTAGGTTTCTTACCGATGTTTCCTTCACCACTAAAGCGAACGATTATAATTGATAAAGTATACACACATAATTTTGAAAAGTCAGAGGCGTGTGGCAGACCGTTCCATTCCCAACTCGACTATCGTCCACTAGATAATCTTACTACCACTTTATACTTATTTTATTGAACGGAGTATACTGGCCTTACTAGATTACTATTATAAAATAAAGCTGCAGTAATCAGTAGCTCTAATCTTTCGAACTACTTCTTATACTAGTCGTCTAGTGGTTGAATTCGCCGTGGAATTGAATATATTTTCAACACATATTATATATCAATTGTATTTTTCTGCTTTCCTTCTCTATATGATCTTTCCGTCATCAATCAATCAATTATCCGGTCGCCGTCCACTGCTCAACGTAGGCCTCCACAAGTGGGCGCCTACAATCCCGGCCTTGAGTAGCCCGCATCCATCCGCTACCCGCAGTATTTTTCAAGTCGTCAGTCCATCGTGCAGCAGGGTGTCCTACACTACTGTAATCTTTAATTATGCTAAATCTCACACTTCTCCGAGCGCGCAATGTGCTTAAAAAGGGTACAAAGCTTTTTCTATATACATTACATAAAATTGTAAAAATAATACTTCACACATTAGTTTTGCACACATCATTGTATGTTTCGTGTCAAATAAATAAAGGCTACGATGGGTCCCACAAACCCCACAATGGGTACAACAGACCCCATTTACTCGACAATGCCGCGGCACACTGCCACACATTTAGCGATAATGATTCGTCGACAATTGTACAGACGCCCCTCCATTCTGGGGGTGTTTTTTCATCCTCTCAACAATCTTGACATTAACTGTAATGAATTCTTTTTGGTATTGTGTTAAATTCTTTTTTTAGTGCTGGCTTGTGTAAATAAGTTTAAATATAGTATTTAAAAGAGAATTTGTTTCTTTTATGAGAAGATTTTCTTCTTTTGAAAATCAATATAAGCTTGACCTATAAATTAGTTTCTCATTTTGTTATTATTGTTAGTCTTCTTTCTTTCCCTTACAACATGGTTCATTCTATATCTCCAAATGAAAACAAAACCAACTTGAACTAGAAAATATTAACTATACAAAAATATATTGTAGGCAATCTTGTTGGTCAAGAACTTCTAACTAATTTTTTTAGTCATCCAACTTTTACTTTAACCAAATTAGTCGTTAATAGCACAAAAAACATCCAAACAGCTTTCTACCTCACCAAAAGAAGTTTCCACTCACGAACCAGTCTAAGATCGCGAAGTTGTTACAGGGGTGTATTCCGCAAGTCATGCCACGTCGACCCATAAAGTTAGAACTTGTTAGGACTTGCTAATAGAGCGAGCGACACCTGGCGGCCGTAATCAAGACGTCTTTCAACCGGGCCGCTGTATTCACATGAGGCGAAAATATTTATGGAAAAGTGTTTTTGTCGTGTTTTGTTTTTGGGGGTTTTTCTTTGTTCTGTGGGTTTTTGTGTAGATTTTAGGACACCCATAGACTGCTCTAGAGCAGGCGCGTTGAAGTCGTTCAAGACTGCAACACGACCGCATAATGCAGTGGACTACGACTGCTTGGAGCAGTTGTGTTCGACCGCAAAATAATACCTACTGATGCGAATTCATTTACAAGATGGATTTCGATGAAGAAACACTGCTTCTTGTACTACTATTACGCAAGCGTAAGCGTAGAAGACACTTTAGTAAGTGGGTGCGTCCAATACTACAATCAAAAGAACAGCATGGAATATTTCATAATTCATACTTTGTATCCACAGCTGAAAGAAGACACTAAAAAGGTTTTCAATTACTTTAGAATGTTCGTGGTTTCATTTGATGAATTAGTTATAGTATTTTAAGCCATAAAATACGACGAACAGCGGGGAGCGGGAAGGAAGTGCCGCGCGGTCGGCAGCAACCGCTTGTACCGGTTCGTGTATGCTGGGTCCGGCAGCTCTAAGCAGTCGACCGCACTGCGACACTCGACGGCAGAGCGACTGCTCCGACCGCTCAGGAACTGCTCGAGCAGTCCGTGTATGGCAGATATGAATTTAGTATGGAAACTACAGATCGCCGTGCGGCCACCGCATCTCGCAGTCGGTCTCGACTGCAACATGCGGTCCGTCTATGGCTGGCCTTAGTTTGTTTGCTTAGAATGTGTTGTGCGGGTTTCGGGTATTTTTTTGCAGGTAATCATTTATTTTGGTTCTTTTAAAAGTCTTAAATACACAATTTTTTCTTAAAATTACTTAACTAGATCATACAAAATACCCTTAAAAAACATTGTCTATTTTTAATAAACTATAATGCCACAATGCATGCTGAGGTACAGCCTGAATTTTCTTAAAAATTCTCTAAGCCAACTTCGGCCACGGCGGCCAATCTCAACGGAGACCAGCCAGGTACTATATAGTGGATTTTATAGTGCACAAGTGTGTGCGCAATATACAGGTGCACTCGCTATTCCTTCACTCTCATAGTCCGATGAGACGGCAATCTGACATGACTGGAGAGAGATCAGGCGCAGGACCAACGCCTTTACGTGCTTTCCGAGGCACTGGGGGTATCACACCGCCAACTTCCTGACTCCGAGCTGTGACTGACAATTTTTTAGAAGATGGGACAACAGCCCAGGACCTCAGCGCGCAAATCGTACTCGTAACGCGTACGCAATACAACTACGCCACCGAGGTAATCATTCTTAACTAAATTAACAAATACAAAAACGTGATACGAATACTGGAATATAAATAGTCATATTCCATAAATTTAAATTTTCATCAAATCTAAATGTGTTAATATCCGCCCGACGCTTCAGCGCTATTGATAATTTCAAATCTCGCAAATGAAATATTCAGACTCGGAAAGAGGAGGAGAAAGCGATTTTTTTTGCGTCATTGAAAGGTGTTCGTAATTTTATAGACGTTTGGCAAGCGTCCGCCGATCCTCCCCCCCTCTCCCTCTCCCCTAACGAAGTGTCACCAAGAGATGGTACGTTGCAGATAAAATTTCAAATATTTCAAGTCAGACATCCGTTTTTATGAATTTGATATTAAAAGTGAGATTACAATGTTCGTGAACGCATCCATTTTAGAGAGAAAATTTTAAAATGAAAGTCCGGTGATCTTTTTTAATGTTAAAAAGTCTGTTGATGAAAGAGCAAACGTCAAAAATTTTACCAAAAATTTGATGACAAAATATTATTATCTACAATGTATACCTAACTACTTGTTAGATAAAAAATATAAAGAATGAGTGTTATAGCTAAAGAAGTACGCTCGATAAACTTAATATCATCATGGGTCCCCCATAAAGATATCCTTTTGGCATAAAACTTTTCCTACGTCCACGATTATACAACAACCAGCTATGCGTAATATCAATAGGAAGACTATATTATTGTGAAACAACCGGTTGTAAAACCATTTTTTAACACTTGTTAAAACACAATAATAAAAGTTACAACGTCCATTGCCCCTAGCAATAAAAAAATAACAGCAAATGTCACTTGTCACACATCTACGGAGTGTTGCAAAAAACGCACGCGCCGCGAAAAAAGTCTGTCGCGAGAAATCGCGCAAAAACCACATACAAGATGGCGGCTGAGGCTGCCGGTCCCCCAACCGATGTGGCGATGTGTCAAATTAGAGTTAGACAAATGGTCCACTTTCTTAATCGTTTGTTTTTTCAACCTGCGAAGTCCGGATTTGCTGAGTCTCGCTGCCGTCTCACAAGTTTTACGCTCTACTGTACTCACCCTAGTTTTACGGCTAGGTCGCGTAATAAAATATGTTCAGTGGGTTTTTTATGGCTACATACGGCTTATGTTTGACTCCATTCCGTATTATTCGTTATCAAGTTTTGTTATTTTTGCTTTTTCGTATTTTTTATTTGGTCGAGCGTTTTTCTTGATTGAGAAAAATGTGCAGTATTACTTTTATTTTTCGGGCTTTATCCCTTCTTAAACAACATATAACACATAATATTGTATCGCGACTTAGTAATATTTTGTTATTAGTATTTACTCCGTTTTTTCTTCAAAGAAAGTTACTTAAATGTCTCAAAGGCTTTAAACAAAACAACAGTTCGTGGAAAACATAGTGTCCCCGTAACAAGTAGGGATGCAATCAATTGATGAACTCCATGAACAAGGCGTCAATTCTCAAAGGACTAATATGTTTTTGTGTAAAACAAGAACGAAAAAAATTAATTCTGCCTAACCTTTCAACAGGTCTCTGGTGCTTCAAAAACACCCACTTACAAACTTACTCCATTATTTAGCATCAACCTGTACATTAACAGGCGCATACTAGATGAGACGTTAACACACCCGCCTTAGAGTGCAAAATTGCTTGGAGCACCCAAATAGACGTAAGCCGTTTGGGCATTGTGTGAAACTTTCGCCATTTTGAGGTAAGAAGAGAGTATTAGTTCGACAAGTTTAGGTGGTTTCGAAGTAGCTGCGAGCATTTAACGAGTGGTATACGAATTTGGACCGTCTGATCGATGGTGTATGGTATAAATTTGAGTCCACAGGGCAAAACTAAATAAACGAAATTTGTAAGAAGGGGTTTGCTGACACACCGAACATGGTTATTTGTATTTATTTGTAAGTTAATTGTTTTTTTTTGTTTCGGTTCGGTGTAGTGCGGAATGGACGTGTTCTTTGTTTTGGAAGATTACTTAACAGATACCGGAAAGCTTAACTAGAAAACAAATGATCTTATAGGTATAGTTGTCATTTGTGTTGCAATTTTAAAATCAGACTTTAATAATGAGTAAACGAGATGTTGAATTGATTATACAATAATTATGGCCGTTTTTTTATTTAGAATTTACAATGCAGCCTCGGTAAATTATAATTTGTGCTGCAGTTGAAAGAATATTATCTACTTAGTGAAGAGTAGGTACTATTCATTATTGAGAGAATTATAGTATGAACGCCAAAGCCCGTTAGATTGGACATCACCACTTTGTCTATCACTACCTCCAAGTAGAGTTCAAGCATATTTTTTCCCCTTCAAGGACGTTGTAGCCAATGGATTTCATTGTTTAAATGTCCTAATGGGACGGCGTAATAAAATGCGGTACTAAGTTTTCTGTTCTAGTTTTTGTGTAAATCTTCTTTATAATCAGTCAAGTGACATGCGCGTCCCGGTTCCATTCTTTTTTATAAGGGAAAACAGTATTCGTAACAGGAAAGAATCTCAACAAAAAATGAAAAAGAAACAAACTCAAAAAAACTTACGAATTATTATACGACACCCTGTATGACATTAAAATTAACCAAAACAATTTGTATACCGCTTATACTAAGAGTTATAGACGAGTTTATTCACTAGCGCTTTCCATTGGACAAAGTACCGACTTAAAAGTTCTTAATAAAACTTTAAACCCTAAAGCTCGGAGACACTGGAGTCTTGATGTAAACGGAGACACCACTTGAGCTTTTGAATTCCGTCTCCATGATGAAATATCAGTTTTTATAAGATGCGATAAAGGCTTTGTCACTTGATTGTCGCTGGTCGCGAAGACAGCGGGTTACGACTTACGGCCTCTTGTGATTGGGTAAAATAATGATTGAAGATAAGTTTTGGGGTTCAGGCAACTTTACTGATCTAATAAAATGAAATTAAAAAGCATTGCGCGCCTGATGTTCAACATAGCAATTTGTATTGTATCCTGAAGTGGTCTTGCTATATTTTTTTATTTTGATAAAAATTTTATAAATATTTTGCCTCTTGTTACTAATACCTTACAAACACATAAATGAATATGTACAAATTCAGTTATTTGCTTGTAACTTAAATATGTAGAACCATTAGTATTATTATTAATAGAACTAGAAAATACGTTAATAACGTTGAACTACGTATCTACCTACTTATAACATTCACCAATAGTAATCAAGTTTCACGTTATGCAAATTTATTTTCATTAATCAAAGTCTCGCAACTAGTAGAGTCAAAGTTATTCACAGTTTTTTTTTTTTTTTTTTTATTTTTTTTATTTTTTTTTTTTTTATTGGATCGCCAGTGGATCTTAAAACTAAGTACATAAATACAAATACACTTAAATCATACTACCCAGTTACAGGCAACCACATCTGTGATTACGTACATTAAACAGTTTGTAGACATGTGAGCGTGGCAATCTGCTTGGAGCCGATATATTTATACGTTCCAAATGTTCGGAACAGTCTATCCTATTGGTAAAAAGTTTGTGGATGAATAATAAATCTAGCAGCTTTCGTCTGTCAATTAGTGATAAGAGCTTGAAATATTTAAGACGAGAGCTGTATGACTTCAAGGAATGATGTAAATTTAAATTATATGCGAGATGACCGAGGAACCTTTTTTGTATTCGTTCGATTCTATTTCTATGAACCTTATAAAAAGGAGACCAAACTTGCGAGCAATACTCCAGTATTAATGACGCTATTGGAGTAATTTTAATAGATTAATTATCAAAAAGTTGATTATGACTACTAGATTTATTTACATTAAATATTAATTGATAGGAGCTCTGATTTGTAGAAGTCCGACTTGGTAGGTGTCATTCTTTTAATCATCTCCATTTCTGTCGTCCAGCAAATGTATGCTCGTAGTTGCGTTTCATTTTGATTATTATTGTGTGTTATATAAATAATACCTGCCTCGGTGGCGTAGTTGTATTATAGTACGACTGCAAGGCTGAGGTCTCGGGTTCGATCCCCGGGTCGGGCAAAGTGATATTGAGTTTTTCTATTCAGTATCAGTTCGGAGTCTGGAATTTGTGCCCGATATGGCGATAGGCTCGCCCCCTATCACATCATGGGACGGAATAATGGCGAAAAGTGGGTGCACTAGTTGTGCCTCTGCCTACCCCTTCGGGGATAACAGGCGTGAGTGTATATGTATGTATGTATATAAATAATACAAACTTTGGTGATAGAAGACTGTTGAAGTAGATAATATATATTATTATGGTCGACCACACCGGACCTTCGGTTTTCAGATTTTTTACTTACTTGGAAAAGCCAGGTCATAGGTCAGTGGGCTTTTCCGAAGCACTGGTATCTTAAAGATTAAAAAAAATATTGTTAAAAATGACGTGTAAAATTGCCCCTAGGGGCCTAGTTACATAATAAATGATTTGAATTTGAATAAATATACCAACGGGAATGCATAGAAACATTGATGAAATGAATCACGTATGGAATATTTCATATAGGCATGATACATTTTTTTATTGGATCGAATGACGAGACGAGTATGCCGTTCGCCTGGTGGTAAGCGATACGACCACCCATAAACAATAGAAACACCATCCAACACCTTAAGTTACAAACATTTATGTATTTACTTTAAATATACGGAAACGTTACATGAGAGAGGGTTTGGTGATTAACATCAGATGTGTCCCCTGATTGCCACATTCCATGACCAAAAAAGATCATATATTCCACAATCAACGACTGTAATTTCAGTCATAGCAATACCACAAAATTGCTTTTAAATTTTAAATTCTGATTATAAACGAAATATAATAATGAGGGAGCCCATGGGCCCCATAATAACAGATCCCATCGTCTCTACTAATGAATGAATAATAAAGGTAACTGTACACTATTATATTTTAATTAAACTCATTCGAATGTTCTGCGGTTACGTGTGTACATGGCCGTTAAAAGCTCGGTATTAGTTTGTTTTTATTCGTCCCCCGGGGCAGGACGGTGAATGTGGTTCTGTATTATGAATCTAAGCTGAATAGTCAGCGGAGGAATTTTCATGGCAACTGTTTGTGACGAGTCTTTTATCTCTTGCTGGTATGTGGGTTGCACTGAATTTTAAACTAGGGTTGTTTTTATTGTTTCGAATGATGGCTCTAAATAACCAGTTATTAACATGAAAAACAATATGATTCCAGTACTAAACTGCCCCACTGCTGGGCACGAGCCTCAGTTAATTTATAAAGGATTAGACTTTCCGTCTGCCATGTTGGTAAGTGAGATTCATTTATCTGTGATTTTTATAAACAACTAGCTTTTGCCCGCGGCTCCGCCCGCGTGAATGAGTTTTTCTGGAATAAAAGTCCTGCTTTATATTTTCCCGGGATAAGAAGTAGCCTATGTATTAATCCAGGACATCATCTACCCGTGTGCCAAATTTCATCGAAATCCGTTCAGTAGTTTTTGCGTGAAATTTGCGTACATTCTAACAAACTTTCGCCTTTATAATATTAGTAGGATTGAGGTATGCAGGTGTTATAATGGCAACACTGTTGTGTATTTTATAGGTCTGTCAACATTGTAATAGTGAATATGGAAATATGTCAAAATAAATTAATGGTTGAACCTCGCTCGTATAAATGTATTTTTATTTAAAACATCAATCAAGAATATAACATGGCGCTGCGGCAAAACAATTGGAAAAATTAAAATCAAGAGGTCTCCGTTATTATTTTTGCTCCAACGAAAAAAAAAAATCATCAAGATCATAGAAAGTAATACACCACGACGCAGTATAAAATGGCCGAAGAAAAGAATACGATTTCGGGATTAAAACCCCCTGAATTCAAAGAACTCAATGCTGAAGGCTTCAAAAGATGGAAAAGGAGGTTTGAGTTGTATAGGAAGGCGTCGGGAGCAGATAAGAAACCTGAAGATGTCCAGGTCGCGTTACTACTTCATTGCATGGGCGAAACTTGCATCGATATTTATGCTACGTTTGAAATAGACGAGGAGAAAAATACGTATGAAAAGGTAATAACCCGATTTACTGATTATTTCGTACCGCGAGAGAATCTTAGTGTGAATGCGCACATGTTTTTTATGAGAAATCAAAATGAGGGTGAATCATTGGATCAATACTTAACAGAATTGCGAAAACTTGCTATCCAATGCCAGTTTGGACACCAACAAGAACGCTTAATTAAAGATAAATTAATTACTGGACTACTAGATAGAACCACTAAAAATAGATTATTAAGAGAACCCGAGTTAACATTGCAGAAAGCTATTGAAATTTGTAAAGCGGCAGAGCTAACAGCAGAAAGGTTGCAGAAAACTGAAAATAGTACATCCGGACAAGTAAACAAGATTAATAGATATAATATGCCAAGCCGATATCCAAGGTCAAGATCAATGTCAAGAGGTAGAACAGATATGCAGACTTTTAGGAAGCCAATGGACAGGTCAACAGGAACAAAACAATGTCAGCGATGTGGTAAGATACATGATAAAAGAAATTGTCCTGCTTATAATAAAACTTGTTTTAAGTGTTATAAAATTGGTCATTTTGCTAAACAATGCCGATCAGGCAGATATGTCAAACAATTATATACAAATTATAAAACAAACGATAATGTAATAAGTGAAACTAAATTAAATAGTGTCCACATTAATAATGTATCTACATCAAACAAAGATTGGTCAGAAAATGTTTATTTTGTTGATTTAAATAAGTATTTAGAATTTAAATTAGATACGGGTGCACAATGTAATGTTTTACCTAAACACCTTTGTTATAAAATGGGGATATATAGATATGAAAAATCTAATTTAGAATTGTCAAATTACAATGGTGATCCGATACCTACATTGGGACAAGTCTCCCTAAATTGTAAAATTGGTGAAGAAAATCAGTTTATAACATTTCAAGTCTGTCAAGGAAAGCTCTTGCCTATATTAGGGTTAGACACAATACATACATTTAAACTGATAAAAAGAGTTCCAAGTTCATTACATAAAAACACATTTAACACACAAATTCAAAAGATTGATAGTAAAGACACAATATTACAAAAATATAAAGATGTTTTTGAAGGCTTAGGACAAATTAAAGACTATGAGTATAACATAATTCTAAAGAAGGACTGGCAAGGAAAGATTGAACCTTGTAGACATGTACCGTTTAAATTATTACCAAAATTAAAATCTGAATTAGATAACTTAGAGGAAATTGGGGTAATTTCTAAAATTGAGAAACCCACAGATTTTGTTAGCAGTCTAGTTATTACATCAAAGCCAGATGGGTCTATTAGGGTTTGCTTAGACCCACAGTATTTAAACAGCCAGATTAAACGGGAACACATCATGATTCCCACATTAGAAGAAATAACCTCTAAATTAAGTGGTAGTACAGTATTTAGTACATTAGATGCTAACAAAGCATTTTTTATGTTAAATTTAAGCAATGATAGTAAAGAATTTACAACATTCATTACACCCTATGGTAGATATTATTACAATAGGCTACCTTTTGGTTTATCTTCTAGCCCGGAAGTATTTCATAGAGTTTATAAAAACATATTTAAAGATATTGAAGGAGTAGAAATTTACATAGATGATGTATTAATTCATGCCAGGAATGAAGATACCCATGATAGGATTTTAGAAATTGTTTTAAAAAGAGCAAAAGAAAGTGGAATTAAATTTAATAGAAAGAAATGTCAATTCAAACAGAAAGAAGTTAAGTATTTAGGACATATTTTAAGTAATCAAGGAGTGAAAATTGATAAAGATAGAGTAAAGGCTATTACAGATATGAGTGAACCGAAGGATCAGAAAGAATTGCACAGATTTTTAGGAATGATAACTTACATATCCAGATTTATACCGAATGTGTCTGAAGTGACGGCACCATTAAGAGAATTAATCAAGAAAGATGTTGTTTTCATGTGGGGAAATAGACAGCAGGAGTCATATAACATGTTAAAGAAATTAATTTGTGAACCTCCAGTACTTAAATATTTTCAAATTAATCAATTGATAGTTTTGAGTGTAGATGCATCCAAGGATGGTTTAGGTTCAGTACTTTTACAAAATGCTCAACCAGTAGCATATGGATCCAGAGCACTAACAGACACAGAAAAGTTGTATAGTCAAATTGAAAAAGAAAGTCTCGCTATTCTTTATGGTTGTACTAAATTTAACCAATATTTGTATGGACAGAAATTTGTTGTGGAAACAGACCACAAACCGTTGGTAGCAATATTTTCAAAACCATTAAATAAATGTCCGATTAGATTACAAAGAATTAGACTTGCATTACAACCTTATACATTTGAATTAATTTATAAACCTGGTAAAGAATTATTAATTGCTGATCACTTAAGTAGATCTTTTATTAATGATACATCTAAAACATATAATTTAGATAGTAAATGTTATGCACATGTTGCTATGGTGATACATAATTATGACATAACGGACAAAAAACTGAAGGAAATAATTGAGGAAACTGCAAAAGATAATAAATTAGTGAAAATAATTAAATATATTAGAGAAGGTTGGCCCGATAATAAGTGGCAAGTAGAAAGTGAAATAAAGTGTTATTACAGTTATAGAGATGAGTTAGGTGAATGGAAAGGTTTAATCCTAAAAGGCAATCAAATTTTAATACCAAAAAGTATGAGAAAAGAGGTCCTAGGTAAAATACACTATGCACATTTAGGAATTGAGAAATGTAAACAGTTAGCAAGAAAAACAATATTTTGGCCTAATATGTCTAAAGAAATAGAAGACTTAGTACAAAATTGTGACACTTGTAAAAGTTTTCAGAACATGAATAGAAAAGAGGAAATGATTGAAAAAGAGGTACCTGAGGGTCCTTGGCAAATTATAGCAATGGATATATTTTTTCTTTATAGAATCCCATACATACTGGTAGTAGACGCTTACAGTAAATTTGTAGAAATAGAAAAATTAAGTTCTTTGTCAGCACAAGACACAATTAATAGTTGTAAACAAATATTTGCACGCTATGGTATACCTAAATTAGTATATTCAGATTCAGGAACTCAATTTACAGGTCAGGAATTTAGACACTTTTCTAGTAGTTGGAATTTTGAACATAAGATAGTTAGTCCAAAACATCATCAAGGTAACGGGTTAGCAGAAAAACACATACAAACTGTTAAAAATATCTTGAAAAAACTAATATATGATAATAAAGATATTTATTTAGGTCTTCTTTTACACAGAAATACACCAATTGATAATTGCTTAAAAACACCAGCTGAACTTATGTTTAATAGGAATATTAGGAACATTATACCAACTTTTACAGGAAAGTCGTTAAAGTATAATAAAAAGTATTATCAGAAAAAACTAATTGAAAAACAAAGAAAGCAAAAGTTACAATATGATCGGGGATGTAGAAACTTACAGGATTTAGTTGAAGGAAATGTAGTAAAAATACAAAATGAAAGTGGGGAGAAACCACATAAAAGTGGTATAGTGATAGGAAAAGGTAAAGGACCGAGGTCTAATAAAATAAAAAATGAAAATGGTGACATAAAAGTAAGGAATAGGAGAATGTTGATAAAAGGAGGAAAGTATAAGGATAATAGTGTGGATGTATGGGATGAGTGTGAAAATGATAGGATCATAGGAAAAGAAACAAGTGAAAGTCAAGATAGACAAGAAACGGAATCAAAACATGTAAGATTTGAAATAAATAATGATAATGAGGAAAATTATATAACAAGATCAGGCAGAGTTAGTAGGAAACCTCCAATTTTGAAAGATTATGTATTATATTAAGGTTTGTTAGTGATTATAAATATGCATATTTAACATAAGTTACAAGCTATCTATTTTTAATAGTGCTTAAACATAGAGAAGTTACTATGTACTTAATAATAATAGCTTATTGGAAAACTGAAAAAAAAAATAAAATAAAAAAAAAAAATAAAGGTGAAGGTTTAATCTAAGTTAGATATATATTATGTAATGATGTACAAAACAAATAAATAGAGTTTGTGTAATAGTAAGTAAAATGAAGAATTCTGTTTAATGTTAGTAGATTGAAAATACTTAGAAAATGTACTTAGTAATATTAATGTAAGTAGTCTGAAATGTAACCTGCTTGTTTTGGAAAAAGGGAGATGTTATAATGGCAACACTGTTGTGTATTTTATAGGTCTGTCAACATTGTAATAGTGAATATGGAAATATGTCAAAATAAATTAATGGTTGAACCTCGCTCGTATAAATGTATTTTTATTTAAAACATCAATCAAGAATATAACAGCAGGTTTCAACCCGATATTTTTTTTCAGCAGTTAAAATATTTAACACAATTCAGTATCATCCCATGACTTCAATAATGGGTCAAACGACATTTAATTAAAGTACACATTACAAACTCACAGATGAGTATCGTTGTTTACCGAAAAAAGTTGTTTTGTACAAAGGTATGTATTTGGGGTTTAATCCCCACATTAAACACGTATAATTTAAACAGGACGAGAGTAATCCACCCCTTGTAACGTTCCAACTTATCAACCCTTCTGCGGCCAACTTTTTCGTTTCGGATACGTGTTGTTTGGGGTAGGGGTCGAATTCATTCATTACAATCATAAGTTCGTTTACATTTTTGTGTTTATAAATATTTAAGGGATGAAATGAATTTTAAATTGCTCGTGATGTCAGTCTCTTTTGGACCTTGATGGGCTAATGCGACTGTTTTTCACGTAGTTTAAAGCAACCATAGTGGCTCGGTTCTCGGTGTAGTCGGGATTTCTACTGAATGACTAAACAGATATCAGAGGCAGATGGACAAAATTCCCTCACTTCTTTAAGGTGGTCGTTTCTGAATGTTACATTTGATCTACCATACATATTATCAGTGTAGTCTACATGTGGAAATACTTTTACGCGAATTTTCGTATAAAACCACAAAAAATATTGGAAAAAAAATGCCAACCAATTTTATTTAATACAGCAATATTCAAACTCAATCCACTATCTACAGTGTGTTGTTTTAAAATGAAAGTGGAATTTCCATCTGTTAGCAACGTTCGTCCACGCGCCCATTTCTAATGAAATGTCACTAGTGGATACAACTTTTATTGCTGTCGTAAAACACGCGTAGGTGCTTATTAAACGTGCAATAAAGTGAAAAGTCGCGTGGCAAGGTAGCTGCCGTGTTAACAAAGTGGCTCGCTTGCGAATGACACTTGGCACAAAGGTGAATCTTGGAGGTTTCCTGAGATACCTTCAGGCACGAGCCTTGACCTTTGAGTACGGCTCGTGTTTGCCGGCTTGCTTCACCGATTTTCTCTCAACTGTACCGTGTAATTCTCTTTTAAAATTTAGATGTTGGATTAGGGTCTATCTTCCTTTTCATATAAATTTATTTACGCTCCTATAATTTTCATGTTAAATTAGATTTAAATAGCCGTAAATACTTTGATAATTTAATAATACTATATAAACATCCACGCTCTCATAACACGCACACAGATACACACACGCACACATTAAAACAATAGTTAATTTCGACTACTTCATGTTTCTAATAAATAAAATAAATAAAATAAAATACTTTATTCATCACGTAGGCGAACATAGTTGCACTTATGATAAGTCAAGATACATTCAATTAAAAATTATTATTACAAATAGTCACTTATATAACTAAAGACATATTTAAAGGGAGCAAAATCAATGTAAACTAAATATAAAGAAGCCAAGCTCGGGCTGGCAGGAAAGAGATAAAAAAAGAATATTTTTTATTAAAATTAATGGGAGGTACGCGTCGCGATCCTCACCGGTGAGGACACTACAGGCCCTAGCCTAGCTAACCTACCAGCCTTTCACTAGCTACCTAAGCGATGACTATCCGAAGAAGAAAGGCAGAAAGAAACTCCGGAAAACTAATTATGAATTACCATTTAGTCTGTAACAGTTGTAGAGATATATTAGACTTCCATAATGACAGTGTTGGTAAATTTTATAAAAATTGTATCGAGCATTTCTCAAAATAATAATAAAATTCAGTGTATAATTTATATTTTGATTTGAAAGTGTATTATAACTTTGTTTTGTTGATTATTGTAATCTTTTGAGAAATAAATGTCTTAACCGTAACTTTGTTTTGTAAATTTAGTATTCCGTTTTTTTTTTTATGTGCCGTCGTTTTTATTATTTTAAGTCATCATTTTTGTGCATGTGGAACTAGTCTATAAGAAATTGTTGCACTTATAAGTTGTGTAGTATCTTTCCCTTATAAATTGTACTGGTGTAAACAATTGTTGGCTAATCAAATAAATAAATAAAATAAACAGCCGCTAAGTACCACACATCAAAAACACAGCTAATACATAGTAGCTACTTTAATATTCAAAATCGTAAAGGCGATAACGCGAAAAGAAATAATTCCGTACATTACTTGGGATATGGCGTGGTTGTGACAGAAAAAGGGCCAGGTGACGTCACGGGCACAGCAACCAGATAATACACAAAGGCCGGCTATTTAAATGCATATTTTATCAGAACTGACGGAATATTAAATAAGTCGTAGTATGAAATGTATAGACACTGGATACGTTTTAGCTAATAAGTGTTTAAATTTGTCAGTATTATACAATATAACACTCACCAAAAATTAATTAAGCTTGAACTAGGTAGTAAGTCTTTTATATGGTCCGCCCGTAGTCAGTTTTGAAAGATATATGTTTTTAAGAATCCCTATTTTCTGGACTGCCTTGGTGGCGTAGCTGTATTACGGTACGACTGCAATGCTGAGGTCTCGGATACGATCCCCGGGTCGGGGAATATTGGGATTTTCTATTCATTATTAGCCCTTTTGGTGGTAGGTCTCCCATATGTAAGAGCCCGTCTGGGTGGGTAACACCGCAATATCTACCACCAAGCAGTAGTGTGCATGTACTCTTGTGTTTCAGTTTGAAGAGCAATGTAGCCAGTGTAACTACTGGACATAATGAGACAGGATAACGAGCGCAGTGGAATGCCACACAGTACTATTAAGTCGAGGTGATGGATGGTGTTGCTACTGTTTGTGTGTAGTCCTATCGCTTACCATCAGGCGAACGGCATGCTTGTCTCGTCATCCAATGCAATAAAAAAGAAAAAAATATGAATTTTCATGCATGATACAATAAAAAAAAATATCCGAGTCCTCTTATACAAAAAATAGCGCATATGATATAGCTAATTTAAATCATCCGGAAACATTTCGCGTAATCCCACTGTGGGATAAAGAATAGAAAAAATCAAAAGGCAGTACTAAAATCCTTGAAAATGTCACCTCACTTTTGCAAGAAGAAAAATCAATTCCCCCGATTTTCTTTCAGTTTCCTCGCAAATCTGGCACAAAGGAAGGATAAAATCGGACATTAAAGTTTAAAAGTGTAAAGATTGAAAACACCACGTAGAATCTTGTTACAGCACTTATGTGGTTCTAGGAGTTTGGACTACGAACATGATACATGAGCGATAGCGATTTGAAATACATTCGAGAATTATTGTAATTTTCTAGGTTAAAGTAAGGTAAACATAGAAACATTGGTATAAATAACTATTAATATCTTACTATTGTATTAAAAGAGTTTCCTTATGTCTTTTTTATAGAAATGATTTGAATTAACGGCTACGCTGTTGTGTTTACAACAGTTAGACTTAGACTCCTAGCGGTCCATAATATCTCTAGATATTATATTATTCTAAATCATATTACCAAAAACAAACAAGTTACATGTCGCAGCAATAATAAAGAGGAAATAAATCAACCGTATTCGTGGAGTAACGCTCACTTAATTCAAAATAATAAAACATATTAACATTATATCATGTGATGCATCGCTGGGGGAGGTGATTGACAGGCATGGCGAGGCTCTAGCTGTGAGCCTCGACATAGCTAAGGCTTTTGATAGGGTCTGGCACCGTGGTCTCCTTTCCAAGCTTCCGGCATACGGTTTGCCCGACAACTTCTGTGCGTGGATTTCTGGCTTTCTGCATGAACGTAGAATACGTGTCGTTGATGGGCACGCTTCGAAGCTCATGACAGTAAATGCCGGGGCTCCACAGGGCTCGGTGCTGTCCCCCAACCTGTTTCTTCTGCATATCAATGATATTTTATCGCTTGGCAACATTTATTGTTATGCAGACGACAGCACGGTTCATGGGCGATACTACCATGAGCACCCTGGTTTGCGGGTGGACACTGTGAGGAGGCGCAATGATCTTGTCATTGAGCTCAACCGGACTCTGGATCTCACTTCAACGTGGGGTTCCATGAACCTGATTGAGTTCAATGCCAAGAAAACGCAGGTGTGTGCGTTCACGTGCAAAAGATCTCCGTTTTCTCCTCCCCCCAATCTTCAGGGTGTTCCACTCTCATTGCGGAATGACCTGAATATCATTGGTATGGATATCCGCTGTGATCTGAATCCAAGGAATCACATCGAAGGCGTTATATCTGCCACATCACGCAGGGTTGGAATCCTGGACAAGGTGCGTCGGTTTTTCACGCCCGGTCAAATCTACCGCTTGTATAAAGCACAGGTATGGAATACTGTTCGCACTTCTGGGACGGTTCCGCCCAATACTTGCTCGATGCCTTGGATGGATTGCAGCGGCGGGCCATCCGCATTGTGGATGATGCAGACGTACCGAGCAACTTGGAGTCGCTACAATTGCGGAGGGATGTCGCTTCTCTAAGCGTGTTCTACCGTCTGTATCATGGCGAATGCTCTGAAAAATTGTTTAATCTGATCCCCTCCTCTCCTTTCCTTAGCAGAACCACGCGTGCTGGCATCCGAAGCCACAGCTTGGTGGTTAAAACCATCTCGGCCCGAACCAATAAGTTCGCCAAATCCTTTATTTGCCGCACCATCAAGCTTTGGAATAGTTTACCGGCGCACGTGTTCCCTCCTTCCTATAATCCTGGGTCCTTCCGCTGTAGCGTGAAGAAGCAGCTCAGTAGGCCGGCATGATTGTGTCGAATGGCATGAGATAACCATCTGCTGCCATTCGATACTCTGTCTGGACGGCATCGCGCTTACCATCAGGTGAGGTGCAGTCACTGTGCCGTGCCCGAATAAAAATAAATAAATAAAAAAATTATAGGCATTCTCCTCTCTGTAGTAGAACCTCGTGTCCAACAATGCTATCGTATATTTAATCACTATTAAATTAAAAAAAAAAATAACAAAACCATAGTCATGAAAAAATCGCTCCACCCAACAACAAACCCGCAGTCCTAAAACATTCAACTGGCACATTATTTCGACAAATTCGCAGTCACAAAGCGACACAGACGAAGGTGCCGCCGCACCGCATCGCGCTGATTCCTCAACATCTGCTTTGGCGCCTATCTCTGACGTCTGACGGGTCTTTTGACGCTTCACGCTGAGTAGCTGTTTATAGTTGGTCTTAGAAACTACTTAGGTTATGAAAAATTTAATTCGATTCACAGTTAGTTGTCTGATCAATTATTGTTTTTTTATTTTTTAGAAACACTCCTGAGGAGTATAATTATGTCCGACAGAGCTATTGAATAGTTCCTAACGTTATAGGAAGAAATGTGTAAACTTAGAGAACCATGGGTATATTAGTTGTGCTTCCGATGACGTGTCATAAAAAGAAGCTTTTATGTTAGCTTATAAGTTATTTTTGATTGTACACAATAATATGTCTCCATGCGAAAATAAAAAGTATGGATGCGTAAATTGGGGCGGTAGCGGACAACAACTTAGACGTGAGTCGGAGGAAGCCCGCAGCCGTCCCTAATGCGCTGAAGATGGCCACCGCGGAGTTTTGGTTGGTATGCCGTGCGGTGTACATAGGTTAGGGACTCGGCCCGGCGGTCGCCCGACGTTTTCCATCTCTCCGGGCGGCTCAACGTCGGGTCGTAAGGCACGGTGAACCCAACATAACCGCCCAGTCGTTCCCCTTGAACACTGAGCGGTAGTAATAATTCACTTTCTCCGCGTAAACAAAAAAAAATGGATGCGTAAATAAAACCTCATGTAAAAACCACTTTCTCCGGGAACAAACTGTAAACCAACGTTTTCGAAAACGCAAACACTCAATTCGTTTTCTGCAAAAAAAGAATGTTACGTGAGAAATCACGTAACGATACGAAGATCCTATTATTCATAAATGCAAATAGCGGGACTTAGCATCCCGGGCGGCGGTCCCGCGGGATCTCGCGATATGAACAGATACTAAATGACGCGACGGCTTTGCATCCCGGGATCCGGCCGGGTATTATTGAATATCTGAACTTGCCGAAAAATATTTACATATTTTAACGCGAAACGTGTGTTTTATATTTATGTGCTTGTAGTGAATTGTTCGGGTTTCGTTTTTGGTGTTTCCCGCGGGATGTCGCCCGGATCCCGTTTAGCGATTGCATTATGCATGTAATATCACTTCTACCACACGTCGGATTTGAATTTCGAACACGAAATTTATTTCGGATAAGAAATCATTATATGAGTTTTTTTTCTGAGGAATGTAGTTTAGGTATTTAGTTGATATTCTGACGCTTAACTTACTACAAACTGACTAACAATCTGGTCTTGTAATATTGTTTGTTTATAATATGCATTTGTATGAATACGAAGACGGAAGGTCACTGACGTAAATTATGTATAAGAATATTGTATAGTCCGATACTCTTTTTTTTTCGAACTGGCTGAAAAATTTTGTTGCGTTTCCCGAACACAAAAATGACTACCACAGTTCGCTCAATGAACTAGTTACACCAATTGGCAGCGGTTTTAATACCAACGAGCCCCGCTGGCCATTTCTGAGAATATCGGAGAGAAACTCCAAAAATCCGCTATGCAAACCATGAAATTCCAAAACCTGCCCGAAATGGAAAAAATCGGAAACCAGACACGCCTAAAAACCTTAAAAATAACAGCATAAAATCCTTCACTCACCTCATGTTGTCGCAATCGAGACCTAGATAAAACCCGATGCACTGCCTTTTATTTTCATAGCAAACATTACCCTCACACTGGATCCTCTATGAGGGAGGGAGGACTCCCCCTTTCCCGTTATCGATGTGAAATTGCAAGGCGTCGGAAGCTGATAGTTTGGTTATTGAATAAGATTGTCTCACGTGGGATGCTCGCGCGTCCATTTAATGATATTGCAAGGAATTTTTGCTTTCATTCGATATGATATTGCCTTTATTGTAGATCGCCTAGCGATTGGGACGTGCTGATAGCTTATCGTGTTGTTAATTTTATGGCATATTTAGTGGTTAGAGGAGACTATGTCATCTGAACGAGAGTTTTCTATAACGTGTTATAACATATGGGGATAGTGCAATACCCCGCAAGTGATGAAAAAAGTCCAATTGAGATTGATCCTTACGGATCCTAAACTTAGCATTGATAATACAAAACTGTTTTTTTTAATCACTTACGCGGTATTGTACTATCCCCGATATCACATTGAGGAGTATAGTAAATGAGGTCGCGAGCCATGCATCAGCTTCTAATTTTAAGTCCTATTTTTTGCTGCAGTTTGCATTCCATTTTGTTTTACGTACCTACTTGAAAGCTCACATAAAAAGTAGCAGAAGCATTAAATTAAGGTGTATAAACTTTACCTAGATCCTAATATTGTGTAAAGGTTCCTAACATTAGACTTTTCTGTGGATTTTGAGCGTAACCCACGTTTTTTTAATATCGTCAATGATTAAGGGCGCGCGGTCGGAATTTATTAAAAAATAACTTGGATGTAAAACCGCTTTAAGCGCTCGCATGATGCGGTTAAGCGGTCCAAGCGGTTAAGCGGGAACGATTTCATTATTTATTACAGCAGAATAAAATATGAAATGGTTACATTTATATAATATACAAATAAATGAAACGCGCAATTAATAAAGAAACAAGTAGGTACGCCGTTCTTCTGATAGTACCTGACGACATGACGGTATTATTTTCGAATCGTTATTATTATATTTGTCCTAATCAATTTACCGATTGCCAATAACGCGTTCCCGAACTTGAAGGGAGAAAAGTTGGATCAATTGAGTTGGCACCAATTTTACTAACACACACACACACACTCACGCCTTTTATCTCTGGAGGGGTAGGCAGAGGCGCAACTAGTGCACCCACTTTTCGCCGTTATTCCGTCCCATGATGTGAAAGGGGGCGAGCCTATCGCCATATCGGGCACCCGGGAATCGAACCCGACACACTGACACAGTTTCATAATTATAAGTAACCACTTATTTGTTAAAGGACACGCCCAGAAACGGGCTTAAAATTCTTACCAAGATACTTTATATATATTTTTGTTCATACTCCCAAAAACTAGGCCTTGCAGTAAATAGTATAATTCCTCCGATTTTGAGATTTATGTAATTTTATTTTACTTAAAAACTACTCTTAAAATGAACGTTTTTAAAAAAGTTTATTATAAATGGAGGGCCTAATAATTTATTTTTATGGATCTAAGATCCATATTTTTGCCCTTTTAATAAAGTTTGAGCCTGGTTAGATTTTGAGGCCCAGCACCCATAAAAAAAGCGGACATCTGTAACCTCAAACGAAAAAACCACTGCAAACCAAAAAATAATTCAACTTTATATTCGCTTAGTATATACGCATATTTGGAGTCAATGCCTAATTTAAATTGCCAGCTAAGCTAAGGAATTACAAGATCAAATATACGAAAAGATTGTTCGATTTAAATTAGACACCGACTCCAAATATGCGTATATACTAAGCGAATATAAAGTTGAATTATTCTTTGGTGTGCAGTGGTTTTGAAGTCGGTTTATTTTTTGTTAAAATGTTTTTATTTATTGCTTTTTTGGTAGTTAATTATAGAATAGTGTCAACAATACATCATAGATATATGATTGCAGCATTCGCGAGTCATCTGCTGTTAGTAATTGAAGAGTTTGATTGTGTATCTCTGAAGCTCTTCATCAGATCTTCATAAATTATATTCTTAAACCTTCCCTGAAAACTATACATTTGAACATCGAAAACATCCAAATCGGATCAGTAGTTTTTGAGAAACTCACGGCCATACCAATTTACATACATACATACATACGGATCGAATACAAAACCTCCTTTTTGAGGTCGGTTAAAAATAAGACCTAAATGTTTATGACTAAATATTTTTAAAAACCGTTATCTCTCGTGACATACACCATACTGTATCACAAAACGGCGCCCGTTAACACAGCTGTCAAAAAGATTTCACAGGCGTTTCGGCACAGCCTTTATTACATTCCCAAATGACTTCTCTAATTATATACAGCACTCGTTACACTGTTACGTCGTACAGCACCTTAGGAAATATTGTCCTCGGAAGTTGTGTAATGGCATGACCTCTACCTTCAAACCTTATTTCCATTCCTTAAAGGTTAGCAATATATTCTTTATAAGGGTTTTGAGGGTATGCAGTGAACTTACTTTCAAGTTTTTAAAAGACTACGGCCTATTTATGGACTTGACAAAAGTAGCAGGAACACGCTGGATACTTTTGGCGGGTCCGTCTGGAAATCTTTAGGGGAGGCCGTCATGTAGCTGATGATCATAATGATGGGATATTTAACTGATAATACTAAGAAACTTATTGTGTATGGTTGTATACAGTAAGAACAAGAAGATTTTTTGTTGTTGTGACAATCTCATCGTTGAGAATTCAATGCGTTATAGTTCAATGTTTGTGTAGAATAGCTAAGTTCATCAGTGCTTCTG
This sequence comes from Lapara coniferarum, assembly GCA_949316025.1. Lineage (NCBI taxonomy): Eukaryota > Metazoa > Arthropoda > Insecta > Lepidoptera > Sphingidae > Lapara > Lapara coniferarum. The sequence goes on from OX438932.1 coordinate 11,991,760, forward strand.
GTTTATACCATCAGAATTTAGACGACTAGCTCGTCGTATCCTTGTATGATATCTTATTAAAACGTCATTCGTACTAATGTTTATTTATCAGCTATTCTATCAAACCGCCCTCCTCCATGCCTGAGACCACAGCCCATCCCAAAACGTCGGTAAACGCAGCTGTCAAAGAGATTTCTAGCCGTTTCTTCACTCGCCTTTATTATACTCCCCTGACCTGGAAACTGAGTTGACCATTTTTCTTCCGTTAATCCTGTTTACATATAACCTGTGTAATTTTATAAGAAAACCTTATTTAACATTAGTAAAAACAGAATTTTCACAAAAATATATTCTGTTTCGTAAAAAAAATCTAACACCGAAAAAAATATGGTAGACTAGCGTTTGCTCGCGGCTCCGCCCGGGTAAAAAGATGTTCCGGGATAAAAGTCCTGATTTGTATTTTCCCGGGATAAAAAGTATAGCAAAATAAAATAAATGTATTCTGATAATACATATATATCTTGACCTCAAACAAAATTAAAACAGTTCGATAGCCATTAAAAAAAAACTGCATGTAAAAACATTTCTCCCGTCGACGTCAAACTTTCGACCTTTCTACAACTTTGAGATAATTTCAAAATATTACCCATTCATTCGTGAAAAGTTTATCGCCATGTGTAATCTCCAATTTTCATGTTTCGTAAAGGGGAGGATGTACACACACACGCACATACATACAAAGCTACGCACTTATACCTGAGAACCTACATACCTATCTTTATATATATAATTCTTTTGTGCGTGTGTATGTCATCTGAAGTCCTCCTAAGCGGCTGGACCGATTTTAATTAATTTTTTTGTATGTCTTCAGGTGGATTCGGGAATGGTTTAGATTGACAATTCGACCGGGAAAATGTATAGTGGGACTTTTATCCAGGAAAACCTTTCATATAGGCTAATCCGCGAACTAAAACTAGTGTATATATAACTCTACCATTTATACAATTTATTACAAATTCGCAACAAAATATAGCCCCTTAACTCTAAATTCACAGCCAATCGCGATAAAAAATGACTTCATCGTAAATAGAGTAGCGAAATCTATTTTGTGGTGTCTGAAACCTATTCTATTAGATTTGCGCATCGAACACTCGTAAATAATGGGATACTATGGAGTCAAGGAGGGGGAGCACATTCACCATAATGCAAGCGAAATTGACTTTTAGTTTTATTGTGAGAGAGAATATCTCTGTAATGTAAGATACTTGAGTTCTATGTATGGGTTCGGATTTGTTTTGCAAGTTGTTGTGGGGATAAGTGGATGCATTCAGCCCTGTATTATATACTGCCCACTACTGAGCACAGGCCTCTTCTACTACTGAAAGGGGTTAGGCCTTAGTCCACCACACTGGTCCAGTGCGGGTTGGCAGACTTCAAATTCTTATGGAGAATTCTCAGGTGTGCAGGTTTCGTCACGATGTTTTCCTTCACCGTTAAAGCGAACGATACCTAATTGATAAACAATACACACGTAACTTCAAAAAGTCAGAGGTGTGTGCCTTGAGTTTTCTATCATTGTTTCTTGGTCATCCTCTGGTCGAAACTTATTCTAAACAAGTTATGATATTAATTTAAAATTTACCCATATGACATTGGCAAAAACACCGACGACACGGTGGAGCCATTTTTAAAAGAAGAAGAACCGCAGGACACCTTTCCATTCCTTACTAGGCTATCGTTTCTACTAAGTGGATAATGGTATGTGTTTGATAGGTATAGGTCGTACAAATTTGTAAATACCGATGTAATTGGGTACCCGCCGCGATGTTTTTAAAATAAATATATTATAATTTAACAATTGATTATTTGTATATTTAATATAAAAAACAAAGCCTTTTAATTGCGATTTGCAGCATTTCGAAACAACAACTGAAGGGATTTAGATGCGGGTTTCACTTTAAACATTTTAGTGAATATATTTGAAACTCTAAAATATTGCTCAAAGGAGCATAAAATCTAAACGTAAATACTTATGATAACAACGAAGAAAAGTAATAATATAACCCCTACAGATAAATGTAATACCAAACACAAAACTTTAGTTCAAAAGGCATTCTTACCATTAGGAAGCCGACAAAGCATACGAGGGACTCAACAATGTGCGACATTAACAAAACACTCCGAAATACGCAACATCAGAGGTCCCAACAGGCACATCAAAGTATTTGCCTAATCGTTAAATCGGATTATATTGTCAGTTTGTGTTGATTTTGCTAAAAGTTTGGGGCTACGTGGGCTTACGTGAAATGACTTTTGGTAGCCATTCATTCGATGGGCAGATTTTTTTATGAAACTGTAGAACGCAAGTTAACTCGTCGCCTGATATTAAGTATTAACAGTAAAAAATAGAAAAAGAAAGAAATTTCAAAATTGTTAAAGCACCAATAATTTTACTATTATTAATCGACTTCTTTCGTGTCTTTGTATTTTTTTTAAGAACTAATTTCATAGGCTGGTGGTTGATTAGTTCTTTTCTTCGTAATGTAAATAAAAACCTATTCCGCTCTTCGAATTCCTTTTTTTCCACGTTCAACATAATACCAAATTTAGATAGAATGCAGACTGCATTAGAATTCAAATCCCTTTAAACTTCATCATGCCGTCATGTAAATATCCGAACGTAAGTCTAAAATCATAAGCCGAGGGGTGTCCGTCATCCGCGTAACCTATTTAGGGGCAGAAACTAGAACGAGCCGCGTTCTATAAAATATTTATGAGTCTTCCTAGTGTTGCTATGGCTACGAAAGCCCGGGGTGTTGGTATTTTTTTATACAACAAGAATTTAGACGGTATTTGAAGTTAAGCAACCTGAAGTCTAGCATGGTGGACTAAGGCCTAAAACTAGTAGTAGACGAGGCCCGTGGCCAGCAGTAGTACAGTATATATTTAAGAAAAACAGAGGGATGCTCGTAAATGCGACTTACGACCTTAAACAGTGCGCGATATGGTGTAAAATTCTCACTACCCAAGCGATGAACTGAAGCTTTTAGTACTTTTAATTTATGGTAAAACGAATAAGCCATGATATCCTACTGGTATACATGTTACGGTACTGTAAAAAGAATCGTTACCTCAATCCCATCAACTGGAATCACTAGAGACTCGTAACTTTTACGTGGCGTGATGTAAAATCTCACTTGCAGTAGTTAAACGCCATAAAAAAAATAGTACAGTTGTAAAATTACTTTTGAGGTAACTTCCTTTTGATGATGGTGACATATTTGAGCTTATTGAGTACTCTTACGAAGTCCGAGGAGACATTGCTATATGAATATTTAGAGAAATATGTGTTTGCCTACTTGACCAATAAACGAACTTAATTTCATATGATTATAATTTCTTAAAAAGTTGTACGTATTTGGAATCTTAAAATACGTCTAAATAATCCGGGATTAAAAATAGTTTTAAATGCTCTATAGATAGACCATTAAGATACCATGAGATGAATTTAGATCCACGAAGTGTGTTGTTGTGCGTATGCCTAGCTTATGAGCACAACAAGCGCGTAATTAATATTTGTATTGTTATGTTAGGTGCTCAGAATAATAACTAAAGCTATTATTATTTTGAGGTTAGGTCAGTAGTTAATAGTACACATCATAATATCACACCTCTACCCATAGAGGTAAATAAGATGTATTCAATCTTACGTGTAAAAAAGAATTTTTTTATGTCTCGAATCTAGCAACATTGAAACCTTGTCGTGCCGTCTGTATTCCAACTGTGCGGCGTGTGTCGAACTCTACACTTAGGCCGTCACAAATCCTTCAACGCTGTGTCAAGATACTGACACGGTGTCAACGTGTCTGTATTTCGATTATACTTTCTGTGGTTTATGTGAATTTGTCGTGCGTTTTGTCATTTCTTCGGCCTATGTAGGCTACGGATATTCTTATCTTAGTCCATCAAACTGTTATAGTACTCTATAAGTTATACTAATTTTTACTGATTCCACCCGTATTTTAACTAGAAAAGGTTCAATCAAGCATCAGTCAATATAGCTTACTATAAGTTAGAAAAATCTTGACCAGCCCTATTTAGAATGTGACAAAAACCGAGTCGTGTCGTGTGTCTGCACAATTTGCCTTTTTATGTTAAAAAAGGCCCTACTGTCTAAATGATACGATATATTTTCGTAAAAAATACAGTAATAGAAAACTCACGATGGAATATGCGCAGAAATCTTAATATTGCATTTATGTGCGCTATCAGAAAACTATAAATTTCGGAGGGTATAGGGCGGAGAGGCAGACCGAGGGGCTGCGAGTGCCATTAAATATTTATGCCTCTAAATGTCTCGCTAGCGTAAACAAAAAATCACGACTCCTCTCTAGATGGGCAGTCGTGAGAACTGAAGTCGGAAGTTCGACGCGTGGTATATTTTGTATATAGATTTAGGAATGGTTAAAAACGCAATTTATTTTTTTGGATGGTACTACGATGACCCATAAACGGCCCATATTTTCTTTAATTATATTCATACCAGCCCTGTATTATATACTGTCCCACTGCTATACACGGGTATCTTCTACTACTGAAAAGGTTTAGGCCTTAGTCCACTACGCTAGCCTGCAGCTTGTCGACTTGCTTTACTTCTGAGAGGATTTAGGCCTTAGTCTACCGCGCTAACAGAGTGCGGTTTGGCAGACTTCACATACCTTCGAAATTACGATGTAGCATTCTGACAACGTTTTCCTTAAAGCGAACAATGATAAATTATATGACATTGGATCCCAGTGAATGGGGTCCAGTTATTTAAAGAATTTCGTTTTATAAATAAATGCGCTACCAACAACAGCCCTGTCAAGAGTGGGTGTATGTTTTGTTTATTTTATTTTAATTTATCTCGCTGACCGCACAAATTAGAACGAAGTAGCTCTTCACGTCGGTTTTCCGTGGTACTATTCTGGTCTGGCCTATTCAAGCTATAAAAAGCAGACCACAGAGTGGTTGTACCTTACAATTACATTAGCGTGTTGCACCATTGTCTTTTTAGAAAATTCTTTTTAAAACTTCATTCCGCTTCATTTTTGTAAAAACCTTAGTTAACATCTGTTGCAGCTGAAAAAGTTCTGGATTTTTTCAGTTTGGTCTTTGTTTTTCTATATAATATGACTTTGCTTTATGCTGTTTTTTGGATAGATGTGCTTAATAGATTACCTTATTATTATTATCATAATTATAACATTATGTCTACAGGACATAATAAGACTTAACATCTTGTGTCTCAGGATGACGAGCGCAGTGGAATGCCACACAGTACTTTGTAACTCAAAGTGCTGGATGGTGTTGCTACTGTTTATGGGTGGTAGTAGGTATCACTTACCATCACGCGAACGGCATGCTCGTCTCGTCATACAATACTATAAAAAAAACAAAACATACTTTGGTCACATTTTTGTCATCAAAGTTGTAAAATTTTATTTAGATGGTTCCGTTATTATAGAAGTGAGCACAAAAGGACAATAGATATTAGGTAGTTGTCGTCTTAATTAATATGGAGGACTCTAGATAGCTTAATAACAGGTCAACCCCTAAAAGTATGATATCGGACACTATTTTTTTTTTTTTTAAACGGCGATCTTCGGCGCATTAGGGACGGCTGCGGGCTTCCTCCGACTCACGTCTAAGTAGTCGTACGCAACCGCCCCTGCGCATGCCGCTGTTGCGGTCCTTTTCCCTGTTGCGGGGGCTCAGAAGCCCCCGAAACACCGTACCGTGTCCACCTTTTGGTGTCCGAGGCAGCGTCAGACACGCTGCCTCGGACATATCGGACACTATGCCAATAAATAACATAAAATGTATGCGTAATTGTAATAACTGAGCCGTTATTCTGTATGACACTATTACCTCGAACGCGGCTGTGTTACGACAGCTTCGTGTAATTAACTTAAAATGGTATTCAATATATTAAATCATGGAAAGTAAAGTAATTGTAAGCGGCGATAGCCTAGCTGGAAGTGGAACAGACTGCCGAGACAAATGTCCGCAGGTTCAAAACTCAAGGGCACACACCCCTGACTTTTCTAAAAACAAATATACGAGTATTCTTTCTGAATTATCGCCCGCTTTAACGGCGAAGGAAAACATCGTGAGGAAACCTGCATACCTGAGAAGTTCTCTGAATTTCGAAGGTATGTGAAGACTGCCAACCCGGACTAGGCCAGCGTGGTGGACTAGGGCCTTAACCCTCTCAGTTGTAGAGGAGGCCCGTGCTCAACAGTGGGCAGTATATAATACAGGGCTGGTATAATACAGTAGGTGTAGTAAAATAAATTATGGAAAAATTCCAACATTACCGTCCGTGCCAAAAACCACCAAACCGCGGCATCATAAACATCCCCTGTATTTTGGTAAAAAATAACACGTATTTTAACGTCATTAAACGGAGGTGTGAACCCTGGCCCCCGGGTTGCAATAAAGAAAAAAAAAATAAAGCAAGCGGCCGTAAATAAAAGTAAACTGAAATATCTCGTTAATATGATTGCTTGCGGACGTTTTCACACTGGGGCGAGGTAACACCTTGACTAAATTATGGGGAAAAAATATTTTGTACAATTTAATCTGCTTCCACCTGCCCGTATCCTGCCTTAGCGTCGGGTCAACGTGACACAATTTTTCAAGCACGTTATAGAAACGATTGCGCTTAATCTTTAGGTTCTGTCGCTTGCTTGACGTCAACCCCTTGAGGTGGTGTACACTCAGGAAAATAGTCTAATGGTTTTTGTATAACTATTTGTATATCTTTTCCGATCTGTAATTCTAACTCAGAACCTCCCAGTACACAGGCGAGATAAACAAAGTGTCAATTATTTTAATAAATATATTGCCTAAGATTATAAATTATCTTCGAATTTGTGTGTATTTTCAAAACTAACTCACAATAATCTACACTACCTGACCTGAAGACACCAAGTATCACTTAATATTTCTACCTCATAGCATGTCTCATGGGTTAAAAACATTCAGGACAATTTCTGCCACCCCTAAATGGTATACCAATATTCGCTTCCCAGTTACGCGCCGGTGTAAAGGCAGGTAGCGAAAACACAATATTTCACCCCCAGATGTGCCCGGTTATGAGCGTTTTGAACGGTGTTCGCAATGACAAAAAACAACGGCTCGCTCCGTTGCCAAAATATTAATATTATTAAATTTTACGGTATGAATGCGAATTTTAATGATGGAAGTACACGTGTAAGTGATGAAGTGTTAAGTGTAAAGTTTTAAACACACAGATATTGAAAAATTTGGAGTGTTAAAGCCCAAATATTATCCTTCCCTAATTTGTATTCCTTTCCTTTGGAGATAAATTGTAGTGCTATATTAATTGTTTTATTATTTGTTACAGGTAAGTCAACTAAAATATTTTAAGATTGAAAAACTTTATGGCAAGTATTGTTTATTATATTTGTTTTTTTCTGACATAAAATTCACTCCATTGATAGGATATCTGCATATAAATGTATCGCGATTACCGTACGGCAGGTCAAAGTATAAAGCCATGTGATATTTTTGCGGTATAATAATATGATAATAACTGATTCGCTACTCATCCTGGATACCACACACTATCAGGACTCGGGAGCAGTCACTTTATCGCACCCATACAAAAATATTCTATATTATAATATATTTTAGCCAGACTTCTTATATCTAACAGACTGAAGCAACGTAGAGTCTTACCCCATAAAGGGGTAAATTGTCTACGAGTTCACATATCTTCAGCAAATCCCAGTACACGTTCCGTTCAAATCTCTGAGACGTCTACAAACCCATAGTTTTGATCGCAATATGTCGGTACTAGCATTCGGCTCAGTGGCGCTGACACGGCCCGGGATTATTGCACCATATTGAACAAACGTCTGCTGCTATGTGAGACAATTTGACAGTTCACTCAATCCCCTATGTTTCTTGATGTATCCGTATTTATTTAGTTTGAAAGGGAATCGGGTAAATGACGCGAGAATTGTTACCTCGTGGGGTAAAATTAAAGTTGTAAATTTACATTTTTTTTGAATATTATGACGAGTTAATAAACTATCTTGTGATTATCGTAAGTTATTAATTCGACATCGCAAGGAAGGTAATTATTTATGTATGTTTTGTATTATTGTATAATACAATCAATTAATACCTTAATGATTTTATTAAAAAAAAATATTACAATACCTACACCTAGAATAGGACAAATTATAATTAAACATTTTTACGTATTTACCTTAAAAACTAAAAGCCATAAATTAATTATATTTAAACTTCATCAATCATTTTGAAAGGTCCGTCTGGAGATTTTTGGGGGAGGCTTGTGTTCAGCAGTGGACGTCGTGTGATGATCATGATGATGATGAATATATTTTTAATGCGATAGATATTAAGAACTTTTAATCTGAAATAGTAAAACGTACAATGAAAATTAATTACGAACATGCAGTTTTCATAGATCGAAATAATATTAAAATTGCACACACGTTTTACTTTACTATTCAGAGTATGCGCTGATATACGAATGTTTCGCATAATAATGCTCGGGTAGAAATCTTTGTTCATCCAGTTATTGACGATCTGTTTATATTTTAGTTCTACGGAGTAGAGATGAGTTTGTCTTTTGCCAAAGTTGTTGGATATTGATCATTGTTTCAGCGTAGTTAAAGGTGTTTCTCGAAAAAGTATCTTATTCTATATTATTCTAATCTAAATATAGCACCCCTCTTTTTCTCTCTTTTTTTAAGGGGCCATATTTGTATCTCTCTTTTTAATTATTATTTCATATAATAAAAGTGCTTTTTAAGGTCTGATATACGTGCACAATGTTAGCAATCATTATAATCTTTTAAGTTACTTCTAAAGCTGATAACGCATGAATGAATTGTAACGAGCTGAAACTTTCTGGTTGGGTAGTTGTTTTAGTTCCTTTTCCGCTTTGAGATAAACTTTTATATAACTCTCTAAGATTTCGTAAGACTTTGGGTGTTTCGAAAACGTGTTTTAATGGCATTATACCTATATGGATGATGGATACGGCATGCTGAAATTAGTTACCACTGTTATTGTCTTTATAAAAAGCAATGATATTAAATTATTTCCTCAGTTTCAACGGCATATTACCATGACTAGTAATGCCCACGATTTTGCTTACAATAATTATTAATTGTTGCACAATATATTGCCAAATTTCTATGATGATCAATAACTGCATACACGAGTATATCGGAAGATCAAGAGTTTGCTACCAATTATAGGCAATTTCCTTTGTTGTAGACTTTCCATTTTATTGTGTTAGGCGTGAGCCCAATAGGGAACATACCATTAGTTTTGCCACTAATAGTAGACTGGATTCCTTTACAAAATGTATCATCAATCATGTGGAAATGACCAAGCTGAAAACATAAATAAACTATGCCAAGATACTGCAGCTATTAAGAACGAAATAGGCACCATCACCAGTACTATCAAGAGTATCATAACGGATAATAATAATTTGAAAAGCAAATTGACAAGTCTAACAGCCATCACTGAAAATGCAGGGAAAAAAATTATAGTACTAGAATCAGAAATAAACAAGCTTAAAAACACGCCACAAATTACTTCCGCGGTAATTAGTCCGGACCAGCCTACCAGCTATGAGGAAATTCTCACTGAAATCCAGGATCGTTCCTGGCGCGCTAAAAACATTATAGTTGTTGGAATTCCGGAACCTAAATCAAAATCAACAACAGAACGGCAAGAGTACGAAAAGGACGAAATTTTAAAAATACTTAAAATCATCTGTATTGACTGTCCACCACCTGAAAAAGTTATTCGTCTAGGAAAATTCAAACCAGACCGCACACGTGCACTTAAAGTATGCTTTAAATCTGAAGAAACAGTTAAAGCTATTTTGCGCAATAAAAGCAACCAAGAACTTGAAAATATAAAAATATATTGCGATCAAACTCCTTACCAACGAAAATATATGCAAAATTTAAAAGACGAACTTCAAAGACGATTTACTGCTGGAGAAACAAATCTTAGTATCAAATATGTCAAAGGCATCCCAAAAATCATACCAGCACCAGAAAAAAAAGTCCCCGCCGAATATATTGATAGCAAAAAACTAGCAACTAACAAGAAAATAACACATCAAGTTACTAATAACTATAATGATATACCATTCACAAAGAAGTCCTTGAAATGTTTTTACGCCAACGCTCGTAGTATTATTAAGCCTGGGAAATTTGATGAGTTGAGGTGCGTAATAGCTTCTGTTCACACCGTTATACACATTATCCTCCTGACAGAGACATGGATAAAGAATGCAGGTGAAGCTGAAAGACTCCAAATCCCATGTTACACGCACTATTATAGCTTTAGACAAAACAAAAGAGGAGGTGGAGTCTCCATTTTTGTACACAACGACCTAAAGCATAATTTTATTGAAGAACATTGCATAGAAAATATTCATTACCTCTGGATACACCTAAAAAAGTTTTCTCTAGACATTGGTGTTATTTACAAGCCCGACAAAACAAATATTGATGATTTTCTTGAAATATATTCGCAGCAACTTCAGGGAAAGAAGAGAGCAGTGGTATTTGGCGATTTCAACCTCGATTTACTAAACCATGATCAGACAATACAGAAATATAAAAACACGTTAAAAGAAAATAATTTTAAAATTCTAAACAACATTGATCGAACACATTGTTCTCGAGAAACAAGCTCTACTAAATCTATACTAGACCATGTAAGTTCTAACCTACTAGATAACAACTTTCATTTAGCAATAATAGAATCCGCTATGTCTGATCACAAACAAATATTTTTGGAAATTAAGCAGTATCTACCTCCACCAGTTAAGAAAATGGTTTACACAGCAACTGATTACACCAAAATGTACCACTGTTTCGAAGACATCATAAAAAATAAGGAATTTTCTTTACATAGGACTTTGCCGGAAAAATTACAATATTGCCTATCTAAGAGCAGAATAGAAAAGATAAAAATCCTGAATCCTCCACGTCAGGACTGGATAAATAAAGAAATCGTACATGATATAAATAAACGTAATTCACTATGGCAAAAACTTAAAACAGATATTGCGGATGTAAGTTTAAAAGATGAATATGATATAGCGAAGGTTACTGTTTTCCAATCCATAAAATTAGCAAAAAAGAATTATTATTACAAAATTTTTAAAAATCATATGACCAAGCCTCGAAAAATGTGGCAACTAATTAATGAACTTTCAAACAATAAAACAAGGGGACATGTTACACCGGACAAACTTGAAACTGAATTGGGCACTATAACCGATGAAAAAGAAATCTGCGGTTACTTCAACACCTACTTCTCGACTATTGGTGCATCACTAGCAAATTTGATACCTAACAAATTTAAAAAAAATATAGTATTTCCCAACGAACAAAACAATAATGACAATGTAGTGCTTCAGTATATCGCGCCGACAACTACGGATGAAGTAATTAAAATTATTAATACCCTAGACTCTAATACTGGTTGCGGCATTGACGGCATCAATACGAAATCTATAAAATGTATAAAAAATATATTAGCTAATGAACTCACGGCATGGATTAATGATAGTTTAGAGCAAGGTATTTTTCCGGACAGTCTAAAGATCGCTAAAGTAGTACCAATTTATAAATCTGGTAGCAAATCGTATCCTTGTAATTACCGGCCCATTTCTGTTCTCCCCGTGATCTCAAAAATATTTGAAAAAATTATATATATTCGTTTGGAGACATTTTTAAAGTCAAAAGATTTCTTATATGAGAAACAATATGGGTTTCGACCAAAATCAAATACCCTTTCGGCAACGATCGATCTCGTAACAAAAATTAAAAATAAAATTGATCAAAAACAATTAGCCATAGGTGTTTTTATTGACCTCAAAAAGGCGTTTGACACTATCAGTCACGAAATTTTACTACACAAACTATCACATGTAGGTGTCATTGGAAAAGCACTTGAGATCTTTAAATCGTATTTACAAAATCGTAGGCAAATAGTAAAACTAGGTCAACAACAAAGCAGTTCTAATATTATCACATACGGTGTACCACAAGGCTCAATTTTAGGACCACTTTTATTTCTGATTTACATCAATAATATAAGTCAAATTGGCCTAAAAGGAGACATATCCCTCTATGCAGATGACACAACGCTTTTCTACTTTGGTCATTCGATTGAAGCTATTACACCCTGCATTCAAAAAGATTTAAATTTACTCAATGATTGGTTCCAATCAAATTTACTAACTATTAATGTCACAAAAACAAACTATGTTGTATTTGCCGCTAAAAATAAAAAAATATCCAATAATATACAAATAAAAATAAATAACCAATTAATAACAAGGAAATCAAAAGAAAAATATCTTGGCTTAATTTTAGATAATTACCTAAATTGGAAACCGCAGGTTGAAAGCATAAAATCTAAACTGATACCTTTAACAGGAGCCCTTCACAGTATAAAAAATTGTCTCCCTAAAAATGTCCGTTACATAATTTACAATTGTTTAGTAAAACCACACATTGACTACTTAATAGAAATTTGGGGAACTGCATGTAAATCTACGTTGGAAACCATACAAAAGACTCAGAATAGACTAATTAAAAAATTATTTAATTATAACCATCATACGTCTACACACAAACTCTACGAAAACACTAAATTAATGAATATAAAGCAAACATATAAATACTATACATGTATATTAATACGCAAAATACTAAACAAAGAGATCCACACAAATTTATCTTTTACAAAAAAACACCAAGTCCAAAAAATTAAATTACGAAATGCAAATTATCTTGTTACACGTCCACCCAGAACAAATTATGGGAAGAAGAATATAGAATTTGAAGGTGTTACAATATACAATATGTTGCCTGCAAACATAAAAAATACTAAAAATATGGCTAGTTTCAAAAAATTACTTAAGGAACATATTATGGAAAACGACGTATAAACCAAAACATGAAAATATACTGTGCGAGTACACCTGCTATCTAAACATGCCTATTTTCTACACATTGAACTAGAAATTTTATATTATTTAATAATATTTAACCCATAATAATAATATTCCAAGCTAAACCGTAACTTTATTGATGTTCAATCGATGCCTCATCCAGTCGTTGTTCTACCTATGAATTCGTGTTTCTCGGTTTGCGTTTAGGTACTAAAAATCGAGTTGTGCATACCCTCTCGTAGATTAATATTAATACAGTGTCTGTTTAGTACGCTCACCTATTTGATTGTATTATGTTATAATTTCTCAGTGCGTGAATTATTGTAATTCTTAATGAGAAATAAAGTCTTCTAAACCCAAAAATGTATCATTGAGTCACTAGTTACCCTTTTACAAATTTAATTATTTAAACTGATCTTATTAGCACATGATACTCGGAGACAGGATCTCAGATTTTGTTATGTAACTTAACATCAAAATAAACACCTTGACCCAGTATTTTCTTAATAGTCCTTTAGCAAAGCCAATTTAATTAGCCACAGCGTGTCCACTACTGAACATTGGCCTCCCCTAAATATACTTGAACAACCTCTAAGAGACGGTCTGCATCCAGCAACTTCAACTTCAACCGAATTAATATTATAATAATAAAGTAATAAAAGCCTTTATTTCACTGGCCGTATTAAAGAGTTTCTAAATTAATAGTAGAGTAGCTAAAAAAATATGTTAGTAAACCGAATATACCTGTTCTAAAACAAAAAAACAAATCTCAGCAACCGGTTCACTGGTCAGGTTGTCTTTTGATAAAGGCCTCCCCTAGTTCCCTCCATTTACCCCTGTCCACAGCTAATCTCTTCCAACCAATCGGGAGATTATCATCCCAGTAAAAAGATGGGAATCGAATTAATACTACATATAAATTAACAAAACTCACAAATCAACGAAAACAATCAGAATTGTAATGAAAGAAAATAACGTTTAGGTTCAGTCCCAGTTGTATCAAAGAGCCGTGCCTTATACTATTCTGTGTTTACAGCCATTGACGGCGGGACATAATTGAGTGGACGTTGTACCCTCCGGGGAGGACGGATGATTGGCGCGGTCACAGCGACCCAACTGTACCCACAGGCCGACGCTTGATTACGTGTCCTAAATTAAATAACCTGTGTTGATTAAGAATTCTGTGATTATAAAACTGAGCAGTTGTCAATGTTTTCTAGAATTTAAAAAATAATAATTCTCTCTTCAGATGTATGCAGATGTGTATGGTAGCCCTAATTTGCTAGATATGTTAGGTCTTATGGGTAATAAACGCAAGCCAATAGCTACTTAATAAGAATTTAAATTTTTATATTGAGTTGTGCTCAACGGTGGGCTATACATTATTTTAATACGCTTTTATTATTTATTAACTGAGCTTTCATATAAAATTACATTTAAAATCACAAATAGACCCCACTCCATACAATTTTGTTATATATAGTCCATAAAAATAAATATAGTATGCTACAAAGTAATTATTATATTTATACATTATGGTTAACATGAGCGATGCTCGGGGTCTCTTTGGTAGATAAAATCAGAAATGAAGTTATCCGCCAGAGAACCAGAGTAACCGACGTCGCCCGCAAAATCAGCACGCTGAAGTGGAAGTGGGCCGGACATGTCTGGAGACTGCGTTTAGGTAAACGAAGTGTAGGATGCTCTGCTGCACGATAGACCGACGACTTGAAAAAGGCTGCGGGTAGCGGATGGATGCGGGCTGCTCAAGACCGGGATGGTAGGCGCTCACTTGGGGAGGCCTACGTTCAGCAGTGGACGACGACAGCTGATTGATTGTTTGATTATGGTTAACATAGAGGATAGATATTAGATTGTTCTGTGATGGTTAAGATACAGCACTCTGGCTATGAAAGTATGTGTATGCGTGTTAACAAATCTTTGGGTACAGTTTTAAATGTTACGTTGTGACAGTACGACGGTCAAAATTCACTTGCAGTGACACCATTTTTTTTTATATTGTTAATGGCCCTACTGCCAGTAGCCTGACGCGAGTCGGCTTTTCTGGCCACACCGGTCTTTAGGGTGAACGCAGAAGGCGCTCGCAACGGGAAACGCAGCGAGGTCCTCGACGGTGAGGACCATGTTTCATATGTTTGTATAGGAAAACAGCCGTCGAAAGGCGTACTAATTTTATTCAAAAACAAACTGAGGCGTCGAACACGTCCTGCCGTATCAGTTTTTATAATTTTTACGACTGTGGACGTCCTTGCCGTCAACGTGTTAAATACTGCTAAATTAGTCTGACTACACGTACCGACAACTAAGTACTAACAAGTAAAGAAAGAAAACAATCTTTAATGTCGTAAACATTGCCGTGATTTTTTACCCCATAATCATCCAGAAAATCGCTGCGCCACATAATAAATTTAACGAACAGTACAGTCCCATTTTACGTGTGTTCTATATTTTATTGAATATCGAACTCGTCATATTCGGAAAGAATTTTTCCCTGTCCCGAAAATAAAGGGTAAAGCTTCGACAATTTTTTGTTATTTCAATGAGGCTTGAAAAGGTAAGGTTGCAGACGGTACGATCCTATAATTCCGCGTCATCGGATTTTTTTCCTTTCGATTTTATTTTTTATGTATAACACATCCTTTTTCGATAAGTTGGACTGAATAATTTGTGAAAGGATTTAAGTAAAAGTACTGTTTTGCTTTGTAATATGTTTTTATTTTTAAGATTGTATATGTCTTCAATATATTATTATAACTTTTATGCTTAGAAATACAGTTGTAAAAAAAATCATCTATCTGCAACGTAGCCTGGAATATTGGAAGATGAAAGACATTATCGTCCTTAATCATCGTAAAGATTCTATGAAACTAGAAATCCTGTAATTGGCTTACACAAATACTCTTAAAACGTAATTTGTCTACACACTCACGTGAAATAGGAGTGGGAAATTATATCAAATAAACTTACTACGACAAGTTAAAATACAAACGTAATCCTCCTAGCCAGTCCGGCACGGCGGCGTATAACAACGGAAATCAGCCAGGCACGCAGGAGATATTATAATGCACAAGTGTGTGCGCAATACACAGGTGCACTCGCTATTCCTTCACTCTCATAGTCCGGTGAGATGGCAATTCGACATGACTGGAGAGAGATTACGCGCAGGACCAATGACTTTACGTGCCTTCCGAGGCAAGGGATATCATACCGCCAACTTCCTGACTCCGAGCTGCGATTGAGTAATTTTTAAGATGGAATAAACCCAGTCGTAATGTTTTTGGCTGGACCCGTGATTCGAATCCCGGACCTTAGCGCGCAAATCGTACTACGATAAGTAACTAATTACGAAACCCACACATACCTCAAATCTGGATATGGAAATGTTTTTAAAGTTAGAACTCTCTTACATAAATGTACACAACATGGGTACAAAGCACAGGATGAAATTAACACAAATATTTGATACAATACTAGCACCCCAGTTACCCCAATCAGGGCTCTAGCGTCGTGCGTTATAATTATTGTAAACTTAGATTAGCACTTGCGAAACTCTCCCTTATTTTAGTTGCCATCGGTGTGTTTTTGCTGCAATGTATCCCTCCTAGCCAGTTTCGGCCACGGCGGCCAATCTCAACGGAGATCAGCCAGGTACGCAGGAGATATTATAGTGCACAAGTGTGTGCGCAATAGACAGGTGCACTCGCTATTCCTTCACTCTCATAGTCCGGTGAGACGGCAATCCGACATGACCGAGCTGCGACTGAGTAATTTTTAAGATGGAAAAACTCAGTCACAATGTTTTTTCTTTTTTTTTTTTTGGGCTCGACCCGGGAATAAAACCCAGGACCTCGGCGCGCAATTCGTACTCGTAATGCGTACGCAATACAACTACGCCACCGAGGCAGTCAATGTATATCGAAAACACGTTAATGTAATATAACTCCATAATCCAGAATTTACTGGGTATCCAAATTATCCGGACACTTGACGTTATGAACCCTAATGGAAAAATATGTAAAATACAATTTCACGTTACATTTTAACAATTTACCCCATAGGCGTTTTAATTTATGAATACGTTGAGTGGAAGGACGGGGCCTGTGATCTTTTGTAGCAAAGGCCTTGTAAACGATACATTATGCAAATGGTCGTCTTGTAACCCGTGCCGGTAAACGTGGCCAAATGAATGGGAGGGGAAAATATTATTATAATCAAACATGTAATTTTTGTCTACTTTTATGTTTATAAATTGCTTTTTTCTACAAAGCAGACAGCGGTAAACAAGCAATTTTTTTTATAGTTAGATATTAGCTATATGTACATGGCATGAATGTATATTTATAATAAAAACATGTGATTTTTGTCTGGTTCCAGATCGTGATATTATAAATGAGTTTTTTTGTACGTTTGATATTCTAACCCAAAAATGGATATAAGTTTTTCATTCCTAATTCCAGCACATATAAAGAGAGTTAATGTGATAATACTGCAGTAATCTTACTAATATTATAAAGGCGAAAGTTGGTATGGATGTCTGGATGTATAGATGTTTGTTACTCTTTCACGCAAAAACTACTGAACGGATTTCGATGAAATTTGGCACACGGGTAGATCATGTCCTGGATTAACACATAGGCTACATTTTATCCCGGGAAAATAAAAAGCGAGACTTTTATCCCGGAATAACTTTATAACGCGGGCGGAGGCGCGGGCAAAATCTAGTATTAATATATATTCATAAGATGAATTCAAACAATACAAAATCTGCTGTAGTAAAATGGTGTCTATGCTCTCATTACCACACACTGGTATGATATTAAACAAATAGTGAATACAGAACATAAAGTACATTCCCACTAATGCAAGCACTACACAACATCATTTCAGAAATGCCTTTAACACCTTTCAATCCCCGTGCATTAAAATGCTTTAGCCGGCGCGAGGACTCGACACATCCAGCGCAAAGCGAAACCAACTTTACCCCAAACACAATAAGATCTACCCCGAAACAGTTAGTGATAGTGCACTCAGCATGTTCTTCAGTCAGTCTGTACGTCTGACAAATTACGGAGCAAAACGATTAATGAACGCGTGACGTTGCCTGAATTATGATATGGGAGATAATAGCATTTGATTTATGAGTGTGTCATTGTCTTAGGTAGACATGGACGTCTGATGTGTTTGTATCCATTATGTTTTTGCCTAGATCGGTCTGTGAGGATTAATTGAGTTGCGTGTACAGAGATTGGGGTAATTTCATACGTAAGTCTGGATGAGTAATAGTTTTGTTTCTTATAATGGTTTGTGAGATTGCTTTTGATAGGCATCTGAAAATGTTTACTAAGCCTGGCAGTTTAACTATGACAGATGGAATGATCTTTTTGAGTTGATACCATATTTACGTGGCTTTGTATTATTCATAGGAAATGATGACCGCCATGCTCGCTCCCTTACGTTATAAGTAAAATATTTCTTAAAAGTAAGCGTATATCCTTAATGGTTCATAAATAGTTATAACAATAAAGAAATATTTATTTATATTTGGTAAAAATAACCACAGGGCTGTTTTAATGTCTTTATTCGCAATAAAATCAGTAGTCATTAACTACTATGTACATGTTCTTCGTAAGAAGAAGAGACGGTATCCGTGGAATCTTCTGACAGCACCGCCTTGTACTCGTAGAAGAAGTGCGTACCGTACCGTTTGGTTTTCGTCGAATCGTTTTGGCAGCGATGGTCGTGGATCTTCACAAACACTAGAAGAGTGATTTCTTATTTCGTGATTATTGAAACTAGAAGCGTCTTTTGTTGATCAAAAATATGGATTTAAAACTTGTATAAACATGCTATATACATATCTATTAGCATGAAAGGGTTAATACAACTAACTCACAATAAATCAATGTGAACTAACTCTATCTTTTATGGCCGGTAATGTACATTGTCTTTTAGTACTATGATTGGTGGAGATCATTTAGCATTAGGAGACCCAATTGTTTTGCCGGCATACCTCTTAAATTACACAAAAATCCCATTAAAGCTTATAAAATTAATATCCTTACTTGTCCCATCCTGGCAGTTCCTGTAGTGCATCATGCAGAGGCTCTTGAACGACCTCCTGGCTCGCTGGTACGCGCCGCAGATCCACTTGATGGTGGGGTCGCGCCACTTCTTCCACATGTCGTCAGGGCACGGAGTGCATACGCGGTGCCATTTTCTCCTTCCAAATTTAAAAATATCCTTTACCACCTATTTAAACCAATGATCTCAACCGCTTTCCTATCAATCGCAAAACTGAACCAATTAGAACAAAGTTTATTATTTTTACATGCTTACAAATAATTTATTTGTAAGTATGTAAAAATAATAAACATCTTTTTATTGATCGGAGATTGTTTCGAATAGATTATTGAGATCAGCTTTTAGGTCTGTTGTACGAGTGAATGACGAGTAAGTAGTGTCCCTAAATATGAGCGTCACGAGTTTTGCCGACACCACCTAGAAACTTAGTAAATTTCAATTGCTACAATCCGGTACCAACTGGGTCCTGCCTTATTTCTACTTTATCTGAACACTATTTATTATCAGTTATCCGGTTTGACGCCCGTACGTCACTTAAGGTGACCACTGAAAATCAGCGTTGTGTTGTGGTTTGCACCACATCACAACATTATGCTGAGTGGTCACCTACCCGTCACAGCCACGACTAGCCACTGTTATTATTAATTGTTATTTTTATTTCAACTGTATGTTTGCGTCGCGACTGTGACTAATAAATGGTTTTTCTTTCTTTCTTTCTTTCTTTCTTATTTCTTATTGGATTATGATTAGGGATAATATTAAAATCGTAGCAATTTTGTGTTGACTCATTTGGCTGAAATATTAACCGGGGTAGGACTCTTATATGTAAGAGTCCGTCTGGGTGGGTACAACCGCAATGTCTATTTCTACCGCCAAGCAGCAGTGTCCATGCACTGTTGTGTTTCGGTTTCAAGGGCATTGTAGCCAGTGCAACTACAGGACATAATGAGACATAACATCTTATGTCTCAGGATGACGAGCGCAGTGGAATGCCACGCAGTACTTTGTGACTCAAGATACTGGATGGTATTTCTACTGTTTATGGGTGGTCGTATCGCTTACCATCAGGCGAACGGCATGCTCGTCTCGTCATTCGATGCAATAAAAAAAAATGTTGGTTGGTTGATCAGATGACTGCGACCACTTATAGAGATTGACTATAAAACAGGCGAGAACCAACTACTATGTATACATCCCTACCTACTACCTATTTACTCATATTATCAGCATATTTACTTTCACCCTCTCAAGAATCCGCAGGCGTCTGCTCGCTCGCTATCAATAACGCCTTTCAAATACATTTGTTATTCATATTTATGTTAATTTTTTAGATAACTTTGAGAATATTTCATCATAGAGTTATCAGTAACAACGTTTATATTTCGTACCTTTGAGAGATGAGTTTTCCTAGCTTAAGTTTACATAATAAAGCTTTTCTTAAAAAGGATGGCGAGAGTAAAAATATCAATATTTATTTTTTTTCGGGTTAAAAAGTGTTCTTACATCCAAAGCCATTCAACAATTTAATTTTTAATTCAATAGTTTAAAGGTAAGATTGGATTATCTCAAAAATTAACTTGTACGTAATTAGATCTGGACTATACTCCCTAACTCTATGGCCTTTCCTGTTGCCTACATTTTACATGCTTAGTTTTGTAACCAAATTATTTAAATTATTTATAATACATACAATAATTACTCAAAAATGTCATAATATAAGTACTTCATATTATCCTCTATCTCTCAATATTATGTTTTAATTTTTAATTTAAGCATTTTAATTTAAGAAAATTTGTAATTATATGCTTTTTGAGCTCCACCACATCTAGCATTATAATGTCTTACCATCCCCTCCTCTCGGTGCTCTCCTTTGGTTTATGGGCTTTCTTCTTCTCTTCCGAAGAGTCAGTAGATGATTTCGACATGGATAAGCCGAGAGATTCGGATGAGTCGTTGTCGGAGTCTGCAATATAATAATAGTATGTCAGTCCCTGTGATCTTGGGTACTTCTGCTCAGTCTAGACGTCTGAAATTTGTGCCCGATATGGCAATAGGCTCGCTCAATTGCACCATGAGACAAACCTGAAGGAGGTGGAGGCCAAGAGGGCCGCCTTACGGCGAGCCGCCGTGGAGGAGTGGCGTCTCAGGCTGGAGGCCCCGTCGTGGGGGCACCGGGTCGTAGAGGCAGTGCGTCCTGTCTTTGCCGAATGGCTGGACAGGCGCCACGGAGCGGCAACATACCGCCTGACGCAGGTGCTCACCGGGCATGGCTGCTTCGGTGAGTTCCTGTTTCGGGTGGTACGGATAGAGGAGTCGGCCGTGTGTCACTATTGTGACAACTGCCCAATGGACACGGCCCAACATACGTTGGAGTGTTGTCCAGCCTGGGATGAGGAGCGCAGCGCTCTCAGAACAGTCGTCGGAGAAGACCTCTCGCTGCCGGCCGTGGTCGCTTCCATGGTCGGCGGCCGGGAGGCCTGGCAGGCGGTGGCCCACTTCTGCGAGGCGGTCCTCTCGCGGAAGGAGAGTGCCGAGAGGGATCGCCAGCGCAGTGGTGATCCCTCCCGCCGCCAGACGAGACGTAGGAGGCGTCGGGTGGACGACTGACCGACGTCTCCCGCCCTGTGGATTGGGGGCGTTTGGAGAATTCCACCACGGTATCCCCTGCCTGTCGTAAAAGGCGACTAATAGGGGCCTCCGGGGGTCACGGGTGGGCGGGACGTGCCGCCCACCCATTAGTCTAGCCAACTTCTGTGACCCCCGTGATGGACATGTCCGAGGCAGCGTGTATCACGCTGCCTCGGACAGCAAAAGGCGGACACGGTACGGTGTTTCGGGGGCTTCTGAGCCCCCGCAACAGGAAAAAAGGACCGCAGAAAAGCGGTACGCGCAGGGGCGGTTGCGGACGACAACTTAGACGTGAGTCGGAGGAAGCCCGCAGCCGTCCCTAATGAGCCGAAGATGGCCATAATAAAAAAAAAAAAAAAAAAAACCATGAGACAAAGAACACATTGTGTGTGTGTGTTTGTATGTCAGTACCTATGTTTTTCCGTAGTTATCATCCGTTTTTGTGTTTCCATGAAAACCCAATTTGATCTTGGTATAAACTTTTTTGATCATTTTTGCGGCAATTTGTCAAAGTAGAGGCAAACTCGAAAGCGTAGTATCTCTACCTCTCAAAAAACAACGCGAAAGGATTATATATGGTGAAAGAGATTTCTCGAAGCCAAATAATTACTTTTTACTTTACTTAACCCCTTTACCTTTCCTTCAAGGATTCCAGCGTGTCTATGATTCTTCTGTAGGTATAAGTGCTTCTAGACTTCTTTGAATACATACACATAGTAAGCCATACAATCGTTGTACAGCTCATTAATTTAAATCCATACTTATATTATAAATGTGAAAGTTAATATGTCTGTTACGCTTTCAAGACCGAATCATGAGCCGATTTCGATAACATTAGATATAGTATTTGTCTACTTTTTATCCCGGGAAAACTCTTTCACATGATCGAAGCCACCAGCAAAGCTAGTATAACCATTATGTTCTCTTCATTTTTTGCTAATATGCAAAGTCCATTAAACCGTCAATTTCGTTCGCTAGTGCTCACAATTCTTTTGTCTCGTTAATTATTTCGTACTCGTGGTTAAAATAACTCCTAGTTAACAAATAATGGAACCGATAACTACTCTCTTTGACAGCGATTGAAGCAAATTGATCTTTTTATTTATTCCGAGAAATGTTTTATTCAAATATGAAGTGAAAAGTTAGAGATGTTATTCTGGCATCTCAAAGCTTTGAACGGGCCACTTCAATAATTGAACCCCTGCTGCTATATTTATAATAAACTAGCTTTTGCCCGAGGCTCCGCCCGCGTTAAAAAGCTTTTCCGGGATAAAAGTCCCGCTTTATGTTTTCCCGGAATAAAAAGTAGCCTATGTGTTAATCCAGGACACGATCTACCCGTGTGCCAAATTTCATTGAAATCCGTTCAGTAGTTTTTGCGTGAAAGAGGAACAAACATCCATACATCCAAACATCCATACATTCTTACAAACTTTCGCCTTTATAATATTAGTAGGATTGACGGAGAGTTGCAAACATCTATAGAGAAATGAACTTTAAAATCATTCGGATGGGAATTATTGTTCTAGAAACGTCTTTTTTTTGTATAAAAAAATTGCTTGTAACACTTGTTCCCTAGAAAATCAATGTAATAAGTAACGATAGAAATTAAGTAATATACTAATTTCGCTATCCAATATCATATTTTTCACCACCGCGCCGTACTTAAACGTAATAACTATAAATAAATGTCTGTCGCATTATCTACTCATTTACGTTCAATTTATCCTGTACATTATCCCGTCAAACCCCGCTTATCTATACGGATGTATGGGGAAACCCTAGATACTCGGACGCTGGCGTCCGTAGCGGGGTTTGACGAGTCAATTAATTTAAAAGTTAAAAATACCATAGCACCCATTAGTTATGGCCTCAATTAAGGAGTAAATGTTATTTTGGCAAGTAATGGACTATTTAGTTGTCGCACAATAATTGCTAACATTCTGAAGTCATTAGGATGCTTGGCTCTCCGACTTCTCTTTTGAACATCCTTTGATAGTGAGTGGGTTCTAGTTTCATCCTCGTTTATTAGCTTCATTTATAATAGCTGTATTTTCGACACCGTTCATATAACGGACGATTGTGAAATAAGTTATTTCGCCATTCAACTTTAACGAAAGATTTTGTTTCATCAAAATTTAGTCGCATTAACTAAAACCGTAAAGCTACTTTTGTTTTAGTTTTAGCCTTGTAGTAAACCTTTATGGGGGGGGGGGGGGCACACAAACTATCTCGCGGCGGACAGTACCCGTGCCGACCAACCCGACCCCCCTAGTCCCTATTAGTCGCCTCCTACGACAGGCAGGGGATACCGTGGTGGAATTCTTCAAACGCCCCCAAACCACAGGGCGGCTTGTAGTAACCCTAGTGAAAGCCATAATCTATTTATGGAGGTAGGGCTTTCATTCACACAATTTTAATACGGGTTAGGTTCTTAGATCATCTTAAAAGGACGCGACATGTACTCATTGCAACGAACTAAAAGTTCTGTCATTTTAAATGTGCAACACATATAAAATATCGTTTCGTGTCTTTTTAAAACTACACATAAATAAATCTTAAACACCTGTCTGTAATACACAAACTTCAACACTTTTTACAAATTTATATCTGAGCATTTCTCAGGTATATATTTACAAACTTACTCATAAACAGTTTATAAATCTATGTTGGTTATATAGGGGAACCTGTTGTACCTAGGACAGTTTTTTAAATACATATTTTTTATTTTAATTTAACGCACTGTAAACCAACCAAATTTGCATATTTTGGGAGGTCAGTTATTTGAGTATTCACCACCAAAATATCAGATATATCTATTTCAAACTTACATGTGTTCAAGACGTTTTAAAAAAAAATGCATATATGGCCAAGGTACAACACACCCTATGTACCTCGGCCAGTACCATGGTGTATCTAGGACATCTTGAGAATTTGGTGGTAAATATGGATATTTAAGGAAACTATTAACTTCTATCTACTATAATCGTTTTATTCAGTCTAGTGTGATATTTAAATCACAAACTCTTAACAAAAGCATTCATATTAAAATGTTAAAAATAAGAAACTGTAACTTTTAACAAAAACAACTAAGTTTTTAATCACTGTTTTGTGGACTGACAGACTAAGACTAGTAGGTACGTTTAAACATATCATATATAGCAAATCTACATTTAACAGATACCCATATTAGAAATTATAGAAAAGAAAATTGTAAGTGTGCTGCGTCTTTAATATGGTCAACCAGACTACGTTCTTCTTTACGATTAAAAACTTGATTATCTGCAAGATTTTCGTGTAATTTGCTTACATCATACACCTGTTTCCATAGTGTTTTAAATGACGACGCAAAGTTGTTCTTGATAATCCAAAATGTTTGGAAACACCGAAAGTTGTGAATTTTTTCTCCGTAATAATTTTAATGGCATTTGACAGATTATCCACATTAATAGGCGTTCGTTTCTTCTTCTCTTTACTTCTAGGCATGATTTCTGAAATATTAAATCTATTTTATTAGGAAAATCTATTATGTAAATGGAAAAATAATAAAAATATATCTGCCTTACCAAAGTACAACAACCAGGTTGTACCTAGGCCACCGACCTAGGTACAACTGATTGACTGTGACCGAGGTACAACACTACTTCATCGTTGTAGGAAATGGTGGATTTCAAATATTTGGAGGATAGATTACTCTTAAGTTTGTTATTATTTAAATACTCGTTAAATCAAAGAATCGATCGAACACAAGAGTTAAACGCCTATCATAAAACGTATACAACTATTACACTTCAAAGTATATTGAAAATACTTACTTTTTTCGGAGAAAATATTATTCACTTCGATAATACCAAACACCGGCTAATGGCGGTAAGGGACTAACTTCAAATGGGATAGTCAGCAGAGATGTACCGAATACCACGGACAACATTTAATAATTTAATAACGCGGGAATATTTGTAACGAGCCAATTGGCCTAGGTACACATAGTGCCGAGGTTCAACAGGTTCCCTAATGTTTTGTCTTCTTCCTTCAAATTTAATTCAAAATTTGTTCGAACAAGAAAACATTCGATAACTAAAATAAGTTTATAAACTGTTTATGGACAAGGCCGTTGTACTTCAACAGCAGTGAAGGATCATATAAGCCGCGTCTTTTATACAAATTGTTTAAGGTTTTATTTCATCCTACTAATTCTACTTCCTACTAATATAATCCGACTAATAAACGCGAAAGTTTGTAAGAAAGTATGGATGTATGAATGTTTATTACTTTTTCACGCAAAAACTCCTGAACAGATTTCGATGAAATTTGGCACACCGGTAGATCATGTTCTGGATTAACACATAGGCTACTTTTTATCCCGGGAAAATAAATACAAAGCGGGACTTTTATCCCGGAAAAACTTTTTAAAGCTGGCGGAGCCTCGGGCAAAAGCTAGTAAACAATAATTGTAAATCTTATAGGGATCTCTGTGTCTCTACAACGGTTCAAAGATCAAGACATAATACATGCTTTAATCTTTATTCATATGTAGTTAGTGTTTCTGCTGGACACATCCTTTGCACAATGTAACCTATTTTTGTGCTATTTACTAAGCCTTGCTGGAAGCTTCTTACATTTTATGGCTTCATTGGAGCTAATATAACTAGAAACATTACTTTCAAGTAAAAGCCAATTTATGTACTAAGTTTAAAATGTTGACTTAGTAATATTAATCGATATTTGTCACAAAAATATTGGAGGTCGTCTTACTTCCCAGCATAAGACTTACCTAATTTCCACGTTATTCGATTTCTCTTTCATATTAAAAAAAAATGCACATGTTAATATAGTAACAATAATAAACCTGCTTTTTCAATACATACTCTCAGTGCGAAACTTCCTGATACGTTCAGCTGTCCTGGTGTGGTTTAGTATCAAACATCCAAACTTTCGCATTTATAATATTGATAAACCATAGCATAACAGCCCTGTATTATATACTGCCCACTACTGGGCACGGGCCTCTTCTACTACTGAGAGGGGTTAGGCCTTAGTCCACCACACTGGTCTAGTGCGGGTTGGCAGACTTCACATACCTTCGAAATTCTTAAAGAGAACTTCTAAGATATTCAATGAATGTTTCATCGCGATGTTTATCCTTCACCGTTAATGGGAGTGATACTTCACAAAGAATACACTATTTAGTTAAGTCAGAGGTGCCATTGGGTTTTGACGTTTGAACCTGCGGACATTCGTCTCGGCAGTCCGTTTCGCTCCCAATTAGCCTATCGCGGCTATAATATAATATTGATATAGGTAGATAATATAAAATTTTTGAACGCCTACCTTCACCATTTCCAGAAGAAGATGATGTGGATCGCGACTTCTTGGTCTTCCTTCTTGTATCTTTTACTTCAATGTCGTTTATTGAGTCATTATGGCGGGATATGTTAAGAAATGACGATACCACGTCCACTAAAATTATCAGATACCCTTTAATCAGTTAGTTTTTGCAATTTCTTAGACATTCTGTACCTATCCTTATGGGAACAAAGGTAGGTGCTCTTACGTAATTAATTTAAATATTTGTATAACATGTATTATCTGTGTTTACGAATGAAGGACATATTATATCTAGGGTGTCTTTTACCATTGTTTATGACATTTTCTAAAAAAAGAATATAATTACTTTTAATAATATTTTTTATGTTGTTGATTTATAATTGTAAAGCAAGTTACCTATAATTAAAAGAACAATAATATCCACAGAGCAAAACTTGAACACAACAAGCATTTCTCTTGAAATTCGTCGCACTCATTCCATATTATTTACGACTGAACAGTTAACGCTTTCAATTTTATTTTATTGGTTTTATATGTGACTTCATAAATTTCATATTTCTTGGAGTATTTTACCAAGTCGTCTTTAGCATGCGAGAGGTTGTCTGGATTAGTACAACGTATTACAAACTTGCTCCTAAGAAGTCTGCTAGCATATAGTTTTGAGGAAACTGCAGGCAATTTAATTATTGCATATTGTGATGACTGCCTCGGTACTACTAGTAGTTATTAATATCTTTATTGGACAAGTACCTATAGATCATCAAATTATTGTATAGGGTTGTACACTCGAATGGGAGTTGAGCATTTATTATGATGCAAGTAAATATAAGAACTGCTCTAAACAAAATAAAAATCTGTATATGTATATTTCTATTATGCACTGTACCTAATTTATACCTTTGAACTGATTTTGAAAAGAGCAACCCTAGAGTTTCTTGCCCGTTCTTTTTCTGGTGGAAACTGCTTTCCGAACTAGTGGTAGAGTAAAAATTCACTGAATAATAAGTAATGTTTAACATTTTATGGATTCGAATAAATTATTTCAATTAATTTCATTTCAACTATCGCGCTGAGGTCTTCCGGGTTAGACAGTAACATACTGACCAACCTGGTCGAGTTTTTGTACTCAGTATCAGTCCAGATTCTGAAAATTTATCCAGTAAATAGCAGTAGGCCCGTATTATGAGGCACCCAATATAGTTGGCGAAAAGTCGGTGTGTTACATCTCTGTCTATCCCTAAATAGGGAAAAGGCGTGGTGCTATATATGTATGTATAATTTTTGCTTGTAATAAAATGCGTGTATTTTTCTGTTTATGTATATGCCTGATATGCATATCTACCAAAACACTGTGGAGACCTTTTTAGACATTTGTGGCCTATGCCATCTGACCATACAATTTTATCCTAAGTCGGAAATCCTAATATGAAGAGAATTATAAGGGTAGGTATATGTAGACAATGAAAAATAAATAGTTCTTGCTTAATTAGTTTCATTTATATTAAGCCCTGTAAACGTAGAACCAGTGGCGGCCGTGGTAGGAATCATTCTTGCACCGATGGTCATAAATCTTCACGAATACTGAAAAAAAAATAATAAAAATACACGTCTTGAGAATTGAAGGCATTAATAAAACATAAAACACGGACACACCCATCCATTCATGAATCTATTCAGATAGATGGTCTAGTAGTATTTACTTTTTATTTAACTCGTACTCCTTCCACTGCATTTGTTGCACATTCAATACAATGTTTTCAAAAAACAAATTTATAGACAAAAAAACTAGGCTCTCTAAGGCAGTTAAAATTGACCGTATTTCTCTCAGATGAGCAGTATACACACTCACATGTCCCATCCTGACAGTTCCTATATCGCATCATACACTCGCTCTTGAAGCTGCGGCGAGCTCTCTGGTAACCCCCGCAGATCCACTTGATCCCTTTATTCTTGAACTTCTTCAGCATGTCCTGAGGGCATGGCGTGCAGGTGCGGTACACCTTCGTCCTGATGATAAGTATCATTATGTGTATCAGTAGTTATTATGTCGACATACTTACTGAGATATTTAAACCTGATGACTCGTGGTTACTGCTCAATATCTTTCATACTCTGAATTCACGAGGATACTACTCTGATGTTAAGTAAATATGGCACCTTTTAAAATTATTTCTGTTTGTCTACAATAATAACTTTTGTATTTTTTGACAAATACACTACAACATTTAAGATCATTTCCATAATTTTATTTAGAAACTTTTGTGTAATTAATTAATTTCTTACGCTAGTCTTCTTTCAGCAGTTTCTATAGACGATGCGGCTGAGGAGCCTCTACTCGATGAATATTCATCTGACGATGATGAAGATCTGAAAAAATTTATATTTAACAAAGCTCATATTAAGAAAATGGGGATATAATTTCATCTTGGATGAATACAGACTATATATTTATTATGTAGAAGGCATTTTGACAGTCGTATCTATCTCCAGCTAACATAAAATGTAAAAGACCCAAAGAAATGCCTGATAAAGTCCTCAAATCGCTCAAGTAATATCTATTCTGCTCTAAATTGAATGCAGTGATACTCAATAATTATTTCATTTTTAATTAAAACTTCCCTAAGGTTATTTAAGGAGCCTAAGTTCCTGTCTGTGTTTATTAATCTAGATAGTGATCCATCGTCAGTACTAGCTTTAAGACGCCATAGCGGTTCTTTGTAGGATTAGTTCAAGCTGAGTAGGAAATTTCTTTTTTCTTACAGACTTATGCTCAGATGCCTTTGTTGACTGGTGGAGTCTTTTCAAGAGTATTAAAATTCTTGTTGTTATTCTTAACATTAATTATAGTTTTTCCTTTAATGCCGTAACTAAGCCTCTTTAGCATGACGGTGCCTATGACTATTTTCGTGCGACGCGACGTTGAATATCCGCCTTTGGCACACGATCTCAAAGTGGTTACGTAGTATGTCTCATTTCCCAAATCCGTGATTAAATTACAACTCAATTTAAATCTAATGACAATATGTAACCAATACGGACAGTACCGAGTACTGTCCGTGATGTCGCTTTTCAAATCGCTCTCAGTGTCGTCTGATTCCGATGAGTCTTGGTACCACTTTGGGCCGCGGTGTTGAGCATCACCGAACCCCGCGACGTGTTTTAAGTTATCCACATGGTCCAGGAACTGGGGCGTCAGCCCAAACTGCTGACATTGGGAGGCTGAAAGATAATATAACTTATATTTTTTTTACATAGTTACGAAGAAACTTGTTGGCACAAAGTTTGTGTTCTCATCTTATTAGTTCAATATTACTCTTATTAAAGTAACTTATAAATTTTTCTATTATTTTATATTATAAATAAGGAAATAAATTGTATAATTCAGTAATCTACTAATAGATGAAGAATTTTTTTATCCAAATGGATCAACACTACGATACATAATATACGGAACGTGCACGTCGTAAACTCTGCCATCTGGTGAAACAATCTGAAATAGTAGGTATTATCTATTTCTGCTGCCAAGCTGCAATATATAAGCATAGTCATGATCTGTTTTGAAGAATATATTAATATTTTCGGTGCATCTAATCTTACTAATATTATAAAGGCGGAAGTTTGTAAGAATGTATGGATGTTTGGATGTTTGGATGTATGGATGTAAGGATGTTTGTTCCTCTTTCACGTAAAAACTACTGAACGGATTTCGATGAAATTTGGCACACGGGTTGATCATGTCCTGGATTAACACATAGGCTACTTTTTATCCCGGGAAAATATAAACCGGGACTTTTATCCCGGAAAAACTTTTTAATGCGGGCGGAGCCGCGGGCAAAAGCTAGTAGATTATAATGCTTAAGTTTTTATATCTCAGTGCTGTGTAATGTTCGTAATTTAATTATGGCGTTGCTACATCTAAAGACCAAGTGTGACACTTCCTAAAATAAAAATAAATAAAACAAAATACTTTATTCATCACGTAGGCGAACATAGTTGCACTTATGATATGTCAAGATACATTCAATTAATAATTATTATTACAAATAGTCACTTATATAACTAAAGACATATTTAAAGGGAGCAAAATCAATGTAAACTAAATATAAAGAAGCCAAGCTCGGGCTGGCAGGAAAGAGATAAAAAAGGAATATTTTTTGTTAAAATTAATGGGAGGCACGCGTCGCGATCCTCACCGGTGAGGACACTACAGGCCCTAGCCTAGCTAACCTACCAGCCTTTCCCTAGCTACCTAAGCGATGACTACCCGAAGAAGAAAGGCAGAAAGAAACTCCGGGCTTAATTTTTTGTCATCAATTTTTTGTCTATTGAATCTTTATATAATATTTTTTTTTCTTTTTTTTTTCCATGTCTTTTGCATACAAAGTCAGATTAGTTATATAAGCTAATGCACACACATCACCGTTAAATAAGGATAAAATACAATTGAAGGAAATTTACAAACACAAAACACTATACTGTTAGTCTGTATATGACTAATTTTATCTCTTCATTTATTACAAATAAACTATATTCATAAAATATTTATAGTGTTATGATAATACCTGGAGGATATGCACGTATAATCACGCTACCGTCTCAACGCTTAATGAATTTGTATGAATATACGACCGAAATCCGAGGCCGTGCAATTTATTTGCATCCTGAATATACCGCTTTTAGGTGAGGTGTGATTTTTAAAGGTAAATAAGAATTTAAGGTGCTACTGAGCCTGTGTTATTTCATCCTTGATCAAGTAAACGAGCTTATTACCCTAGACGAGTCGAGTGTGTAGCTTCGCCTAGCTGTGAATTTGGTTGCAATTCGCCAGTGTGATGCCTTAAATTCACCAGATCATGGATAAAACAACCCGGCCTTACTTTCGTAAGCCGGTGCAGTCGTCAACCCATCTGTTCACTTTAAAAGATTACTTATTTAGTTGTACTTTTGGTATGCTAATGTAAAGGCGGACTTACTGCCAAATATGTTAGGTTAGCTTTTGTTATACCTTTAATTCCCCTTCGCATTTAACTATTTTGATGTTATTTTATGACATATTCTAACGTAATGTTAAATTCAGTTTAGACAAACAAAAAACGGTCACCGAATGGCGTTACATCTGAATCCTCGACACAGTTATGCCGATCTGTCTCATTATCCTATTTCATAACTTGTAACGATCTATCCAGTTTTACAAAAAGTTGTAGCACTAAATCGAATTTCTCACCACCAACAATGAGCAATATTTTCCACATTACTCCTTTTTTAATATAAAAATCATTTTTGCACTGTCGTATAAAATCTCTATGCCGGGTTTACGACTGTATTGCTTTGCAATATATTTTTTTATGTTATTGTGTTGCGAAACGCCCCTCGACTCAACGGCTTTTGTGCCTTTATCACTTTTATATTTTACTCTACAACTAACACTAGTTTTATTATCAGGGGCTTAGGAAGTGTTGCTTTCAGACCAAATTATTTAATGTTGAATGGGTTTATTAAAACCTCTTGTAATGTTACTAATTGTTGTGAATTTTTAATTAAATCTTTCAACTTTGTCTTGCAAGCAGAATACTTCTCAAGATAAAATTAAAGTTTTGCTTGCAGAGTCTTTAAGAAACTATTTGTTTTCGGTAATATCATTCCAGTGGTTTCGTAGTATTGCTAAACAGTAAAAATATTGACCGGTTGCTTTTGACAGGTCTGTCTGGAAATCTTTATGTCTATGTTCAGCGAAGGACTTTATATGGATAATGACGATGGTAAATTTTTTTTCCACAGCACATCAAAGAATATAGACAGTATAATTTTTTTTACTATCTATTTATTAATATTAAGCTAGATACGCTTGCAGAGCTTCGAGTGCTCCAGCGCAGCTTGTCGCGTGACACATGAGGTGTGACGCGTGAGGTGTAACGCGTGAGGTGTGACGCGTTAGGTGTGACGCGTGAGGTGTGAGGCGTGAGCTGTGACGTGTGAGGCGTGAGGTGTAAGGCGTGAGGTTTGACGCGTGAGGCGTGAGGTGTGACGCGTGAGGTGACGCGTGAGGTGTGACGTGTGACGCGTGAGGTGTGAAGAGTGAGGTGCTGCGAGCGCGTGCAGCTCAATAACACCCTGATAAAAAGATAACGACAGTTGTAAAACGGGGCCTTAATTATGATTCAATATTAATTATATTTACTGGAGTAAATAAAAAAATAAGTCACGATGCTTCTATTTTTTTTTACTAAAAATTAAGACATCGATTTGCTTGTTCCTTTAAGAATATAATAAATATATCGAAAATCCGTTAACACAGCCATATCTGGATTCCTCGTCCTGAAAATACAAATAACTATTATTGGCATGAATGTTGCGTTAAAATAAATATTATATATATTACTTATAATATTTACATACATAATGATTTCTTATGTTTACGCAAATGTTA
The DNA here is from genome assembly GCA_949316025.1 of Lapara coniferarum. Classification (NCBI taxonomy): domain Eukaryota; kingdom Metazoa; phylum Arthropoda; class Insecta; order Lepidoptera; family Sphingidae; genus Lapara; species Lapara coniferarum. Next base: position 12,025,260 of record OX438932.1, read on the forward strand.
GACATTTAAGTAAAACTATTTTACGGATTTTATCGCGGTTTTCAATTTATATTTTCTCCCGACGTTTCGAAGGCTTTTCAGCACTTCGTGGTCACGGGGCAGACTGTCCCGTCAGTTATTAAAAAACCGCGATAAAATCCGTAAAATAGTTTTATTTAAATTTACATACATATTGTTGCGTGCCTAGGTCCTGGGGCAGAAGGAATTTAAGCGTATCTCTATAATTTACGATTAATTTCCAAAAAAATAATATGTTCATTTACGATACATGAAGGAATCGCATGCAAAACTTCATGGTACAGAACTACCGTTCGTGTCAGTCAGTTTAGTAAGCCCGTGTTTTTGGACCCGTGGTCAAGTAAAGTTAACGGCCTATTACACTGGATAAGTTCGCCTCGCTGTGAGTTTTAAAATTCGCCAGTGTGATCCGAGCTTTAACTTTACCAAACCACAGACGAAATAACCTGGCCTGAGTAAATAAAAATGTAATTATTATGATAAATAATTAACATCTAAGGTTTCTTTTTAATGACGAATTTGTGGTTTCAAGTTTTTATTATAATGACTATTTTACACTTACAATTTTATTCCACTGATCCATCTTCTAGAGACTCTACTTCCTCTTGGGCTGAAACATAAAACAACGTGTAAAATTCGTTGCATCTTTTTGCTCTACAGGCTTTTTACCAACTTAATCACAGGTCGATGAAGTTGCTTGTTGAATGGTTAGCGCTATACATGTTGTAGCAGATATTATAGGTATTGAAATCTCTAAATAGTATAATCTTAGTGTATCTGTCTATGTGACTAGTGTTAAAGCATTATAAATCTTATCTTTTGTACATGATTCTATTGTATTATCGGTAGAAGTGCCACCCAGTCTCTAGACAATAATAAAAAACTTTTTCTCAAAATTACTTCCCGTAGTAATACATCTCCAGACTTTGAATTATTTGAAACAAAGAAACGTGGCTCAAAGGACAAGTTGTGAAGTTCAACTGACTTAAATACATTTTACTCTTCCAAAAGGTAGATCCCGTCTCTGAAGTTCTCCAAACTGAGTAAACTACTAACTGATTTAAAAATAAATCAATATTACACGCAAAAAGTGGGCCAAACAAGCCGGGGATCCACTCAAGTTTGATTAAATGAAATTTGCATAAATATCAAAACATCTGGAGTAGTAATGTGTTTTTAATATGGACCCAGAAGTTTTGAGGTCTCGTAGCGTTTGTATATGAACTAAGGCATTTCGCAAGTTTTTTTTTTAATAATTGATGGGTATTTTGGGACTTAAAATGAAGTCTCTAGCGATCAGTGACGAATACAGTACTTTCTAATAAATTTTTGGTAACTTCGACGATTTCTATGAACAAGTGTAGCGCTTAACATCATGCAATTCGCAAAATCAATTGTTTCAAAGATTTCATCCTGTCCTAATAATATAGCTACATAGCTAATATATTTTTATACAACATTTCCTTCTTATTATGCATAATAAACGCAGGCACTAAAACACTTTTTGTATGTTATGTGATTCGGTATCTTACCACTTTTCCCCTGTTTTCTTGTACCGCTAGCAGCCGATGCTAAAGCTTGGCTTTGACCACCTGAAAAAAAAAACAATATTCAAATTAGCATATTATTTTAATACATCAATACTATATTATGTTTCACACAAGTTAGTACTTACCAGATGCAGAAGCCTGTGCCTGCGACAAAGCATTAGCTGTTTGGTAGCCTTGCTTCAAAAACGGAGTCTGGTATAATGAAGAACCTCCAGGGTACAAACCTCCTCCACCAAGAAGGAGATTTAATCCAGTTTGAGCATTGGCCTTAGCATCGGCAGATGCTGAACTGCCTTGACCTATACCTCCTGGTAATCCATAATTACCAGAGAGTACTTTAGCCAAAGCCTCCGCCTCGGCCAAGGCAGAAGATCCTCCATGGATGGCTCCTCCTGTTAACTGATTATATGCTGGACTAATTAATGGGATATTGTAACCACTTGGTAGTTGATTGCCAAAGTAGTAAGGAAGTAGCTTTTCAGTTTTTCCAAGATTATTTAGATATGAGGGGGTCTGGTACCCTAGAATAGCGTTAGCGTTAGCTGAAGCTTCGGCTTCCGCTACTGAGTTAGCATTACTGGACCAAGGACTGAGGGCATTCCCTTGAACTCCTGGTTGGAGATTGTAAGCGGGTAATGTGCCAATATTTTGTGTTTGGTACTGATTGGCTTGGGCTTCCGCGATAGCCGACGCTGATGCTTGGCTGCCTCCAGGTTGTCCATAATGCGATACTGGATAATATTGACCTGCTTGACTTGGTTGAATTGGTTGTAACCACGGTTGCACATGTGGTTGTTCGGGCTGCAACCATGGTGTTAAACCTTGTTGTAATCCAGATTGGACAGAACTTTGGGCAATAGCATTAGCCTCAGCTGCAGCCTGACTTTGACCGCCATTTGGAAGTAAGTTTATGATGGGGTTGTAAGATGAAGATCCGGTTTGTGCTGACGCTGATGCTTGAGCTTCTGCAGTACTTCCACCACCTCCAGGGTACACGATGCCTGAGAAAAAAACAAAATGGTGACTTACTTTTGTTAGTAAACTTCGAATATACATTATACAGTATTCTTGTCTATAAATTGTGAGCAGGACCAAAATCAGGTAAAAATGAATTATACTGTATTGTAAATCACATTTCTATTATTTTATCGTAAAATCAATCATTACATTGAAAACCGTTTATACTACGTGTATGCCAAGAAACGGGAAACACTTTTTCACGTACAACCGATTTCTATAAATCAAACTGCCAATCATTTGAAATATTAACTGCGACGATACTCGTGATAAATGTAGAGTGCCGTTCGTTTTATAACACGTAAAAACTTTTATGTCGTTGTATAAGGGACACCTGATTTCGGACCATAATAAAAGGGGTGAACTCATACGATATAAGGTAATATACGGCAGGGGGTTGTATGGGGTGGCAAATAAAATAAACAATTACAATGGTACCTTTTGGGAGTTATTATGGGGTGAATTCGATAAATGGACACGACCATAATACACTTAGGGAATCTCGACAATGAGTTCGGTGTTATAATTTTGCAAGGGTTTTTAACAATGGGGTCAATGAGTGAATATAACTAGGTCATTGTATTTTGGGATGAATAGATTTAAGGATGTCAAGTAAGGTTCAAAAATTTGATTGCAATGTAATGCAATGTAATCATTCGTGTATTTTATATTGCCCACTGCTGAGCACGGGCCTCCTCTACTACTGAAAGGGTTTAGGCCTTATTCCACCACGCTGGCCTTGTGCGGGTAGGCAGACTTCACATAACCTCGAAATTCTTATGGAAAATTCTCAGGTATATAGGTTTCCTCGCGATGTTTTCCTTCATCGTTTAAGATTTTTGATTATTTTCTTAATATATGGTGATATTTTTCAAATTAAATTTACAAATACTACAAGAGTAATCAAGTAAATTTCATCATGTTAAGGCACAGACATTCTTTAGATTCATCCTCGGAATTAATACTTCAAAATCGTCTGGATAAGGAATTAGATCTCCAAAAGAATCTTAATTTGGAGCTGAATTCACGCCATACCAAATTAAAAAAATATGGTAACAAATTGCAGTTCCCATAACTGCACAACAGATGGCGCTCTAATACAAGCTACCCTCAAATTAAAACTCCAATAATACAAACACGCGATTTTCATTGTAGGGTTTCAACTAGAACATATTCCATTTTACGTCCCTTTTTAAACAACACCTGAGCCCGGGTTCGTTTAAAAGCGTGTCAACTGCTGCGAGGCCATGTCGCTTGGCGCCTCGTAAATTTTTACTTTTTACGTTATTTTTAACGATTCGTCGCGTGTGGAGATAAAAGAGTTTCGCTTTTATGTCGCGAATGGCGTTAGCTGTTTTTGTGTTAAATTGTTTGAGTGCAAATTTTTTGGAGTCACTCCTGGGGTACTCAATAAAGTGCGATCGTGTGGCTTTTTTGTGTTCTGAATGGAATGAAAGGGTCGTATCCTAACGGCAAGCACTATTGCATGGCCGTTTCGCAGCAGCCATCTCACGAATACTTTTATGGACTTGGAGAGAAAAATAGTTTTTTTTTTACAATATTCTCGAATGTTATGCGAATTAAAGTGCTGTATACATTTAATAGAATTTCACGGCTTAGCCACACTTTTTGATACCAATGTAAGGTTTGTGTAGGCCTTCTAGAGCTACAGGTTTCTGAGTCTTGGAAAATAGTACATGGTTTTTTACGAGATCATGTCCCTTTTCTAGGTCTCTCCAACTTTCCACGAATATCTAAAAAAACACATTTCTAGAATATAATAAAAGGAACCATCAAACCGGTGAACTGGTGGAATAAATTACACCTTCTGTCAATTAAATTCCGAACAGATTAATTATCCGTCGGCCATGTTCAACCGAGCGAGTTTCTGAACTTAGATCGCATGGTCAAAAGTGATTCGGATTTACTGTTCAAATTTATAGTACGTCGATACGTTTGGTGTTAGTTGCAAGACTTCATTGTAGCTTATTCAAATTTAATAATAAATTAAGTTAGTAAAATTCTGGGTCCAACTACCGTACTGAGGTTGTGAATTCGAATCCTGGATCGGACAAAGTTATATTGGTTATTTTTATTTAGTACAAATCCGGAGTCTGAAAGTTGTTGTGTGATATGGCGTTATGGTCGCACACTCTCACATCATGGGACGGAATATTAATATGTAGACAGTTTTGCAGCGTATTATGTTCTCGGTTATGTTATGTCTCATAGAGAATGAATATTAAATTTAGTATTTCATAATACATACATACATATACACTCACGCCTATTATCCCCGAAGGGGCAGGCAGAGGCGCAACTAGTGCATCCACTTTTCGCCGACATTCCGTCCCATGATGTGATAGGGGGCGAGCCTATCGCCATATCGGGCACAAATTCCAGACTCCGGACTGATACTGAATAGAAAAACTCAATATCACTTTGCCCGACCCGGGGATCGAACCCGAGACCTCAGCTTTGCAGTCGTACTGTAATACAACTACGCCACCGAGGCAGTCATTAACCATTATATTATTGCATAATATAATGGTAAAAAATCACAGAACTATTAATATAATCTAACATAAAAAATGCTAAGGTGTTAAATGCAGGCAAGGATGTACGTGTTCTGGTACTTACATTCTGGAGCCTGTGATCTTCTGCAGACCGACATCACGATGTTTCCTTGCAGCTCACAGACGCACACCGAGCATTTGTCCGCTGGGTGTAAGAATTCCACTCCGAAGGTCCTATACTCGCAAATTTTATCTATAAAAAGAAATATGAGACTTAAGCACTGAAGTAGAAGACTGAAATTGTGTTACTTCTGCTTTAATTGTGTTGATAATCTTACCTATTACCTGTATTGGTGGAGTGGCTGCAAAATAAATATTACAATTAGTCGTTGTAAAAAGTAAACCTATTGGAATAAAAAAAATATTGAAATGTATTGAATATTAGTACGTACTGATGTAAGGTCCGGGAGTGACTGAAAAACAAAAAAAAATTGACAAAGAATTGTTGAATCTAGTATAGGCATAATGTAATCGGAATGTTTTGTCAATTATTAGTTTCGATAGGGTGAGTTTCTTTAACATGTTAGAGGATATAATAGATTGTTAAGGTAGATAGGTATAATTCCGTCAATTTTCAAAATCAACAAAACAAACTCTGTTTTTAGGTATATTTACCTGTAACGGGTTCTGGGTATGGCGGTTCGTAACCTAAAATAGAAAAAAGTTAAAATACACCAACTAGGAAAATAAAGACACTTTTAATAAAAATTAAGGTGGCTATTTTAAACTCAAGTAATTTAAAATTAATTTTGATTCGCTCAGACGGAAATCCATGACGTCACACTTAAGAAGTCTTCTATCTATTCTGACGTCATAATAAACGGAGTTGTTTGAAACATCCTACACCCCGCGGCGACATAACTGGTTTAGATAATAGTGAGATGTCTTTAATTACATATGAGATTTATCATTTGGTATCTCAAAATACAAGAGCAATGTGGTGTTGTGCAGAGTATTATAATTTAAAGTAAGTGAATAAATCTATTCAATGTAAGTGTAACTTTTAAATCATAAGTGTCACTTAAGACACAGTGTAAAGTACTGGCCTTAAAAGCATGTCGTTTTACACTCGACATTTTTATATGAGTGTAAGTGTAAAGATATTTTTGGTTATTCATCTCCTAAGGAAGTTAATACCCTTCGAGAAAATAGATATATTAATACAAAATTCTAAGCACGTAGCCAGTGTTTCTTCAATCATCGTTTTTATAATATGTACATTGGTCAAAAAGCGCGTACTCACAGCAAGATTTCTTGGTGTAGCAGTTGACTTCGATGGTGATGCGTCCGTAGGAGTAAGCCTCGTTGCACACGCAGACCTGGCAATCATCCCACGGGTGCTGGAAGGGTGTGTTCGGGGGGAAGGGACGGCACGACTCGTCTGAGTAGCAAAACACAATTTAATTAGTGGATCTATAAATAATGATTATTTGAGAAAGTAAAACACTGAAAACTATATTCAGAGTAGTTAAAATTTCTAGGTCACTCCACCGTTTATAGACAAGCGCGCACCATTTTCACCGTAAAATTATTAATTACTAGCTTTTTCCCGCGGCTCCGCTCGCGTGAATGAGTTTTTCCGGGTTAAAAGTTCCACTTTATATTTTCCCGGAATAAAAAGTAGCCTATGTGTTAATGAAGGACATGATCTACCCGTGTGTCAAATTTCATCAAAATCCGTTTAGTAGTTTTTGCGTGAAAGAGTAACAAACATCCATCCATACATCCAGACATCCATACATCCATACATCCAGACATCCATACATCCAGACATCCATACATCCAGACATTCATACATCCATACATACTTACAAACTTTCGCCTTTATAATATTAGTAGGAAGTAGGATGATTATTTGAGAAAGTGACATACGGAAAACCATATTCATAGTAGTTAAAATTTCTATGTGATTTTACAGTTTATAGACAAGCGCGTACCATTTTCACCCTAAAAATATTTATAATTAAATCCCCTTTTACCGTCTCTGTAAATTTTATTATTGAACTAACCACCAATACACCATCTTAAATCATTACCCTGTCCTAACCCAAAGACACTATAATTTAACTCGTAATTACTAATGCTAAATTAAGTATATTTCCGAAGCTTACGGGGCGCTGGTCCGGGCAGGGGTCCCGGGCCAGGGTGCGGTCCCGGCGTGGGGCCCGGGATCGGAGCGGGTGTCACAGGTGGCCAGGGGACTGAAACAATTTGATATTATTAATTTACTGTCTAACTTAGAGATGTTATTGGTTCGGGATTTTTAGATAATTCATAATATTTTATAGTAAAGCCTACATTATATTTTGACTGGGTTATTATCATCCATACATGTTTCTACTTACCATCAAGTCTTGGCATACCAGGGTAATTTATTATGCTTATCCTTAAAATGTATTTAATAATAATTACTAAGTTTAATAAAATCGTGTGTATCTTCGGTTTGAATAGAGTTTGTAATATAGGGTTCTTCTTACAAGCAAAGTGGCATACAAAAGCGCTGTTTGCCTTTCTGCCTACAAGGGCTCACACCCTCAGATAATGAACAGATGTGAACTCTCTATTTGTTTAACCCTTCGCCCTGTGTGAAGTCGCTTTAATTATAATTAATTACTCCTTTATTTCTTAACAGTTATTAACTTTGTTTACATTAATTTCTTTGAAATGTTTGTAGATTACATTTTATTTATGTAAATAATTTTTAAATACAACTTGTAAGTGTTAGGTTTCTTTGTAGGATATCTGATTAGGTACTTACTATGGCTCTTTTTATCTCAGAATTCAGCCCTCAAGTACTGCGCAATGAGTAAGCGCTCTTATTCTAAGGGCATTATCAGATTCATGTAATTTGCTTCTAGTTATAATTTTGTGATAGAAAAGAGCTTACTTTTTTCGACGAGATATAACTTATTTCACAAACGTTTTAGGTTTTAACTTTTTACCAATATGTAATAATTATTTGTGCTTACATACTGTTCGTGTTCTTCGCAATAATTGAATAAAATATTTTTTTACAATGTCTTAGATACCTATTGCTAATTATACAATTTATACTTGATAACGATTCGAAAAAAGGTGAAATAGTATGGACCCCATTATGAAAAAGTACTCTTTGTAGAAATAATAATAGACAGAGGTAATGTATTTTCAAAAAAAATATCAATTATAAAGTATAAATTTATTAAACGTGTATAAAAATACAAATTTTGTGTCACAGAAAGTAAGCAGTGATAAAATTAAATCGTACAAATATTTAAAGTGCTTTCCAAATAGAGTCTGTATTGTGTTCCCCTGGCTATCTAAGATTTTCAAAATCATTAATATCGCGCGAGCATAAATCCTGGTGTGCGATCACCATTAAAAACATTTTTAAGAGGATACAAATATACATAACATGTATTTTTGGATTTATTTTTAAGAAAACATATGTAACGAATGAACACCAGAAATATATCTTCGTCTAAAATGTAATGGTTATGTAAATTCTCACTCGGTTCTGGTGGGACTGGTACTGGCATCGGTGGTAGCGTGATGGGCTCTGGTGGTGGGGTTGGTAGTGGTGGCAGCGGTTTTGGTACTGAAAATGAGGATATATTCAAACTCTTTTCAAAGAGTCAACTAGAGATGATATTGCATATTATGTTCGCTAAGCTTACTTTATCTGTGATAAAATAACTCTCTTTTTGGAGAGGAATATAATTATAACCATATCAAGACGTATTCTCATTTCAACTGTAGATTTCGTAAAAAGTAAGCATGTTTTGCCTAACCTGAACGAATTTTAGTCTTACATTCACATACATACTCTTACATTCTTACGAACTATGAATGTGGAAGAGGCGAAAGAGGTTTGTCAAGATCGTAGCATGTGGCGCTCAATAGTCTCTGCCTACCCCTATGGGATAAGGGCGTGAGTGTGTATGTATGTATACATTCTTACGCAAAAATTACCCTTTGATCAATGAATTGTAAAATTTGCTCAAGAACCATTACACTAGGAGTTGACCTTCAAAGAAAATCAAAATTAATAAACATGCCTTCATAAATATAATATAGAGAATGCCTTCGGCATTAGGTCCGCCATTACATAACTATGTATAAAGTGCAAATAAATAAACTTACCGCATTCGGGAAGAGTCATGCACACTATTTTGGGCTCCATGATGCCCAGCCCAATGGGCTCCACGATGCACTTGCACATCTTACAAACATCCGTGGGGTGCGGGAAGAAGACGTTGCTGGGGAACTTGTCACAAATCGGTACTAAAAACCAGTAAATTCACTTTTAGTAGGCATATACACACATACACACACTCGCGCCTTTTATCCCCGAAGGCGTAGGCACAGGCGCAACTAGTGCACCCACTTTTTGCCGTTATTTTGTCCCATGATGTAAAAGGGGGCGAACCTAGTAGAGATATTAATATAAAATTCTTCATAGTACCTTGAATAATAGGTAAAGATGTAATTCTCGCTACAATAATTAGTAGGTTAGCTAGGTGAGGTTCATTGTCCTCGTCTGTGAGGATTGCGATGTGTTCTTCCCATTTTTTTTCTTATTTCGTCATATATTTTTTTATCGTCTCTTTTCTGCAAGCCCTAACTGGCTTCTTTGGTTACTATGGATTTATTTCACTCCCAAAAAAATCCCGGTATTAAAGTAACTCAATTGTAACAATAAAAAATTTATCTATACTAATATAAAGAGGAAATATTTGTTTGTTTGTAAGCTCAAAACTACTGGAACGATTTTGAAAATTCTTTCACTAATAGGAAGCTACATTACTCTTGAGTGCTATAGGCTACTTTTTATCGCGGGAAAATATTTTTATCCCGGAAAAACTTTTTCACGCGAGCGGAGCCTAGTCTAGCTAGACTAGCTGAAGTCTAGTCTAATATATCTTGATTTATTATAAGTGCTACGTTAGCCTACGTGATGAATAAAGTATTTTATATATTTCATGCACTCTTGAAGCACTTATCCCCCTCCACCATGCAATATAAAATTGTAAATGAAAATACGGATTGTGTACTTACGTGGTATCGGGACTGGTACGTCGGGTAAAGGTGCTGTAATTCAATAAATTGTTATATTTTAAAAAAATCGAGTTTTATGTCAATGAGGTATATGAACACACACACACACACACACACACACACACACACACACACTCACACCCTTTATCCCGGAAGGGGTAGGCAGAGGCGCAACTAGTGGACCCACTATTCGCAGTGCATATTCCGTCCAAAGCTATCGCCATATCAGATTGATAACGATTAGAAAAACCCAATACCACTTTGCCCAACCCGGAGATCGAACCGGAGACCTCAGCATTGCAGTCGTACCGTAATACAACTACGCCACCGAGGCAGTATATGAAGAATTTTATATTTATATGCAACTTACGTAGCGTAGTCACGTCTGGTGGTATAACTGAAACAAATGACGTAAGATGAAGCACGCTTGCCCAGAAGAAACTGATTCACTCGCGACTTGAAGAGTGGCAAATTGCATCTATACGGAAATAGACACGAAGGTAGCGAATTCCACAATTTGGCTGTCCGCACAGTAAAGGTGGAAGCAAAGCACTTAGTGCGAGCCCTTGAAACTTCGACCGAATCTGCGACTACGAAAATAATACATAATTATCATCCTACACTAAGATCTAAAGACTGTAATATAAATGGGTACTATCTTCGAAGTTCTTTTTCTTTACGGAGGCGGAAAATTTACCCCATTGCACTTGATAGTAATTGGAGAAGTGCCCAGATAGAGTGACGACTGACGAGAGATGAATATTCCGCGCTAGTCGACATAATCATGTCGGCCTGTTTGATCCAGACATTTTTTTATGGCATCGAATGACGAGACGAGCATGCCGTTCGCCTGATGGTAAGCGATATGACTAACCATAAACAGTAGAAACACCATACAGCACCTTGAGTTATAAAGTACTGTGTGGCATTCCACTGCGCTCGTCATCCTGAGACATAGATGTTAAGTCTCATTATGACCTGTAGTTACACTGGCTACAATGCCCTTCAAACCGAAACACAACAGTGCATGCACACTGCTGCACATACACAGGATGATCCCGGAACGCCACAAACCTGGTACTTTCAAAATCCAGCACTGAAACATATATCAGCAGTTTATCCTTATATTGTTGAAGGGGTAATTTAGCAGCAACCGATTTTAGGGTTAAGTACCATCCTGCCGCTCTATATAGGCTATCATACGTAATCATTACTTACCGCATTCATGGTTCTGTTGGCAGTCGATACGGACGTCTGGTTCGCCTTGCCAGTTCACTGTTTCCCTGCATATGCAGATTTGGCACGGGTTAAGTGGGTTCTGAAACGGTTGGCCGCTGGGAAGTGGTCTGCAAGTCACTGAAAGAAGCAATAGTTGCAGTTTCTTGGCTTTAGTGCAATTTTCTTTTTATTCTATTTGCTTCAAAGATCGTTTGAGCTGATTTGATGTTAGTACCTTTAAATTCATCACACTTGATATATTTTTTTACCTTAATGCTATACTCCGAAGAGCTATGACACGCTCTTGTCCACGAGTAAATCGTTTGAAAATGTTTTAAGAATATCAATTGGCTCAATAAAAGCATCTTTATGAGTTTTGCCGAGCTTTTAACCATTGCACTGGTTTATTGTTATAGTATAGTTATATCTATATATCTTATCACTATTAATGACTAAAGATATGATGTAGTTATTTAGTGTTAATTATATTTGTAAGCGTGGGTTAATGCATCATGAACGCCAATATATTTTTATTTGGTTGCTTCATATTAGTATTTCATTTATATCTTAGGGCTACATTCATGTATGCATTAACCTGTGTAATAATCATACTGTAAAATATATATATAAAAAAAAAAATGCATTATATCATGACAATTGATGACGAAAAAATTAAGCCCGGAGTTTCTTTCTGCCTTTCTTCTTCGGGTCGTCATCGCTTAGGTAGCTAGTGAAAGGCTGGTAGGTTAGCTTGGCTTTATATCAGCTCCACTTCTCCTTCCCTAGCCCTATTCACGTCCCCAATGTCCGTGTCCTCTGTACCTATCAGCCCGAGCTGGTTGTTCGTTATTTAACTTTAAATTACTTTATTGGTTTATTATGTACCTTTGTTATTGTGTCTACCTTCATGTCATGACCTGTCATAAGTGCTTTTTTATAAGCCTATTTGATCAATAAATGATTTTTTTTATAACGGAGCGATTCACCAGATCTGGTTGCACCAAGTGCAAGGATGTTCGTTAGGATCCTAAAAAACCCAGTAATTTCTCATAATAATTTACAAACAAGAAAGAACTTTACTTACCCTGAGGCACAGGTGGCATTGGTGTAGGAATTGGTGCCACTGTCACTGGGTAAGGAATCGGTTCAGGAATTGGAACAGGCACAGGCCCTGGATCTGGCGTCATGCACCCATCACATCTGGCACATACTGGACTTAAGGTCCCGAAGTTTCTGATGCAAGTGCACACCATGCACTTATAGGCTGATGACCAGAAGTAGTGGAGCTCGCCTTCTCTCGTGCATAGTATAGTACCTTCAGCTCCTGGAAAATGGGTTATAGTTATAAATCTCAAATCATAAATTAGGAGTATATTATATTATTGTATTAGGAGTATGGACAAGTAATAGAAGGTTTTCGAAACGATGTTTTTTTTATTGCACAATCTTCAGCTCGACTGCCTTCAATATCAATAAAATTCTTACGTTTCTCTTAAAGCAATAATGTAATTAGTTGTTGACTAAAGTATCTCGTTTAAATTGTGATAGGAGAACTTTCTATAACTTATTCTGGCTAAATAAAACACCAAGAATATTTCGTGTGTTTCTGAAATATAAAACTTTTGAATATGATTTCTGGGAGTTGAATCTAGTATCTTATTGCTAATTTATATACCGGCATTTGCACTCTCAAATACTTGTAAATATTTTTTTTACTTTCAACCAGCTGCAATCTATGTCTTATTGTTCACAACATTATATTTCGATCTCTGACACATTCGTAACAATAAGCCGTGTCAGTCTTCAATCAAATAATACATGCAAATGTACCGTAATCTTGCTATCTCATTAACCAAATGGTATTAATTAACTCACCCGGTATTAAATGCGGCATAATATATTCGTGGCGCGGTATCACTCTTGAATATGCATCTGAAAATATTCCACGTTTACGTACTGAGATAAATTAATTAATATAAATGATTCAGATAAATTTATTATTACCTGCTGCGGCCATTGCTGAACTCTGGGCTTCTGTAAATTTACCAATCATAACACGTATTAATTTGAATATATTTAATGATTTGCTTAATGAACGTAGTCTGATTGTATTGCTCATGATTGTCCAGAAGTTTATATACATATTTTAATATTTTGTTGTTGTGTCGAAGTAAATAACATTGACAAATATTCAGCTCTTTAAAGCGTTGTAAAAATTTAAGCGCACTTTTAAATATAAATATTGTGTAACAGCTATAAAAATAATGTAGAATAGAAGCGCAAAATTGGTGCTTAAATGAAATAAAATGGACTTAAAATATAAATCCGCATTACTCACTAGCATTTGCGTGAGCTTGAGCATTCGTTTCTGATCCATAACCATAACCACCAGATATCGCTTGTGCGTCAGCCTGAGCACTAGCTGAGTTGATTCCAGGAGCTACTGGCAAAGGATATTGATAGCCTGGATGACTCGGTCTCACGAGATTCCCGCCAGACACTTGGGATAATGCTTCGGCTTGGGCTTGTGCTTGTGCCATTGCGCTTGATCCTTGACCCCCTGGATAAACTGGTTGGAAAGGTTGCGGATAGCCTGGCTTGTATGGGTTGATTAATTGACCGTATCCTGCAGCATTTGAAGTCGCTTGAGCTTCAGCTTGCGCTTGCGCGGAACTCATACCAGATCCCTGAAGATAATTTAGACCTGGATACAAACCACCACCACCGCCTCCTGCACTATTCGCTATTGCTTGAGCTTCGGCTTTTGCTTGAGCGGAACTAGATCCAGATGGTAAAAGGTAGCTATTGCCGGGACCATACGAAGGCCCTATAAGGCTACCACCTCCTATTCCACTGTTTGCTACGGCTTGTGCTTCGGCTTGCGCTTGGGCTGACGAGCCATATGGACTCAAATCATATCCAGGTTTATAAGGCAAAGGTTGGAGTCCGTTCAGTCCCCCACTGGCTTGTGCTATGGCTTCGGCAAGAGCAGAATTGCTGCTCAATCCTGGTGAAATTAATCCAGGTCGTAGTGAATTCTCTCGAAGGCCTGATTGTGCAATCGCTTGTGCTGATGCTTGGCCACCGTTGGCATAGCCTCCGGCAGATGCGGCCGACTTTGATCCTTTAAGGAGTTCATCGTCGATTTCTAAAGAATCTGGGAGTTACAAAAATAGCATTAATTTGCAATATTTTTACTGTTGCATTTTGTATAATTAGGTAAGGTTAATTTATTTATGTAAATAATGATTTCAGGAAAAAAAAATGTCTATGAAAAATTGTTACAAATTAAATAAATGAATTAATTACCTGAATCAGAATTTTGAGCTGGCGCCGCAGACCTGGAATCCTCTTCTGGTAAGCCTAAAATAATTCCGATTGTTACTATTTATCATTAAAAATATGCCTTCATTTTAGTTACTATAAAAAGACTATGACTCATGTTCATGAAAAATAGGTATATTAGCTATTTATACACACATACATACACTCACGCTTGTTATCCCCGAAGGGGTAGGCAGAGGCGCAACTAGTGCACCCACTTATCGCCTTCATTCCGTCCCATGATGTGATAGGGGGCGAGCCTATCGCCATATCGGGCACAAATTTCAGACTCCGGGCTGATACTGAATAGAAAAACTCAATATTACTTTGCCCGACCCGGGGATCGAAACCGAGACCTCAGCATTGCAGTCGTACCATAATACAACTACGCCACCGAGGCAGATATTAGCTATTTATTATTAGATTTAATTCTAAGCAAATACTTCAAAGAACTATTTGTTTAGTAACAAAACCCATAAGCATTGAGAATTCGGTACATGATTTGTGATGAACATTTGATTCCTCTATTAGTGACTTAAAACTAAAAATATCAATTATTACAAAATAATACTTTTTTATAACAATACCAGTTTTGAGATCTTCGGAACTAACAGCATCCTCCGCATAGGTGTAAACAAAAAGTAAAGCCAGCAAGCAGAGGCCCTTGTCAACGCCTCCCCGCATGTTAATTTCTGCCCTAAATCACTGAGGGTTGTCCGGCCAACTGATGGCTGCAGCACCACCATCCTACCTTTTATAGGTAAGCAGTGATTAACCATAAAAATTTGACAGATATCCGCATTTAATTCCATTCTCCACACAATTTGTTATAGTTGAATTAAGTGTCAATTATGATTTAGGTGATTGTTTTACGATCCGATAGCAGTGAGTTATTGCTGTAGGTTCGAATTCGTGTTTGGAACTTGTTTGTGTTAAATATATTTACTTTATCAGAAGTTGTCAATTCCAATGGAACTATTTGTGTTGTTATTTATCGTCTAGGAACTCAGATATTCATTTAACTATCAGTTTCATCTCTACATGATTTAACTTTGTTTTCGTCAATATAATATCAGCCCTGTACTATATACTATCCCACGGCTGGGTACTGGCCTCCTCAGTTACTGCGAGGGCTTAGGCCTTAGTCCACCACGCTGGCAGACTTCACATACCTTCGAAATTCTTATGAAACTTCTCAGGTGTGCAGGTTTCCACGCAATATTTTCCTTTACCGTTAAAACGAGTGATAATTCACAAAGACTGCACATATAACATTAGAAAAGTCAGAGGTTTTGAACCTGTGAATATTCGTCTCGGCAGTCCGTTCCACTCCCAACTAAGCTATCGCCGCTTCTGACGTATAATTCCGAATATTGACTATTATGTTACTTATGCAACAATCTTTGTAATTTTATGGGAGATGTCTTTTGCTATATTAATAAAAACCTATTACTCCCCACTAAATGCGTTTATTCATAAATATAAGTGTGAAGTGCGATTTATCAGTTTTACATGCTCAAATAAATTACATAATATTCCGGAACAGTATTCGTGCCGAGTCGTCGAGATCAATGAGACCGTTGTCGTTTTATTTTTTCTGAAAAGAAAAATACAATATATTACCACAAACATTTACAGTAACAAAACCTGAAAATAATAAAATATTAAACACACGCATTGAGAGCCTTCCTTTTGTTTAACACGCTTTTTTTAGAATCGGTTTATAAATAGTGATTAGTGACTTTGTAAAACATTTGTTACAAGTTGTACCATGAACGTTTCACTACAAATACATTTTATTTTATTCAATTTCTTTAAACTTAATATGTTTGGTAAAACTTAGCATAACTTACATTCAGTACCCTATAGACTCTAGAGCCCGCGCATAGCATTTGCTTGAGCGAGAGCTTGGGCTAAAGCACTAGAGCTTCCAAGACCGCTGTTTAGTGCTTGAGCTTGGGCGAGGTCATCCGCGCTTGACTTGCCGCCTAATCCACCTAATGATGCCGTTTGTGTTTGAGCTAGAGCATCTGCGTTAGACCATCCTCCATATCCGCCGCCTAGGGTATTACTTTGGGCTTGGGCGAGCGCATCAGCATTTGACCACCCCCCCGATCCGTTTCCTAAAGCTGCACTTTGCGCTTGAGCTAAAGCATTGGCATTTGAAGATCCACCAAGTCCACCACCGAGAGCATTGCTTTGTGCTTGAGCGAGAGCGTCAGCGTTAGACCAGCCACCACCTAGAGTGTTGCTTTGTGCTTGAGCAAGAGCGTCAGCGTTAGACCAGCCACCCATTCCACCTCCCAAAGCTGCACTTTGCGCATGAGCCAAGGCATTAGCGTTGGATGTTCCGCCTAGTCCGCTGAGAGCCGCACTTTGGGCTTGAGCGAGTGCATCAGCATTTGACCATCCACCACCTAAAGCGTTGCTTTGTGCTTGAGCAAGAGCGTCAGCGTTAGACCATCCACCCATTCCACCTCCCAAAGCTGTACTTTGTGCTTGAGCCAAGGCATTAGCGTTGGATACTCCACCTAGAGCCGCACTTTGGGCTTGAGCGATTGCATCAGCGTTTGACCATCCACTACCGAAAGCGTTTCTTTGTGCTTGAGCAAGAGCGTCAGCATTAGACCAGCCACCCATTCCACTTCCTAAAGCTGCACTTTGTGCTTGAGCCAAGGCATTAGCGTTGGATACTCCGCCTAGTCCGCCGAGAGCCGCACTTTGGGCTTGAGCGAGTGCATCAGCGTTCGACCATCCACCACCTAAAGCGTTGCTTTGTGCTTGAGCCAGAGCGTCAGCGTTAGACCAGCCACCCATTCCACCTCCCAAAGCTGCACTTTGTGCTTGAGCCAAGGCATTAGCGTTGGATGCTCCGCCTAGTCCGCCGAGAGCCGCACTTTGGGCTTGAGCGAGTGCATCAGCATTTGACCATCCACCACTTAAAGCGTTGCTTTGTGCTTGAACGAAAGCGTCAGCGCTAGACCAGCCACCCAGTCCACCTCCTAAAGCGGCATTTTGTGCCTGAGCTAAGGCGTTGGCATTGGACAAACCGCCTAATCCACCGAGCGCCGTACTTTGAGCTTGGGCGAGGGCATCAGTGTTCGACCATCCTCCACCGAATCGATCTCCTAAAGCGGCACTTTGTGCCTGAGCTAAGGCGTTAGCGTTGGACGCTCCACCTAATCCCCCGAGGGCCGCACTTTGAGCTTGTGCGAGAGCATCAGCGTTCGGCCATCCTCCAAGTCCATCACCCAGAGCGTTACTTTGTGCTTGAGCTAGAGCATTAGCGCTAGACCAGCCGCCTAAACCTCCCAAGGCGTTACTTTGTGTTTGAACTAGAGCGTCAGCACTCGACAAGCCTCCTATTCCTCCATGAGTGGCAGCTTGTGCTTGACTGAGGGCATTGGCGTTTGATAATCCTCCCAAACTTCCGAGAGATGCAGCTTGCGACTGGGCTATTGCGTCAGCGCTAGAGCCTCCGTAGCCACCGACTCCTGATAGACCTTGGGCATGAGCCATGGCATCAGCGCTTGAGATACCACCCTGGTTGTTTGCTATAGCGTTGGCAATGGCTGATGCTGAAGAGCCACCCCCGGGAATATCTGCAAAAAACAATAAATTATTAATGCCGGCTATGGAAAGAATAAAAATTTTAATAGTAGTTTTAAAGATAAATATCATAGATTTACGTATAATATTAGAGTATAAGTAGTCTTTATAAGCAGATCAACACTACTGTATTAGGGCTAAGCTGTAAAGTAGTTGTTAAGTGGGTAATAACTAAATAAATCTCGTATATTTTGAAGATCATAAAGAAGTTGACCCAATTTTAAAATCTATTTTCTTAAATACCTCAATCTGTAAGTTCTATTTTATCCTGAAATGTAATAAAAATATTCTAACATAATATTTTTTATTACTATTTATTAGGGAGCATAGATTAGAGTGAGTCTTGTGCATTTGGTCGGCTTATATATTTATGTGACGAGTAGCATTTATCAGCAACCGATGTTTGCCTTTAATCTTGTATTTAATGTAATACTTACTGCAAGTCTCAACAGGCACAGACTCGAGATACACGTAGTTGTACTTGATCTTGCAGACGAGGATTAGACACGGCTCGCCAGGAATCTTGAACGGTACCAGTGGCAGACGGTTCCTGCATACCGGTGCTGTAAATAGACAAAGCTTACATTATTTGTATAATTTACAAGCCGGTCTCGATCTTTTTTGATAAACTATATATTTTTTATCGATATTAAATATATTTTAGTTCGGAAAATATACAAAATGCAATGTGCAATATTAGCTAGAATTTAAATAAATATTACGCATTTAGTTCGCGCCGTATAGATAAATAGGTTCAGTAATTTTTTATAGAGCTCTACATAGTATCTGGCATCTACAGTATTAGAACATTTACATATATGGATTAACTTTGTTACTTACACACGTATATGATAACGGGTACTGGGTAATATTTAGTGTCTGGAAACAAAATATATTTTATTAAGTTATACAAAAATACATCGGAACAATATTTTTTTACGCTAACAATTCTTATTTATGCATAACTTAAATAAGCTTACGCCTATAATATGTAGATTTGTTCTGTACCAAACATGAGGCGGTGAAACGTAAGCTCACTAAACAATTCTTTGATGACGACGGGGACTAACAAACAATAATAATAATAATCCTCCTAGCCAGTTTCGGCCACGGCGGCCAATCTCAACGGAGATCAGCCAGGTACGCAGGAGATATTATAGTGCACAAGTGTGTGCGCAATACACAGGTGCACTCGCTATTCCTTCACTCTCATAGTCCGGTGAGACGGCAATCCGACATGACCGGAGAGTGATCAGGCGCAGGACCAACGGCTTTACGTGCGCCCCGAGGCACGGAGGTATCACACCGCCAACTTCCTGACTCCGAGCGACTGAGTAAATTTTAAGATGGAAAAACCCAGTCACAATGTTTTTGGCTCGACCCGGGAATCGAACCCATGACCTCAGCGCGCAATTCGTACTCGTAATGCGTACGCAATACAACTACGCCACCGAGGCAGTCAAATAATAACAAACAATATCATTGTAAGCGCAATGCAGCTTGTGGTTTCTTTTAATTCTTTATTAAGTTAATTAAATTTAAAATAAAATTTAATTTGTGGTAAGGTGCATTATATTGTTGTATATATGTGAAGACTATTTAAAGAGATATATTAATTCAAGTATCTATGCAGTATAAGTTGTATTACTCTGTAGGTCTTCCTAAAATAAACATACAAATAAAAAAAAATAGGTAGGCAGAACTGCATAGTTTCCTGCCACTGTGATAGTCCCCACATCCGACACAAATTTTGAATCCGGATAATTAATACCGAATCAAACACTGATTTTGTATGTTCAATGTGCAGATTGGATCTAAGACTTCACCGGTTTACGGGTTAAGTATAAACAAATTAGACTAATGAGACAACAAATTTTCCAACAAAATTCATCTTTACATACTCACCGCTGTAAGGAACGGATACCGGGATCAATGTGTTTTTACCAGGAACTGGGACGTATTTGTTCACCGGGTAGGGAATGGGTATGGACGGAGATGGTACCGGTACTGGAACGGGTACATCTCTCTCTGGGCCCGGGATGAGTTCGGGTACAGGGTACGGTACTTTTACGATCTTTGGAGGCGAAGGCACTGGATATGGGCGGTTCACGGGCACTGGGTATGGAACCTTCTTCTCATATGGTACTGGTACGGACGGTCCTGGGACGAAGATTTTCTCCGGTGGTGAGGGTACCGGTACTGGCACGGGTACTAGAATGTTTTTACCCGGTACTGGTACTGGCACTGGTACCGGACGGACCGGTCCGGGTATTATTATCGGTGGAGGACCTGGTGAATCATGAAAAAATTAAGGATAGTTCTATTTGTAATTGATAAATTTTTTTGTAATTAAAGTCGCCATAGATATGTGGGGATAATATTTAACGTGATGAAAATTTCGTGATTATATTGTAGTATACTCCCAACTTTTATCCTCGAAGGGGTAGGCAGCGGCACAACTAGTGCGCCCACTTTTCGCGCATGTGATAGGGGGCGAGCTTATCGCCATATCGCGCATGAATTCCAGGCTGATACAGAGTGGAAAAACCCAATATCACTTTGCCCGAGCTGGGAATCGAACCCGAGACCTTGACATTGCAGTTGTACCGTAATACAACTAGGCCACAAGGGAGTCTATATTACATAGAACTATATTATTGTATAATACTTAAATTAGTAATGTGCATGACTTTGAAACTTTTGAGGTATACATTTTAATGATAGTGGATTTTAACAACATAGCAAAATTAAAATATCGTGTTCGTGTATTATTAAGTTTAAAGTGTAGGCCTTGTAAATATGTAAAAGTATATAACAGTGAGTAATGTATGACAAAATGTACCGTCAACCTTACCATAAACGATCTCTGCTCACGACTTCAAAGCTGTCAATAGTAAAATATAAAATATCTAATACCACTACCAGACACTACATAGAAAAGTCCCGCAAAGTAAAAAGCAGTCGGGCCAAACCCCAACAAAATTCAATTCCATTAGTCTGCGGATGGAACGGCAAACAAACAACTCTTAAAAAGTTTGCCCAACTGGATGACGTACTAAATTTCCGAAAAATCAATTTACAAAGACTACACTCTATATCTAAATCATTCTATAGCTTGGCATTTGATTGATTCCAAAGTGGGACTCACAGTATGGGCTAGGCGAAGGAATTGGTCGTGGCACCGGGTTGGGAGGCATCGGCATCGGCCATGGCGTTGGGATTGGCAATGGCAACGGTCCTGAAAAAACGATAGAAATCATTATAAGATTGATTTTCAAAAATGTATCATATTATGTTATAGGCGAAATACTAAAATACGATACCAGATGGTAGGAGCAGGATGTCAGGATATGGCACCGCTGTAACAAAGAGCATAAGTATAAACTGGAAATCACACATAGTCCATCTCTTTGCATTTCTAAAAGATATTAAAAAAAAACACGAAAGTGGTATTTATAAGAGGCGTCTTTAAGAAATGACTTGACTCTTTTAATCTATTTGTTCGACTGCAGTGTAAAAGGTCTTCCTCCCTTTTATGGGAGAAGTACAATCATCCTTTGAAATCCATCACTAGTTCACTACTGGCTAATGGATCACCAAAATTTATTAACGTACAATTTATTTTTTATTTATATAAAAATAAGTTCGCAGAAGAACTGTCACCCTTCAGGCGTATATAGGCAATGAATGGTGAATTTGAAAAATGACCATTGTTGATTTTTTATGCATGTTAATGGCCATGTAGTGCCTGGATAATGATTTTGTATGTTTATGGAAACTTGAAAAAGAAACAGTCGAAGGCGGGACTCGAACCCACGACCTCCGGCGAACCGTGCCGGTGCTCTTCCAATTGAGCTACCTCGACCCAAGCTTGGCTGTCCATTTTCAAGATCCCTATTTTTAATCTCTTAAAGGAGATGACCAGCGACATTTGTTAGCAATGATTACAATTACTGACTCAGCGTTACTCCTTTACAGGAGTAAGTTACCGAAACGAGTCGCTAAACTTTTTTCTAATCCTATATTGTGATTTTGTATACATGTTAATGGCCATGTAGTGCCTGGATAATGATTTAATATTTTTATGGAAACTTGAAAAAGAAACAGTCGAAGGCGGGACTCGAACCCACGACCTTCGGCGTCCGGCGTCCGGATATTACGTAATGATTAAAAATTTGCCCTAGCTTAGTGGAAATTGAAGCGGCTTATCAAGTTGGTTACAGATTCAATCCAACTGCACATGCACTGACTTTGTTGATCTATGCGTCTATTCGTCAGTACATGTCATTCTCTTTTTTAAGGCGCATCACCTTTTACGGTTCCTCGATATATTTCCTTGGCCAAAAGTGGTTTTGCTCCAGCATCTTTACTGATAACTAAAATTTTGGTTATAAGCTCAGGTTTATCATCAATGACCAGCTCCTTACCGTTTCAATTTATAGATTAATGGGTTGTATTATTTCTTGCTAACAGATTTTTGATTGCGTTAAGAATGTGTATTGGAGCTATTTATATTTAGCAGTAAAGAGATAGAAGCTGATAATAAAATTAAGTTGATTAATTAACGAAATAGATAAACAGAAACAAAGCCCATAGGGCTCAGCGGTGTTCTAGGGAGAGATCTTGGCTTATAGTGCACTGATATATTAATAAATGATGATGATAATGAAATACTCACATGGGCATCGGTTACACGGAGCGCATTTGTGGTAGAGCGATCTGTCTATAGCGCGGAAGCAACCGCATACGTAACAGGTGTCACCCACGCGGGTGTACATCATGTCTCCCTCCTGTCTGCATAGTGGGTCGCCTAGAAAAAGGTGACACCTTGGTAGCATTGCATGATTTACTATGCCAAGAAAAATGTGAATCTGAGAATCTTTGTAGAACAGAAAAATTAGAGATTGATTGTCACGATTATTATATTTTTTTTATTTATAGATGATAAATAAATATTTAAAGAGTTTGGAGAGGTGAAATCCTTACGTGGTATAATTCCAGGTGTGAAATGCCGTGCATAATTTTCGATCTCCTCAGCCGAGGCTTCCGGAGAAGCTGGAAAAAAACGAGATTTTTTTTATTCTTAGCTCGGCAAAGTGACTTCACTTCACCAAAAAAAAATGTCGACCGTCACGGGACAAGATTATCCCTTAACGATCAGCACAATTATGGCACCCTGCTAATTGCTTCTTCACGCTCCGCTTGAAGGACCCCATGTTGTAAGACGGAGGGAACACGTGTGCCGGCAAACTGTTCCACAGCTTAATGGTACGGCAAAAGTAGGAATTTCCAAAATATGAAAATATGATTAAGATGCCTGCCACGTTGTGAGATGTGTGGATGGAAAGAATGGGGTTTATTAGGATTATCAGCCCTCTACAAATTTTGATTATTTTGAAGTAGATTAAATAATGATTTAAAATAGGAAAACGTAGTAGCTGATTTAGATGATCGTAATACTAGTTAAAATTACGACTGCCTCGGTAGCGTAGTAGGCTACGACCGCAATGCATGTCTGGGGTACAAATCCCTGGTCGGGTAGTGATATTGGGTTTTTCTTATCAGTATCAGCCTGGAGTCTGGAATTTGTGTCCGGTATGGCAACAGGCTCACCTTCTATCACATCATGGAAAAGTTGCTGCATTAGTTGCGGTCTATCTACGCATACGCACACTGATGCCTTTTTTGCCCGGAGGGGTAAGCAGAGGTGCAACTAGTACAGTCACTTTTCGCGGTGCGTATTCCGTCCCATGATGTGATAGGGGGCGAGCCTGTTGCCATATCGGGCACACATTCCAAACTCCGGGCTGATACTGAATAGGAAAACCCATTATAACTTTGCCCGACCCGGGGATCGAACCCGAGACTTCAGCATCGCAGTCATAGTCATACAACTACGCCACCGATAGATTCTACTACTATGAAAATAGTCTAGCATTATTCAATATTTCATTAAAATCTACCAAATTAGTCCAAATTAAAACTCACCCTCAGGCCTGGCGTAAACGCCGATGGCCAGCAAAGAAAGGATCCAAACTTTAGTCCACATAATGACGATTGGAGCCAGTGGTATTGGCCACCAACCCACAAAAGATAACCACCTGCCACTCCCGCACACTATATAAATCAATCAGGCTTAACGCATTGACAACTGTGGTGAATTAATTCACTTATTAAAACGTTGATAAGAAGAAATTTCAATTTATTTTTAATAACAATAACGAACCATGAATGTGTTGATTATATTGACAGTATTGAGTTTTTTGGTTAATTAGTACGAGGAATGTTTAATTATCATGTTAATTGTCATATCAAATGAGTTCTCGTTTGCAATTTCTGGTTGTTGGCTTTGTCTATTTCTGCCATTAATCATCAGTGGACAAACAATATTGTGATCTTTTTTTATGATGGACAAATTAGCCAATGTAATTATAAGAGTCTTATGTATTATGTTCATGCTTTATCAAGAGTTATTAAACAATGAATACATAATGTTTCATAATCCTAGTTCTGCAAGTGATGTACGCTATTTTTAATAGTAATTTTGTATATCAAAGTCAAAAGATGATAATCTAATACTAGCCTTATACATTCTTCATGTCAACCGTAGTCAGTTTTGTAATATTTTTTTCACCTCATTCCGTGTGACGCTCGTCCATCTACAAAGATGTCAGATGACTACGGCGGCAGTATTTTTCATCCCATGAAGCACGTGCTTGAGATTTCGATGACTTTCCAAGCCACTGTTTGCGAGTTTTACAGAAGTACCTACCGTTTGTAGATTCAGATTTTTCGAAATTCCAAATTCAAATTCTTTTATAAATCACGCTGGTAAAAAAAAATACAGATAATAGCCAGCATTATCACTTCGCTCAATGTTGCGTTATTTTAATTTACTTAAAAAATCACGTTACATATTTCTTCATAATACTTTCTACTCTTTGAGTATCTAGCAATGCAAAGGAGATGGGATGACCAGGCGAATCCTTCGTTGGTCATACATGCGCAGCTGGTCATAACCTTTTATTAAAACCTATGTGACTTGCGATCGCAGTCATTACATTCTACGATAATGACATAAAGCGGTGCTCCAAAGAAATTGTGATTTTTGTTGTGTTATTGTGTAAAAAGCGACCTTATATTCAGCCCTGCACGTGTGTTTTTTTTTTGTTAAATTTGTGCTATCCGTGTCTACCTCGCCCCCCATCAGAATCGGCAGAAAAAATTGTTTGCCAATTATTGTCATATCGTGTCTATTAGTTAAATAGTCTAAGTTTCTACTACATGACTTGATCAAGGATGCCATATTGATTAAAAAAAAACAATTCCATATGGTTTTATTTTTAAGACAAGTCTTTTAGTCACGTCGTACTCACTCAACATTACAATCCACGCAAACACAAGTTTCGTAATTCCACGAGAAAATTAAAAAAATAAACGCGTTTGAGTCTCGCAGGGAACAATGGTGAGGCGCGGATGTGCCCGCTACCCGCGCAGGAAGCACTAATGACGGCACCCGAGGCGGTTGGCTACCTGCCCATACTACCACGTGCTACCTTGTTGCTCTAATGTTTGATAATCGTGGCCAATTTAGTTATTTTTCATGAAATGTTTTCAAGGGATGTAGGTACTTATGAGATTTTTGAAGACTCAGATACCTCCTCTTTTTCTTAGATCAAATTCCTTTCCTTTAAGGCTGGTACCGCTCTCACGATTCCTTTGTTGTTATGAGTACTTATAGGCTGAGGAAGTCACTTAACATTAGATCATATTATACTTTCTCGTTTTACAGCTTGCAGTAGACGAGTAAAGCAAATCATCACAATACACAATCCAATAGTTTAATCCCTATTCTGTAGTAAACATAGTGTTGTTAAATTCATTCGAATGAATCGGAGCGCAGTTGGCGCGCGAATGATTGATTATAATCGATACAAGACGGCGGCGCTTCTGCGAAGACGCTGGGCCTGACAACGGCACAACTGTCTTCTTTGAACAGAAAGGTATTAGTTATTACGATATTATAATCATTCGTTTCGAGTAGCAACTTTGCTTTTATGTTTGCATTATTATTAGAATTTTGTAGTCAAACTGAATAAAGGTTGTTCAAATAGAATGCAATTTAAGAAGGTTTCAACATTTAGAAATTTGAATTACCACGTCTATTACGACACTAAATTGCACCGTGGGGTATAAGCTGATAAACCTCGTACACGAGAGATAATCCAGGAATAATAAATATTCACATTTCAAAATAGAACCCAGTATTTGAACGTAATTTAAAACAACTCTCTAAGTTAATTAACTCCGGCTTGTGACAGTTATTCACCTTGCCTCCAAAATCCGCTATACAAAATAGTCGATAATGAAGGCAGTCGATGCAGCTGTGCCAACAGCGCCCGTCGGTGTGACGTCACCACAATGAAGTTGGACAGTCAAGAGCCCCCGACCCCCATCTCCCACGCCGCAAGCCCCCCGCGAGTCCCCCTATCTATAAAATATTAATACGCGCTAGGATGCCTGCGTGAGACAGATAATGCCGTGTGCCCCCGAGCAAGCAGCCAGGGTGTGCCACATTATACCTTTATCATTAACTAGGTTTGGGAAGGCTTTATTTATGGATGAGATATGGTGGATATAGTGTCGAGGACACTGTTTCTTGCTCTATTACTAGTTGTATTGTTATTTATGTGTATACTAGCTTTTGCCCGCGGCTCCGCCCGCGTTGAAAAGTTTTTCCGGGATAAAAGTCCCACTTTTTATTTTCCCGGGATAAAATGTTGCCTATGTGTTAATCCAGAACAATATCGACACGTGTGCCAAATTTCATCGCAATCTGTTCAGTAGTTTTTGCGTGAAAGAGTAACAAACATCCATACATCCAGACATCCATACATCCAGACATCCATACATTCTTACAAACTTTCGCCTTTATAATATTAGTAGGATTAAATATTTGTGTACTATTGTACAATCTTTTCTTATGTTGCTCAACGATGGAGCGTTAAAAGGATGAAACATTTGAATCAAAATATGATAGCAACCGTTGTGCCCCCCGTTTGCCAAACATATTTTTCTGCTTTTATATGATAGATGGCGAGCTTATCACCAATCAATCATAAAATATAAATGCATATACATGCTGGTCTGCTGTAGCTTGGTAGAATTCATAGCAAAAATTTCTTCAAGAACTATTGAATAGAGCAAATATTTTTCCTATATTTTTTTTATTTCGTGCGCAGTAACATGAATCATCTTCGTACGATGGTAAGAGAAGTGGAGTTCAGATAAAGTATCGACTAAAGATGGATTATATCTCTCCAGGTCGACACAATTGTATCGGTCTGTTTGAAACCGGATGTACACAGGATTTACATTCTTTGGACGATGTTCGTTATCCGGATATAAATATCGTACCACTAGCACAGAGCAGTATATACTATGGTACTATGCGTATACTATGGCATTCCATTAAATGAGTTAGAGATGCGTGGATTCGACTCGCGTCTTGTGACTACAATCCGTTAAATCTTAGCCGGTACTAACAAAACATTGTTTTATTTATACACCGTGTAAGAAATCGTTTTTTTTTAAATATTTTTGTTTGTCTTTTTTACTTAAAATTATAGCTTGAATTAGCGTTAATAATTACACTTTTTGTTTCAGGTAAGCGTTAAAAAACTACATAAATAAAAAATGAAGTAAAGCTGAAACATGTCTTCATTACGCAAAGGACACATGTCATTAACGTAAC
Organism: Lapara coniferarum; assembly: GCA_949316025.1. Lineage (NCBI taxonomy): Eukaryota > Metazoa > Arthropoda > Insecta > Lepidoptera > Sphingidae > Lapara > Lapara coniferarum. Next base: position 12,053,363 of record OX438932.1, read on the forward strand.
ATTTAAGGTAAGTGTGCATAGCTGACGCTACATTTTTATCAAAATTATTTGTTATATAATCCATTTACCGCCTCTGTGGCGTAGTTGTATTATGGTTTTTTTTTTGTTGACGCGGAGAAAGTCACTTATTATTACCGCCCAGTGTTCAAGGGGAACGACTGAGCGGTTATGTTGGGTTCACCGTGCCTTACGATCCGACGTTGAGCCGCCCGGAGAGATGGAAAACGTCGGGCGACCGCCGGGCCGAGTCCCTAACCTATGTACACCGCGACAGCGACGGCTAGGACCTTCCAGGAGGCTGCTCTGCTCGCCTCCTCTGGCACCGAGCAGATAGTGAGCAGGATTCGGCGTCTGGGCCTCAAAGTGGCCCTGAACAAAACCGAGGCCCTTTATTTTCACGGGCCCCGGAAGAGGCCGCCTACGGGGGCCCATATAATAGTGGAGGGGGTGCGGATTCCTATCGGCTCCACGATGAAGTATTTAGGTTTGGTGTTGCACAGCCGGTGGGATTTCCGTGCCCACTTTCAGATGCTGTCGCCGAAATTGCTGCGGGCAGCAGGTGCACTCGGACGCCTGCTGCCAAACTTGGAAGGTCCTGGTAACCCTTGCCGAAGTTTGTATGCTGGAGTTGTGCGGTCCATGGCCTTATACGGTTGTCCCGTTTGGGCCGAGTCCCTGAATTCACGATGCGTCGCACTACTGCGCAAGCCGCAGCGTATAGTGGCGCAGCGACTGATCAGGGGCTACCGCACAGTCTCCCACGAGGCGGCCTGCGTCTTGGCCGGTACTCTGCCATGGGAATTGGATGCCAAATACCTCTCGTCAGTACTCTTCTGGCGTGAGGAGGCATCACGTCTCGGGCAGAGACTGGCCCCGAGGGAGGTTAAGGCCCAATTGGCCTCTATCCGTAGCGCCGCCGTGGAGGAGTGGCATACCAGGCTGGAGAGCCCGAATGCGGGCTTGAGGACCGTCGCGGCAGTGCGACCTGTCTTCTTAAGCTGGCTTGACAGGCGCCACGGTGCGCCGACATTCCGTCTGACACAGGTACTGACGGGCCACGGGTGTTTCGGCTCGTTCCTGTGTCAGATCGGAAAAGAAGAGTCCGCCGTGTGCCACCACTGTGGCAACGGCCGCGAAGACACGGTCCAACACACTCTCGAGGAGTGCCCAGCCTGGGATCTACAACGCAGCGCTCTTAGAGCAGTCGTCGGCGGAGATCTCTCGCTGCCGGCCGTGGTATCTGCCATGGTTGGCGGCTGGAGGTCTTGGCGAGCAATGGCCTCCTTCTGCGAGTACGTCATCTCGCGGAAGGAGAGCGCCGGGCGGGATCGGGAGCAGAACGATCCCGCCCGCAGCCAGAGGAGACGTAGGAGGCGCCGGGTGGACGACTGACCGGTGCCTCGTGCCCAGTGGTTTGGGGGCATTTAGAGAGTTCCGCCACGGTATCCTCTGCCTGTCGTAAGAGGCGACTAAATGGGGCTTCAAGAGAGTCGTGGGGCGAGCAGCGGGGGGCTGCTCAGTCCAATTTCAGCGACTCCGAGGTGGACGACAATGCGGGTGGTCGGTCTCCCGTTGTCGTAGACGCCAAAGGCGTCCTTTAGAGTGTGGGGGCATCTTAGCCCCCCTTGTATAGAGAAGGGCCGCAACGGCATTGCGCAGGGACGGTCCCGTGCAGCTATCTTAGTGCAACAAGATACCCCGGGGTCGTCTCGTATGCGCCGAAGAAGGCCACCGCGGGTTTTGGTTGGTATGCCAGTGTAGGGTGTACATAGTGTTAGGGACTCGGTCCAATGCTCGCTCGGATGATGCTATACTCCCGAGTGTCGACATTGGGCTGTAAGACTGTGTGAAACCAACATAACCGATCCACTCACCCCCCAGTGGTGGTAGCGATAACGCGTTTTTTTTCCCCGCGAAAAAAAAAAAAAAAAAAAAAAACCTATGTACACCGCACGGCATACCAACTAAAACTCCGCGTTGGCCATCTTCAGCGCATTAGGGACGGCTGCGGGCTTCCTCCGACTCACGTCTAAGTTGTCGTCCGCAACCGCCCCTGCGCGTACCGCTATTGCGGTCCGTTTCGCCTCTACTGAGACCTACGAAAAGTTTTGTTGTTCAATTTAGTAGTACAAAAAATCCACATTCGGTTTAAAAATTTAATTAAATATGCTTTTGGGGTACGTCGACAAGAATTCAAGCAACCAATAACAGCACAATATAGTATATACTTGCTCTTTGCCATATTAAGTAAGTACTTGTACTTAATTTAAGTTAAATATTCACAAAATACACGTTTACTTCTTACAAAACCATCACACCGTTCGTTCGTCACTGCGGCGCACTCGCGACTGTTTGTGTACTTAATGCGTACCAAGCTCGAGGCGCGCAGGTATTACTCGCGTTCCAACCGTTTGTATGAAGATTTTCTACTGTATAGTAATATTTATACTGTGATAATAGTAAGAAGTAAGATAGAAGTAAATAGCGTGAATTTGTATTCTGCTTGTTTTCTGAAGATGATTTTTTACAACGATTACTTTGCTCGCGTAAACATTCCTTTTGGGTTAGTACACTGCCTAAATGTTTCGACTAATGGCCTATCAAATATATTATCGATTCAGCCGTTTTGGCAATAAGCTTACACAATAAGATAGATAAAGAAAAATACGTCGGGTACGTTTGAATATCTTTCGAACAACCAACGCTTAGAAGAGATTTTTTTGTCAGCAGTTACTTGCATTTTGATTGCGTTATTTCCAGGTCATCATTACTTGAGGATCTTCAAGAAAAGAGCTTTCTAACTGGAAGGCACACAATCGATATCTCTAGTATAGTTCATATTCATATTAACTAGACCAGATTTCGTATACATAGATTTAATCCGAAACCATAATCCATTAAATGCGTGAAAAACCAATGAATAATTCAGGTCTAAATCGGCACATGATTATATTGGGCATGCAGCCCGGCGCCATCTGCCGGCCTGGTAATGGAAACTGTGCACGTGAAGTGCTTTGCATGCGTCCCACGTCCCCTACTAATGGTGGGAGTGGGATTCAATCGCGTGAGGTCTTAAGCGAGTAATCTATACTGTAATATTAAAAAGAGGAAAGATTTGTTTGTTTGTAACCAATAAACTCAAAAATCAAACCAAAATCCCGACTGCGTCAAAATCTGCCTTATTTGTACAATTTATTAAAGAACTGAAAAGGTAGAAACTAAACTTTAATTTCAATATTTTATTTTGGTTTCGAATAATCTTAGTTGACAGTGTTCACAAACGCTGTCGGAGACATAGCATGCTCACTTCTCATAAGTTGGTTGATATAGGTAAAGCAACAAAATTTCGGAGGGAGCAGATGCCTCCGACTGCGTTTATGAACACTGTTTATAACCCTCCTTCTTTCGCAGCCGGATAAAAATTACTGGACCGATTTAAAAGAAATCTTTCACCTATATAAAGCTACATTATCAGTGAGTAATATATTACTCGTTGATAATGTACATACGCTATTCCGGGAAAATATAAAGCGGGACTTATATCCCAGAAAAACATTTTCACGTAGATGGAGCCGAGAGGAAAAGTGTAGATTTAAAAAAAAATATATAGCTAGACTAGTTAGTCGTTAGTCGTCGAGAGAACAATAGCCTAGTTGGGAATGGAACGGTCTGCAGAGACAATGTCCGGAGGTTTAAAACTCAAGGCACACACCTGTGACTTTTCGAAGTTATGTGTGTATTGTTTATCAATTATCGTTCGCTTTAACGGTGAAGGAAAACATCGTGAGGAAACCTACGTGCCTGAGAATTCTCCATAAGAATTTCGAGGGTATGTGAAGTCTGTCAATCCGCACTAGGCCAACGTGGTAGACCAAGGCCTAAATCCCTCTCATTAGTAGAGGAGACTCGTGCAGTGGGCAGTATATAATACAGGGCTGGGATAGTTAGTCGTTCGTCAGTTGGCGTGGCCGCCAAAAAGGACCACTTAGATTTTTTTAACAAAGTATAGAATGGCACGCTGCGATCTTTACACACATACAAGTCATCACACCTTTTATCCTTCTGAGGGTTAACCATGTATCATATTCATATTTCACCGGGTAAGTTATGTTTTATGTAACAGTATTAAGAATGTACTAGGGGATAAGTAAAATAATCATCATCAGCCACATGACGTCCACTGCTGAACATAGGCCTCCCCCAAAGATTTCCAGATGGACCTGTCAAAAGCGGCCCGCATCCAGCGTGTTCCTGCGACTACGTTCCTGTTAGTTAAATTATGTACCTCCCTAAATTCCGGAGATACTTCGGTAACAAGTCTTAAATTTCAATAAGTTTACCTATCAAAACACAAATTAGTTTCAACTAAGCAAAGATGAAACACTTTCGAGTTGCAACTGTAGTTACCCCAACTCGTTTGAGTAAATAGTGATATGAAATTCCGCATGAGGTTTTGGAAATGAATCTTAGCTGCTGCGGGTAGTTTTATTTAAACAGCTCGCATGCGGTGATTAATGGTGAGGAAGCACGTGAGCGTCTAAAGAATTTACGTGGTATTTCAGACAATATAAGTCATTTTAGAGTTTAAATAATACCAGCCCTGTATTATATACTGTCCCACTGCTGAGCTTTATTTTTGCTGCTCCGCGTTACACTCGGTACGGTTTGCTGGTGGTATACAAACGAGTCACTGGCCTGCGAGGACTTCGATTCAGGCGAACGGCACGACGCTGATGCTCGTGGCTAGCTCCGGCGACAGCTCGCCGGGCAGATGGTGTGGCCACGTAGTCTGCGCAGCGGTGGTGAGGTGGTCGGGGTTAGCACACCCAACTGCGGTGGTGATGGTGAGCACGTGGCGGGGCAGCTCCCGCGACGACGGTTAGTACGGAGTCAGCACTCCGTACTGTGGAGAGAGGCGGTGGTCAACGCCGCGCCGTGGCAAACCACGGCGGTCAGCACCGCACAGTGTGAACCTGGAATCAGATACCCAGCGGGTCGGAATGCAGGCTAGGCTTGCATTCCGCGCCAGCGACTCGTAACAGCTCACGAGCCCAGGTACACAGGATACACTGGTAGCGGTTAGTAGGTATTATTGGCACACTCATCCCAGCGGGAACAGCGGTATGCGTGGTAGCACGCAGTTAGATCTGTAGTGTGCCTACGGCGAAGACGATTGCAAGAGAGGGGCGCATGACAGTGCACGCTTATTTATGCAGGCGCCATTCCGAGGTACGTCAAACGAATGACAACCTATTAGCCAATACGAAATAAAAGGAGTTTCGATTGGTAGTTAAAATAACCGTAAACCACAGAGAGTTTCGGAGAGTGTTAACGTTATTTGCAACGTTACACTATATTTATAATTAAAGTTGATACAAACTGTTTATAACACGCAAAAAGAGACTATCCCGCCCTCACACCCGCCACTGCAACTCCTGTAAGCCAGGATCGACAATGGCACGCATTTTATGACACCAAGCGGTGAGGCTCGGCGAGTCTCTGGGAGCACTAATTAGTCTTAACCCGCAACGAAGTTAATCAAATAGAAAAGTAGGGAGGAGCTAGAAATATATTTTCCAGTTTTATAACATGCAAGCTTAGTGTAGTCTAGCAATTACTAAAATGGCGTATAATACAGTATTTACTCACTTTTATGGACGCTGGGTAATGTTCTTTATGAGCTACTGTTAGAAACTTTGTAACCGACGCAATCTATTAACTACATTGTTGCATATTTAAGAATAATGTAGGAATTTACGTACTACACAGAATCTTTATAGAATACTTAAACTAGATTTTCCTCGTGACTCCACCCGTCTGAATGAGTTTTTCCGGGATAAAAGTCCCAGTTTATATTTTCTCGGGATAAAAAGTTCCCTACGTTATTAGTTGATACAGCTTTATATTGGTGCAAGAATTTTTGAAATCGGTCTAGTAGTATTTGAGTTTATTCGTTACAAACATACAAAAATACAAATCTTTCCTTTTTATATCAGTGTAGATATAACTTAGTTTTAAATACGTTTTATTCGATAGTTCATTTAGGCAGATACCATCGCAACTTCTTATCTGCTGCCATGCAGCATGGAATGTATTATTTCATTTCTAATATGAGAATATTAATAGCTAGTATAATTTGCCTTGTTGAGATTACACTTATGTGCAAATGTTTAAAATGAAGATGTGGATGCAACTTTTCTAAACCGCTAAATAGTTTACGATGTTTGGCAAATAGATCATCTAATTCCTGACTTACTAAAAGAACTTTTTATTCCATAAAAATATACTTTTTACAATGACAGAGCTGATATCAAAGGTCAGAATAAAATCGATATCCCAATTTCCCAAAAAAATATCACTATAATATCGGCCTGACAATATCCAAATCAACTGACAATCAGCCGAAGGACACCCTCATTAGAGCGCTTCCCTTAGCCCTCCGCCCATCTTCTTACAAAGAGCCTTCGCTTTTGAACTTCATTATCACTTTTCAAAATATATCGTAAATATCTTTTATTTGATGACGCGTCGATTTTCGAAGGGTCGAGGTTTATGCATGGAGTTGATTGTTTGTCTGAGGATCATGGTCTTCTGGGTCTCTGGTTATCATACTAAGCGATTGAATTCTTTGTTTAGGGTTTTTTTATATTATGATAGCAAAAAGGCCTGATATTAACACAATTTACAGGATAGCGGTGTAGTCTAATGAAAAGGTGGCTTGATTGATTCAGTAAATTTGTGGGCAGGTTGTGGTTGACAATGTTTATTAAGAGTAATAGAGATTAAAAAATGAAATATAATTTATTGGGCCTATAGCAGTTGTGTATTGATCATATGTTATCTATGATTTTAAGCTAATTGTCTATCATAAAAAGTATGATTTATTTTATTCTAACCAGTTGATTTAAAATTTTCCTCAAAATATATCTTTAAGCCATTAGCTATTCCTGATAATCTGACGGTAAGCACTCTCGACAATATTATTGTTTAACTAAGTGCCAATACATTTAAGCTGTTAAACCAAACTGTGCTGGATACCGGCTGTTTGGCGTCGGCTACACAAATCTATTGATTTGTCGAATTATGCTAAAGTAAGCGTAAGTTTATACCGAATTTAGCTTTATGTTATGAAATTAACTGGGGTTGAGTTTAACCTCTGTTTTAGAACAAATAAAAAATTAAAGTTAATAACCATTTTGCATGGACTTTTCAGAAACGGGTCGGCTTTTTGTAATAACCGTGTTATATAAGAATATTGTATGCATGTGCGGGTTCGATATTTTTATAGTTTTCTTTATTATTCAATTATAATAACTATCACCTGTTTTGGTGGCGTCGTTGTATTACGGTACAACTGCAGTGCTGAGGTCTCAGCTTCGGTCCCCGGGTCGGGCAAAGTGATATTGGGTTTGTCTATTCAGTATCAGCCCGGAGTCTGGCATTTGTGCCCTGTATGGCAATAGGCTCGCCTCCTGTCACATCTTGGGACGAAATACATGACGCGAAAAGTGGGTGCACTAGTTGCGTCTCTACCTACCCCTTCAGGGATAAAAGGCGTGAGTGTGTATAAATGTATATACCTACTATCATCTGATAAGATAATTACCAGGTCAACGTATTATAATAATAATGCCACATTTTCTCAAAATTAACAACGTGTTGTAATTAATATAGGTATAAAGGAAGGTTTGTAGCAAGTTTCCCGCAGGTTCCTTCCTGTAAACTGTTTCGACAATTCCTTTGGCTTGGTGCAGCGCTTTAATGTACCGTGCGCTGCTTTTTCAAGCGCTTTGTTCAGCTTTTTCAGTTCACTTTGTGCAAGTTTCATGTTAAATTTCGCAAACTATTCGCTATTATAAAACTCCATGGCCTTTATATAATGAAATACATTAAAATTGTTGGTTTAATAAGTGCCTTGATGCTTTGTAAAAGTTTTATTTTAACAGAATACTAGGTAAGGCTTTGTTATTAAATATTTCTTCTATAATTTTAAAGCATCCTATCTTTCGAATTTGTGTAAACATATTCATGTAGTTGCATTTACATTTTTGGTGAGACATTTGGCATACTATACACATTATACTTACACTAAGATGATCAATATCACTGCAATACTGCTGCCATTGTTTTGATTATGGACAGTGATAGTCAAGACCAACATTAGCTTAGCTATTACGCAAAAGATTTATTTATTTATTGGTTTTTTAAGGGAAACAAACAAGCAAATAACAACGACATAACATAAAACAAATTAGGTAGTACATAACTCAATTAAGTTTCCACAGTTAAATAACTCTTAATGCTAAACTGACAAATCCTTATAATTTAGATAGACAAATAGGTACACGAAATAATTCAGAGGAGAACAGGGAGAGTCCTAGGTCCTTATAAGGAGTACATTAATCCCTTTCCAATATGTAACAAGTATAGTCAGACTATAATTACTTTTATGTTTCTATCCACTTGTGTACAATATATGTTGTTTAAATAGATACCATGTTTTTAAAATCGGTTATTCCCAACATAAGCCCACATCAATCCCACAAAGCTCCGTAAGTCTGCGGAAACTTAAGTCAATAAATAAGGAAATAAGAGTTATCGCGCAACATTAAAACCGGATATCCGTTCATCTCGAGTACAAGCGGCCAATCAGGTAAGTGAGTCGTATTTTACAGGATTTGCGCGGTTCCGTATTCGAATCCCGTTTAAACGAATTATGAAACTCCGGCGAGATTTCTTTTTCTGTTACAGTGGATTGTTATTTCTTTTTTTTGTGATTGTGGCTAGAATTTGGTAAAGTAGGTGTTTAAAGTCTGTGTTATAGATTGTGGTGAAGTGTTTTTTTTTATTAAGTTGCTTTTATTTCTTCATCACGTCTTTATCTCGGAAGGGGTAGGCAGAGGTGCAACCAGGACGCCTACTTTTTGCCAAGTGTGTTCCGTTCTATGATGTGATAGAGGGCGAATATATCGCTATATCAAAAAATTCAATCTCCAGGCTGATAGTAAGTAGAAAAACCCAATATTACTGCCCGACCCGAATTCGAACCTACCTGCATCAGAGCAGTCGTTATTGTTTAACGGTTATTCTAATTTTTTACCTTGTACATATTTCATAGAGCAATCAAGGTGGAGTCAGCAAAAGAGGGAACTAAGTTATGAAGGGTGGTCCGAGTTATATATCAATTAAAGAAATAACATTTGGCTCTATCAGTTGCCAGTATCATACCAACCTTTTAAACGCAATTTGCGCTAATATTCTGTACGCATTCCCTAAAAATACAACTTTTAACATATTAAATTATTTATACCATGCTTCATTAACGAAACTGTGGTACACAACTTGGTAAATATCAGGGATTGCAGTCCCTCAAATATTCCCGGAGTAAAGTTACGGATCCTGCGGGATACGGTCCGCCATTATAAACAATATGCTACAAGCAAACATGATCACTAAAATCTGTTTATATTTAGTTTAAACAATGCAATATCGAATTCAGGTCTTTCTTTGTAATTGGAAAGAAAGGCAGAGATGAAATTGCGCTCTCATATTTTTTGAGTAAAGCATGTACCTATGTGGAGATGTATAGGTGATTTTTTTGAGATGGTACAGTAATGGCAGCTGCCTTAGTCGCTGTAGCAACAAGAAAACTTTCTTAAGAGCCTGTTCATATTTTTTTAAGATGATATTAAGATCTGCATGTACGCATGTTTAAAAAAAAAAATACACTCAGGAATTTATGCAAAAACTTTTGATGATAACAATCGATCCTGTTACAAGGATCAAAAGACTACATGGGGCGATTAAAAGTTAGAATACTTTTAAGGTCTAAAGTAGCAAAACAATTTTACCATATACTTTGTAGAAAATGCAACTAAGTACAATTCATTTGTAAGCATAACAAAACTTTGTATTTAGGGTCGATTAATCTACAACAAGGTATAGAAAATTTATTCAAGAACTAAGAAATACACAATCAACAATTAGCTTCAGTGGTTAAAGACGCTGCCCTTACGGAAAAAATCAATAATCCACTTTGTATCATATGATGTGGGTTGCATGCCGCCTAAAATTACTTATCAAGTCAATAAAATATACTACAAGTGCTCGCATTCATCCATAACATACTATTATCTATACCTAATATTATTTATTACTTTTCCCACTCTAGTATCATTTTATTAGGCGGTACCATGATGGAATTCACGAGAGTTTCAGAGTAGAGTCGACATCCGCGCCGCCCGGCCCGGAACACGACACGAAACTCGAGTGGTGACAACTTGAAATATTAGATTTTAAGTTAAATTGTCCGTGCTGAGAATATTTTTTATATGTAAGTGAATTTAAAATACGACATATTTTTATGTGGTGTTGGTTTGTGATATTTTTCTTTTCTTTTTAAGAAGACAAGAATTAGTAGGTATATTAGATGAAAGACATGTAGTAATAGTAATCCTCGTAGTCAGTCTAAGCCACGGCGGCCAATCTCAACGGGGATCAGTTAGGTACGCAGGAGATATTATAGTGCACAAGTGTGTGCGCAATACACAGGTGCACTCGCTATTCCTTCACTCTCATAGTCCGGTGAGACGGCAATCCGTCATGACTGGAGAGATCAGGCGCAGGACCAACGACTTTACGTGCTTTCCGAGGCACGGGGGTATCACACCGCCAACTTCCTGACTCCGAGCTGCGACTGAGTAATTTTTAAGATGGAAAAACCCAGTTGCAATGTTGTTTTTTTTTGCTCGACCCGGGTTTCGGTCCCAGGACCTCTGCGCGCAAATCGCACTCGTAACGCGTACGCAATACAACTACGCTACCGAGGCAGTCAATTAAAAGGCATGTATTAACGTAAGAAAAAGACTATGTCCATGCATGCTTAATAATGCAGCCTCGTGGTTCCATTAAGAGAAAAGTTGTCGCTTGAGTGTTGAATTTACCACATGGCAGCACTATCAAGCTGACCTGGATTCTCCCGCCTTTTGTTACCTATCCGTGATAAGTAAGGCCGGGTTGTTTGATCCGCAGTCAGGTAGAGTTAAGGCATCACACTTTTTTCTTTTTTTTTAACGCAGTGAAAGTGACGTATTGCTACCGCCCAGCCTTCAAACACTGGCGAATTGTAAGCAAATTCACAGCGAGGCAAAGGCATGCTCGTCCAGTGTAATATGACCGTTAACTTTCCTTGACCACAGAATAAACAACACGGTCAAAGTGTCTCATCTACTCGTTTACATACCTTATTACATACATAATCTGATGAACCACGATAATCCCTCTCTAACAGCCTTCAAGTCGACCTGACAATATTGATTGATGGTCGCGTTCTAATGATAATCATTCCGCTTGTCAACCCAACATGGTTAGTGGTTAGGTGTGTCCGCGATCCGGTTCGATGCTCGCGCATGATTTTGAGTTGGATGTTGGTAAAGCTCACCTTGGTTTTTTGTGCTTAGAACGTAGATTTTGACTATTGGATTAACATAATTGTCTCGTTCTAAATAGCCTCTTTGGTCTGCGTTATGAACTGTGAGGTGTTTTGTTCGATTCTTAGGCCAGGGAACTAAACTTTGCATGATTTTTTAAAACGATAAAGTACCACTGAGCTCTTCAGGATTCAATTATTAATGTATTATTATTACAAATAAATATTAAACGTGCCCTCCATGCTGATACTCTCGCCCATTTATTTATTTTTATTTTATTTATTTACTGTGAATAGTACGGAACAAACCACTTACACTATTCAATACAACAAATTTTAAATTACACTAATATAGATAGCCTTTCAATCGTACTCGCAGAACCTCAAGCATTCTAATAAAAATTCTCGCCTGTCACTCGCAAACATATCACACTCTGGTTTCGAGTCCAGGAACCGATTTAATGTTTTGAGACTGCGAGGCAAGGGAGATTTTGATCTCGCAATTGTTCTACCATATTACATCAAGGAGCGAATATAAGCTTGACAAACTAATGGCATATCTGTGTATCCCTTTAAGAATACAGGCGTGAATTTATGTGTACATACATTTATACAGGGTCATTTTGACATTACGTTAGTAAATGAAACAAGATACTTATCTCGATGAAAATCGGTTAAAAACATATAAGTTTCGAACACAATAAATATTAGTAAAAAGTTACTTGAAGTTTACACGCTCTAATGCCACTGCTACTGATCGAAGAGATCCGCAGCAGCAACATTATACTTTCAGTCAGAAATACATTTAGGCACACACCATATTCGCACTAAACTACAAAATCATAAAAAAATCATAAACCTATAACCGGGAATTTGGGCGAAAATTTTCGTCATTCTTGGATGATTTTTAGCAAGATGTTAGCAGAGGTAAAGACGAATAAGTGCTTTAATTTAGCGACGTAATGTAAAAATGACCCTGTATAATATATTTCATATCGATTTCTTATGTTTACGCGAATGTTAGACATTTAAATAAAACTGTTTTACGGATTTTATCGGGGTTTTTAATTTATTTTTATTTATATTTCATATCGCTTTTCTCCTTTAAACTACAGATCAAAGATTTGCACACTGCTAAAAACCTATACACTACGTACAATACAGTTGAGTATACCTTCAGATTGCGTACAACATAGTTAAGTATACACACAATACATTTGTAATACACACAGTAATTACCCCACGACAAATGTATACCGATCAATTTCCCATTGTAAACAGACTGTGGTCCGGTGGAACCTGCGGCGCTCTGTCATCAAATTAACTGCGGCCTCGCCCGCGCACCTTACGAAACCGTGTTTTGTGAATGAGTGATATTATGTATAGATATCGGATGTACTATTTGTGAAAGACTCGAGTGAGTCTCGAACGTAAAGCGTGTATGAGTTGTAACGATAAAGTTCTGATGTATTTGTTTGCAGAACATGAAAGTATCAAATTTGTAAACCAACAGTGTTGGTCCCTATTTAGTTTTTTTTGGATTTAACTCGTATCTACGATAAAATTAGAATGAAATACCTTAAATTTTCCTCACTGCTTTCTCTGCTATTGTAGATTTTATGGGAAGTGACCTCTTACTGTCAGTTATCAAACACCTTTGCTCTATTTTTTTTTCACTTTTTTTTATGGCATCGAATGACGAGACGAGCATGCCGTTCGCCTGATGGTAAGCGATACGACCACTAATAAACATTAGAAACACCATCCAGCACCTTGACTTACAAAGTACTGTGTGACATTCCACTGCGCTCGTCAGCCCGAGACATAAGGTGTAAAGTCTCATTATGTCCTGTAGTTACACTGGCTACAATGTCCTTCAAACTGAAACACAACAGTGCATGTACACTGCTGCTTGGCGGTATAAATCGACATTGCGGTGGTACCCACCTAGATGGACTCTTACATATGAGAGACCTACCACCAGTGCTCTGTACTAACATGTAAAAATAAAAACAAATTCCACTTTTCTTTTAAAACCCACCCAATACTCACCTTTTAGTAGTAGTAACACCATCTGGATTTCTCAATGAAGAATGCGTAGGCGACTGGAAAATGTACTCACCGTTATCATATGTTTTTATTTTGACTCGATTAGAATGTAAATGTGTGTACACCCACTTTGTTTTATGTCATCTTTAAAGTATTTTAAAGTGTTGATAGGATGAAGTCATAATATTTATGGAAAATTGAAAAATAAATAATGGTAGGGCCACGTTGTATCCAGTATGTATGTAAAATAAATTCCTCGACTACATTTGATAATAGAGTTGTAACATATATAGGTAGAAGTGACAGCATTCCTGCTTTAGACGGTTGGAGGTAATAATACACTTTCCTTTCTTCTAGCGTTGCGAACGCTATCATAATTTTTCTGGGTTTGTCTAGTCAGGGACTGTGAAATTTACTATCAACTCACCTATTTCATACCTAGATTCATTGCAAAAAAGATTTTTTTTTAATAGCTGATAATTTTTTTTAATAGCCGATTATATTTTATAGTTTGAGAATAAATTATCTACAAACGAGAACGCCAGAATTGTACCATGATAAGGTAATGCAATGCCTAACTTATGAGTCTATGTTAATTACTGCCTAGAGCAAATTCAATGAATACAGACCAACAGTTAAATTATTACAAGCAAATGAGATAGCATCTGACTGTTCTCCTCGCATTGAATAGCGAAATTTAAATCACTGATTGTTTGTTATGAAATTAACTTTCCCCTTAATTTGTCTCGTTTAATGAGAGGCAGTGTACCGAATGTAATATATCAGGGTAGCAACCACTGCGAAATGTATGCAGTTAGGTACCTAGCTATGAATAGGAATGAGTGAACAAATACAGCAATGTGTGTGTGAACTTAGACCAGCATAACTCTGAAGTACGTCAACGTACGCAACGTCTCTTGTTGGTATGTAGACCATACTCTACTTTGCCGTGTCAATAAAAGACGTACCCTGCAGCCTCTCGTTTTAAACTCATCGTTCGCTACGCCTTAACTGCTTTAAAATGGTTACTTTACTTTACTGTTTACTGATAGTAGGACTCTTACGTTTAAGAGTCGTCTGGGTGGGTACCACCGCAAGGTCTATTTCTAACGCCAAGCAGCAGTGTGCATGCACTGTTGTGTTTCGGTTTGAAGGACATTGTAGCCAATGTAACTGCAGGACATAATGAGACTTAACATCTTATGTCTTAGGATGACGAGCTCAGTGGAATGCCACACAGTACTTTGTAACTCAAGGTACTTCTACTGTTTATGGGTGGTCGTATCGCTTACCATCAGGTAAACGGCATGCTCGTCTCGTCATTCGATGCAATAATAAAAATAAAACTTTATTTCAAAATCTCAGACTACGTACAAAAAAGTATTTAATACTGGCTCAAAGCTTTTTACTTCGCTTATATTGTATTCTCGCATTATGAAACTGACCTCGGCCAACACCAAAGACGCAATTTTACGTCAAAACCCACTTTAGCCCGGAAATTGTCGAAATTTTATGACTCTTCGTCTTGAATAAGGCTTTTGTGCCACGTAGGTTGCTCATAAAAATCTTCAAATTTTAAAATGGTAGTTTGAAAGGTTGGTAACGGTTTTCCCTTTTGCCAGACGCCGCCCACGGTGAGTTCATTGTACGAATAGCATGGGTTTGATTTCATCCAAGCGGAAGTTGAAGGTTGTTTCGTTTCTTGTGGCTCATTGGTCGTAATTTTCCGCGATAGATACTTTTTAAGGAAGTTTAATACTTTGGTGGGAAAAGTGTCACTTTCATAGATCGTATGCTTCTTTAACTTCTTCTTAGGGGATCAAATTCGGTTAAATCATATATATATTTGCTGCTACTAGACTAAGGACCCGATAATAAAATAAAAGCAGTTGATAGCCTCATATTTATGTGCTCGCAACTAAATGAGGAAATAAGTAGTCATAAAAATGGAAGCATTATTTTTTTCCAAACAAGTTAACGCTGTGAAATTCAAAGAACAACAATAAATTAAGATTAAAGTACGACAGCCGTATCGAAAATTTGAGAGCGTGCAAAATCGGCCGCCATCGGGGAAAACATACCACCATGCCTACAAACCTGAGAGGTGGATTATAGATTGTATAACTGATCAACGAGACTCTACTTTGATTGAGTTTTTAAAATATACTTTGTAATTTAACTGAGACTTTATTACATTATTTTTTTTCTAGAATATAAATAAATGCCGATTTAAAAATCATGTTAGTATATATACTTTTGCGTCCTTAACAACACTTTTTCACTATAATAGGCTATAAAGAATTTGCTCTATTTTAGGTAAAAAAGGAACTTATTGTGTATAAGTGATTTAAAGGTTTGAACTTGTTCAGGTATTTTTGATCCGATTTACTTTGCCGCACCATTAAGCCATGAACCAGTTAACTGGCACACGTATTTCTACCTACAATACTGGGTCGTAGAAGTGAAATTTGACAAGCAGGCAGTTGGTATTATTTTTCACAATTTTTTTTTGTAATGCTCTGTACTTACTTTCTGCTAAAGGCACGTTATCGTTTACTACGAAGTACAGATATTTTGTTATACTTTTTTAGATTACCAATAAAGTTGTAGAAATATTGAAGTAAACATCACGTAGACATAATATCAAACGAGAAGTAATCATCACTCAAATCCACTGAGAAAAGGATCAAAACACCCGTTTAATGAGTCAATACGCAGCGGGTTTCGAGTATCGGGTATAATAAATAGCCAATCAATCAGCCACCCACGTAGGGTTCGTCAGAAGTGAATTGTTTTTGCGATGGAAGATTGGCTTAAATTACTCTTCGTCCGAAAAAAATGATTCCGTTTTTGGGCAAATAATAAGTTATTTGCCGCTCATAGTTTTGTGAAATATATACAATATGTAAACAATTTCGTAGTTTGCAATTATGTTACGACATGGCCGTAGGATATAATCTATAATTTTCAGATCTTGCTTTGAGTTCAATCTTAGATTTACGTTGAACCATAATTATTATTACCCTGTTAATTTGGCATTTTAGTTTAATACAAGGTAGACAGTAATAGAGCAGTGCTAAATTCCTAATGAAAACATTGGATTTTTTAAATATATAGAACACAATTTGCTGCAATGTCTTTTCGCGTGAGGTACTGCATCTTTTATTAACTCTCCATTACATGTCACGAATCTTTTATTGTCAATTTCATTATTTTTTTCGCCCTCTATCACACCCTAGGCCGGAATACACACGCGGGTGCAATAGTATGAATCTGCCTACCCCTTTGGGGATAAAGGCATCGAGTGTATGTGTATGTAATTATTTTTTGTTTATTAGGTAAATATGCATAGACAAACTTTTTTAGTTTATGTAACTTATAAGCCAGCTCTCTTGTAATCATTGCAGCATAATTATGTTGATAAGTAATAATATTAAAAATCATAAACTTATAAAACAGTCTAAGGGCGGTATTAATAAATAAATCTCAAGTTTGAGTTACATCTCAAGTAGACATAATGTATGAAGAGTTCAATATATTATGTCTACTTGAGATGTAACTCAAACTTAAGATTGATTTATTAATACCGCCCTAAAACTTGATATCTAACAACATTAAAAGCAACACTTACTCTTTACACTTTTTCCTAGAAAATAATTACGACCAAACTCCTTTAATACGAATAAAAAAGTACTAAGTGCGCATGAACAGCGAAGATACATAGTGAACGTGGTAACAAACAAACAGCCTCTCGAACGGTAGGCTTTCACACGGCGTCGGTGTCAAGTGCGATCCCGCCCACTCCGCGCCGGTTATGCAAGCCTAGTAGGAGCTTTGATTTTTGCTACGGACAATGTGTGACAGTTTTATTATGTGTGCAGTGGTTAGTATGTTATGTAGAGCCAAGGTAAACTCCTCCCTAAAGTCAGTATTACATTTTCTATTGGTATGTACATCTGCTATTATAGGAAGATAATACAGTCAATGTAGGTAGAAGAGAGTCATTGCTATGATTTTCATGGTACGTTAATATCTTAAACTATTAAACCAATAGTAAAAACTATGTACTATTAGTGTTGCTGCTAAGTAGTTGACCCAAACCTTTTTTTTGTCCCTCGTGTGATTATGCCAACAAATGCCTTTCGGAACAATAATCAACAATGCTTAAAATATTTGAATTACTTAATTTTAGTTTTACACATGCATTTTTGAATTACTTAATTTTAGTTTTACACATCTGAAATATCATGTCAGGAAGTTAGGAGAGGCTGATAACCAGCGCTTCTTGTAACCACTGCTCCAGTCAGCACGAGCTGCATACTCCTTTTCAATATTACATTGTAAGCAAGTAAAGCCGTTGGTCCTGCGCCTGATCTCTCTCCGGTCATGTTGGATTGCCGTCTCACCGGACTATGAGAGTGAAAGAATAGCGAGTGCACTCGCGTATTGCGCACACTCTTGTGCACTATATCTCCTGCGTACCTGACTGATCTCCGTTGAGATTGGCCACCGTGGCCGAAACTGGCTAGGAGGATTTCACTAGGTGTTGCTTGTAGCTCCACCCGCGTGAAAAGCCTTTCCCGTTACAAAAGTCCATAATACACAGTATGATGCCAGCGTCATCTACTTAAGGAATCAAATTTAAAATATCAATTATTTCCCATGAGAGCAAATTTCCGGAATAAAAAGTACCGTATATGGTATCCGTTCAGTTGTTTCTGCGTTTACTTCTAACAAACATCCAAACATTTTCATAAGATACGCATTAAAAAATAGCATATGATTGTTGTGTTGAATATTTAAGTAGCACAAGGGAAAAAACAGATTTTTATTATATTTTTATATCATAAATTTGTTATTTATTCCAGGTACCCATTGTTTATTACTGTAACGAAATCTATTCTGGTGAGTTTAATTCATAAAGATTCGTTTAAAAATATCTTACGTGCATTTTATAGGAAACACATGGCGAGAATCTATGAGGAAATTCACTTTTATTTTCTTAGGAAGCGATCTTGTGTTGTGTTTGTTTATAAGATATTTGTTATGAGATTGTCATAACTTTTTACTTTCTTCGTACAAGGTTTTTGGGTATCTTTTTGTACTCACGCTCTTGTATTCCTAAATGGTTAGGCAGAAACATATCTAGAATACTTGGCATTTATATAAAGATGATGAAGACTGCCTCGGTGGCGTAGTTGTATTATGGTACGACTGCAATTCTGAGGTCTCGGGTTCGATCCCCGGGTCGGGCAAAGTGATACTGAGTTTTTCTATTCAGCATCAGCTCGGAGTCTGGAATTTGTGCCCGATATGGCGATAGGCTCGCCCCCTATCACATCATGGGACGGAATAATGGCGAAAAGTGGGTGCACTAGTTGCGCCTCTGCCTACCCCTTCGGGGATAAAAGGCGTGAGTGTATATGTATATATATAATCTTTAATATAATCTTTATATTAAAGATTAAGATTATCAACAGAGAGCATGGTGGTCTTACTTAGGCAAAAAACATGACCTTTAGAGTCAAGGTCCTCGAGACCTCACTTTTGAGATCACGTTTTGTATTCTCTGTACGCAGTTTTTTTAAATTAGCCAAATCTTATATATTATTTAGTAAGTCGATTTTGATTGTCCCGGACATTGACTTTAAAATACTAATTAGATATTTTGAAGCATTTTTGCTTACTCATTTCTTTAAAAAACAAAAAAAAAATTGCACACTTTAGAATTATCCAGTGATATTGAACTAACAGTAAAGGTTTTCTTAAAGGTATCTTTGTGCAGTACGTTTCTACATTTTTTTAAAAAGAAAGATAAAGTGCAGTCTCACCATTCTATTGTATTAAAAATAAATATTAATTATTCTTAGTTCACGCAAGCATTTATCTAGGTAGGGGATCGAACGCGCAACTTCTCATTTCCTGGCTCATTACCCTCTACGCCATACCGGCTATATTAATCATTAACATTGATATCATCGTACAACTTAATTATAACTCATTTATGATTTACTACTAGTTTAAAAATAAATTAACCCAATTGTAAAAACAACGTGTCATTAAAATTAATAGCTTTTGCTGCAGCTAATTTACCTTTAAATATTCATATGCTTTCGCCCACATGTGGGATGGCATGTACACCATAGAGCCCGTTTGTATTCTCTATTACAGCTTAGTTTCCACGCGGAATTTTCTTAACTCACAAGTGATTACTAGGCATTTTGAAAATTAACATGTAATGTCTTATGTAACGAATATAGATCAGATTTTTGATATTCGAAATACTGAGTGCCAGCCATCCAGCCAGCAGTTACTTAATCTATGTGGTCACAATATTATCAGTTATGGTCTACAAAAACTACATCTGACTTAAGGGGAAATTTGGATAACAAAAAAGTTAGTAATTGTGCTCTTTGCGTTTTTTTACGAAGACCTGCAATTTTTTGTAGAAATTTAAAGGAGTCACATTTTACTTCAGAAAATCTAACTAAAATGGCAAAATTGGCTTAGGTTGTCTTTAAGATCAAATGTATATTGAATTTGGGTTCAAGACTATTTTACAATTGCTTGTTTCAAAACTCGGGGAAACCAATTTATCATATTGAATTACGGCTAGGGCTAGTGTGTCGTGTGACTTCTATGTTGTGCACGTGGGCGACATATTTGGCAAAGAATAGGTGACTTTGTTGAGGAATTTAGAGTGTAGAAAGGTGATTTGAACAAAGAGAATAATATATAACTTTTGTTATATTATAATTTCTTGGTGAATGATACCTTTGATGCCGTAGTCTTTCTATTACATTTTGGATACTAGATGGCGGTGTCGCGTGGGAGTTTTATAGCATTACTAGCTTTTGCCCGCGGCTCCGCCCACTTTAAAAAGTTTTTCCGGGATAAAAGTCCCGCTTTATATTTTCCCGGGATAAAAAGTAGGCTATGTGTTAATCCAGGACATGATCTACCCGTGTTCCAAATTTCATCGAAACGTTCAGTAGTTTTTGCGTGAAAGAGTAACAAACATCCATACATCCATACATTCTTACAAACTTTCGCCTTTATAATATTAGTAGGATTTCTGTCACCAAACAGTATATAATCACTGTTATGTTCCAATTTTGAGATATCTTGTCTTAGATGACACGCGAGCTTCACTAAAATAAAAATAACTATAATCTTTGGCTAAACAGACTCATGCATCATTAGTCTACAATCTAGATCTGGTTTAATACTAAGTAACCAAACAAGACCTAATCATTATGTATTAGGTAATTTCCCACGACATTTCCTCCGTTAAAACTGTAGTATAATAACATATAATTGTGTTGGAGTTCAATGACCGCGGTTTGCGCAGTTGGGTATAAAAAGTACTTGATAATTATACGCGTATGAATTCAAGCAAATACAATAAATATAATCTGACGTATAGTTATGCGAATGAACACCCATGCTGTTAAATGTTAAATGCTTTGACATTCTTTATGGAGGAAGGTATTTGGAATGGATATAATTATTAAACCTCCTGCAAATCACTGATCATGGTGAATGGGGCTGTTTATTCATTTTAGGTTTCTTGTGAGACGTTGCTATTTGTTGTTGCACAACAGGTAATAGTTTACTAACTTTATTGCAGAAGCTAGTTGGTTGAAAAATTTTCGTTATGAGTCCCTAAAAAACTTTTATGTTGTTTTACACGCTTGTCTACATTCGCATTCGAAGAAGTGGAGTGCCTATCGCATGTATGCTTTTTTTTTCTTTTTTGCGGGGAAAAAAGGAGTTATCGCTATCACCACTGGGGGGTGAGTGGATCGGTTATATTGATTTCACACATTCTTACGGCCTAATGTCGACACTTGGGAGCATAGCATCATCCGAGCGAGCATTGGACCGAGTCCCTATCACCTGTCCTACACCGGTATATCAACCAAAACCCGCGGTGGCTTTCTGCGGCGCATACGAGACGGCCCCGGGGTATCTTGTTGCACTAAGATTGCTGCACGGGACCGTCCCTGCGCGATGCCGTTGCGGCCCTTCTCTATACAAGGGGGCTAAGATGCCCCCACACTCTACAGGACGCCTTTGGCGTCTACGACAACGGTAGACCGATCACCTGCATTGTCATCCACCTCGGAGTCGCTTAAATTGGACTGAGCAGCCCCCGCTGCTCGCCGACTCTCTTGAAGCCCCATTTAGTCGCCGCTTACGACAGGCAGGGGATGCTGTGGCGGAACTCTCTAAATGCCCCCAGACCACTGGGCACGAGGCGCCGGTCAGTCGTGCACCTGGCGCTTCTACGTCTCCGCTGGATGCAGGTGGGATCGCTCTGCTCACGATCCCGCCCAGCGCTCTCCTTCCGCGAGATGACGTACTCGCAGAAGAAGACCATCGCTCGCTAAGACCTCTAGCTGCCAACCATGGCAGATACCACAGCTGGCAGCGAGAGATCTCCTCCGACGACTGCTCTAAGAGCGCTGCATTGTAGATCCCAGGCTGGGCACTCCTCGAGAGTGTGTTGGACCGTATCCTCGCGACCGTTGCGACAGTGGTGGCACACGGCGGACTCTTCTTTTCCGATCCGACACAGGAACGAGTCGAAACACCCGTGATGTTATTATATTTAATATTTTTAGCGAATATAATATGGATTTATTTTATGAAGCAATTTAATGTAAGTAATCATTGCATTATAATATTTACAGAAATATTTCACACGCAAGATTTTGATCACCCAGAACAAAGGTTCCCGTAATGTCATTAGCAACAATTCCACTCTTATTTTCATACCCATAAAAAACATAATCCAAACTCTGTTTAAATATTGGTAATACCATCGACAACTCTGTAAAGTGTACTTACTCTATGCCCCGTTAGTATTACGCAACAGTGCTGCGCCACGGACGAGACGCGCCGCTAGTCACTCAATGTAGACACGCGCTAGCACACGCGCCGCGAACCCACTCACCTGCGCCCGCGAACTGTCAAATGTCACATTGACAGCTCTTGTTTTCTTTTTTTTGTGTTGTTTGGAAGTGAGTTTACCAGCCAGTGTTTGTGAGAGTGGTGTGTGGAATTTGGCAGTATGAGGCCTTCGAAAGAAGTTTTTATTGAATTTTGTATTATCATTAATTATAGTTTATTGATTTATTTTTAATTTTGGGATTATATTTTTTCTAAGGCCAGTAATGCTGTCAAACAATTCGTTTGCCATTAAGTGAAGGTTGCTAAACGTCATTCATAGAGATGTGTCAATGGATTTCCGCTCGTATGCGTATGCGCATGCGAGACCCATTCAACCGCGTTTTTTTCGGTGAGTCGTTTTTTTTACGAATCTGTAGGAAGTATGTGCTAACGAATGTGCAAATATGGAGTGAGACCCTGAGGTTTAATTAATGTGTGTTCGCGAATTGAGTAATGAACAAAAAGTGTATGATGCTAATGGATTACGAAATGCTGGGGAGTAGGTTCGATAATGTTGAAGGAAATCGAGAGTAATTACATATTGCAATAATTACGATAACTTAGGAACTTAGGAGGAAAAATTCTCCAACCTACTGAAAAAACTAATTGATTAATAATTATCCACTTTATCACAATGTAGTATGTACAGTTTTAG